>OX439002.1:53741530-54399030 GCA_949316495.1 Amphiduros pacificus | reverse complement strand
ATAATAATGTATTGTTTATTAAGATAAAAGAGTTGCATTTTAAAGATAAAATATTGTGCATTTTAAAGATAAAATATTGTGCATTTCAAAAACATATAATCAAGGTTTTACAGAAAGTCCTTGAAAAGGTTGAATATTAAACTGTCATAATCAATACCTAATTATACTGCAATCATAATCTCTGTTGCTGAATGTTGACGCCGGCATGGGTTGGATGATGGATTTGATATGGTCAATGAAGCATATTATTCTCACATTTGTGATGAGCAATAAATCTTCAAAGTGCCTACATAATACATGTTTCGCTAATACACCGGGATAGACTTGTCGCGTTCCAACGCCTATCTGATTTATCTTGGTCATTGTTTAAATAGATATATAAAGATGTTGTTTTCTAAAAACGAAAATGGCAAATCGGCAATTTGACAGAACACGACATGCATTTCCTTTGAATTTCACTCATCCGATGGAAGCCATGATCCTATCAAATATCGGTATCAGTTTTGTATTCAATTTTGTAATAAGCCTGTCATCTGAATCGAAGCGTATCCAGTCAGGAGAAGAGGGGGAGGAGGGGGAACCATTAAGATACTGGGGGTGGGGGGTTGGAGATATATCCGGGCTAAATTGTTACGGTAAATGATTGGACTGACATGCTCACCTCATTACAAGCTATATCAAAGGGCGTGAATGGGAAAGATTGCCATTAAGGCAAGCTTATTAAATGTAATAGAACTATTTGTTAATAGAACAACATGTGGTGTTCTTTTTCTCACAAACTAAGTTGATTTCCTCAATAATGTTATCACGCCTCCACACATACTAAAATTGGGTGATCAATGTATATGCCAAGATTATTTGAGAGAAAAAAAATACTGACTTTTAAAGACATCAAAGCAATCGTTTTGAGTTATCAAGATAAAGCAAGCAGAATGGGGAGAAGTAGTTAGAAAGAACAAGCTTTTCCATCAGAAAGACTTATTAACTTCGTGCCCCACCAGCCATAATTTTCTCAGAAAACTGTGACTTGGACTAGGCCATAAATACGCAAAATTCCCATCCCTCATCTCAATTGCTGCTAATCTTTCTCATTAGAAGCAGTGGAATTTATGAAAAGATCTTAAGAGATGGATGATTCTGGCCACTTGCCGGCCCTCACTTCTCCTGATCCCGGTCAAATCTGGTCTAAATTGGGGGATAATTATGATGACACGTTGAGTGAACAAAATTAATGGGCTCTACCATGCTCCTGAACCATTAATGGGCGAGAGAGAAGAGGTCAAGTAGTAACAACAGAACAGCACATAATTGTTAACCATCACAAGCCATCTGACAGGCAAAAAACTTGTCAAGGTCAAGTGACAAAAGCACAACTCCCTGAATCACTGCAAGCTATAGCGCGGAGATGGCAAAGAACTGAAGGTTAACTGCCATCTGGATCGCTCCAAACTGTCAAATATGGGTAGAAGGCTGTGGGTTTGGGTGACGACAAGACAGCTTTAGATTGCCAAATGTGGAGTCGCCTACAGATATATGCAAGAGAACCAAGACTCCATCTTTGGTAGATTCTCACACATATTTCAGACTGAAAGAAGTATATAGTATTTCTTTGAATCAAGATAAACCTCCTGATCTGAGGGTGATTGCGGTATAATCTAAAAGAGTATTTTCATATTTTAAAAAAATGACATTTTAGCCACTATATGGATGAGAAGTATACGTAAAAATAGAAACATTTTCTTTATTGATGAACAACTGGCATCTGGATCGCTTACTCACAAAAATACTGATTTAATATTAAAAGAATTTTGATACAATCAAATATATCTGCATTCATATAACATTAATTTATTCTTGTCTTCCACTTTCTTCCACGTGACTGTACATCATTATGAATGGTATTGGTATTTTGTTTCATGTGAGTTTACCTGTTAAATTGATTTTTTTTATATCGGATATTAATATAGACCCTAATATACGGATGAAATCAAATCTTAATTTGATACCGGTTTTCATTTTAGATGGAGCTTGTGTGATAATTTCCTCCTGTCTTCTTTCTCACACACATAAAACCCCGTCTCAAACCATAAAGAAACAACAAGGAACTTTCTCTGCGCTCAAACATACCTTAGCGGATTCTATACTTTCACAAAGACACGGGCGTATGGGAATTTTGGTTTAGAAAGGATTCTAAGGAAAAGTTAAATAACTCAGGTGCAGTTTTACACTTTTGTCTTTGTATTGTGAAACCACACAGTAAATAAACCACGTTACACATATCACGTATATAATAAAGGCGCATTGTTAAAAATACAATAGGGACCGCTTCATCCGTCCAAAACTCATTTTAGTTGGCTGATATAGTTCGCTCTTTAAGGCAGTCTAATATAGTGTTGCTTTTCAGTCTAACTGGCGGCGGCCTGGCCAATACCATGTTGGCATAGTTAATAAAAAATATTGACATAAAGGATAAAACAAAGTGGGGAATGAGGTTCAGAAGCCATTCATCTGCATATTATTAGGTCTATCTATTCACCAAAGTGTATATTCTGCCGACCAGCCAAGCGCGACGACACCAATATGACTTGAAAATTGGCCAACAACCAAGAGAAAATAGCCTGGAGAACAGGCCCATGTGGCTTTGCTTTAATATACACCCGAGGATTCATATCACAATGTAGTGCTAAAATAGTAGGCCTCCCGTGCATCGTCTACTTATTGTGGTAAACACACAGACAACATGTATGTCCTTTACAAAAGTGATATGTATGAGCGATAAAAAGTGGATTACATGCTTGTAAACAAAGCCAAACAAGACGTCCATTAAAATGGAATGGTCGGCACTTTTTATCCTGCTTTTAAAACTGCTGTACAAGTGTAAGAAAACAGTGTTGAATTATTAATTAAGTCAGTACAAGCCGCCGCCCGCCACCGCATTCCGCCGCCGCCGCATCCGCCGCCCACCGCTGCATCCGCCGCCCACCGCTGCATCCGCCACCCGTCGCCGCGTCTGCCGCCCTCCGCCGCGTCCACCGCCACACTTTGTTTTCTTCATCCTTCCTTTATGCTTGGACATGAGGACTAGATACTATATTATGATAATATGTAGGCCTGGGAATTTTTTGGGGTTGAACTTTTTGTGATTTTGGGTCAAGGTCAAGGTCATGGCCAGCACAGGAGCAATTCACTTATGAATGCTCTATTTTCTTACAAAATACAGCAATATTGATATAACATGAGGGGCTTGAATAAGTTTAATATTGGGTGACCTTAGGCAATTTTCAAGGTCACAGGAGCCGATTTTCAAAATCGACTATGTGATATTTTGCAAAATATTTTGCAAAATAGTATGTATTCTCCCTACATTTATCTTACACAATATCTTTGTTCATAATTTTTAGAAAAAATTGTAACTAGGTCACAATGACCTACTTAGATGCCCTATAGGTCACAATTTCCAAAATATTGTGATTCTAATCCTTTACGAATCAGAAAAGATTAGATCATGATATTGTAAATATATGTAATTATATATGTATCCTGTACAATATGTTCATGATTTAGAGAATAAGTTATTCTGGTTTAAATAGGGTTCTCAAGACAATTGATTGAATTGTTGAATTGTTGTTCTGAATAAAATCACTTCTGTGTGGTGAATGGAAATGAATCAGTTACCAGAATGATCAGCACACAATATACTTCCCCACTGAAATACAACAATGAGTGTAAAATGCCATCTTGAGGACTAAACATGTTTAGCTGCACCCCATAATTTTTTCTAGGTCAGAGTTTGGGAGGCAGGGGTAATGCGATCCAAGGTGGCAATCAAGCTTGGACACAAAGTTCTCTCAAATCATTCCTGTGATGTGGTCATCACCTCTCTCTCTGTTCTCTGTGGGGTACTTTTTACAACTTGTCACCTCTTGGTGTATTTTAAGATGTGATGCATGATACCATTTAGTCCATGATGATACTGAAAGGTTCAAGAGAGGTTTTGTCCACTGCATGGACACCGTGGCATGGAGAGTGAGTGGATGGTATCAAGTGTCAGAGTGTCCCTCTCTAGGTCAGATGATCACGAGATTTCTATGCTACGTGTCAGAAGGAAGAATGTTCCACAAAAAGTATAACTTAAATTGTTAAAAAAAAATGGAGGTGTATTATTTCAAAGCTAATATCATACAATTACAGTATCCTGATGATTATCATGGTGACAATCAAGCGAGTGAGCTCCTTACATCATAAGTTTGTGCATGCTGTGTGGGGGGAGCATATTACATGATTCCAGACCAGAGAGTGTGGAGGTCCGAGACAATTCTTACACTGGGAAGTGAATGAGACTTAAGCAAATGAGACCGTCTGACAGAGCCAAGTTGAGAACCAATCTCACCCCAAGTGGCCGGCCTTCGCAAAGGCCGACCAAAAAGCGATGCACGTTTGACAGCTGTGAGTCTAACGCTCTCTCTGTCACATAAAACTCTTTTGGTAATAACAACTCTCAAGTAAATAAAGAGGAAACCTACCTTGCCAAGTGAGCATCAATATCCACAATGAAAACAGCCAGTTTGACCCCATTCTGGTAAATATTAGGTTGCCCACATAGTTCATGACTAGTGCACTGTATGGTATGTATCCATGATGCTGCCCTGTATGGACTGGTAGGCTGTCAGATGATCTCTCTCTCTCTCTCTGCTGGTTTGTTACATAAGTTGTACACTCATATACAGGTAGATACAGTGGAAGTAATCCTCGGCATGATCTACCTGAGTTTATATCTGTGCGGTCCTGAACTGTTATCTGCCAGTCTCAAGTGGCACTACTTGTGAGAACTATACCACTGCCGTGTTGGTTATGATACGTCCGGGTCGCTGTGACTAAGTCTGCCCATCACACACTGAGTGGGGAGCGTGTAAGCGTGTGTGGCCTTCAATGCAGATCACCACCGAGGAAGTTATCCATGACCGCTGCTATGCATGGCCGTCAGGGCTGCATGCACGCTCCCTGCCAGCAGCCCTCGCCACTGCAGCCATCAACGTAAACATAACCGTGACGTCACCTTAATCAATCAGTCCAATAGATCGTACTAATCTTAAATAACGCGTGGGTGTAATATATATACTTGTGTGTATTTATGGATACTTATATATATATATACATATATATTGATAAATGGATCGGCTGTGCTTAAGATATATGGGAAGATTTCCTTGCTTTGAAATTGCCTTGCCAACTCTGGTCAGCCCTCAGAAAGTCACATCACATGGCCGATGACACCAGGTCTCTGCACATTTTAAAGTAATTAGCAGACTATTGTGTTCTTGGCCGTACCCAGTAGGAAAGGGCATCACTCATAAATAAACTCACCGAAGGTACAGAAAGCAATACATTATAAACATCAAACATTATGACAAAAGCTCCATTTTTTGTGTGATAAATTTACTCTGTTTGACTGATTGTGTTGAGATTTGAAGTTAATTAAAGTACATAAAAGTTTAAGTGTATTTGTGTATTTCTTTTCTTTCAGTGATACTATTTTCTTACAACAAAAACTATCTTTGAATTGTAACGATTTAACCACAACGTAGCAGCACAATGTGTATGTAATGTTAAACGCTAAACATGAAACTTCACAAATGTGATTCACTTTAAAAGTGTAAAAGAAATCGGCAATTATTCTAAAGGCCAATTCAAGTGTAATTTCTCTGTCAGGGAAAAATAAAAAACATCCCAGACACCCAAGCCAGGTAGGTTGACTAACGTGTACCAATATGTATAATTTTACAAATCTGTTCTTGTCTATCGTCTTCATCTGTCAAGCACAGAAAACTGAACTGAGATGTGGTGTACCATTGGAAATGAATTATGATATTTTCTGCAAGATGAGACGGTCGAGATAGAGACAGACTTTATTTCAAAAAGATTGTTATTTCAGGGGTGTTTTATTTCACTCAATACTAGTAATTGATTTTGCGTTTTTATGTCTTTCGTGGCCTTGGTTAATAATTAGTCATAGTTGGCAAGGAGAGAGAGGCGTTTCTTATCCAGTCCTTCATCTAGTGCAGGGGATGGGAGCCATCACACACCCTCAGGAAAATGATGCTATTTCAAATGGAAACAACATCAATGGGATTTTTATCCAGTTTATACTGTGGCTTAAATGGTAGTGGAATGGCTGAAGCTGATGGTAGACGAGCATCACTTAATGCTCATGGCTGCTGTTAAGGTCGCACACAGTGCCTATAAAACAACGTATATTCTCTTGTACTCAGCCAAATAAAAAGAAAAAACATGATTTTTGTTCTAAAATATTGAAAGACTTTTGTTGATATAAAAATGTTGTTGACAGTTTGATTAAGGAATACTATTAAATGAGTTATTGTCAGAGTTCATAATAACTTGGTGTGACATATATATGTATATACAGTACACCATAAAATTGGTATATATAATGCAGTTTGTAAGTGGCAAAGCTTTGTTTTATCTCCAAATCGCCTTGATGCTATTGATATGCCATTTTCAATTAAAACATTTATGGTAGAAATATATTATCATCAAGAATGTTGTTCAAGTGGCACTTGATAAAGATAACGTTTGCAAATGTATTATCTTTACAACCCCACCGGTTCTGACACCTAAGATAGGTCAATAAAAAGAACTACGGACTAATATGAGGGGTAATTTTGTAGATAATTACAACAAACATTGGACCTTTATCGCATTCTGGTATTTTGAGGAAATGTCATAAGTGCTTTATGGTCCCTTTTCGATGATGCTGTGATGCATGAGATTTATAATGCACCTGTTTTCTATCTAAATTTTCCTGCCACTCTAACAAATGAAGTAATGGAGTTTGGGTTCTTTCTCTCCCCTCCAAATAATCATTTAAATTCTTTTCATGAGACACGCAGTCACTGAACATATGTGTTTTATAGACATTGCTCAAAGTTCAATTTATTTTGAACCGATTTACAAAAGTTTGGTATCTGAACCCATGTTTCATGCCATACACTTGAGCACATTTATATTTAACACAGTGATTAACTACCAATGGAATCCAATGTAATGTGTAACTTTATTAAGTACATTGTACAGACTATGTAATACATGAAGCGGGAAAACATATATATAAATATATACCTTTGGAATTTCAACTAATGTCAGATGTTTTACATTCTTAATTTGGGTTCAGCGCCCAATGGTGACAATATTAATATTTAAGGCAATGTTGGGAACTGACTGTAATACATTAGCCCATAATTACATCTTCTATCCCAGAGGATTCAGTGTCCCATAAAATATTGATGTTAACCTTGTAACATTTGTGTGCCATTCATACATTTATGAATGTCTGTGACCATTCATACATTAACATGGTCAGTCAGCTCACAACTGTCAAAAGAAAAGACAGAGCAGTTTCTTTGCATGCTTCAAGTATGATGTGGCCCTAACCCCCGTCTACATGTAGCGTTACTATAAGTTACAGCTTAATCACTTTAAGAAGGCGTGGCTCATGATATATCCGTGGAGTTGGACTTTTATGTCTTTAGCTGAAATATCTCAGCATAAATACAGATCAAACTTCGTTCTATGTGACATTCGCTGGAGGAAACAAGATAAAAGACAAAAAAAAAAAAGGAAAAGACAAAAAAAGTCACATGTTATTAAGTACATTGTACAGACTATGTAATACATGAAGCGGGAAAACATATATATATTAATATATATCTTTGGAATTTCAACTAATGTCAGATGTTTTACATTTTTAATTTGGGTTCTTTCTCTCCCCTCCAAATAATCATTTAAATTCTTTAAATTTAATATATCTTCTTGGTGTGTTCTTTTCCCCTCGCTTTTTGATAAAATATCAAATATTAATTTCAATATCAATTTCAATGTTTGGTATACCTGATCTCGGCTTCTTGTTCTTTGAGGATGAACTTGTTTGTTGTCCATTCACTGCCTCCACTGACATCACCATATTTAGAAAATAGAATGGATATTATTTGTCTGTTGAGATTTAATATATTTTGGTACTGATAAAACACATATTGAAATATTATAGCTGGAGAAAATAAGGTGTATATTTACAATGTGCTATCTTGATCTATAGAGTACTTCTTTATATGGGATCAAGGTATACAAATAATCTGGCTAAAGATTTTACATGTTATGGGAAAACGCAGTCAGTTGAGATCTCCATGCACGTGAGTTTGACATGCTTCAGAATGCCAACATTTTGTGAAACCTTTCAAGCATCAGATATTGAGACACGCAAAATTCATCACAAGCACACGTAAATAGAGACACACGCACATTTCATCACAAGCATGCGTAAATTGAGACACGTGCACATTTCATCACAAGCACACGTAAATAGAAACACACGCACATTTCATCACAAGCATGTGTAAATTGAAACACACGCACGTTTCATCACAAGCACACGTAAAAAAGAGACACACGCACATTTCATCACAAGCACACGCAAATAGAGACACGCATATTTCATCACAAGCACAAGCGCATTTACATGCATGTATGCAGATCCATACACACATAAATACATACATGCTCTCTTTTCACTGTACACAACGCTCTCACATCAAAACACATCCCTCAAATATTAAAAATTGGTAAAATAAATGAAAAATAAAATAAATTGGAACACAAGAAGGTCAAAACCAACAAACAGTGCGAATATTGAGAAAAGAAATACAAAAAGTTCAACACATAGTTTATTCATTTTTTCTGAACTCACTCGTCTCAAGTGACAGCACGTCAATACCGGACAAAGAGTTTTGGTACCTTATTTGTTCAACTATGACGTCATTGTTTTATTCATAGATAAATATAAATAGATTTGAAAACATAAATAGATATAAATAAATTGCAGTCAAATATCATATTACGGAAAGAACACAGATAATTGTTTTGAGAATTGAGATAAACAGAACAATTCCTTTCTAAGACAATTCACAATTCAAAGTGTGGCAAAGCTAATGATGAGATAAAGAGTTATCAATGTCTAATACAGACAAATTAGCACACCGATAGTTTGTGAGACTTCACTTCAGCCATGAAAAGTGAGATGCATGAAGATGCATGAAGACCAAACAAGGATATAAGGGAAATCTGTCATAGTGCACCCCGCCATGTTTGCACATAGTTGCGTGTAGGTGTCGCGTCGGTATGCGACATCATATCTGTCACAAACCTCACCCGTGATGCGAACGCTGCTGTCAAGTCAAATGTAATGTCAGGAAAACATCCACCGAACATTGAGCAGAAAGGAAGTGTTCTATGCAAAATAACTAATGGTTTGGCTTCAATCCGATTCGGGTATAAAGCCATGCAGGTAATGAGTAAATTGAAGCAGTTAGCTGACATTTCTGAATGTATTATACTCATTATAGACTGTTTTCAGACTGGAGCAGATTTAACTTGAAGAAAAGATTAGACGCCCAAAAGAAATAGATGAAAAGGGTGCAATAATAATTACACAGATGCGAATATCGAGAGAAAATCATAACACTAAAGATTGATTTTGTAGCTGTATTGGGATCGATTGGTTGGATCCAAAATACAAAAGACATTAAATGAATTATTTCATACTGAAATGTTAGAACCATGCACATTGAACAGGTTGAACATGCAACAAAGTGAATATAATGTGACTATGTTCTGTGTCAGACACCACTTCTCTGGAGTGGATGGAGTCATTTGTGCGATTCTAATGATTTAAATAATACATACACCCATTTCTAAAATACACGATTTGATGTCTAGAGAACATCAGTTTTATCATTTACCAAAGACACACCACTATACTCTCGTGTTTGACATAGGATTAACTCAATAAACATCTCATTTCATTTATTTGTAGTCACGTTCCACAAATAGGAGGAAATGTACACGTAACATGCAAGACGGCAATTTATTTATTTGGAAAACTGGATCATTTAGAAATGCGCATTTTCCACATTTCACTTAATGCATTCCATTCAATTCATAATTACAACACGATAAATAGATCCATGTTTTAGTTTAGAAATAGATTATTTAATATTATCTGAGGTAGAATGCAATTTCAGTTACTGTTTTAAAATGATCGTCAAATAATTATTCCAATTTATTTTCACTCAGTATATATGTATTCATAACTCCTTTCCCCTGAAACATAAATGAATGACAACATAAGTATTATGATTATTTAAACTAAAATGTAGCAGAAGTATTCTGTAATATGATAGTAAAATAAATACATACACTAACCACAAACCTTTAATAGTGAAATATCTACACTAACTACAAAACTTTAATAATGATATACCTACACTAACCACAAACCTTTAATAATGATATACCTTCACTAACCACAAACCTTTAATAATGATATACCTACACTAACCACAAACCTTTAATAATGATATACCTACACTAACCACAAACCTTTAATAATGATATACCTACACTAACCATAAACCTTTAATAATGATATACCTACAGTAATCAAAAACCTTTAATAGTGATATACCTACACTAACCACAAACCTTGAATAATGATATACCTACACTAACCACAAACCTTTAATAATGATATACCTACACTAACCACAAACCTTTAATAGTGATATACCTACACTAATTGGAAGTATTACCTTAATTTTGACCTGTCCTCTGGCGTGCATGTTATATCCACCGATATCCACCAGGAGCTGGTGAGTACTGCTGGATATCTGGATCTTCATGGTCATGGAAGTAGACTCCATTCTAGAAGCAGTATTTACTGTGTCTCCAAACAAGCAGTACCGCGGCATCTTCTGACCCACCACACCTGATAGCAACATGCCTCATCATTACACATATAATCAACATTTAGCTAATCTATTCAAATCCTCAAAAGTCTATTGTCATTTTGAAAAGTATTCATGGCCAAACATTCTTGTTTAGCAACTTATTTTATGTATGTTGTGAGTCTTGAGAATGGAATCAGCCAAAGAAAAATCAAAATATCCTTATTTCACGAAAGCTTCAACTCACGAATGCACAGGTACAATGAAAGGAGGTGCTTTTTATATTTCAATGTGGCGCCTCAAAATATATACCCGGTTTATTTATTTTAAATTCTACAGACACTGCATTGCAACAGGTGAAAACGTCAATCTGATATAACTGTAAAATAACCACAAACCTTTAATAGCGATATACCTACACTAACCACAAACCTTTAATAGTGAAATACCTACACTAACCACAAACCTTTAATAGTGAAATACCTACACTAACCACAAACCTTTAATAGTGATATACCTACACAAACCACAAACCTTTAATAGTGATATACCTACACTAACCACAAACCTTTAATAATGATATACCTACACTAACCACAAACCTTTAATAGTGATATACCTACCGGCCACGACTGGCCCGCTGTGAATGCCCGCCCTTAACCTGAGAGCCTCCTCCGGCCTGTGCTGGATTCTGAAAGTGGATACCTCCTTCATAAAATGTAGCGCCATATCAGCTATGTTACAAGCATGCTGTAAGCCATTTCTCTTGGGCAATCCTGATATAACCATATATGAGTCACCTGAAAAAAATGATAACAAAATGCTATTAAATATTAAATGCAAAAAAAAACTTGGGAAAAAATGCTATTATAACGCCATCTAGGAGCAAGCATAAATGAATTTCAAAGTCAACTGGGTTACCTATAGTTTCCACTTTGTAGACATCATATTGGTCTATGATGGAATCAAACAAGGTGTACAGGTTGTTGAGGAGGGATACCACCTCCAATGGTGTACTGGAAGCACATAGAGATGTGAAGTCCACAATGTCAGAAAAGAATATGGAGGAAGATTCAAAATATTCCGGCTTCACTGACTGGCCTGTAAATTAGGGATTGTTAAACATTTTGTCAATAACGTTATAAGGCATGTAAAAGATGACATTTATTACAATCATATCTAATTCCCATTTTCTGACTTTGTAATCATTATCTTAAAACATAAAGGCATTTTGCTCCAATCCCATAATTTGGTATCATGAAAGCACAAAGCAATTAAAAAATTAAGAGTACAAAAAGATAGGATATTCTATCTTTTTGTACTCTTAATTTTGAAACATAGAAGTGGCACTCTCTGAAAAGGTTTGATTCAAAAGAAATATAGAGAATGACAATATTTCATTTTTAACCAACACTTAATATAAACTCATTGTAATAGCTCTTCAAAATAAAACAAATAATAGAAGAGATTTGTGTCATAAGAAATGTAGAGTATGACAATATTTTATTTTTGACAAAATCTTTTTAACCTCATTGAAATAGTCCTTATCATATTTTTTACCTTTTGAGAGGCATTGTGCTACAGATGGAGGCAGGATCTGGTGGAGTAGGCTTTCCAGATTGGTGTTAGCTGCAGCCAGTTCTGCTGTTCTTTCTGCAACCTTATCTTCCAGCTTGGAGACATATTCCTCCAGAGTTTCCATCATGCACTCTACTAAACTCTTCTTAGAGGGCTTGGCGATGGAAAGCATCTTGGTCAGCTCACAAAATGAGGGCCTAGCTATAGGCAGGGTAGCCCAAGCCTTGGTTACTATCATATTTAGTGAGGTACACTCAATCTGGTGAATATAAAACATCATGATAGCATTACAATGGGGAATATTGGGATCAGCATTGAATATGTGTCTGTCTCGATTCAGTTATATGCACTGTAAAGATATACCTTAACGTAACTATGGCATGACAAAAAAGTAAAGAGAGTCTATCAAAATACTATAGATTTTAAAAAGCAATACAGACAGGACCTAAACGTAGACTACATTCATTAA
This sequence comes from Amphiduros pacificus, assembly GCA_949316495.1. Classification (NCBI taxonomy): domain Eukaryota; kingdom Metazoa; phylum Annelida; class Polychaeta; order Phyllodocida; family Hesionidae; genus Amphiduros; species Amphiduros pacificus. The sequence continues at coordinate 54,386,190 of OX439002.1, read as the reverse complement.
ACATAATGTGGATAGTATACTAGACAAAAGAGAATGATAATTATTTATGGGTCAAGCTGACCTGATTGAGGTCAGGTCTGAGGCCCCTGTCGGTGACCTGCTGTACAATCTGCCACGGTTCAAGGTCATCCCTCAGTTCTGCATACGGGTCCTCTCTCGTGAATATCTCAATAGCTATAATGGAGAAACTGTACACATCCGATTTCCTAGTTGGGAGTTCCATTGGGTCAAGTATTTGCTCTGGGGCCGTCCAGAACATATCTTTGGCTACCAGGTTACTGTAGTTACAGGTGGAGTCTCTTTGTGTTTTAGGTAGTTTTATAACTGCATTCTTGACTTTGTAACTGGTGTCCATAAATAATTTCATGTACTCCCAATCCGCTATCTACAAAATATATTTTATGATTTGATTGCAATTCCAATTGACTTTTCATAACACGTTCTAACCATGTATATATTGTTTTATCTGATGATCAAACGATATGCTACTGTAAGAAAACATTTACCAATATTGTCATATGCATATCCAATAACCCCATGAAAAAAAACAACAAAAGACATACTAATGATTATGCATGAAGACAAATAGGCTTTAAGGTTCTGGAGGATCATATAATAAGAATAGAGAGCATCATACTTTCACGTTCCATTTGTTGTCCATTAGGCAGCACTCAGAAGTAAGTTTGCCGTGAATGATGGATTGCTTGTGAAGGAATTCCATGCCACTGGATATGTCAATTGCGATAGAAAATTTAAAATTGTCTCCTAAGTTATAGCTGGTGTTTTGGAGTATGTCTACGAGGGAGCCTTTATTGGCATGTTCTGACACAATATAAGCAACATCTTCCAGAAAGGTCAATCCATAGAACCTCAAAACATTCACATGGTGAGTCTTTTGTTTGAACAATAAAAGAAGAATTCTAACATTCCTTTTTGATAGGTCATAATTTCTGGAGGGAAATTTCCTCAAGCATATCTTCCTACCTGACCATATGCCAATCTTGATCACGTGGGATGCCCACACATAGGAAGAATCAGTCATCCCAGAAAATGCACTGGTTCCAAGGCTGTCACACCTCAACTGACCATTGCTCCGGGAAAAGGTCAAATTTATATCAGAATCTGGTATTTTCCAGTCATCTGACAAGAGGGCCTTCCGCAGGCGATACTGCTGATAAAAGATATACCCCAGCAGTAGAATTAGTAGACCACCACTCACAGTAGATGCCACAATGACAGGGATTTCCCAACCCTCCCTCTTGGATTCTTCATCTCTCTGTTTGGCAACTAGTTCCTCTACTGATTGACCTCTGCATTTCATCCTCCTGAGAACCCTTTCATACACCATACTAGCAACTTCCGGTGTTAATTGGGCCATACCAAGTTCGCAGCAAACTTCAGCTGCATAATCGTCGGTCATGAACCATTCAATGTATCTGAAAAATGGTCGCAGGATTAGTCCACAAAAAAGGAAAAAAATATTTTGCTGCCCTGATCAGAATGACGTTAATTTCAAGTCTTCAATATCTTGTCCTCTTCCAATAATTGTCATGACTATTTGTCATGATATTTACTACCAGTTTATCAATTTTTCAATAAGTATAGGCCCAATAATTCCTTTTTGTATTGAGTGTGTCTACATATAAGATATACCTTACCTGTTAAATATATACACATGTACACATAGAAATTAATACGTTAAACATATGAATAAAATATGAAATATTAGAAAACTATCAAAACATAAATTACCTGTACAGTTCCATCACAGAATGACAATCTGTCATGTATTCCAATTGTATTATGAAGTAACTGTATCCCATTATCGGGTATGCGTTTGGGACAGAGGAGTCAGAGAGAAAAGCTGTGAATCTTGAGTCAAACATATCCAGTCTATCGTTCATGATGGCCTGGGTCATGTGATCGTTGGGTATGGCATCACTTCCGTTTTTGTTTTTAAGTTTTACAAAGGTTATGTCAGTTGTGATTGCTTCTGCAATGGACACATATCCTATGGAATATTTATAAGAATATATAATTCCAGTCATTCCACGATTTGTTCTTCCATACAAATGGACAACATTACTGTCCCATTTCAATGGTACTTCATTTGGACCAAGACCCTCATGGAAAGTGCCAAATGTGGCTTTCCACTGTGGACTGAACCCAGACAAAGCATTGGTGAATATCTCCGTTGTACCACTGTCGTCAGCCCTTATAACTACCCTGATATCCATGGCTGGCAGGGTTATGTTGGGATTCAGTATTTGGATGGAGGGATCATCCCAGCGGCTGAAGGTGCCATTATAAATGCCAACCACGTGATCACGACTCAGAACGAGGCTGGTCACTCCTGGAATATTGTAAGCCAAAACCACAGCTCTGCAACACAGAAACAAGTCATATAACAAAGTTTGCCTAAAGGGCCAAACCAAATGAGCATTATTATACCTAATACATATAATGGTGTCTTGAAAGTGTAATGATCAGGTTATGATTTGTTGCAGTAATCTATAATTTAATGATATGAATTATAATAGCAGCTTACCCAGCCAGGGTTGGAAACATCTGCAGGTTAGGATTGGTTTCATATTCTTGTTCTGTCAGTCTGGAGTCGGTGCCTGTGTACTTGAGTCTAACTGGGGAGGTTTTCAACCACTCTGGGTACTGGACTGCCATAGAGTCAATCTTGATATTTCGCCTTGATCGCTTCTTTATGACTTTCAATGACATTCTAATGCCTTTTTTCTTTCTTCTTCCAGATTCAAGGTTTTCATCAGGTAATTTTTTTAATTTAGATATTGTTCTCTTATTTCTCACTGGGTTGTCTGTGGTGAGGTTTCCATGGAATGTGTTGGCTTTATTTTGGCTGGATTGATCTGTGGCATATCCATCCACCATAAGTCTCTTACCATCATCGCTCCCAAGTTCCTCATACTCAAGGTCAACATTGACATGGTCCAAACGAGTGAACTGAAAGTAACAATGCCACTTGAATTACATTACTACATAATAATGATAACACATATATCATGGAATCTTTCTCATCCACACAGTTGTTGTTTCGCTATCTTAATATTGTTTACAAGTGAACTATTGATGGGAAAAAGTGGGCATTTTTATATAAAGCAGTTTGTAGGGGTATGCAAACACTTTTGCTATTGTAAATAAGCAAGGCAAAGATTGCTCAATAATGGTATTAAATTCGATAATTTCGCAAATATCGATATGTCTCGTTCCAGGTTATTCATTATAATTGTCTTTGCGTCGGTCTGTAGGAAGATTTACACAATTTCAAGTTCTACTTTGAAGTTGTGATTAGGGGTATTATATATTTGTAACATAGGAAGCAACAAAATACTTTTTTATCATTTACCTGAAACACACTGAAACACTGAAACTTACCTGAAACACAGGCATCCAGGCTTCATAGATATCAGCGGGGAAAGTGGCTCCTGCCCCGTACACAAACCGTGCATCCTGCGGCTGATGTGCCCTCCCCTGCCGCACACACCCCAACACAGTTAACACAAGTAATTCTGCATACATCTCAGTAGCTGTGATTTAACTGACCCCCAGGAATAATTGTGGTTTGTTAGTAGTATACATCTCTACCAGTGGATGCCCATTTTCAAAACCCATAACACGATTATGATAAGATCCATTTTTATGGTACTTTCATATACTATATTATATTAATATGCTGAAGCTTCCTTTGAAACCTTGTGAGTACTTTCTTTTGGTCCTGATGTGTTGCATATCCATCCTGCTTTCTACTCAGGTAACAGGTCCGATGCGGTGTGGTCATCATGAGCAGCTCAGGGAGACGTGAGGTCCATCAGGCTTCTCTACTCATCGGCAGGTGGTAGCAGGTCCCATGAGTTATGGTCAACATGAGCTACTCCTGTTTCTCAAGTGCTGACTAATCTCAAGCCAATAATCTTTGTCTCTTATTGGCCCTGCTATATTTGCCTACAATCACAACTAACCTTTGATCTGACTTAATGACCGGAATAATCCCGGTGTCATGGAAACGTTCATCACAATTCATTTGGTAATGTTTGTTTAAAGAAATACTTCGTCTTTGTTCTAATAATAATGTATGTCTAAAACCTTTCAGCTTGGTCAAGATAGATCATATAACATTTCTTGAAATGTCTAGGATATTTACAAAGGTATTTTCTGGCAAACCAAGATCTATTGACCTACTTCTTCCAATATAATGCACATATCTCACCATAAGCATGGCAGAACCATATGCGGGGTATGTTGAACAATCACTTGAGCATCTTGAGTTCAGGTCCAAAGCGTTCTTGTCACCTGGCAGGTGTGACAGTTTACATCCATTTGGTATGAGAAAAAAACTGTTATTGCCAATATCTGTTCTTTGTGGTTTGCTATCTGTCCACCATTATTATTTATTTCACGAATAACATTGATATCTGCTTGTAAATTATTTCTGTAAATCGAATTTGAATATACTTAGTATATACAAAAAAGGTCTTTCTTATTTGTCCAAATATCTAAGTGCAATTAATGGTTTTAAAAATGGGAATATGGAGAAATCCAAATATTTTGTTGTCAAGTATTTTACATCACGCACTCGTATCAATTATTTGTAACAGATGTACATAACTAACATGTTTATGTGCATTTGATTGTAGATAATGTCAAGTGATATTAGTATTTGCATTTCCCAAAGTGGGTCGTTTGGGGTGGAATTATCATATGATAGCGCCTTATTACCAAGGGAACCTCTCAAGATGCCTTAGTCACATTAACCCAGGTCAGTTATATCTTATTATACTCCAAGGTTATATATACCGGTAATGTGAAGCACGTGTGCTGTCTTGACATCTGCAAGACAGACAAATATTCTCTTGTTCTAAAGATCCTTATACTTTATTAGATCATCAAATTGGACAAAGATATATCCTGATATATATTATTAACATCTACTATTTGCAGTATAAATCTTATGAGGGAGCGTTTTAAGGCATAGAAATGTTCCATAATATTGGAACCGATTATCTGCATGAGCCTAGAATATGTGTCAATCCTCCTGAGGAAGTATTTCCTCAACATTCATACTGTGTTCCCACGTTCCATTAAGCGTATGTAGGACGGCTGTACACGCTATATGACACTAGACTTAGTGTTTTCATAGAAATACCATATGACCAAACCATAAAAGAAACACTTGATGATCGTGACTATGGAACAACCAGGATGCATGGATTATGGAAAATCTAAATTTATTATTCTTCTTGGTGATAAATAAGACTCTGCAATTTAAAAAAAACTAGGAATAATTTGGTAAATAAAGCATGAGAAAATAATATAATTGCAGACCTCGCTAAGTTTGTATCCCGTATGTATTCCCTTCTTGACAAAACAAATGGAACTGTTGACAAGATGATGAAACATATATGACCATTTTCACACCCTCATGGCGGCCCATACATTTCTGCAGGACCACGTCACAGTAGGGACATTCTTGGAAATATTACATTAGACAAACAACGCAGTTATTATAACATTCGTCAGCATGGAGGGTTTAATAAGTCAAGTTTCAAGTAAGAATAATTATGTTCTTTTTGTGGAATATGCACATTCATGATTTTAACTTTATCATAGATTTATATCAATCATATTTCAGTACTGGTTGTGACATTAGCTGTGGTCTTCGCATTGCCGGGTTATGTAAACATTAATGAAGTTCCATGTGAGTGAATCTATTACTATGAGAATTATTTGATCATGTAAACCATTTAAATTGACAAATGACAGAAATATTTCCATATTCAAAAAGTAAAGATCACCATTTAAGCTCTTATTTGCAATGCTTTCTTATACAAACTGCTCAAAATTCCTATTTTGGATCCCTATTCCTATATAAAATGAAATAAGTTATGTGATGGGTAAACATTTGTTTGAAAGATATATTGATTCCAATCTTTTCCTCTTTTACAGGCATTTGGAATCCCGATAAACCAGTAAGTACATATTGTTTAAAAAGCTGAAGACAAATCTAGAAATAGCTAAAGCCAAATAAAGATATTACAGACGCTAATTTTCACCAAAAACATGACATTCCCGATAAAAAATAAAATCCACATTTTAGTTTTCAGATTTTGTCAAATGTCTGGAGTCGACAAATTCAAGGCAAAAGAGGGACTACGAAGGCAAGTGGACACATTTAAAATCTGATATTATTGACCAAAATGATCATTTTTATGAAGAGATTTTTGATTGTGTTTTGATGTGCATGTCCATTTTGTGCAGATCCTCGCTATGACCCTTACGGACCCCATGCTAATCCCTGCCATACCTACGTTCGTATCAACCAACCAGAACGCAGAGTGGGAAACAAAATTGACAGGTAAGTCACTTCTAATAAATTTAATATTTTGATTAAAAACTATTGATTTGGGTGCAAATATTTAACATCGTTTTTGTCGTTTAATTACTTTCTTCCCCTTTTCGACCCCCCTCCCCCCAAAAAAAGAATCAAAACAAAAAACCCTAGCAGGAAAAAACCTAAATAAATCAAAACAAAACCAAAAACAAAAACGTCTATTTCTGGAGGCTCAGTGAGCGTTATTTCTTATATGTTTCAGGTTGACAGACAGTGCATTGTGTGACCGCGCCCTCTACCGGAGATGGTACAGGTTTGACAGCGCTGCTGGGGGCCTGATGCCTGATGAGTGTGTCCAGGAGTTTGACTGTGGAACCCACGCTCCCATTTGGCTCAATGGTCTGACCACTGTCCACGTTTTCTATTATAAATAAAACGAAAATTAAAGGCTCAGTGTATTATTTGAATATCAAGGTTTATAGTAATATGATTTTATTCAAAATTGCATGGAATAAATTAATATTTGTGCCTTAAGAACAATACTTTATTATAGCAGTAGAAAACACCAAATGCTTATGACAAAACTTTGGATCGTATCGTCGTTCAAAGGATATATATTATCAATCCTTCAGTTTGACCTTATTAACATCCAGATGACTGTGACAGTGGAATGCTTTATATTGTTTTTGTTATTATTATATGTAAAGGGCTGCATCCTCAGACTTATGGCCAGGTGGCAGACGTGGAGGCGTGCGTCAGTCTGGCCGGCCATTGTTGTAACAGGAGATGGTACGTGAGGATAGCAAACTGTGGAGATTTCTATACCTACCTCCTCAATGATACCCCAGGCTGCTACATGGCCTACTGCATAGGTTAGTCTTCAAGGACCAGCCTTGCCACATTTAGTATAATAGACCGATTGTTGGTCGCCATGTTTTGGTAGTGAATAGATCTCAGAGAAGTTGTAAAATTACGCTTCATCATTTTAATCACATATCTTTAGAATAAGGAAAACCTATATTTGTAACAGGTCAGTGTATCTTGTGGCCAAAATGTTATATCATAATATCGTCTGGAGATTTCAAAATGAATTTCAAAATGGAATGGTTTTTTTGTCTTTTTGTTTGTTTCATCTTTTTGTTTGTGACCGTAACACATATTTCAAACCTGGAAATACTCATTTAGTTATATGTTTACGAATGATAGGAGTTAACATTCAATTTTTATTATATTTTCCATCACCAGGGAGTGAGATGCCGTGCCCTGAAGGGCAGAGTTCCCCCACAGGCTTCACACCCGGATGTAGTGGTAAATCTGAATATTTAAAATAAACAACCATAGAGCTCCGACCACAGCAATTCAACACAGCAAATCAAACATTCTTACAAATAAAATAGCATACATAAATAGCAGCCAATAATGGTCTTGCGTTCAATTTATAAACACAAGTCACATTTATGTATGTTTTAAAAGAAAACCATAATTCTCAATACAAAGGGCCACTTAGGAGTTGCTTTTTGTTCTTTAAATTATGAGACCTATTAACAGAGGTGCGAAACACGTATAGAATATAAGAACGCCTTTAAATACAACTTATATAAAGGAACCCCATCAGTTTTGCAATCATCGTCCTTCATCGCATCTAGCTGTTTATTTCAGACAATTTTCCTGAGATGAGAGGTACTCTGGATCTGAGTGTGGCGACAGAGGGCAGTGAAGTCGTCTTTTACTGCGATTATCATGGGCCTATCCCTGCTCACTCCGTCCTGGAGGTGCTCTGGTTCGTCGACGGTGAGATACTCTCTATATCAAACCTTATACTTAATCACATGCTCAAGGTTGGCCTCGTTGCCTACTTACTCGAACTTCAAAATCCCTTATCAAATCTTGAAATCGTCAACTTTTCAGCCTCCATGTTTTGTCTAGGCTCCGAAAATCGATCAAATAAAACTCCAATACGAAGATTTCATTTTCGTTTTCTTCATCGAGTCATTATTTTTTTATCTATTTTCTACGTTTGCAAAAATACAAATCAATTCTAAATATTGTAACGTGCATATAGCATAAAATGAAGATTTCATTTGCATTATCTTATTTAGACAATCTCAAAGTTAACTTCGAGAATATATTAGGATTGTTTACACATCTTTGCTTGATAGGGATATAACAAACATAAGAGAGCTAAAGTGAGTTGAAAATGATCAAAGTGTATGCATGTAGATTTCATGTCTGATATGAGTTGAGTGAGTGATGGTTGTTATGTCCATGTTGAGCAGGTGATATGTCAGGAGAAGGGGATGCCGGGGAATACCCTATATGGCAGGAGACGCTACTCGAGAGGAGACGCTCCACCCTCACCGAGGGACGCTGGATCGGCAAGATGGGGTCGTCTGTAAGTCTATCATGTTATCATCATAAAACCACAAATAAAATCATCCTCATAACAAGATTGAGTACTGTGCTGTTGAAAACAATGTAATCTACATACGCATAGATAGTAGATTTCACAAGAATTAATAAAATTATTTTTTACAATAGAATTATTAAAAGCGTTTAATCAATATAAATTTATTCTGACATTTGTACATTATTCATTTTAAATTTGGGGGCAGAATTATTGTGCTGTGTTGAATGCGCTCTTTATAAGTCGTGTCGCTATATCTCTATCTTTGATAAATACCTTATTGTGAAAGATTGAGATGGCGCGGTATAAAAAAGCTGAATTATGTCCCAGATCCCAGTTGTTTTTAAACTGGGACATAGAGATCTTTCTCCATGATGCAGCAGACAAAAACTGCTTTTAATTGAAATCGAGGATGGTAATTATGAATAATACATATCTTTCTTTTTACAGATATTTTGCAAAATAAGATCAAAGTTTCGGGATGGAAGTGGAGTGCCGAGTCCCACAGTACAGAGTGAGAAATATTTTGCTGGCATCAAGGTATGATCAATATATAGTTTGACCCCACCAGTATATGTTGGTAATAGCATGGAAATAAGACCCCACCAGTATATATTGGTAATAGCATGGAAATAAGACCCCACCAGTATATCTTGGTAATAGCATGGAAATAAGACCCCACCAGTATATATTGGTAATACCATGGAAATAAGACCCCACCAGTATATATTGGTAATACCTTGGAGTAATAATGTATGGAGGCGCAACTTCGCAAGATCAAAAGGGACACCATAGTTGCTGCCTTGCCCATTGTTATGATGACGCCATATAGGTGCAAGATGAAAAAGTTTTGACGTAATTCTTTTTCAATCCAATTTTGCCTCACCAAAACTACAATTTACAGCTATACATATCGCGAATGAAATGTTCTCCTTGTTTCACTGATTATGGAGGTATAACTTTTATTTCTCTGCTCCAATTTTGGACAATTTTATGAAAAGATTTATGAAATCATACCAAAGTTATGACAATATGCTAAAAATTACTGCTACAACATCAAATACTGTATGGAGGCGCAACGTTTTGGGGGCAGAATTATTGTCACTGTTCTGAAGTCGGCAACTATGATAGGATCAAAGGATTTTGAATCCATTGTGTAAAACAATGCGTTACCATGACGCCATATCTCATATTATACCTCAGTCACATTTGCGCCGATTTCAGTAAAGATGCCCGGCCGATGGGTATTTTTTTCAAAATCGGCAGGCATTTCAGATTGCCGTGCGGGCACCGGGAGATCATCGGCCACAATTGGGCATCTTGATGGATTTGCGCACGCGTCGAGGTGGTCAGCGGTGTTTTTGATTAAGACCCGATTTCTTATCAAAACCTGCCATAAACATCGGTTAAAAACGAAATTAAATCGGAGAATTACTTACTTACATCGACTCGAACCACTACCCGACTCGTGCAGGAAAATTTGACGGACATAAACAGAAAATTCCGTGTATAAATCTTGTTTTCTTGACTTATACCGGCTACGTACTGTCCGCCATTAAAAAATCATAGTAATCACAGCGACAATAACCTACAGTATCGCAAGATCCTTAAGGTAGCACTGTGTATTACATATTAACTGTTATCATCACAACATTAAACCGACCAAATCTATTTAAACAACAAATGTGCAAGTGTGAGTTCAGCTTGTCAGCTTATAGTAGCTCAAATAGCTCGAAGTAAACAACTCACCTGAATCTCTACACCTGCGCAGGTAAAAATTTCTTATAAACTTACCTTAGTGCGGCTTTGACCCTCAACACACAAGGACGGAAAACTGCAACTGGATATTAATAATTATATATTGTAATATAACATACTATCAGAAAACCAACAAGGATAAAACATCTCACAACAAATTCTCAACAAATACGTACGCGAAACCTAAACGGTAAGAATCTAATAATTATTGCAATTCGTTAAAATATTAAATATTAATATTAAAAGAAATAATTACACGACCACCAAACACGCTGAGTAAAAAACCGGTAATCGACCGGTATTTGAGTTGGTAAAATAATAAACCGGTAATTTGACCAAGCAAATTCCTTGGTTGTGTCCAATACTAGGCTATCTCCTAGAATTACTACTGGGCATATCTCTCGGCAGTACATAATTAAATATAACACCAAGCAAATCCCTTGGTTGATTTCAAATCTAGGCTATCTCCTAGAACTACTACTGGGCATATCTCCCGGTGATACGATAATATCCATAACACCAAGCAAATCCCTTGGTTGATTTCAAAACTAGGCAATCTAGTAGAACTACTACTGGGCATATCTCCCGGTGAAATATAAATAAATATATCACCAAGCAAATCCCTTGGTTGATTTCAAAACTAGGCCATCTCCTAGAATTACTACTGGGCATATCTTCCGGTGATACGATAATAATCATAACACCAAGCAAATCCCTTGGTTGATTTCAAAACTAGGCTATCTCCTAGAACTACTACTGGGCATATCTCCCGGTGATACATAAATAAATATATCACCAAGCAAATCCCTTGGTTGATCACAAAAATAGTCTATTTCCTAGAACCACTACCGGGCAGATCTCCCGGTGATACCTATACAAACACCAAGTGTATCTCTTGATTGATCACAAAACTAGGCTATCTCCTTGAACTATCACTAGGCATATCTCCCGGTGATATGGAAAATATGAAAATTTTTCATGTTAAGAAAATACTACATGACTTCTGGGACCGAAAGGGGAAATCTAGATACTATAAAATATGGTGGCAAGGTTACTCCATGAGTGAAAGCACCTATGAACCGGAAATAAACATTCATCCAGACTTGATTAAGTCATATTGGGAAAATAAATCCTCGGTTAATTACTCACGTAAAAAAGCAAATAAAAATGGTAAAAACTCCTATACTCATGCATCTCTACCTTTCCAGATGGCTTCCAAAGTTACTAAGAGGGCAGGCAAGAAGAGGAGGATGTCCTCCAAGTCCTCCACGCCACCCACACCACTAAACTGGGCTGAGCTTATGGATGCTGAAGAGGGAGAAGGTTCAACAGCAAGCGACCCTAGGCCCACCACCCCATGCCAGGTGGAGCCACAAATAGAAAAAACTGCACCCGCCCAGGGGGCGCCAGTGGCAAGCACAAGCTCTGCAAACCTGGACCAAGATGAACTAGCTTTGAGCATGGACGAGCTCATGTCCATGCTCACGGCCAAGTCGCTCAGCTTCACACAGCTGAAAGAAGAAGATGAGAGAAAGCAGGACGAGATAAACAGACTTAAGCTTGAACTTAAGAAAGGAGCAGAAAGACAGTCTAAGCTAGAGGTTGAAAACAAGACTTTAACCCAAAAGAACAACAATTTAAGTGTTAAGCTAAAATATGAAACATCTAAGGTAAACAGAGCAGAAAAGAAAATAGATGAACTAAACCATAACTCCAAGATAAATCTAGAAAAAATTACAAAATTGGAGAAAAAAAACCTGGAACATGCCAAGAAAATTGGCGCCATGGCGGAAGGCACTGTTCCTATTACCGGTGCTGTAACCAAGGCTAGAGTCGTGCAACCGAAGAAGAAGTCAGAAAAATTACTCTTCATAGCAGACCCAGCCCACCACAAGCTGATAGCGCAGAATGATGATAAGTGGCAGTGGGATGTGATTGTAGCCGACAGCGTCACCAACATAGCCGATCTCAGGAAGATGCTGAAATCCCCATCATCATCTATCAAGGGGCTAAATGATTATAGGGCAGTGATCGTCTGCCTTGGGCTCACCGAGATGGATGCTGGCACCCCCGGGTCAATAGTGTTGACCCAGCTCAAGAAAAGCGTATACAGACTGGCGGATACGGTTACCTGTCCAATCTACCTCTGCCAGTCTCCGCCTATCTCCATTGGGTGCAACGCGATCATGATTTCATCACACACCATTTTCAACTATCAGCTGGAAAAGATGGCCAGTCATTACAAATCAGGTCAATTGACGGTGGTGATGAACCCCGATAAGATAACCGATCCACCTACACCCGATGTGGTAACCTCGTCAGCTGACCACACCCTTCTGGAGGAAGCTGCAATGGAGTGGCTTCTACATCTTAGGGGACAACTTAAGCCCTCACATGACTTCGCTAATGACCTCAAGAGATACTGGGATCCATCAGAGAATGTATCAGACTCATCAGCTGATGAAGTTGAAGTTGAGACTTCATCCCATGAGAAACAAGTGAGGTTTAACGATAAGGAGTACAAGGGTGAGGCAGTCACGACAGTGGTTCCACACACTGCAGTGGGAAAGATAATCGGAAAAGGTGGAAAAATGATACGGCATCTGGAAGGCAAATCTGATACGGACATCAATAAGCTCGAAACAGGGAACGATAAAGTGGAACGTATGAGTATCGTGGGAACACCCATTGGGATTGCGCATGCTCTTGTAGGAATACGTGACATCATCAGAGACCTGGAAGAGAATGAGAGACCTGTCAGGGACACTTGTGTCTACTATGCTCAGGGGCGATGCCGAAATGGGCATCGTTGTCAATACTCACATGACGCAGCAGCTGAACCCTCAGCATCCACATCTGGGTATAGGAGCAAAGAACCCAGGCATCAAGTTCAAAGAAGCCCAGTGAAATTGGTGAAAGCCAAGAAACTCAGGAGATTTTGACATTTGCGTAATATTTGGAGGGATAACAATAGAAAATGTAGATCCTGTGTAAACATCCTAGTAAACAATTGTATCCAAGACATTGATAAACATCTTGACAACATCTGTAAATCAAACTACCACGTATCAAATAAAATGTTGCAATATATGACTGAAGTTCTATGTTTTTATATGCACTTACCATGTAATTGTAATACTGATCAACAAAATTGGTATTTCACAATTAAGTATAAGAAAAGACAAACAAATGGTGTTAAAACTGCAAATCTTCTAATATCCCTATTTCTAGCGCCAATACATCACAAGGTTTATGTTATCCCTCACACTATATGTGATAATTATTGCATAATATCGCTCCATCTCAAGAAAAGTGATAATCTTTCTTGGGAGACAGAAAAAACACTTAACGCTAGCGCAGAGATCAGAGGTAAAGTGAACCATTATTACGATTTTACTATGTCAACAAACGAATTTACTACAACCCCTGCTTTTTACTACAATCTGCCTATAAATAGCACACGATATGCTAAAAATAACCCTGGAACACGTGACCATAGCCGAGTCAGACACACTCTTAATGAAACCTCAAACCACAAACACCCGGATATAGGTAAAAATAGATTACGTAACTCCAAATCACAAGACGTCGATTGTCCACGTGATCAATTTAGGAACGCCCACATATCGGATACCACGATTCGTAGTAAAACTAGATCGGCATTTCAAGAAAATTTATCGTTTCTATCAGAACAAATTGAACATGGAATCAGAGCTGACACTCTAAATAATGAAATACAAACATCAACTTCTACAACCACCGCCTCCGTCATGATCTATGACCCCTCAAACTTTCGAATCGACATTACTGAGGCCACGCCCACCGAGACACTGATTCGCTGTCCAGTGGAGCGAGAACATTATGGTCTGGGGAAACCCCCATTGATAAATTCATCAATGAACCGAGATGACGGGATTCCCACGGTTGTCACTAATCTTGACCCTGCAATTAATAATACGTATAGAAAATCAAATAGTAAAAAGAAATCTCTTAACAGACTATCATGCATTAACATTGGTTCCTGCAACACACAGAGCATTAAACATAAAATCTTACTGATTAAAGATTATATCAACGAAAACAATATACATGCGCTTTTCATCACAGAGACCTGGCTACATGAAACTGAAGATGAACGAATTAAAAATGAGCTGGAAAGTGGAGGTTTTAAATTCCATTCCTTCCCCAGGATAGGGCGTACCGGAGGGGGCCTGGGCCTCCTCCATCGGGCTGAAATTCCTTTCAAGACCAATAGGCTAAATCCACCGAAACTCAACACCATGGAGATAATGGAAGCCTCACTAAACATTAAAAGCAGGCACGTGACCATTGTCACCATATACAGGCCAGAGCCATCTGGTGGTAACATGTATACCTATTCACAATTCTATGATGAGTTCACGCAATTAATTGCTCATTATGGGTCATTTAATCATGAAGTTCTTTTCCTAGGTGACTATAATTTCCACATGAACAAGCCAAGAAAGCCTGATGTAGTTAAATTTAACGATATTCTATCCACATTCGATATGACTCAATGGATAGACGAGCCCACTCATAGACTGGGTAATACCCTAGATCTAATTATCACTTTTAAGAACAGCAAATACCTAATGACACATAAAGTTGATGAATATATATCGGACCACAAAATGATTTTACTAAATCTAGACATAAATCCCCCAAAATCGAAGAAAAAATCCATATGTTACAGAAATTTTAAAAATATGGATATCAATTCACTGAAAACTGACATCAGATCAATCCTCCATGCTGATACTAACTGGGAAAATCTCTCCCTGGAAAATCTGGTTGACTTCTATGATTCTAAACTGACCTCCGTCTTAGACAAACATGCTCCTATAAAAACAGCCAGGGTAACAAATCGGAAGACTCTCCCCTGGATGAATGATCATATATTAAAAGAACGGTCTCTCAAGCGAAGACTTGAGAGGAAAATGATTAAGACCGGATTACAGATTGATAAAGAACTCTACAAATCAAAGAAAAATAACTACAATGCTCTGCTTAAAACATCACAGTCTAACTACTTCGCCAAACTTGTCCAGGAGAACAAAAATGACCCAAAAAAGCTCTTTAAGGTCATTGATAAAGTCATGCACAAACCAACTGATATCCCTATGCCACCGTCGAATGACGACACTGAACAGGCAAATAAATTCAATAATTTTTTCCTGGAAAAAATTGATTTAATTAGACTCAACATAGATGCGACACCTGTTGGCATTTCCCTACAACCAGATGCCACCACAAACAAACAAGACAGTATACACTCACAAACACTGAATAGATTCATGCCACTTACCTCAGAAGAAGTCAGGAAGCTAATCAAGAAGGCTGCAAAAAAGTCATGTGAATTAGATCCACTTCCCGCCTGGCTACTGCATGATCTTATGGATGAGCTTCTTCCAATAATTACTGTCATCATAAATAAATCGCTAATGGATGCAGAGATGTCTGAAAATATGAAAATTGCAATCATTAAACCGCTTTTGAAAAAGCTGGGTCTGGAGTTAATAGAGAAGAACTATAGACCGGTGTCAAATCTCAGTTATATCTCTAAACTCACAGAAAGAGCTGTATCTGAACAACTAATATCACACTTAGTCATGAATAGACTAACGGATACCTTCCAATCAGCTTATAAGGAGTTCCACAGCACAGAAACAGCACTATTAAGAGTCCAAAATGACATCCTCTTAAGCCTAGACAAAAAGAAATCGGTCATATTACTCTTACTAGACCTGTCTGCTGCTTTCGATACCATTGACCATAATATACTGTTTGATAGATTACAACACAGATGTAATGTCAGTGGTCATGCACTTGAATGGATAAAGTCTTACCTAAGGGATAGAAAACAATGTGTCAAAGTGGGTCTCAAAAGATCAACCCTTAAGCCCATAAAATATGGTGTACCCCAGGGGTCGGTCCTTGGACCCATTCTTTTCACAATATACATGTCCCCCATGGTAGACATTTTGAAAAAATATAATATGGACTATCATATTTATGCGGATGACACGCAAATCTATATCCCTATTGACCACACTTCCAAAAGAAAAGGGGAATTGTGTAAAATTGAACTCGAAAAATGCATAGATGAAGTTAGAGCATTTCTAATATCTAACAAAATGAAGATAAATGATGGGAAGACTGAGATGCTACTATGCACGGATAAACGTGATATAAATGCATACGTACCTTCATCTGTCAGAGTAGGTGATTCAACCATATCACCTTCAAAAAATGTGATAGATCTGGGCATCACACTAGACTCAAATATGAACATGAAGTCACAAGTCAGAAAAATGTGTAAGAAAGGCTACTACCATATTAGAAACCTATCTGCCATTAGGCACTGCCTAGATGAAAAGACTGCTGTTACTCTAACTCATGCCTTCGTGACATCGACTTTAGACTATGGTAACGGGTTACTAGCAGGCCTGCCAAATTCTGAAATTCAAAAACTGCAGTATGTGCAGAACGCTGCAGCACGGGTCGTATGTAAACTCAGAAAATTTGATCATATATCAGATAAACTGAAAAAACTACACTGGCTGCCTGTACATGCTAGAATAAAATTTAAAATACTCTTAATGACCTGGAAGGCCCTAAACGGTAAGGCACCACCTTACTTGCGTGACCTTTTGCACGTGAAACAGGGTGAACGTAGCCTGAGATCAAACGACGGTACTTATCTATGCGTACCAAAAATGCGCCTGAAGACAGTGGGTGATAGAGCTTTCTCTGCTATTGGCCCCAGACTCTGGAACGCATTACCAACTAATATTAGAATTAGTACCACAGTCGACTCTTTTAAGAGCAGACTCAAAACTCACCTTTTCAGAACTCATGTTCTGAATATAGCGCTATGAACAGTCCCGACTGGTATCAGCGCGATATAAATTTTATTATTATTATTATTTATTATTATCTTTAAGACGTCGGGCGGGTCATCGGGAACTTTTATCTTGAACATAAAAGTTGCCGGCGTTTCCCCGATGTCTTATCAGCAAATATCATCTTAAAGTGCACGGCAGGGTCCCGGCAGTGTCCCGCAGGGACATCGGCAGATTATCTTAGGGCTGCCGGTGGCATCGTGCGGTGAAAATAGGATTATATTTATTTCATGTGTTCATAGACCATCGTCAGATGATCGCACGGGCTCCCTGCGATATATCATAGACGTCTTTAAGATGTCTTTCAGACGTCTGTCAAATGAGACAGACGTCTTTAGGATGTCTTTCAGACGTCTGTCAATGATTCAGACGTCTTTAAGATATCCTGCAGACGTCTGTGTCATTCAGTCTTGCACGTGCCGTGCGGTGCCCTTTAATAATGTGACCACAGCTACGGCATATCTCAGATTGTTGCTTATAAACTCCCCGGCGCCCGGCAGACTGTGAAGTCGGCCGATTGTTACTGCCCGGCCGGCGCCCGGTGCAAATGTGACTGAGGCATAACGGCCGTCACGCCTCCATTCATTATTACTCCAAGGTAATACCATGGAAATAAGAAGCTTAACAAATAAAGCTGAATACACTATATACGAATTATACGAATCAATCACACACAACCAAAAAATAAAAATAGAATTTAAAAAAATAAAAAATATAAAATTAAATATAAAATAAAAAAATAAAAAATAAAGTAAAAAAATATAAAATAAAAAAATAACAAGAATCGACGAAAGAGAAAGAGTATCAGATGAGATACAACTTATTTCATTTCCAGATTCTACAGAGAAGCGTGAATGTATCTGAGTCGGATGAGGAGACTACCATGTATGTTCAGTCCACAGTTCCGGTCACGTGTCTTCCTCAGTTCCGGGAAACATGCCGGGTGTCGGTACAGGTTGCTCATGATTCCAACTATCAAGCTAAGAGATGTGTCGGTGAGTTTCCCTGTTTTCGCTCGCGTTTGTTTTGACTTTAGGTCTGAATGTTCGAGGTTTTGATATGATTAAGCTGAAAGTCTATGGAGTTTACCCCGATATATCGGTCCATGGCGGCCATGTTTTGGCTCATTAATTCTGCTTACACCGTCAGATGTCGCTTTTGTTTGAGAAGTGATTTGTGAGTGCGTGGTAGAGTAAGAAGATTTTGCCTTGGGTTTTTTTGCCTTGGGATTTTGCAAACTTACGCGAGCTTGATTTTAAAAAAATCAACACTTGTTTTCTCTACTATCTAGGGTGGAATATCTCAGATAAAGAAGTGCATGTATTAAATTTCGGCAGTTGTGCCAATATTTATATTGCTTAAAACGTCGATATAAAGACAGAATACGCGTTGGTGAGTTTCCTTTTCTGCCATATTGTTGTCGATGACGGAGAATCACGTGTAAATAGAAACTCAGGTGTTAAGTTTCAAGTAGTTCAAGGTGTAATGCAAGTGTACAAACTTCTATATCGCTCTCAAATATCAACCACAAACTAAAAATGACATTTCATTAAGATATCGCTTTTGGAATCATAAAATACTCATCTATGACGTGTTATACCAAAAATAACCAAAATACCTAAATTTGAATGGAATGTCTTAAGTATGAATTATTTTCTGATTAGATGTCTACATCTTAAATTAGTGATTCCTGACCCCCAAAAAATACATCAAGCACAACATTCCTCATTGACCAAATCAACTATCATTTAATGCCACTGTAGACGATGAACTGATTGCACTTTATAATCTCCAGATGGCAAAGTCCGCCAGGTGGTATTTGGTGAGTGTGCGGTGGATATCACCCCGGACAACTGGCAGAACCCGCAGCCGGTCCGAGTGAAGGCCGTCCGGGACTTCTATCACGACGGCAACAAGCGTATGCTGATAGACTTCAAACCCACCTACTCCACCATGCTCAGCCATATCTGGCAGAACTATCAACTTCCTCAAGTAGAAGTGGGTCTTTATCTCCAATATGCATTTTTTTTCTAAAGATTTCAATATTATACTTCTTTGGATCAATATATACTATATAAATATAAATATAAATATATATATATATATATATATATATATATATATATATATATATATATATATATATATATATATATATATATATATATATATATATATAACGTGTTGTTATGAGATGGGACCTTAGATATATGAGATATGAGGTAGCTATGAGATGGGACCTTATATATATATATATATATATATATATATGAGGTATGAGGTAGCTATGAGATGGGACCTTAGGAGCCAATGTTTGGCAATGTTCATTTAATGTCCAGGACATACTTCTCTGCAGGTGATAGCCAAGGATGTCCCAACCAAGATGTGTGGCTCGACTGGCGATCCTCACTACACTACATTTGATGGCCTGTAAGATATGCCCATCTATGGAATTAAATAGAACAATACATGTTAACTAAATTGATATCGATTAATAAACATTTTGAGTAATTTGGAATATATTTTGTTTATTAGAAATCTCTATTATCTCATGGTGCAATGACTAGATTTAATTTCAGTTTTAAAAATAAAAGTGTTCTTTTGGGTAGTTATTTGAAGCACTTTTGTCCTAAGCTAAAACAAAGTAGATGACACTGTAACTTAAGCGATGATTTTCTCTTTATTGTTCAAAGTGATTTAGTAAAAACTCACTTAGTAAAAGTGAAAGCTTGTGGATAGAATACTACTGCTGGTATTTCCTATTTGTCCTATAAGTTTAAGTATAGCTTAAGTCCTATAAGTTTAAGTATAGCTTAAGTCCTATAAGTTTAAGTATAGCTTAGCTTATCTTAATGTTTCATTATGCTTTGTTTTTTTCCAGTTATTACCATGTTTATTTAGAGGGTGAATTTGTGCTATACAAGAACACTAGACTGCCTATTCAGGTAAAACTTTTAACAAGTCCTTGTTATCTAATTGTAGTCATTTATAACCTACATGCTTCTTGTATTTTATTGTCAGACGGTAAACATTCAATTAAAATCTATATTGTAAATCTTTATTTGATTTAGTTTTTATTAACACTGGAGAAATCAAATTACCTCGAAAATACACTGAGCTGTACATATTGCTTTTGAAATTTGCAGATAAACACCAGACTAGAAAAGTGTGGGGGATCAGTCAGTTGTAACTGCGGGGTTGCCGTGAAGGCAGCAGATGACGTCATCGTTATAGACAGATGTAACAGGCGCAGGCGCAATATGGCCTTTGGGGAAAGCTTTCCAGAAGGCTGGAGATCTCTGCATAGACATGCTCTGGAACAAGGAGGAGAATTCGTCAAGGGATTAACGATATTTGAATATGATGACGGAAAAAGATACACAGTTCGTTATCTATCATATTTGTATTGGAGACATAATATTTTGATGGATTGAATGATATTTTGTTTTCAAAATCCTTCATCTAAAAATGAATGATTTTATCTAGTAAGTTAATTGTTCAATTATTCTAGGTTCATATTCCAACTGGAGGTTACATAGACTTCCAGGTGGGGGAACACTGGATCAACATCTATCTGTACGCCTCCAGTGATGACTGGTACTCCACCCTGGGTCTGTGTGGCACATTTGACGGGGACCCTACCAATGATTTCACCTTCAGAGATAGGGTAACCCGAACCACAGCTGTGGACCAATCAGCTTGCGGTCAGGATACAGATACTTGCAAGTTCGCAGAAGAGTGGAGGTAAAATAGACCTTTTGTGTTAAAAAAAAAGTCAATTAAACTCGGTTATGTCTTTTGTGTGTCAATTTTAATATTATATTGCCAACCGTGCTGCTCAGAGTTTCAGAAAGAGACACATTCTTTGGACCTGTGGTAGAAGTAGAACTTGAGGACCACGAATTCAGCTCAGACCAACAATATTGTAAATGTGAGAAGGATGGACACCAAACAAATGTGGTTTGTAATTATCATTATGATGTGGACAACTGCCAAGCTAAAGTTCAACAAAAACAAGGTCATGACAAGACTGATGACCTAGTTACCATTGGACGGCAGAGGTCAAGGACAGTGACAATCCAGGGGTCAAGCGAGAGTTCACGGAGCAGCTCAAGACTGAGAAGAAGCGCAGACTTGCATGACGAAGATGACGATTACTTCAGCACAGAGTTTGTCTATGACGCAGACTTCAAAGGGGAGGTAATTTACCTTTTAATTTACCAAACCATATTTATATAATTCATTCATTTTGAACAAATGAAAACAAATGAAAATATTTGCTACATGCAGGAACCATCTTGGCCAACCCCCAGTGGCATTACTGAGGAGGATGCAAGGACGTATTGTGAGCGTTTTCTACTCAACACCAGAATGGGTATCACCTGCAAGGACATCATCAAACCACAGTTAAACAATCTCCTCATGGATTGCATCACTGATATTAAGGTAGGAATTATGCAACAAAATATTGATTCCATAATGAAAAGGACTCTCTATTGCAGTCTATTTAGCAGTCTATTCAGCTCACTTCAGCTCATTTGTTAAAAATCTATGATACTATTATAGTATTTGTCATTCCGCTAGGTGACAGATGATATGACTTGGGCAGAGTCAGCAATAACTACGCTTTCTTCTGAGTGTACAGAAGCTATCCATGCAGACGCTACACTTTGGGGTGTCGACCCTGACGACATGGGGGCGCCACCAGCTCCTGATAGGCGACAAACCACCACAGTGCCACCTACCGAGGAAACGGCAACTGCTGAACCGGAAGTTAAGGAACCAGAAAGACAAACCAGTGCAGGAGATCTCCTCCTGAGCCTCATATGTCCCTCAGATTGCACCAAACATGGCACATGCGTGGAAGGACATTGTCAGTGTAACAATGGTTACCATGGAGATGATTGTTCATTACTTAATATAGCCATGCCAACGGTACAAGTATATCTTGATAATAATTCTTATTTAATGTTATCGAATACAAGTAATTTAAATTTTAGTTTGAACTTTGGTGTTTCCTTAGGCATATCATCTATCCACTGGTGGGCTTTGTGACATTCAGAAGAAGGCTTGCCACAAGATCAGAGTTTATGGAACAAATTTCCGTAACAGTAATGGGTTGCTGTGCAATTTCCAGCCAATGAATGTGAGTTATTCCTACTTTTACATCAGTATTTTGTCTCAGACGTTAACTCATGTGCTTATTATTATTATCCATTTGAAATTATAATCTTTCAGCTTACTTTTAATGGGCCAGTGATGCATGGAGATATAATTTCAACAAAGGCTAAATTTGACACTTTTGAAGAGGTTATCTGCCAGGTACCTGACAATGCTGTCACAGATGAATCGAGTACCTCAAGTGGTGCCACCTACCAGGCATACAGTGTGTCAGTGGCCAATGATCTTCTCCACAAGACAAAACCTCTCAACCTGATTGTCTTCGACTCCACCTGTGTCACATGTAGCAATAGTGGCAGCAAATCATATTGCCAGGATAAAGTATGTTTCACCTCATTTTTTGTTCAGATACTTTCCTGCACAATACAGGCCATCAGAATAAAAGATGTAGAAATGTTACATTGCTCTTCTCAAACAAAATGTAATAAGGGACCTGAAGGTTTTATTGAGTGCACAGACAAATGATCCAATAAAGACAACATTTTGTGTCATGTTAGTGTTGTGGTTTTAGTCAAAAATAGGGAGCAGTTCGGTTAAATTATAAACACACAACTTCATAGAGTTGTCGCTTTTTTATTTTCAAAATCACAATATTGAATTTATGATATTTAGGAAGACAGTTGTCAAGTGGGAGGGCACTGTTACAAGTCAGGAGACCATGACCCAGATAACTGCTGTAAAACATGCCAACCCAGCAAAAATAGACACACCTTCTTCACAAATACAGGTAAAAGCATTTACACCTTTTTCTGTCACTTGGTGTTGATATGAAAAAACGATATAGTGATTTTATATGTGAAATAAACGACTTAGATTGATCCAAATATGTTTAAATATTAGTAACCAGTCGTTGAATAGCTTCCAGCATATAAATGACTTTAGTTTATAGATTGATGAAATATACAAAAAATAATTGTGTGGCTGAGTTAATAGCAATTAAAGGATGTAGCCGCCCACTCAGTTGTTTATTGATCTGTCTCTATTATTTATTCTGAGCAAGCCATTTGTAAAAAGCTGAAATGTAGAAACGTGATGAACACTGCTTCCCACCATTGTTACTATGTATGACACTTCTGTTAATCATTCGTTGTTACCTGTACTCTGATTGGTCGAATTAATTGCCATAGTCTCCCTCCATTTTTTTCGATTACTGTGATTGGTCAGCAGTGAACCGGATGTGTGTGCGGAGCTCATAGTGTTATTTTTAAGATATTGATTGTTAACTCTTATCTTATCTTACCTTATCTCAATTTGAATAATTGCAGAGAATAAGATGCCCGAGTTCATTCCCTGGAGGACAACATATGAGGTGGAGAGTGGTAACCCATGGCAACTGGATGTTGATGTCTCTGACCCTGAGCATTGTGACGTCACACTGAATGTCAGAGGACGTCGGCCTCGAGGGCTTACGGTATCCGCCAGGGGGCAGGGCGGTGTTCACTTAGCTCTGTCTACGTCCAGACCCGGCCACTACCAAGTGACTTTGGCTGCCTCTGACACTTGTGGGGCAACAAGTTCACGTATATATCACGTGATGGTCACCAGAGGAAAACAGTGAAACCTATATTTTGCAAGATGAATGACATTTTATTACAAAATGACAATCTGTTTTGTTTATAATGATAGTGAGGACATTTGGATTGGTACATTCACTTATAATCATCCATGTTGGCTTATATTGGGGCCATGTTTGATTGACTATTGAATGACTACCCCTTGAGACAGCAGTGTGTAATATGCAGATTAAAAGAACAATTCAAATAAATATACATACAAACACATACATGCAATCTATTTCATTTATATCTATATTCATCGTCAAAATAGACTCAAAATCCACTGTTTCCAGAAACACCACGCTCTGAAACACAAGGTCATCATATTGACGTTTCCCGACTAAATGAACTCGACCTCCGGCGATTGAATGTTGCAGTTTTATCCCATGTCACCGTCTTTCCCAGTCACAACGAATCTAAATACAGAAACGTGTGCTATCTGTATCGTCCTTTACCAATTCTTTTACCAAACATTATGCCTGACAACAGGAAATGGCATTCAGACGTCATGGCTACTTATAGACACCATTGCTTTAGCCTTTCGCTCTAGTATTGTGGGTCACTCATGGGACACCCTTTTTGTCAATTCCTAAACTTAGGAAAAGGGAAATGTTCCTTTCAGTCCATCTTCATCATAACTTATAAATTCAATAATTTGCCCAATTGAAGTTGAAGTATTTTATGATAATATACCACTTTAATAAATAATAAAGGACCTACTTAAGGTGATGAGATGGGTGTGATCTTCTGGGATGAAAAGCTCCATAACAATTTTGATACCATTTCCCAATATGGCTGAATCTCAATGACATCATAATGAGGCTTGTTTACTGTTTGAACAGGAACCATGTGCTTTTTAGCCTCTACTGGGCATGCTCAAAACAAGTTTTATGACATCACAATGAGCTGGTTACCTCAAGTTCAGAAAGCCTTCCATCAATATAACAATGATTTGTGGCAATATGTAATGATACTTATTTCGTAGATTGTTTACTTTTATGAGGGAATGTCATCAACAACTTTTCCAAAGATTCTGAATGGGATGCGTGGGCATCTCTTGAGCAAAACAGAATGAAGCACAAGTGATGGCTATGGTATCTAATGGCTTCATACACCAGGGAAACATCATATGACGTCAGAAACACCACTGTGTTGTGGAGCTTCCAGATCGTTGCTGTCACTCCCACGAATAAACTGACCCCCTTTCACGTATTTACGCAAACTCGTAATCAATGGCGAAACGACGCAGAGATCAAGAAGAAATAAAGAATTATTTTCTGACGAGGCATCCAACGGATATTGAATGAAAGGTTAAATTGTCTCTTTAAAACGTGTTGCCGGGGATGTTCTACCAGAGCCGCGGCTTAAATGTGAAGAGCAGGGCAAGGTGTTTCTGGTAACAGTGGATTTCAAGCCTATTTTGACGATGAATATAGATATTGACCTACGTTTTTTCAGAACAAGAGACCATGAGGTAAATGTATCAGTCATTATTTTTTAATAAACAATGAATGGAAACAAAAAATGGGGTGGGTTCATTCTCGTTAAATGGTCGCATTGTACTAAACGCTATCAATAAATAAGTTGCTCTAAATATCAAACAAGCATTTTATCTTATGTTTATGATCCTAATTCCTGTTAACAGTTATTCAAATGATAACAATGGTCACAAATCATTCATGTCATGCATTGCCAATTAACTAGACTCACCCAGTTTTACAAGCCAGTGCTTGACCAGTTTATTTTCGGAGCTTTTTCGAAACAATTTTCAACTTATAGTTGTACCGTTGATTTTGATGCTAAGTCAATGTATTAAGCAATTTTATTTCACTGTATCTCAAAACATTTAGCTTTAAATATTGATCAGTGCAGGTAGCCGATGCATTGTGAAATATGCTTTGATAATTCCCAAGGGTATTTACATTTAATGTTTCATAAAACGGTGACCTTCAAACACAACTAGTGCTTGTTTTTTTTAAATTGATGATAAAATAACACATTTCTGCTTTCTATTTAATAAGCAATATATGTTATAATATGTTTGATAAATGCTGTTCTATTCATTTGTTTTCTTTATTATTCTGACTAGAAAAAATTGTCATATTTGATGTTTTGATTTCAATTTACCCCTTTGCTCACATACAAGGCAGGCAGAAAGAACCTCAAACCTGATTAAATATTCATGATATAGCCGCTCCGCTTCGATTCACTCTGAGAATAACTTTAAGCTTGACGATGATCATGCAAACACCAATTGATATTTGAAAGATATTTGCCATCTTAATTTGTTAAAAGAATGGTGAGTTTCCATAACTAGAATTCGATGAAGAAAGAGGACAAACTTCGCTAAGACGATTCGCTAAGTGGCAGATAAGTTACCATTGACATTTACCATGGAAAGAAGATCAATACACGTTTGCTTAAATGCGTTGATATTACTTGATGTTTTTCTCATAACAGGTATTTCCTATCATTTTGTATATTCTTCTTGACTAAATAATGACCTTAGTAAACATGATGTGGATCTTCGCTTTTGAAAACAACTTGTTATAGACATTAAGAGATATATATGCAATATTTGATTAAATTTCAGCAATCTGGGTTTAGGTGCTTTCACAGTTTAGTTTTGACTGCCGCAAACTATTTTCCCGGTAACACAATAGACGCAAATGCATTCGCCGCTGTTCCCTATTCATGGGGGTTCCTTTTGAATAAGGGAGAGCGTTGGTGACTCCAGTGTTTCACCTCCAAAATCGGGTATATTAACTTAGGGAAAAACATGTCATATGCAGTTAAGATGAATTTGAAAAGATGAATTTGAAAAGATAAATTTGAAAAGATAAATTTGAAAAGATAAATTTGAAAAGATAAATTTAAAAAGATGAATTTGAAAAGATGAATTTGAAAAGATGAATTTGAAAAGATGAATTTGAAAAGATGAATTTGAAAAGATGAATTTGAAAAGATGAATTTGAAAAGTATAAATACTAATTCTCGAGACCTTAATTTACCCAAATAAAGAAAAGGTTGAATTGTATGTGTTTATAAGCAGACTAGTATAGAGAAGAAGGGAAACACAAATGTCAACCCAGTTTTCATTTTTTGTAACCATTTTCATTTTTTGTAACCACTTTTCTTATTTTGATTTGTGATTTCATCCTCTGATTTATATATTATTATAGATACGATACCAGGAGATGTTTGTCTAGAATTGACAACTGTAAAATCTATGAGCTTTGAGCACCCCCTACATATATATGGCCTGTTCAACCCACCGCATCCTTACTCCAGTCTCCTGCAGGACGGCCATCTGAAGTGGTGCCCCCTGGGAGGCGATGGTGATCCTATTTTGGAAATTTCGTTTCGTGCAAAATGTGTGATTACAGTTGTCTCCATTTCACAAAATGATTCCAGTGGGAATTCTTCCTACACGTTAGACTATACAGCATACTCTGTGCCATCCTGGCAATCAAGTCAAATCCTGTTCTGGCCCGTCAAGGAATACAATGATACATCAAAACTAAAGGAACAACAGGTACATTGAAGTAAACTACCCTATATACTGATACATAAGAAGTAAGAATAGCCGTTTCGTTTAGAGCTGAAAGATTTCTTGATTTCAGCCAGAGCGTTTAGATTTTGAGTTGCTTGCGCTTGTTGCATATAGCATACTTATCAGGTTTAGGTTTTTGTGGTGGACTGTTTTTTGTCCTTGTCCACGGGACAATGATGTTAAAATAACCAATGTTAATATCTGAAAATGCTCTAGAATAATTTTGTTTTTTATGTCTTTTGTCACCCGAGAAGCTGGAATAAGGTATATATACTTTATATTTTAGACTAACAAAATAAATGTTCCACACTTGTCTTTGGGTTCTGTTCTCTGATAGATGTATATTTTTGGATTTGTTTCAGATTTACAAGGTTGGTGAGGAAAATGTTACTCTTGCCGACCCGATCATAGCCACGGCTCTCAGGATTAAACCTGTAGATGACTGGTCGGGCAAGTGCTATAAAGTGCAAATCTTTGGTTGTTTCCCAGGTAATCCCTTACAGTGTAATTTCTAACTATCTAAATTTGACTATGAGTGGATTAAAACATCGTTTTATTGAGTGCTGAAAATGTGACCAACCTTGGCATCCTTATTATTTAAGGTCATGGATTGACATGCAGTTCAAAACTATATTTGCAACATGGCGACCATTGTTACAACGAAATTATCGACGTCAACTGGCAGACGTTCATCAGAACGTGTCTTTCGTCGGGGAGCGATCCCCTAACCCTGGAGGACCCATGGGAATATGAACAGTTGAGATGTACAAACCTAAACACCTGTCTAATATTCAAATACTCTGGGTCCTGTCGTTAAATGATTTCTGGTTTACTTGTTTTACCTTTTGTACCTTTCACTTTAAATATCCTGAACATATGAACAATTCTTTAGGAACAATGGCTGCTACGGTCCAATGTGTTGTTAGATTGTTAGACTGCTGGGGTTACGCTCAAATGATTCATGCATTCAAAACATTAGCTGCATATGCCTTGGTTACACTTTCACAACACCACAACAACACATATGATTTACTGTTTACTGTCTTATCCAACAGAAATAACTCAGCGCTTCTTAATCTTTGCCTGTACAGTTTGTTTTCAAAAAAATGAATATCAGCCCTATGTGTGTTCAGGAAATGCATATTTCCCTCCTCTTGGTCTGGGATCATATTAATATCACTGCCATATATTTTTGCATGTAATTATTAAGAATCAGTAAAATGAAGAATGCGTAACGAAATACTGCCACGCATCAACTATTTTTGATCAGATATCACGCAGTCGTCTTGCGTGATCTCATTTGGGCACTATTATGCTTGAACAAATAGATGTTTGGCTTTAACTGATAGTACCAGAGCTTATAGCATCGTTCTGATGCC
Organism: Amphiduros pacificus; assembly: GCA_949316495.1. Lineage (NCBI taxonomy): Eukaryota > Metazoa > Annelida > Polychaeta > Phyllodocida > Hesionidae > Amphiduros > Amphiduros pacificus. The sequence goes on along the minus strand of OX439002.1, from coordinate 54,357,078 downwards.
TATGAAAAGAGGTTAGGATAAAAGGAAGCATTCCTTATTGATAAGGCTTTTAAAATCCATGTGCATCTTTCTGAGAATACTCATCTACTATTTTATTGGCAAGGAAAACTAAATTTACTCGACTTAGTACGATGTCTATCTTTAACCATCTGACGATTAAATATCGTTATTTTTTTTATACCAGGGAACATGGGAAATGTGTTATATTGGTTGGCACTGAAAGCTGAGGATTATGATGTGAGCAACCCAATAAAAGATTACAAATGGAATTTGACATATGCTGTTGAATTGGTAATGCATTTGAACTCTTCGTTATTTCAGAAGTTGTGTGTAAAATGTAAGAATGAGTCTTGTCCAATTTGAGTCAAAAAGAATTATATTGAACTAATTATGACTCTATGTATTTTATGCCTAACACAATTAGACATAAAACACGTGAACTCTTTTCCTGGAAGTATTTTCATATATCATTCGTTTTACAGTCACAGTGGTCAAGTTGGTACAGGGATGAACCTGCAAGACGTTACAAGATGACCTACGTTTACTATAATGTAACATATCAAGCATGGGTCAACCTACCACTGAGGGAAGCACCTATCATCTGCTCAAGTAAGCTAACGCCTCGTACACTAGCTTTATTGTACGCATTTGGATATCTTATACATGGACTGAGAAAGTGAAACCAAAGGTAGATTATGTCTAGCCTTGAGAGCCAACAAACCCACACATGTAGTTTTGTATTATTTGTCAAACACAGTGCGCAAGTCAATACTAATGCTTTATTTTTCAATCATCGAGATCTTAAAGAAACTTTATAATTAATAATTCCCGCAAGGCTCGGTTTTGGGACCTTTACTATTTACAGCATATATGGAGCCTTTATCAGATATTATTGGTAACTATGGTCTCAAGCATCATACCTATGCTGATGACACGCAATTGTACAACACCATTGATCCCAAATCTGAAGAAACTAGAGATAAGTCGTGCAAAGAGATGGAAAATTGTATTATAGAGGTTAAAAAATTCCTAATAGAGAATAAGATGAAGATAAATGATGGAAAAACAGAAATGCTTTTATGTGGTAAAAGCTGTAAATTCAGAAGAAAAAATGTACCTAATGAAATTCTAGTAGGAGAAACTAAAATTCCTAGATCAAATACTGTTAAGGATCTAGGGGTTATTCTAGATCAAGAACTATCTATGAAATCACAAATCAAAAAAATGTGTAAAAATGGTTTCTTTCATGTAAAAAATTTATCAAGAATAAGAAATTGTTTGGATGAAAAAACTGCCAACACTCTTGCTCATGCATTTGTTACCTCTACCCTTGACTATGGAAATTCACTTCTAGCTGGTTTACCTGAGTGTGAATTAGCCAAACTACAAAAAATACAGAACGCTGCAGCCAGGGTAGTGGGGAAACTTAAAAAGAGAGATCATATCACACAAAAACTTATGGAACTCCACTGGTTGCCTGTAAAGGCTAGGATTGATTTCAAAATATCTTTACTGACATGGAAGGTGCAAAATGGCTTTGCCCCAAAATACCTATCTGAGTTATTAGAGTACAAACAGCTAGGCATGGGACTGCGATCTAATGATAAGAATGAATACGTAGTACCTATGACTAATATGAAATCGTATGGCGATAGGGCTTTCATGGTATATGCGCCAAAGAATTGGAATGCCCTGCCCCTTGAAGTGAAAAACTGCAAAACTGTTGAAACTTTCAAAAAGAAACTTAAAACATTTTTATATAGAAAGCACTATCTTAATGAAGCGCTTTGAGCAGACCTGGTCTGATATAGCGCTATATAAATCGTTATTATTATTATTATTATTATTATTATTATTATTATTATTATTATTATTATTATTATTATTATTATTATTATTATTATTATTATTATTATTATTATTATTATTATTATTATTATTATTATTATTATTATTATTATTATTATTATTATTATTATTATTATTATTATTATTATTATTATTATTATTATTATTATTATTATTATTATTATTATTATTATTATTATTATTATTATTATTATTATTATTATTATTATTAATTACTCCAAGTCTGGGTCAAGTTGTGACTTTTAAAATTCTAAGGTATAAATTATATGGCCGTTCAGCATTATGTATTCAATAAAATATAAAAAAATTATGAAAAGATAAATTATCTAGTTCATGCCGGAGAGGCTTTTGAACTTGGATATAATTTATTTCTGTTTAAACTTCCAGAAAACACTGAGGATAAAAAGGCTTGTGATAGTGAAGGTTTTCCAGTATATAATACATATTATTATGAGCCACAGTGCTATATCGTCATACACAATGTATCTGTGCCTTATAGTCAAGCTGGTGTCACCTGCAGGGATATCATAAAAGGAACGTCATTTCCTAATATTCCTGGCGATGTTAACTTCGAACAAGGTGAGATGATATATTTCATTTAAACTCCGGATAAAATTGAATTTCCTGGGAAGAATTGATGGTCGTGAATGGCTTTTCGAAAGTACTAGCTGAGGCATACATTTTGACATCAAATTAAGTCAATATAACAATTAAGTCAATTAAGTCATCAAATTTAAACGATTCGTGCCATTACAATTTTGATATAATTTGTTCAGATCGTGAAATATATACATATGTTATATAAGCGATTAAAATGAAATCTATATGATATCATGAACCTGTATATGTATAATAAAAAGATATTTATTATTTCCAACACATCTGTTATGTATTAACATGATTTACACTAAATCATGTCAAATTGTCAAGGGAAATCAAAGCAATATGAAGGAACCAAATTCAAATTTAAGATATTTGCTTGGCAAAATAAACATTATTTTACTGATTCTTATCAGCAAAATAACACAAATATGATTGACATTATCATATCCTGGTTGAATAATCGGCAAAATAAATATGCTGTCTCAACCAACCAGTTTCAAGTGGTCGGAATAAAAAAGAATCAATATCAATATTAAATTTCATAGCAACTTTGGTTCATACCAGGGTTTCATAAGTATGTACCAGAGATAAAAAAAAAAGACAAAAGAATGTACAACAACAAAAAACAAACAAAAAAACAACAACAACAAAAAACACATATAAAAACCAAAACAAAGCAAAACAATTTCTTCTAAATTATCTAATAATATGGTTTTATCTTGATTGATAATTCTCTTCGTATATAACCAATGGACTTGATTTTTACATAACAGGCGCCCGACCAATACAGCTGCCTGAAATTTTAGCAATAAACTTAAACGATAATCGGGAGGATGGAACCTTTCGCCATAAAAAAGTGAGTAGTCATTTCAGGACCATTTAACCGGCGCATTACATTTTATATGTAGCACAGGAGCGGCACGGGAGCGGCACGTCGCTTAGTTGTTAAGATGTCTCATACGCTAAAGGTCTGGGGATCGAATCCAGGTTGGAACAAGTACTTTGGTCATGTTGCATGGTCGCAAAAGGTGGATATCTACTTGCAGAAAGAGTTCCATATTTGGTTATCAAAGGCCGTTATTTATGTTATCTTGTCTATGAGATAATGCAAAAGAATGATCCCCAGACACATTTCGAAACGAGTAGGAGATTGAGTTCCGATGACAGGTTTCTGTTTGACCCGATATAGAGTGAACAGTGGTGAAAAGGTCGTTGATACAAATCAGATCAAATTTATGTGCATCAATATTTGTAAAACAAAATATTATATGATAACTGTTGGAATAAAATAACTAATTGTTCCTTCAGCAGATGAGATGCTCTTTTTGCAAGTTAAACATTTTAATCTATAAGATTCAGGTTTATTTCTAAGAGGTGCTATAGGAGATAGGAGGTTCACCATAATGTTAGTCCATACATACGATTTAATTAAACAATGATGATAAATGTAAAAACCTTAAATCTTTTAACAATCAAATTTGGCCATGTCTAGACATATTACAGATATGACTTTTTAGACTTTTATGGTTATCATAGTGCTTATTTTGGTTAATTGGAACTAAGTTGTGGGTCAGTGCTATAAATCTCAATCATCATTAAGTGGATAACAGTGTTGACCAGGCATAAAATCCCAAAATACAAATGCCAAATATAAGAAATACTCAGTGACAAATAACGTATTAAAACTATTTCCAAAACAACACATTTGAAAAGCCTTTATATATTAAATAATCTATACTTTATGACAGACGCCTACTAATTGGGCTCCTGGTTACCCTATCTTAGACGAAATCCATTTGGATTGTGTGGTGATGACTACACATGGATGGTACAGTAAAGCATGTGACCTGACTGCCAAATCTCTTTGTAAGAAAAGGCACAGTGCAGGTGAGTATGAGGGCCTCTACTGCCATCCCCCATTCATATTTTCACTTTATCTATTTCAGTTTACAAAGATTATGAGTCTTAAGTAAATCATTCATCAATAAAATACATTTATGAATAAATCTCATGACAAAAGATACAAGCTATTTTGCTCTGAGACATCCAATGCCATATCTAAAATTGAAAGATAAAATTAAAGCACTCATGAAAACACAGAGGTCACAGGCAATTTTACAGAGGTTTGGGGTATGCTTAGATGATATGTGACTATGGAACTGTGATACAAGCAAGCTATCTCACTAAAATCAACCTAAATACACAGACCATGATTATTGTGTTTTGCTGAAAGTACTGGCTGTACTTTTTTGACCACCAGGTGGTCACATGTATACAAGCATGTCATCTCTATTGTAGTCTGTCAGAGTTCCTGTACCAATGGACATACATTATTGGACAAACCAGGCTGTGTTAGCCAAATTACTTCATTTTTCCAATCTTTAGGTGCCCCATAGTTAGCAAAACCTTACTAAGAAGATGTTTGCACCAGATCACTGGTTAACTAAACAAAGTTTGTTGACAAAGTGTCCAATGGATTTGGATTTTAGCAGAAGACTCATGCATTTTTTGTATGAGGGGAATTTTTATGGAGGGAAATATGTTAAGTTATAACATTTGATTGCAAAGTATGTGGTATACATATGCTATTACGCAAGGAAAATGGGTTTGAAAACCTAATTTCCTGAATATGTTAAATAATTATCTAGAACATCAACATGCTCATTGTAAGGGTTGGTCTGTTTCGGGTGCGGAATGACGGGTGCGGTGTGTCAGGGTGTGGAGTGTCCTGATACTGTCTAACACGCTCTTCCCCTCTAACTCACTTAAAATATTTATCTAAAGTCTCCTATATATATATATATATATATTAAATCTTTTAATTATCTTATTTGCAGTAAAAGAAAATCTTCCTTCCAAATTGAGTTATGGGGAGAGCCAACAAACGGGCTTTATATCAGAAAATGGATGGTTTACAATGAAATTATATAGGAAAAGTTTGCAATTGCAATACAAATCCGATGATGTGGTCAGTATATGTTATTTACCTTATAAAAAAACAAAATGTATGCTACTATATACACTTATAAGTTACACATGACTTGCAAATGTTGGTCTCATTTTCAATATGGCAGCCAATAAATCACTAATAGAGTGACTGCACATAAACAAATTGGAATAATCATATGATTTATCTGTTCTATAGAAATCATCTGCCTGCTTTATTGTGGCATACATCTTTATTCATAATTTTGTATTTTATCTGAATGAGTTATGCATAACACTTTGCACAAGGTTAATATCCAATTTATAGTACATAATCGACTATATATTACAAAATAAAAGATTCTATATTGTTGAAACTATGACGACAAAGCTCTTCAGTTTAGGCCTGGAATGGGATAAAATCAAAATGACATTGCCACAAGCGCTCTAACAATGTTAAGATGACCATTTTCCCAAATTAAGTATTATTTTCTTTGTATATGACTATACTTGATAATACATTGAATAACATAATTTAGCATTGTCTTTGCCAGTACAAAACTACCAGTGTTGCCAATATAGTGCCACCTGAAGCTAGGACAATACAATTATCTCACAATGGTGGCGTGGTGATAACCGACGGTAATAACGCCCAGGTTTGGTCAGCTGGTGTGTATGGCCCTGTCACTGACCTCACATTGGACGATGGTGGCTCCCTCGCGCTTATGACAGAATACAACAAACTGCTGTGGTACTCACCAGACTTTAGAGGTAAACACATCTCTATATTAAAAATGTACTGAATACACACCAGTTTTTCATGCATGCAGTCCTACACCTCATACACCTTGATGGTTATACAGCTGGAGATTTGATGCTGAAAACAAATGTTTCTCATGACTATTTGTGATGAAACCAGACTGTTACAGCATGTGTGATATTTTTCGGGACCAAAATTGAATCCCAGTATGTCTTGAAACCCGCAGCCCCTGGAACATTGAACATTAATTAAATATTCAAGTACATTAATAAATGTTATGGATATGCATTCTCTGAATATTAATATCTGATTGACGCTAGATTGTTAATTCATACTCTTGGATGCACATTGCAAGTTTCTAACGAAGTTGCCTTTTTCAAAGTTAACATATAATCTGTCATTTTGGCCACTCCACTTTTGTTTAGTGGGGACTGAGAGCCTATGCAAAATAACTACCAATCCTATGTATTGTAGATGTGATCTCACTTCGCTCCTCCGTCGATGATTCCTTCTCTATTTTGATTGGACGAGAACGTGAGCAGGGACTTTTCTCAGCGTCCTCCAGAATATCGAATGGGTCCATCATGGCATTCTTGTATCAGCATGAAATAGTGAATGGTGTAAGGCTCGGTGGTTGGTGTGCACACAGTGATGATACAAACCCTTGGATTCAGGTAAAGAAAAAGAGTGATCACAAACATGATGCCCTTTTAATTTATCTTATCCCTTGCAAGGCTACGGCCGTATTTCAGTTGGTTAGAGTGCAATTTAATTGGCACCATTTCTTCTGTGGTGATGCAAAAGTTGTGGGTTCGATCCCCGGCCATTCCAAGATTTAACTCATAATACAATTTCACATGTGAGCTGAGGCCCATGGATAAAGGGTAAACCCATTGTCCTTGTAAATCTGTGACCAGGTGGGTTGTCATGTCAAGGACATGCGACGTGACAATTCACGAAATGACCGAAATAATATTGAAAGTGAAAAAACCCCCCCCGCAGAATGGAGTAAAATCATGGAGGACCTCCTGAATATTCCAAATGAATAAACTGTTTCTATGAACTGCAAAACCTAATATGTCTTAAAAACAAAATATTGTACCTTGACAACAACAAGGAAACACCGAAGAAAAGATGACACGGAATAAATAAATATTTCCAAAAAAGTCTTTCTTCTTGACAGAGTCTTATATCCCCCAAGGGGGCAAAAATCAGAGGCAAATACACACCTATGCCCACAAAAAATTGGTTAAAAAAATGGCCAATAACCCAACAAAAATAATGGTATAATAATTTCCTAAAAATATTGAAAAATCCTCATAGAAAACAATAGAAAACATGGGGTTCAATATATCCAGCTTAGAAATGGACATTCCAACTCCGCACTGGAGTCGTAGGCAGCGCGAAAAAAACGAAATAGTCTGGTGGCTTCAAGGGAGAGGGTCCGTAATTTAAAAACATTAATTCAATCAATCAAACTCGCTGTAAAAGCAAAATTTGCTTCGAAAAAAGTCCCAAATGCCTCGGAAAACGTTAAAAACATAACGTTTCATACGTTACAAGTATTTTGGCCGCAAAAAACGCACTCCAAACCACAATTAAGCGGTTTTTTCATATAGCACCTCCACCAGGAGCTAGAAAAAAACAATAGCACCTCCAGACTGGAGGCGCCCTAGAGGAGGTGCCAGGCACCTCCAGAGGTGCTAGCACCTCCACGCTTTCCTATATAAGCAAGAATTAGGATAACGCAGTCAGTCCCCATCCAACTGACGAGATCCAAAGAGATTGAAACCAGTGTTGGTATTGGTTGGGACTGCGATCGTTGTTCAAGATCGACTTATGCAGCATCGCCTACTTACATTTAATATTGAAAGTGATGTAAAACCCAAACAAACAAAGTGATAAAAGTGAGTAAATCGATGAATCAAAGATTTTTGATGCCAGAATAATAGTACATTCATTTGTTTTTGTCTATTGTGTGAGTAGTAATTTTGCTTTGTGTCAGGTGAAGTTGCCCCATGTGAAGCGCGCCCATGCCGTGACCATTATGCCCTTGCACGAGGATGGAGTAACAACCGGAAATAAAAGAGTCCGGCAGTTTTGGCTTGCGTACAGCAGAGACGCACACCTCAGTCATTGGGAAAGCGTCAAAGAGACAGGAATTACAAAGGTAGAAGTGGATTTCTTTCCTTTGGGTGGCTGTTGATCAGCGGATGATGGAGGCAACCAACAGGGAACTATTAGTCAAATTAATGTGACATGTGTTTCCAATTGACATTCACTAAACACATATCAATACATTCAAACAGTTTGTTAATCAGATCAAGTTTAGTCTGCATACTTTCTATCTTACCAGTTTCAGTCAAAGAAGTCAATTATAATTTATTACTTGATCTGAATATTTTTTATATGTGTATTTGATTAGAAGATTTCAAGATAGTAGCCTGCAAATGTTGCATCAGTGTATCGTTAGATCTGCAGTTATAACGAAATCGTTACAATCAATAATAAAAATGTTTTAATTGAGACTGACTCTCGTTAATATTGTGGATTACAAATATTTTTCATAGAAAATATCTATGTAATATAAACAATTGTAGCTCCCCACCCCATCCACCCAAAAAACAACAAACAAATATATATATACAGATAAAAGCGGTACAAGTCACACTAGATATATATATATATATATATATATATATATATATATATATATATATATATATATATATATATATATATATATAATATATATATATATATATATATATATATATATTTATATATCTAAACATATATCAATAAATTCAAACAGTTTGTTAATCAGGTCAAGTTCAGTCTGACTATGTGATGAGACTGTTCTGATTCTAAAACTCCAACTCTATCTGTAACCATCATCTGCACAGTACTTTTCATATTTTTTTTAACAATAGTTTAATAAAAATAGTGTGGAATTTCCTGTAAACACTGCCACATGTCCATACATTTTAGGGACCTTATTTAGGAAAGGTCATTTGCTATCTCTTTCCACATATCGTCACGACTTTGTGAATTAAATATTTTGCAATAATTACCACAGGGTGTGTAATATCTCGGTACCAACTATATGGTTAAACTATATATAATATTCCATACATTCTAATTTACTTGTTTAGGTATTTGTCTGGAACGCAGGAGGCGCAATTGATAGCAAAGGAACATTCACGCTCCCAAGGCCTGTCCATGTCAGTGCTATCAAGTTTAATATCGTGAGCTACTCCGGAGCGTGCTGTATGAGGATTGACATAACCCATAGAGCTAGTAAGTGATTTAATCTTTTCCAAAGAGATTTTCAGGCATGTTACTCTTTCCTAAGTCTTAACTAGATATAGTGGAGATCATAGACAAAGTCCAGAGAGTTTCATTATTTATATTCACAAACTCCCACATTAAAATCTTCGTGTCTGTGATTCATTTTTTTTCAGAACATATAATACATCCTAAAAATATAATTTATGATCAAACATTGTTATCAAATCTCATTAGTTGTCATATTAACCGTATTTATTTTTCTGTGCCATTTGAAAGTAAATTCTGAGAAAATCCAAATCATCAATTGAATATTTTTTCAACAACTCTTACTTGGTTATCAGTGAGGACTGTTTGTCCATTAGTATTTGTCTATTGGTCCAGGTGTAACATCGTTATGGACCACAACAGAGGACACATGAGTACAGATTGGCACTATCAACAAAACACAATAATCCTGGGAGGTGTTTAGTTAATTTTGATAGCTTGTTAATTTCAGAGTTTCAAGGCCTCATATCATTTAAACATTCCCCATATCTCTATAAAATACATTATTCAGCTGACCAGTGATGTAGTACAAAATCCTGCAAAGTAAAGGTTTGCTAATAATGCGGCACCCTCAAATTTAGACGATGAATAGATCATTTCTATCATCATCGACATTTTTCAATCTTGTCAGATTTTGACATCTTAAACGTTGGAATGAACACTACAGTCAATACTAAAGGTCACAAATCACATTTCAGTCAATCGGGTTGTGAGCAGTTCAGCAACATATCTTAAAGACTTTTCCTCACATTGGCGATCACAGTCGAGTTCCGTTGTGGCTGATCACGTTCTGCGCTACACCGGAAGTTGCTGGAGCACACCACCGGATGTGTATAAAAGTATTGTTTACGTCAGCTTTGGCAGGAGTTATTTCATCACGGAGGTCAGGATCACGTCTGCAGAAGGTATAATTACACTATTAACTATTGCTGGAGTATTGTATGATATCTATCCTTAGAAATGCATCTGACACTTTTTTCCTTGTTATCAAATATTCTAATTTGATTTATTGTAGAGTCCCTTGCAGAAATAGCATCCTTACCAATGCACATGACATGACAAATATACAAAAAATAACGAAGAAAAGCTTTCTACTATCCATATTTGGTATCCTGTGCTATTGACTGGCATTCACAAACCCCTAATGGGCCCTGAATGTATGAACGTTTCCCCTCCCCCCTCTCATGGAACCTGAGTGCATGAAAATGTTCATAAGCGATTGAGAACAGTCAACCTAAGAAACTTCTGTCTGATCTTTTCCCTAATAATCTACATATGTATGACATGAACTTATTAAGCTTTTGTTTTTAGGACAAGACGTGCCTCCCAGTTCTGTAAAAATAGATGGACAGATATGTGCAGTAATAAGCAGTCCCATAGCTAAAGGCAGAACTGTGTCGTTCTTCTGCGATAAGCCATACTATGGAAGTGCAGTTTCCTATGATGTTTACGGTTCAATGACTATGTGTGAAATACAGGCCTTTGGTGTTGGAGGTGGTTATAATCTGCTTACTCTCTTTTATCACAATATCAGCAAGGTCAAAATAAAAGGATAAACATTTGGAGGGTAACATTTAACACTTAACCTGAAAAAAAAATACTCAGAAATATATTTCAGAAATAAGTGAGAACTTGGGAGGAAAATAGGACGTATTCTTTTGAAATATGATTGCCTTTTTTAAAATAACAAATAAGTGGTGCCATCCCATCAGCTTATTTGCATCTGATCCGATTTAATGAATATCTTTTGGCAAATGTTTAACTTTGTTCATGATTGATGACAGATGAGACTCCCGTCACGATTCCAAGCTATGAGAGTGAGTGGATGGTGATGAATGCTTCAATAAAAGAGTTGGTTGTAAATCATACTCTGGGCATACTCCCTTTCCACACACGCGTCCTGGTCCGGGTTCTCGGTGGCTGGAATGAGAACTTCCTGTTTGAAGCATCATCAAGTTTTGTGATGGGAGATCATGAGAATAGTGGTGTGGTCTACTATGTAGACGATCAGAAGGTGTACATATTCACGAACTTCTCGGAGAGTCACCAGCCCATCTGCGTTGGTATGTCCGGAAAAAATTATTCCTGTATTACTAAGTTAATAAATAACTCTAAGGCCGATTGTCGATCTCCATGTGTTTTTCCCCATTGAAAAGTACACACCGGAACTATGCAACTTTACCGGAACCAGAACTCCTCTATATCTATTCATTGAGGAGTGAACAACTCCTCTATATCTATTCATTGGTCAGAGAGATTGGCAGGGGGCCTATAGTCTAGTCCTTTCCTAAATTGAGAATGGTATCTTTCAAATTGAGAATGTTATCTTTCAAATTAAGAATGTTATCTTTCAAATTGAGGATATCATATTTCAAATTGAAAATGCCATTACCTAAAGTCATTTTAAATTCACAAAGTCAAACTTCAAAACGGGATAAGATGATCATGACCATGGACTATAAACGTTTTGTTAGAATCAATTTGTAACTATACTATCATATTCATAATGAATTAATGAAAATGAAATTTAGATATCTGATATTGTTTATCTTCACACAGACCATGATACCTTTCAGTTAGTATTCTTAATGGCTGAATCCGTACATCTCAATCACTATACATATACATATTTTGTTGATTATTCCAATATAGAAATTGCCTCTATAAATAATATATTTTTTTGAAGGACAAGGAAGCTGGACCAAAGTAAATCCCCTATGTGATGCACAGGCCATCCAGATAAAAGTTCAAGCTTGGCTATTTTGCGATTTCCCGACTCCAAATTACATTTCAAAATCCACACAAGTCTCCGTATCAGGTGAGAAACATTCTAAAGTTCTAAATTAGATATTTAATATTTAGTGAAATATTCTGTTAAATTCGTCTTATGTTTGTCGAGAAATTGTTTACAATGAACATGCAATATACACAGTAAAGATTTTACAGTTTGCACCATAAGCATGGATTTTTTTTAATAGGCCAACAAAGATGTTCTGTAATGATATAATCTGCTTCTATAAGGAATGTTGAATCATGCGGCAAATATCGCATGCATCGTATTCTGTGAATTCACAAATTTGACCATGGATATACCTTTTCGATTACAAAGTTTTTTTTTATAATCACAATAGTTTATTTGCATTTGGTAAGTGACGAGATGAATACGATATGGCACATACAAAGTGAAAATCGGACAGAAATTAATAGAAAACAACCTTTTTGTGATACAAGAGATCATGGGTAAATTGCTTTATAAAAGATTCAATGTTTCTTAATGTTTCTTAACCTCTTTTCATAAAGCTGGCACTGAGGACAAGGTGAGTGTTCTCCATGGTCTGAAGGTGGAGCCAGCGTATGTTATAATGCAAGTGATGACGACTCACAGAGGCAGGAAGGTTCTCACCGGAACAATGGGCAAGTTACTCTAAACTATCAGTAAAACAGCACATCACATTATCTAAGCTAACTTGCTATTTCTTTGCTGTTTCCTACAGGATCACACTTACTTATAAAAAAGTCTCTAACATATTTGAGGATATCAATAAACATAGGATCAGTAATAACCTAATGATTTCAAATATCTAAAACACAATTTGTATTATGTTTGTAGGTTTGGGAAGTGGTGACATGTATACATCAGAATTAAGTGGATTTGTGCATCTAGCTTATAATAACACTCATCTGTCTATGGTGTCCCCATTCCGTGCAGGTAAACCATTAAAATAGACTCTATACCAGTATGTTCATGGCGGCTTTTGACTAAAATTTCCTGTACTTTGGACTAAATACTAAACTGAATACAATATCTCACCTACCTCTCTTCAAAGATGATATCCTTATATGCCCAATTAAGTCTTCAGATACATACAATGATGCAGCATATGAAAGTAAGAGAAATGACTTCCAAATGTGATCATAGATTATATTTCTTATTTATGCTATTGCTGTTACCTGTATTCACAGGATTAGGAACAAAGGTTTTGCCATTATTACTGTGTAACTTTAATGAATCACAAATATAACATGAATATAAAACTTGCTTATTCTATTAGTTGGTGGGATATTAAAATAGGATAATATTGGGATAATGACGACAGATTGACTGTTTTCAGGATTGGTGTTCAGCACTCTTGGTTTGTCCGAGATAATGAGGATAGATTGACTACTTTCAGGATTGGTGTTCAGCACTCTTGGTTTGTCCGAGACAGACCCCTGGCAGAGCGCTGAAGCTACCGTGAAGTTCTATGCCTGGGTGAGCGTAGGCGCGGCAGATGCTGACTTCTATGACACTTATGCTGTCAATAACAGCTTGGGACCCCTCTTCATTCCACTTCAAGATATAAATCCAATAACAAGTCTGGTGTTTTTAACTGTAAGTGGTCAACTTAAACAAACATATTAATGCATAATAAGATGTGTCACGTCTGGGAGAAAATGCCACTTAAACGTGTTATTAACTTTAATTTCAAATATGTTTCCCTTTCAATACATCTACTGTAGAGCTTCCAAAAATATTGCAAAATAGTTTAGATTTAAGAATATTCATCAAAAATGAAACAGCTGGTTTAGACAAATGGAGTTGTCAAGTGGGTATTTCCTTCGGGGAAACACGCTTATCATTTCCAATATAAACAAAACAGTTCTTTAAACAGAAATAACACTGTGATGATCAATTTTACACATTCAATCATTAAAATTTACACATTCGACCATTAAAATTTTCACATCCAATCACAAAAAAAAATTTCATTAAAAGTGTCAATTATTTTTCACAACGACATTATTAAGATCAAATGTGTATGCAGGTTTGGAAATATTTGTAGCAATGTGCACACAAACTGATGACGTTTTACAGACAAAGTGTGTCAAGATCAAATCGTCCAATGCTATTAAGTGCGCCGTCTATATCTTTCATTTATTCTGAAAGGCGAAGATGGCAAGATACAAATAAAACACAAAATATGAGATTATCATTAAATTGAAAATGCCACAAAATATAGTCACATTTTATCATACCTGCCTGAGTCTTTATGGGATAAAGCCGATGCAACATTAACAAAGATTATTAACAACGATCGCAGTCCCAAGCAACCTTAGTCTCCATGTCTATCTTTTTCTTGTATTTTTTGCATTGCATTTAGGTCAGAGCAAAGCATGTGGTGAGTGGGGAGATTATGCTCTTCGCAGGGGGCAGCACTGCAGCCCAGACTGAAGGAGGCGTGATGTTTGCATACTCATTTGACAGCGTCAGATTATGGTGGCCAGTCCACAGAACACAGGCATATACCGCCCCCTGGGAGTCTATTGAGGTGTCTATCTCGATATGGAGAACAGGTATAGGCGTGCATCTTTTCTAAATAGTCTGTAAGGCATTGCGTGAAAAAATAAATAAAATAAAATAAAATAAAATGAAATGAAATGAAATAAAATAAATAAAATAAAATAAAATAAAATAAAATAAAATAAAATAAAATAAATAAAATAAAATAAAATAAAATAAAATAAAATAAAATAAAATAAAATAAAATAAAATAAAATAAAATAAAATAAAATAAAATAAAATAAAATAAAATAAAATAAAATAAAATAAAATAAAATAAAATAAAATAAAATAAAATAAAATAAAATAAAATAAAATAAAATAAAATAAAATAAAATAAAATAAAATAAAATAAAATAAAATAAAATAAAATAAAATAAAAGAAGATAAAATAAAATAAAATAAAATAAAATAAAATAAAATAAAATAAAATAAAATAAAATAAAATAAAATAAAATTAAATTAAATTAAATTAAATTAAATTAAATTAAATTAACTAAAATTTAAAAAAAATAAAATAAGAATAAAATAGATTATAAGATTAACAATGTTATTTACAATTTAATAAATGGCTTAACCTTTAACCTTGTGATTTGATGAAGGTAAACCAAAGCGTCAAAATGAATGTGGACCTTTAACATTGGAGGGGACCTCGGCAAACGAGGCGTGTGGAGAAGTGGTCACTGTGTTCTGCGGGTCTACTGATCCAGACGACGATGTTAAATCCTTTGATGTATTCTGTGAAGATGGCCAGTGGCAGATAAATGATGATTGCAAAGGAGGCAAGTGTTTCTCATGTCTATCAGTTTCAATGACTTATAATTTTCACAAGAGTCAATCAATTGCACTGCTCTATGATAATTGTATGCTATTGCGCGGAATGATTGGACGCAAAGAACAACGTTTTTTTGGCAGAGGTAGTATGTGACTCTACCTCGTCATGTGTAAACAAAGTGTAAACAAATCTGATATTGTTCTTTTGACATATTTTGTTAAATACCTGTCATGATATTAATCATACTTCACACAATATTACGCCATTTGGGTTGGATATAAGGGTTGGACAAACGTAAAATCAAAACCGTATTTACAATAGCCCTGCATAGCTATGCAGTCTAAAACATGATACTACTTCTTCGCGATGATACATTTGTTCCTCAACATTTTACTGGTATTGATAAAACCGGTAGAAGGATAAAACTGCTCAGCAAGGCATTCTTTGAATCACGTCTTGCATTAATGATATCACTTTGCATTGTTTTGGCCGCACATTGTCTTAATTTTACTGCCTGCACCAGTTGACAGAACCACTCATGAATATATCAGTTCCCCTAACTTGTAATCCAAATAAGATCCATATTATACAATATTTAAGTGAACTTCTCACATGTGGCTTTATATCACAGCGCGGAATATGTAAATCTTCCAGTAATTGCAGAGATATTAATGTATCACTTCGTCTCCTCACATATTATATGATTGAGTCAGCCTATCAAGTGGAGTTATTCAACCTCAAGTCCTGTATTAATTGTAGGGGTTTCTTTGGAACATGAAGGATATGTGTATGCCACTGTGAACCGGTCCTTGAATTTCTCTGAGGCGGAAGGTATATGCAATGCGCGGGGTGGACATATCACCCCAATGTACACCGGATTACAAGACTTCATCCACAATCAGGTATTGAGGTAGGTAGTCAATCTTTCATACTTTTTACAGAAAGTTGACTCATTTGAAGAAAATATCGATGCACATATCATTTAAAAAATGCATTAAAATTGACTTTACTGCAAATTTAACATATCTGTAAAGTTCACTTTTAAAATTTGACTTCACTGCAAATTAAAAATACCAGTAAAGTCAACTTTTAATGGATTAAGTAAAATGTACTATGAAATGATTTTTGAATTGCAGAGGACAATTTCCCCAGATATTCTTGGGACATAAGGTTTCTAATAAGGAAGATGAGGCGAGGTATCATGATGGGACGTTCAGATTTGTGTCTCACAGCAATGATTCAATATATGATGGTACAACAGTGTGTCAAACATACTATTCTCAAAATCAATCATATGGTTGGATATCCTGCGATAAACAACTACCATTTGTGTGCAGAAATCCGGGTATGTTGTATAATCAAATAACTTTTTAATCTAACAGAAATGTTGTTTGGAAGAAGGAGTCTTTATTCTTTTGGCAACTATTTGGGAAACCAATAATTAGCCCCTTTTTGGTGTCTGGATCCTACAAATCCTTACACTTTTAAACCACTCTTTCAATAACCCTATTCCTGTGGCGCTTGCACGCATCCAAAACGCAATTGCATAAAAAACATGCTCATATCAGAAAATAAATCACCCAAAATATTGAAATAAATAGATCATTAATACAGTGTTCACAAAATGTTACAGTATCTTTTTGAAAGAGATTTTTCTTGTAAAGTGTGTCAGAGCCCAACATCGGCGCTCGGTGGCGCCTCCTACATCAAGTACGATGACGTGTGGCCAGATTTGCATGCCTCGTCCACGCTCGATGCAGTGCGAGAGAAGGCGTGTCTTGAAGCGTGCATCTTGCAGGGCGCCCTCTGTGCCAGCGTCTTGTACCACGCCAATGGAGCATGCTACATGTACGACTCAGTCTGGACAATGCCACTGAGTGTGGTCAACCACACGGACATCAACGTGGACTATTATGTCAAACGATGCATTCCAGGTATATCCTTCAATATCATCTCTATTTGAGTATATACAAATAGGTTTTAGGCCACGGGTTGTGACACAGTTGGTTCGGTTGTTAGTTTGTTATCATCAAATGCTCTGTGGTAATCAAAAGGTTGTGGGTTCCACTCCTGGCCACCAGCATCGATATGTTTGAAGGATTAATCCATGACCTTGTAAATCTCTGACGAAGTAGGGGTCATAACAAGCACTTGCGACATCATAATTCAGTGAGGCAGAAATATATCTGCTACAAGTAGGTCTCATCATGAAATGACTGAAATGATTTAAAGTGATGTTAAAGTGATGTTAAAGTCAAAACACAGAAAACATAAAGGTTTTTCCAGATTAATTAATTAAATGTGGATAATGCAGTATCAATGTCAGCAAATTACACTTATATAATATATTAGACAAAAAGAATGTTCTTGTATAAAGTATGTATAAAGTATAATAACACTTATATAATATATAAGACAAAAAGAATGTTCTTGTATAAAGTATGTATAAAGTACACATTTTCCTCTTTCAATACTTAAGGTAAAGAGCCATACTGGAATATAGTTATGCTGGTCAAGAAGGAGAAGATGGACAGAGAATCTAAAACATTCGTTGACTACGTGTTGTCAGAACCGGCCGTGGGAGAAAATGTCTTCTCAAACACAACCATCTCACATTTGGAGATAGATTATTTCAAATCCAAGCGACTTAATTCCTGGAATAATATACAAAGGGTACAGTGAGGTTTTGATCATTAGCAACATCACCCTAATTATACATCCATGAAACCACTTTGCCTGAGATGGGAGTTGATATGAAAAAAATTAATAAAAGATCTTTGTCAAAATTCCATTTGCTATATCGATATGACGCCAAAAGAACAGATTCAAGAGTTATTCAAGTCAAAGTTTAGAGTTATTCAATTCAGAACATTCAAAACATTTTATTTTGTAAAGAATTATGTGGAGAATAACGTGGAGAATTAATGTAGAGAACAATATAAACAGTTCTAAAATCACAAGAACAAGACGGAGATTGTCACGCATTTTAGAATTAGATATTGGCCAGAAAAAGACTGCCGTAATTGCGACACATTTTGGCGACGTTAAAACTTCCGGGACATTCTATAGTTCTAAAGGGTTAACATTAATATCGCAGTAATGATTAAACGCACAGAAATACTCCAAACAATGTTGAACCCCTGAGAACAGGCTAGAATAATTATTTGTTTTTTAAGTAAATCTTTTTCCGATTGTGTCCCCAAAATGGTTGACATATTGCCAACATTTCTCGAAAACATTTAATAAACATTAAGACTTGTACATCATCTCAGTCTATATGTTTTAAGTTGCAATTACTTATGCATAACAATTAATCATAAAGTATTTAGATAGAGTTAAATCAGACTGACAGTGGTAGTAATGAAAGAATCATTTTTGAAAAATAACCCTTTGCAGCTGGGCGTTTATGATTAATTATATCTCACGATATATTGTGGTTTTATTTTGTTTAATTCGATTGTATTAACGACATTTCCAGCACTGTTTAGGCTATATCAGGTCAGATAGAAGTATGCCACTGACATTTAATGCCTTACTCTTTTCGAAGAGTGGATCTTTACTTTGCATCATCACATTGACATTATAACACAAACCAAGACCTTTGATAACCAGGAATTAAGCACTGCCTGGAGTGAGAACAACTTAGAAACAGATATCAGTCTTTTTCGACCATGCAGCAAGCCCCAAGTACTTGCCCAACCTGGATTTGAACCCCGGACCACACTACCATGAGAGACAGATGTTTTACCTTGTTTGTCCCATCACTCACATTGTGATTTAAATGAGCATCTGAATTGTTAAAGATAAGATCAACTTTGTGTCATGTGGTATATGTTATCTTTGTCATGAAAATCAGGAACATTCAATATCTCAGAAGTAGTTTTATACATATTAAATTTTATAATGATAGGTAAAAGTGGTGATTCTGAACGAGACAGGTGATATTCAATCCTCAGCTGTTTTTCGGACCTCAGGTTTAGGCAAGAAAGATTGGATGATGAATTCATCTCTTATAACACACAGCAACCAGATTATAAGCAACTCTATACCAAGTCCATTTTTTGACTTTAAGTAAGTGAAACATATATTCTTGCAATTATAATTAGTGTTTACAATGGGCCTTGCTCAGGAATATATGACATAAAAATATTAGCCAGGTGAATGATAAATATATTGTATATATATAGTATCGTGAATTTGTTATATGAATAAATTCTCAGAATTATTGATAGGGAACATCAAAATATCTTAATCTTATCAATCTCTAGAATATCGTTCTTGTATGTTTCTTAATGTAATTAAGCTCTAGAGTATCGTTCTTGCGTGTTTCTTAATCTAATTAAACTCTAGAATATCGTTCTTGTATATTTCAGTATATCGTCAGCAAGTACTGTGATTATGTATGCCAACTCAGGTAATTATAGCAAATTTCATTTGTATATATTTCTCACCAGTGCAAAAATAAATAAATTAAGGCAAAATGATCATACATACTGCCTATGAAGCAAAGCATTCATCATGAACGTAACCTCAATTCCTATAATAATAGTTATCCTGAGATAAAAACACATGATCCATTCAAGTAGTATCTGAACAAGACATTGCTAGCATTATATTTGAAGACTGAGTATTTGATATACTCAGAGTGCTGTATTCAACGGCGTGAGTCAATATAGTCCATACAATGTATTCCGGCATTGCTGTGACCTTGGATTTGAATTCAATGTCGATATTTGCACTTTCTTCGACACACCGACGACTTGAATGAAATAAATGCTTTCCTTGTTCTTGTAGGGTTGTTAGTTCACATAAGAACTGGAAAGGAACTTCTTGACCTTAGAAAAGAGGGAGTCAATTTAGAAGATGGCCATGTGACATTTGAAATAAAAGGAAGTGGAAAAGGTCACTTCCTCATGTCCCAGACCAGAGATGTCTGGAAAGGACTAACAATGGAAGTCGAAATGGAGAACTACCGCAGCGAGCCGTATTATGCTGATCAGAATATACATTTTTCTAAAATTGTGCTTTGGAATAACGGGAGGACTTTGCACAAAGTTTCAAACACCAATCTTGTAAATAAGCATTATTTCAAAGATTATTCTATATCCTGGTGGCTAGGTGGGGTGGTCTTATCTCAAGGTGAACAATATCGTGGATCTATTGTGTTTGAGAAAAACTGGACTTTCTTTGCACAACCCCATTATTTCTACATCTACGGGCAAGATGTCACCTGGGGTTTCTACAAAGGTTATTATTTTTGTATGCTTGATGTCCATAGGTTTTGTCAAATTTGCTATTCTGATGTCAGGTTAAATGATATTATACATTTTTTGAAATGCCTTTGCAGAAAACAGATGTCCGAGGGTTTTGATTGAAAATTCGGTAGTAGGATTCTTAGCACCATATGGTCTGCAGAAACAGAAAGTCCAATGCAAATTAGGGTTCGAATGGAAAACAAAGTCAGAGAGTTATTACACAGAGTGTCTAGGAAATGGTGAATGGGCAAAGATATTCAACTGTTACAGTGAGTACACATATAACAAATACAATTAAGATTAGTTTATTGCCAGAAAAAGTCTTGCATCTCATCTCCACCCAACGCCAATTTTTAGGAAAAGACTTTTCTCAGGCCTAATCATAAAGTTCAGTGGTGTGTAGATATAAACATAATGATAACATATCTCTTGACAAAAGAGGAAAACGTCTCTTGACAAAAGAGGAAAACGTGTCTTAACAAAAATCGGAAAATGTGTCAACAAAATCGGAAAATATTTCACGATAAAATATATCAAAATGTAAGAAATGCGTTATATTTCTCCAAATTCATATTTTAAAGTTTGACTACAGATTATTTTATAGGCCAAAATTATGTTCCTTAGAAGGTGATGATTTTCAGTAACAGATAAAATATCAGATAATAAATATTTTTGGTTCTGTTCACAATTAAAAACAAATATCAAAATTACAATCACTGTTTTATATGGAAATGAAATGGTTATCATAGTATTTTTATCATTTTATTTATAACGCGAAACCCCTTGCCAAATGTGACAAAAAATCACTTTTTAGCAAAACAATGAGAAATTTATGTATGTTTTAAAACAATGAGAAACTGATGTATGTTTTATTGACTAGGGAAACCATGTCCAAATGCGAAAATAAACAACAGCAATGGGACAGCTTGGACACGGTATGAAGGCGTGTATGGAGACCAACATCAGGTGCGGTGCAATGATGGGTTCTGGATCAATTCCCACAACTCCACGTCTTATACCATAACATGTGACCCTTATAATCGGTGGAAGCCTGCTGCATATAACTGTAGTAGTAAGCAAATATAATTTTATTACTCAGTTTTGAAAAAAAAGATATTCAAAGATGAATTGTTCATGTAAAGAATCGAAACCGGTCAAACTTGTTTAAGTTACATTTGTAAAGTGATTCCTGTTTCTATTACATGACAAGGATAAAGCTAATATTATTCTGTTTTACAGGACGCCCTTGTCCATACATAAAGTACCTGAATTCCAACAAATCACATGGTGAACAGAGATATTATGGAGATGTGCTCAACGTTACTTGCGATGCTGGATTTTTCTACCAAGTCCTCCACAACCCGAATTTCTCAGTAACATGTAATGCTACAGGAGAGTGGGAACCTGAGATATCCCAACATGCTTGCCAACGTCAGTACAGTAATGTTAATTACTACAGTGACAATTAGTGTAATGTAGATCTTCGTAACAGCGTTATCCATAATCTTTACAAACCACCAGAAAATGAAAATATGTTTCCTAATGTATATTCGCCACAAAAAAGGTTATAATTTCAGATGTTCAAGAATTATGCATAAATAATTAATTGTATAAATATCTTAAGTCACAGGAATATCTGTGGTCAGTTTACTAGTCTAGCATGTTGATATATTCTTTTGCATTTTTGCCACAGTAACCTCTATGTTCCTTCTGTTGTTTTTTGTTTACCAAATCAAGATAATCTGTTCTTTTATATCACAGCCTGACCATGTAATTATATCCACCATATTATGCCATGTTATGAGTTCATTGTACCTGAGGATATGATTTTAGATTAATCTTACATTGCAGGGAAGGCTTGTTTAAATATATCAGTGGCAGATAGCAACTTGACCGGTGTCCATAGTGGTGTGTACGGTGATGAGGTTTCCATTAAATGCCAGGACGGCGATTGGTTTGACAATGATGTATTCAGTTTGATTGGTATCTGCTCACATAATACCTCATGGCTATTCCCTCCACCATGGGCTTACACCATACCTTCCTGTTCAGGTAGATTTAAATATATTCTTTAGCTATCACACTCACAGACTCTCACTGTATTTTAATTATATATTCTGGAGTTATGAAGAACACGGCAACACTTTGCACATTAAGTTTGTCATGAAGAGTCGGTGAGAGATTGTCATTAAGAGTCAGTGAGAGATTGTCATGAAGAGTCAGTGAGAGTTTGTCATGAAGAGTCAGTGAGAGTTTGTCATGAAGAGTCAGTGAGAGTTATTACTTCTTTAAAATATTAAAATAATAGTAATAACAACACGAAACTCAATGTGACTAAATACGATGTTTCAGGATTGTTTTGTGCAAATATCACTGTGCCAGAGGGGAATGCTAACGTCACCCTAATTCATGGAGAATATAACGATACGTGGAATGTTAACTGCTCGGTTGGTTTTGCCGTGGAGCAGTCATGCACGACCCCTGACGACTGTATCACGAACTACCAAACCACGTGTCTCGCGACTGCCAAGTGGTCTGTTGAAAACACATGTAAACGTATGTTTACTCGTTCAAATCCTTAGTCCATGTATTATATGTTTGAAGTTTTTGTGTACAGCTCTTAGAGCAATAAGTAACATATGTTATAAGAAAGGCTCTGTTGTCACAGACTGGGAAACAATTATTTTATTCATGGGAAGTGTCTGATGTAATGTTATCTCCAACAAAATATTAAGATTTTAATGTCATTTTTTTCATATTTTATTTATATAAGGACTCATGCATGATATGCAAATTATATAGAGGTAATGATGCTTTTTCTTGCAGGTATACCATGTGCGCCACTTGGTATAGCAAACACCAATATAAGTATGGGCATTCAGGGAGAATTTGAGGATATGATCTTTTATGAGTGTGAGTCGGGATGGCAGTTTCCAGAAGGGAAAGTAGTTAAGTCAGCTTACTGCAATGTGACTGGGCATTGGGAAACACCTTCTGAGGATCAGATACTCTGCTCAAGTATGCAGAACTAATGCTTTTATCAAGAATTAATTCATCGATTCTTTATTGACAATATAATATGTAATAGTTAAAAAAACCCTTGGGTATCATGATCATTTCAAGAATAGCGATCCTGGAAACAATGGTATTATATGATGTTTTATACTTAAAGGAGTTCCATGCAGTGATATAACCATTAACCAGTCGTCCACGGGATTGGTGCAAGGAGTGTTTGGCACTTGGAGATCAATCAGGTGCATTGAGGGTTATGTAAACGATGGTAGCTGTGATAATGAGCTATGGACACAATGCAGTACAAAACTCTGGATTTACTGCAACAACCTTGGCATCTGGAATATATACCGTACCTGCCAGAGTAAGATATGTTTATATGTGCAAAATCAGGGAACAGGATGTTTTGTGGAAATATCATGCGAATGCCTACTTTGCAGTACAGATAGCCCAGCAGACAAAACTGGTGGAAATGATGTGGTTGTAACGTAAATGTGAGACGTGGTTTTGATGGTTAACTGTTGGAATATACAAGGCATAATTTTGTGAATTGTTAACGTGGATGAGTATGTTGAGCCTGACCAGTACAAGGCTTGAAAATCTGAGTATTTGATCATTTGAGGAGATAACTTTGATAAAGGTTTAAATTTATATTGGATAATGAAATCTGAATTCTGAAGTTGATATCAAAACCATGGCATACATTTGTAATCAATTAATGTTTCATGTCTTGGAAATCATCATAACTTCCGTTCGTGATAAACAGTACCAGAAAATCACGTCTTGACAGAATCTGAAAACCACATCTTGAAATACACATCTCAACAATATCATAAACCAGATCAGAATTCTCGCTTATTTTGAAAATCACGTCTTAATCACGTGGATATTTGGTTGCCTAAGATTAATATCTTAGTATCTAAGATTAAAAAATATATATATATTTTAGTCCGAAAATAATAAAAAGTCATGAAAATATTTAAATTTTTTTTTATCAAGGGAGGCCGTGCAGGAACCTGACAGCAAATTTCAGCAATGCAACAGGAGTGCTTGGTTTCTATGGAGACCAAGTTGTGATCGCCTGTGACCATGGTTACGCTGTTAATACCTCTTCTGTAGAAATTTACCAAACTGTTACATGTTTATCATCCGGAGAGTGGAATGAACGTTTGTGCCAACGTAAGTCTCATCCCAGAAAGTAGGAAATATAACTAGGTAAACCGCACATTACAGGTCATATTAGTTCATATCATGTGAATGCATAATGTCATCAAGCGTTTTAAATTTTAAATATATATAAGATATCTAATTGCTGAATTACTCCAATATTTTAATAATACTTACAAATATATGTTAAACATCTAACAGTTTTAGATTTATTTGTCAGTACATCATATATTTTCCATTTTAGCTCTCCCTTGTCCACCATTGAGTATTGCTAATTCCAACACAATTAACCTGGACGGTAACTATTCCATCTCCCATCTGGTAAAGTGTGATACAGGATTCATATTGAGCAACGGGTCTGACCGTTTTACTACTCATTGTCAGGCAAACCAACAATGGCAACCAGTCATACAATGCTACAGTATGTATTCCTTCTATATTAAGCTTGGAGAAAAGTCCAAATGTGTTGTACCCAATTTTTTGTTTGTTTAAAAGATGGGTGGGAGAGACATATTTCTACATCGCCTTTGATTGTTTTCGACAAAGGTTATGTGAACTATTGGAACAATTTTATTCATTTGTCTGTATTGATATCAGATTGACTTTCAGGATATGATCTTGTGTAACAAGGTACATCATTTATACAGAATGGGAACAATGATTAAATTATTTTATCACAAACTGTGTTGTTTTGTCCATCACTTTTCAGGAATTCCATGTCCTATTGTGACAGTTGATTTATCTAATGGAACAGACCTCGGAGGGGGCTATGAGACCGCACACTCCATACAGTGCCAAGTAGGATATGTGGCAATCAGAACATGCACTGGGTGGCAGCACTGTCAACACCAGTTCACAATAATCTGCAATAGTAATGGTACATGGGATAACGTGCATAGTTGTGAAAGTAAGTGTGAGCAAAAAGCAAGTCGATCATTGATATTTGCAGAACAATTTCCTATTCCTGAAAAGACATTATTGCAAATCTTCCAACAACAATTGATTGATAATATTTTCAAAGCAGCAAGTTTAAAAATCAATGTGATATACATTTTGAAATGAATGAAATTGATCCTCAAAAATAGAGTATATTTAAACACTATTATTAGAAACAATAAAGTTATTATACGCAATGGATTTGATTGCAGGGCGACCGTGTGGGCCTCTGAATGTTCTTCACAGTGATGCCTCAAACATTAACAGGGAATATGAAGATGTTGTCCTCGTGACCTGTGATGGGGGATTTGAGACCCCCGAAGGATCTGCGGCCTTCACGGCGCTGTGTGGAGCGTCCGGCACATGGAATAACACTATATGTCAACGTAGGCCTAATTTACTACATACCATGCAATTACAGTGCTTTTTCTCAAGTTTTTTTTATAAATGTCAGATTATTGCTTTTTATTTACGCATTTGATTCGCTTTTTACTTGAATAAATGTTTTAATAGTTGATTACAATCTTAACCTTGACTGTAACCGAAATTGGGGCATAAATCATATATCATTTTCTTTAAATAGTCCAGTCAAAATATGAAATGACCCAGAACAAATTAGAACAGAAACCATTTTGGTGTTATTTGTCTCAGAATGTTACCCAGATGAACATATAAAAAGTCTACCAAAATCAACTTAGTGGAACATCACCTAATTTGCATAAATTCAAAATGGCCGCCTCTCATTGACGTTTCACCCTATTTCATGCTCATATTCAGGTTTTTTTTGTATGATTAAAGATTCCTTGCACACTGAAATAATGTCATGCCCTTGCTGTTGGTGTTAAGCTGTTATTTTAAGGCCATGATAAGGAAATAAGTAGCTTATGTAGCATTTCTTGTAATGTATTTCATACGATGCCAGCATCATTCTGCTATGAAATACATTGTATATTCTTAACATCTTTATGCATTAATACCAGTTTGAGAAAAGGACTGTCAGAAGTGTTGCCACTATTTTTGAACAGCATTTTGAGACTTGACCAAAACTTTCTAGTTTTAGCTAGAATATAATTTGTTAATGACCTACATGATGCCAATGCTGTCAAACATCAGGCATGCAGCACCAATTCCTCACAATTTCCAAATTTAATGTCAAACTAGGTGTGTGGCACCACCTTTCTTCATTACCTTTAAATGTCCATATAAATAACTTTAGCATTTAGGTAAAATAATGCTATGGCTGTGGACACAAATGACAAAAAACGTAATTTGAAATATCAGTTCAGATATTAGTTATTTTGTGCACTTAATTATCAAGGATCGAATCACAGATTACATGTCAGATTCCATAAAAGTGCCAAACACAGATATGTTCATACATTCATGAACAGATATAAAATCATTGGGAACATGAATTAGGTTAACATCATCTGTGTGATCTTTTTTAACGTGAATTTTCATTAGACCATTTAACCTGTTCTGTGTCATGCTGGCCCAAGAATATGTTTTCACCTTGAAATCTGAATGATTGTTCACTGGTAGCATTTGTTGCTGGCATTACAAGAATTTCACTGTATACAGATGCACCATTAGTAATCATAAAATTAATTATGGAATTTCATGTGGGTGTATTCTTTTCAAGAACTATGTTGCTTTTTAATTTGTCTATTTGAGTTTTCAGTCTCTGTGCATTAATTTCTGAAGCATACAGATTTGTCATAATTGCAGACTTCTGGTCATATGTGTTACCAGCAGCAGCCTTTAGCAACATATTCTATAAATTAATATACACTTTATAGCCTGGATGATCAAATATATCGTCTTTAGCATTGATTATGAAATCTGCATCTTCATAATAGATTTTTCTGTAATGTTCCTGTGGTGTGGTGGGGTGATATGTAGGCCCTAATCTAGAGAGATGGGGACCAGTTACCCCTAATGCATTACATTTTTTATTCACTTTGTTCTAATATTGATCAAATTCTGTGTCTGTCTGTTTGGTTTTGAGTTTTGTAATGGTTGGGCTAGCCATTATCTGGCTTTCTGCTGCTGACACTGGTGGACTTTGAAAGTAGCTGATGTTGGTGAAATCAGATGGGTAATGACATTTGATTGCAAAGTTTGGGGTATAAATATTTAAATTACAATGTGAGGAAAAGGTGCTTGAAAACCTCATTTCATAAATGCTTTAATCATACTCTGCATAAACATGGGTTTTCATGCAGTTACAAAATATGAATATAGTGCAGCAGTTTGTGATGGTGTAGACATTCCAGATTTTTCTGATGGACACTTTGTTCAGTAAGTTTGACAATGCAGTTGCAGAAAACATGGGCTGGACTGTTCAACTGCATGTGGACAATGCAGAGGAGTCATGTTGATGAAAATAATACTTCTTGTCAACCTAAGTTCAGCATTGTAATGTATACAATAGGGAAGTAATAATCAGACATATTTTATGGTACTATTTGCTGTTGGTAGTAAATTCAGCTTTTAATTTGAAGCATTCAAAGCTGCTCATACAATCCTAGGAAATTAATTAATCTAATTATGAGGCACAGAACAAAAGAAAAACCCCAAAAAATAACAAAACAAATAACAGAAAAAACTATATGGGACTGAGATCGTGGTGTCATACCATAGACATTTTAAATATGGTACTTTCACATTCTTTAGTGATGGAAGGTGATTTTTGGTGATTTCTTATGTACCTGAGTGTCTATGCCAGGCAGCAGGTTTAAGACCCCTCCCCACTTTTTAAAAAGAGCAAGGGATTGCCTCCCTGTGTGTGAATGGATTCTCCCTCTTCAATATGATCACCACTAATAGTTACCTACAGCTTGCAATGATGTGCAAATTAAATTAAATTGTTAATGGGTCGTTAAACACAATTTTTAAAACAAATTCTAGTTGGAAATTATTGTTCTCTCTCCTTTTTGAGAACTTGTTATTGTAGAATAATATGTGTTGTAGAGGATATCACAGAAAAGGTGTAAAACAGACAGATATAATCAGAATACAAGCAAAGTTCTAATTTTCGACTGATTATTCTACTTTTATTGGTCATTTTTGAGGAAGAGTACAAAATATGGGTATTACCAATTTGAAAAGTTTCCCAATGGATTTTTCATGTCCAAAATAAATAAAATAGACTCTAAGATTACTTATATATGTCAAATAGGAGCCAAGCTATATAATTTCTAAGATTTGCCCTGCCATGTGTCGGCCATTTTGGATTTATGCAAATTACACATTGTTCCACTACTTGGATTTTGGTAGACTTTTACTATGTTATTCTCTAGGCTCTTCTGAGACATTTTCTATCAGTTTTATTTCTGTTCTAATTTGTTCCGGGTTAGGCCATTTTTTGTCATATATTGACTGGACTAAAATATTAGATGGAAATTGTTATCAATCAAATAAGATCTCTCCCAAATCGTTTTGTTCTAGGGGTAAAGTGTACTGGGTACACAGTGCTGAATTCAGACACTTTTAATGTCTCTGGAGAGTATGAGACCAGGCTATTTGTGCATTGCATCCAGGGATATATTGTACCCAGTATTGGCAATGATACTTTCTCCACTAACTGTAACTCATCAAAACAATGGGATACATATCATACTTGTGAAAGTAAGTATGTCCTATTTATGATTATCCAAAATAGATACAATATGTTTTAACCATATATTTCACCTTTTCATTTTACACAAATGAACAGGCTTTTGAGCGTGAACAAAGTATTCTTTTTAATCCCTTTTTAATCAACCTGATGTAGTCTATTTTTCTTTGGTTACGTCTGTTTAGAAAGAATTGAACACAGTTGAAAGAAAGAATTAGATACAAAATACATACAAAAGATATCTTTCTTATTCAGGAATACCATGCCCAGTCTTGAGTGTGGATAATTCTGACATGGACTCAGCAACTGGGGTATATGAAAGCAGTGTCAATGTGAGTTGTAACACAGGATATGTGATCAATGGTACATGTACCACTCCTCTCCTTTGTCAGACTAACAGGCAAATAATCTGCAATGCATATGGACAATGGCAACCTTATACTGCCTGTACAAGTGCGTATGTTTAAATATCTATATACTTTTTCCACTATTAGTGAGGCAATTATGTGATTAATATTGAAAATCAAAGTAAAAGTCTTGAGGGCCGAGATCTCTGTGTTCATACCCATATTACTATGCTAAAATACCTCTCCATCCTCTGAACTACCTTGGTAGTAACTCTTTATAATAACAAAGGGAATATATGACCCGACATATCTACCCTCCACCATATTTCTACTGTTCTTGCTTAGTTCGATTAAATTTATGCAGCATATGCTGTGTGTTAATGAATGGCAGTATCATTCATTCATTCATTTATTAAATTTCTAAACCATTGGGAATTATCATTATTATATGATGATTCATTCATTCATTCATTCATTCATTCATTCATTCGTAAACCATTGGGAGTTATTATTGCTATGTGATGATAAATGACTGGTTTATTTATAACAGAACGTGTTTGTGAGAGTCCACAGATAAACAACACAATTCAAGGAACGATTCATGGCCAGTACCTAGACATGCTAACAGTGGAATGTATGAGAGGATATGTAGTTAATGGAACATGTAATACTAACTACATATGTGATACTTCATACAACTCAACCTGCACTTCCACTGGCATATGGAATAAAATAACACATTGTATAGGTAAGTGTAATGTATGATTTTAAAATAGATTATCAGATATAGATGGTATAATTACAATGACAAAATATTTTAATGAAATACATTAACAGAGATGCTTTATGATTGTGTTCCCTTAACAATGTATAAGGTCTACATGATTTTTTGTAATGATAATAATGATAAAATATTTATATAGCGCATATAACATACATGGCCTCCTAATAGCGCTGTAATCGTCTTGTAAAATAAGATGATGTATGGTTTGATAACATCATGCTTTATGTGTTCCAGAACGACCATGCTCTCCTGTATCAATAGCCAATAGTAACATCACCAATATTGAGGGAGTACATGGGGATAGGGTGATGTCAACGTGCGAGGAGGGATACAGTGTTTCTATGGGCTTTCAATCTGCAGAGATATTTTGCCAACATAATGGTTCATGGCACACAATACAATGCCAAAGTTAGGGAACAATTTAAGCTAATGATTTATATAAGATATATTTTATACAGTTTTAATTTGGTGGGAAGCAGGTCAGTGGAAATAATACTAATTGAGATGTAATGTTTTATGCAGATAATCCTTGTTTGACACTGAGTGTTGGAAACAGTAACATTAGCGATATAGAAGGAGTCACAGGAGACATCATCACTGTGCAATGCGAAACAGGATACCAGTCGATAACTGGCAAGGAAACCTTCCAAGCAACATGTCTACGAAATGGAACATGGGAGACTGAAACGTGTACAAGTGGGTACAATAACAGGACTTTCATGATGCTTGTCCTGCCAGTGCTCAATGAAAGCTCTTAAATTGTCTTATTTTGATATGGTAGAAGCACAAACTGCAGCATTTCGGAGGCTTTATGTTTCTGAAAGTTATAAAAATCATTAAAATGATGTATGTTGTTCATGTTTTATCCTTTCATAAATGTACTGAATATACTTGCAAAGTCTTGCAAAAAATATTTTGTTAAATACATGAGTACTCCTATCCACAACTACTTATAATTTGCAAGGAGTTATCACATTCAAACGTGAAATATTTCAATTTCAGACAAACCATGCGTCACAATCAGTATTCCCTTCAGCGACGCAGTGTCAATATCTGGTGTTTATAAAGATGTAAAGATGGTGAGGTGTATTAAAGGATACATGATAACAAATGGTGAAACCCAATATAATGTCACATGTGGACCATCCAACCACTGGACGGGCATTCATTCATGTCTAAGTATTTATCCTCAGATGATGATCTGCTATCTTATTGTTATCTATAAATATTTACCTGCCAAAAATACACATTTCTGTGTGTATATATATTTTGTAAAAGAACATGACTAAAACTAAAAGTAAATCCCTTTTCTTATTTTTGTCGAAAATGTTGGCTTATTTTAATTATTAGTACGTCTATAGTTTAAACTATTTGATTTATATTTATTTCAGCTTCATCTCTTATATAAACTTGCCCATACACTTTTATCTTATCTTAGGGATCCCATGTCCATCGCTAACAGTTCCAAGTTCCAATGTGACGTCATCATCTGGAGTGTTTGAGACAGTCATACCTGTGGCTTGTGATGTGGGACATGTAGTTAATGGAACCTGTCAGTCTCCAACAAACTGTGACACAGAATACAACATCACATGTACAGAGACGGGGCAATGGGATGATGTGAAACCTTGTACAAGTAGGTACCTTTCATGAAAACTGCCTGAAACCATCTGCCTATTGATTATTAAAACATTTGGTAAAATACTAAAAGGTTGTTTGGTTCACAATATTTGTTCAGAGATGGAAAAGTTGAAGTTTGTTGTTTAAAAATGTCCTCAAATCAAAATGAGTATATGATCCTCCTTTAAAAGCAAATATATCTATGATATTCTACTGACTAAATATATTGAGTCTATGTATGGTTTACTTTTTCTATAGAACGTATGTGTGAGACACAATTGATATACCACTCGCTGAATGCTGAGATGAGAGGGCAGTATTTGGATGATGTAAAGGTGGACTGCTTCAGTGGTTTTGTAGTAGAGGACTCCTGCGATGGGAACTATGTATGTAAAACAACCTATAACTCCTCCTGTACTGCCAATGGCACCTGGGCACCTCTAAAACACTGTCAAGGTAACTATAAGAACTGTCAAAATATAATTAAGATATATCAAAATACATTTTTCCTTGAGGAAAAACGAGCATGGTTCTTTAAGTATTTAAAAAAATATAAACAATTGAACTCTTAACATGAAACCCATATTGAGGTTGCAATATGAAACCCATATTGAGGTTGCAATATGAAACCCATATTGAGGTTGCAATATGAAACCCTTATTGAGGTTGCAATATGAAATCCCTATTGAGGTTACAATATGAAACCCATATTGAGGTTGCAATATGAAACGCTTATTGAGGTTGCAATATGAAACGCTTATTGAGGTTGCAATATGAAATCCTTATTGAGGTTGCAAATGTGTTTTCCAATATCAAGAAAATAATTCAGTAAATAATTTTTTTCTTCTCATTATAGAAAGGCCATGTCCTCCTGTCACAGTGTCCAACAGCAATGTGACCGCTGTTGAAGGCCGATATAACGATTCTATTCTGTGCATGTGTCATGAGGGATTTTCTCCCAGTGAAGGTGTTCAGTCCGCCCATATGTTATGCCAAGCAGATGGCTCCTGGAGTTCGGTGCATTGCCACAGTATGTATATCAAATATTCTAATATATAACCTTATCGATAAACAATCAAGATTTCTTTAAATAAGGAACTATGATATGTGGTTGAAAACGATTGGTGGAGTATATGGGGATAGGGTGATAATATCTACCTGCGAGGAGGGATACAGTGTTTCTATGGGCCTTCAATCTGCAGAGATATTTTGCCAACATAACGGTTCATGGCACACAATACAATGCCAAAGTGAGGGAACAATTTAAGCTAATGATTTATACAAGATATATTTCAAACAATTTTAATTGAGTGGGAAGTAGGTCAGTGGAAATACTAATTGAGATGTAATGTTTTATGCAGATAATCCTTGTTTGACACTGAGTGTTGGAAACAGTAATAGTAGCGATATAGAGGGAGTCACAGGAGACATCATCACTGTGCAATGCGAAACAGGATACCAGTCGATAACTGGCAAGGAAACCTTCCAAGCAACATGTCTACGAAATGGAACATGGGAGACTGAAACGTGTACAAGTGGGTACAATAACAGGACTTTCATGATGCTTGTCCTGCCAGTGCTCAATGAAAGCTCTTAAATTGTCTTATTTTGATATGGCAGAAGCACAAACTGCAGCATTTCGGAGGCTTTATGTTTCTGAAAGTTATACAAATCATTAAAATGATGTGTGTTGTTCATGTTTTATCCTTTCATAAATGTACTGAATATACTTGCAAAGTCTTGCAAAAAATATTTTGTTAAATACA
The DNA here is from genome assembly GCA_949316495.1 of Amphiduros pacificus. NCBI lineage: Eukaryota > Metazoa > Annelida > Polychaeta > Phyllodocida > Hesionidae > Amphiduros > Amphiduros pacificus. The sequence goes on along the minus strand of OX439002.1, from coordinate 54,322,984 downwards.
TGAGTACTCCTATCCACAACTACTTATAATTTGCAAGGATTTGTCACATTCAAATGTGAAATATTTCAATTTTAGACAAACCATGCGTCACAATCAGTATTCCCTTCAGCGACACAGTGTCAATATCTGGTGTTTATAAAGATGTAAAGATGGTGACATGTATTAAAGGATACATGATAACAAATGGTGAAACCCAATATAATGTCACATGTGGACCATCCAACCACTGGACGGGCATTCATTCATGTCTAAGTATTTATCCTCAAATGATGATCTGCTATCTTATTGCTATCTATAAATATTTACCTGCCAAAAATACACATTTCTGTGTGTATATATATTTTGTAAAAGAACATGACTAAAACTTAAAGTAAAGCCCTTTTCTTATTTTTGTCGAAAATGTTGGCTTATTTTAATTATTAGTACGTCTATAGTTTAAACTATTTGATTTATATTTATTTCAGCTTCATCTCTTATATAAACTTGCCCATACACTTTTATCTTATCTTAGGGATCCCATGTCCATCGTTAATAGTTCCAAGTTCCAATGTGACGTCATCATCTGGAGTGTTTGAGACAGTCATACATGTGGCTTGTGATGTGGGACATGTAGTTAATGGAACCTGTCAGTCTCCAACAAACTGTGACACAGAATACAACATCACATGTACAGAGACGGGGCAATGGGATGATGTGAAACCTTGTACAAGTAGGTACCTTTCATGAAAACTGCCTGAAACTAGCTGCCTATTGATTATTAAAACATTTGGTAAAATACTAAAAGGTTGTTCGGTTCACTCACAATATTTGTTCAGAGATGGAAAAGTTGAAGTTTGTTGTTTAAAAATGTCCTCAAATCAAAATGAGTGTGTGATCCTCCATTAAAAGCAAATATATCTATGATATTCTACTGACTAAATATATTGAGTCTATGTGTGGTTTACTTTTTCTATAGAACGTATGTGTGAGACACAATTGATATACCACTCGCTGAATGCTGAGATAAGAGGGCAGTATTTGGATGATGTAAAGGTGGACTGCTTCAGTGGTTTTGTAGTAGAGGACTCTTGCGATGGGAACTATGTATGTAAAACAACCTATAACTCCTCCTGTACTGCCCATGGCACCTGGGCACCTCTAAAACACTGTCAAGGTAACTATAAGAACTGTCCAAATATAATTAAGATATATCAAAATACATTTTTCCTTGAGGAAAAACGAGCATGGTTCTTTAAGTATTTTAAAAAATGTAAACAATTGAACTCTTAACATGAAACCCATATTGAGGTTGCAATATGAAACCCATATTGAGGTTGCAATATGAAACCCTTATTAAGGTTGCAATATGAAATCCCTATTGAGGTTACAATATGAAACCCATATTGAGGCTGCAATATGAAACCCATATTGAGGCTGCAATATGAAACGCTTATTGAGGTTGCAATATGAAACCCTTATTGAGGTTGCAAATGTGTTTTCCAATATCAAGAAAATAATTCAGTAAATAATTTTTTTTTCTCATTATAGAAAGGCCATGTCCTCCTGTCACAGTGTCCAACAGCAATGTGACCGCTGTTGAAGGCCGATATAACGATTCTATTCTGTGCATGTGTCATGAGGGATTTTCTCCCAGTGAAGGTGTTCAGTCCGCCAATATGTTATGCCAAGCAGATGGCTCCTGGAGCCCGGTACATTGCCACAGTAAGTATATCAAATATTTGATATATTACCTAACCGATAAACAATCAAGATTTCTTTAAATAAGGAACTGTGATATGTGGTTAAAAAAATGATATTTTATATGGACCGTCACACAGTAGATTATCCATAAATGATTCCTCCCACAAAAGGTTTTTATTTTTGAAGATTAAAATAGCACAGTTCAGAAAATATATTGCTCAAAATCAAAATTTAACAACAAGCCAAGAGGAACTAAAAAAGATATATACAACAAGTGGAAATATAGGAAAATAAATGATTGAATTATATGATACTCTTTTTTTCAGATAATCCATGCGTAAATCTAAGCGTAGAAAATAGTAGCATAGCAAATAAAGCAGGTGTAACATTGGACAGTGTCACGGTGAGGTGTCACCCAGGATACCAGACTCCTGAGGGAACAAATGGATTCACAGCAGAATGCCTTAACAACGCAACATGGAGAACAAACATCTGCATAAGTAGGTGCTGTTTCAGAGTGTATATTAAATTATTTCTCCGGAGTTAATTCCTCCATTACATCTCCTCATACTTTATATTTACCGCAGGGAAACAATGTCCTGGTCTTAGTGTTGCAAACAGCAATATCACTGTGGTGTCAGGGGCATTTGAGGATAAAGTTATGATATCATGTGATGAAGGTCACGTGACCAGTGATGACGTAAGCGTTTTTCAGGCTTCTTGCACAGAGGACGCTAATTGGAATGGAGTGTTTGCGTGTCAACGTGAGTTACTTCTTTCAACTTCAAGTTTGTATCATCCTTTTTCAGAATAAATAGTTCATTACATCAAATCTAATAGTCATAAGATATTTCACACTCCAAACCAGTGACCCACAGCTTGTTATCAAAGCCACTGTGGGAATACCATGATACCCATTATCTCATACTTGGTGCTTCAAGAGAGTGTTCTGCACCCATGAGATATTTTTTGCAGATCATCCTTTGCCTAACTGCTTTTGCAGACCACCCCTTTGCCTAACTGCTTTTGCAGACCACCCCTTTGCCTAACTGCTTTTGCAGATCACCCTTTGCTTAACTGCTTTTGTAGATCACCCTTTGCCTAACTGCTTTTGCAGATCACACTTTGCCTAACTTCTTTTGCAGATCACCCTTTGCCTAAATGCTTTTACAGATCACCCCTTGCCGAACCATTTTCCTTTTGTTTTTAATTTCCTTTTCTTTTGGCTTTGATGGAAGGATCTCAAGTGTCCAGAACCAACGAGATAGATCTGTCAAGATGAATTGCAGTTCGCATATTCTTGCCCTAATATCTATTCATCAGCCATTTTGCAGCCATTTTGCAAGAAATGCTCTATATTCAACAGGTCGACCATGTCACACACTGAGCGTGCCATACTCTGACACACTGAAAACGGACGGCGTCTACGAAGACAAAACAATAGTGACGTGTGACCCAGGATACCATGCCAACAATAATGCTTCATATGAGACGTCATGTCAATCTGACCAACAGTGGCGCCCTCTCATATTATGTGAAAGTATGAAAGTGCATTTATTTTCTTAATATTTAACTCCCTCGATGGTATTTTAAAGTTACTTATCGATTGCATAAAGATGTACCTGATTTTAAATATATATATGTATATATGTAATAAAATATGTAGGTATATTATATTACCAAATGTGTTTTGTTTTTAAGAAAAGGATTGTGGGCATCCTCCCACTGTGAGTTTTGGGTACGTGGTGCAGATCAACAACACCCTCTACATGGACGAGGCAGTCTATTCCTGCGTTAATGTCTCCTATCACATGATCGGTGGTTCACACATCCAATGTCGTCAGGATGGTACATGGTCAAATCCTCCTAGGTGTCAATGTGAGTTAAAGTGCGGTCCTTCTCTCTGAAGATCATATACCCATTAACATGTTCTCTGGTACAAATATCGTATCCAAAATATACAAAGAATATTTTGTAAAATTGTGCATGGTACTATTGTTATTGTGTTTCAATATGATAAACATATCACTATCCAATGGGCTGTTCTCTTGCAATCGATATCATTTACACCATACCTTATTCTATGCAGTCCATGTATTTTTTTAGTATTACATTCGATAATGTACATTATCAAACAACGAAGATTATTCCACCCAAAACACGTCTTTGCGATAACGCCTCGATCGAGTATTAGCCAATCAGAATGAGACAATTTTTCATTTACAGACCTTCAATTATGGTGAATGAAGCGCACGTGTTGTCTTCTTTCTGTCTCATCCGCCTAAACATGTTGTTGACATGAAATTCACTGAGACATCTAATACAATGCAAAACCATTATACCATATACCATTAAATATTATAACCACCCAGCATTTGTACAGACTTTAACCATTGTAAAAAGTATTCTGGTGAAGCCAAATTTACAAATTTTAATATTCAGGTATTATACAAATACAACAATTTGCTTCTCTTGCGAAAGAAACGGAATTGCTTTCTGTCATTAAGTCATTAAGATAAACAAAAGTATCATTTTTATTCAAAATGCTTTTATACAAGACATATCATGTTCGATAATAGTCAAAGCTTTTTTAGGAAATGAATAATTCTTTTTCAAACAAAGCAATGATTAGTGTTGGGAGACCTTATAGGTATGCTTATATTGACATGGTGCCACAGAAAGGACATTTTCAGCTCTTTAATTTTCTGCAAACGTATGGCATATGTTTAGATAAACTATATGATCTAGTTTAAATAGTGAGGATGTTAATTACACTATGGTCTGCCCATCACATGTATTTGTTATACTTTTAGTTGTGAGTTGTGGGATGCCGGCTGAGGTGGAAGGAGGGCGATATAACCCCAATATCTCCCTGGGATACCCTGGATCAACTGTCCACTATGACTGTCTCCCAGGCCACTCAGTGATGGAAGGGGATCCGCGCAGTGTGTGCATGCTTCAAGGCAACTGGTCATCTACTCCCATATGCCATAGTGTGTATCATTTCTATTTATATTTACTTCATTTCAAGAACGTTTTGCATGACCTAATATTTCAGAAGTTGATTGGTTTATAAAATTATGAGCAATATGTAATGCAACGATCAACAAAGGTGTTTTTGTTAATATTATTCAAATTATAAACATTTTTGTTTAAAAAAATCATTTCTTGAATATATTATCATATTTTTCTTTTGTGTAATATTTAAGATTATATATTTTGCGTTAATAATGAAAAGGACAATCAGCAAACGTTGAGTTTATATATTTCTTCAAATTAATCAACCATCTTCGAAATATAATTGAATCGAATGCCAACTTAATTGTTCAAAACCACTCCAAAAAAGCTACCCCGAAATCAAATAAGAAGAGTTGTTTTATGTCAGTTGTAGATGTTAATTATGAGGACACCGGTGTATATTTATTATTGCAGGGGACTGTCCGTCGGTCGGTGGTTTACAGCATATCAAAGTGTCCGGGAGTAGTGTCGAGTACGGGAGTCAGGTTACTGTTCAGTGTGAGGAGGGGCTGTACCCCTCTCAGCCTTTCACTCTCACCTGTGGCCTAAATGGCACCTGGAGCCGGCCGATTCCAGACTGCTCCGGTAATCTTATATATGTTCTTGATATCGTTATTTACCTCTCACTTGGTGGTCAGTTTCAATGCCATTCACCCTTCCTTGTCACTTATTCACCAGCAGATTGCTAATGAGTTTATGTAAGAAAGCCTTTGTTAATAGCCTCCATTTAGAATTTGCACATGATGTTCAAAGATTGCAAGTCTGATTTCTCGAGGTTAAAAAGACAGGGAAGTTTTAAGTTTCTTTTGGACTTTTTTCACATATTTCAATCATTTTTTTTTTCACGATAAATGAAAATTCCAAAGGAATACAAAAAAAGCTTGACAGTGATATCGCAAACACAAGTGCCAGTATTGGTTGCCAATATTGGAGGGTGCATCAAGTAAATTATTTTGCAGGTTTTACTTGATATTTGTTTCATCAGATTCTGTTACATCTTCCAGAGATTAAGACACACAGATGATAGCAGTTTCTTACTTCCCTTGTCATTTAAAGTTTATCATAGAGTCTTGAGGTATCCAGGCGTACGCCAATAGACCTTTGTTTACTCTATGTCTATGTATTATAGCCAAGAGCAATGCTTTTAATCATTTTGGTACCATGAGCAATCGTGACCATTTTATGTCTATTTTGTGTTTATAACAAAAATCAGGAGTACTACATCAACTTATTGAACATCTCAACATCACATGGGCGCCACATTGCGATGCATCGGTTTTATGGCATTCTTTAATAGTATTATTGTGTGGAAATTTAATGGGGAATTTTAATGAGGCTGTGTTGCTTGTTGTGATCTCTGTACGTGCACAGACAGTGTTGTATGGTTAGGTCATCTCCGTACCCTTAATATTACAATTATGATGAATCTTCCAGTGTGACTTGTGTTGGTACATGTTTTTATGATTAATGTTCCGATATAACTTGTTTTAGTGAATATTGTTTTTTCCAGGCCATTGCAGTCACACTTTATGATCCTAAGCAAACCCGTAGCGATAGGTTTATCTGTAATGATGAGTCTATCAAATTTATCAAAATAGGGCTTCAAATCAAGTATTTAAAAAATTCAATTTCTCTTCGACAACAACAATTCACATTTTCTTCAGTAGAATTGGGGAATTCTAAATTTTGTTTTGTTTGTTTCTGATTTGTTGTCATTGATAACATAGATGCAATTTTATGCACATTCAAGAACATTCTAAAATTATTCAACTATTGAGACCCATGCTGCCTTTAATGATAAGATCCTACAAACACTACCAATCATATTGATACCCCCTTAAATGTCGAACCAATATGCGCATTTAGTTTTGATTCAATCTTATTTTGACAAAATATGATTAAATTGATGTGATGATGTTTCAACATTTATATTGAAAATAACTTTAAAATTAAGCTCAGAAACGTTTTTTTTTATGTCTCTCCACCTTTTTTTATATTAATTTATTTATATGGTGCAATCTGACAAATAAGTTATTCTGAAAGATTGAGATATAAACGGTGCAGTAAATGGTGTTATTAATTAGACTGAAAAATCCACAAGATGTTAAAACACAACACAAGAACACTTCTTCACTGTATGAACACTATTGCACCACTAGTTTATTTTTGCTACAGCATACTCAAGCCCATATTTTAGCTCCCTTTCCCAGTTACCACCCTGCAACACCCCACCCTCACAGTCCAATCAAATCCAATACAGTTTCAATTCACAACAAATGGCATTGGACGTTCTAATCTTAGTTGATACATCGTTTTACACGTCATCAGTTTTTGTGTACACTGCAGTCTGACTTTGCCACCAAATTTGAATGTCCCGTAATTGTTCCTTATATTTCAGGGGACGGTCTGTACGGACCATGGGGAGAGTGGAGTGCCTGTACCTCCAGCTGTGGGGAGCTGGGAGTCCGGGTGCGGTATCGGACGTGTGAGGGACAGGTAGGACATGGCAAGGACTGTGCCTACCAAGGCTCACCAGAATCTATGGAACTATGCCAAAATGACTGCCAAGAAAGTACGTCCCAATAGGCCGATCGCCGATCTCCATGTTTTTTTTTTCCCGCATTGAAAAGTACACACCGGAACTGTACAACTTTACCGGAACCAGAACTGTACAACTCCACTATATTTAATCATTGGTCGGAGAGATTGACAGGGGGCCTATGGAGAAATAATTAAAAATATTGTGATCAAAGCATTAACATGAAAACACTTATAAAACAGGCAAGAAGAACGAAAATGATTAATACAAATGATTAAAAGTGTGCTTCTCATGTAATTTTAGTATTCTGTAAAGCCGTTCCCGAAGTACTTAACGCATACCGCTCTAGTGGTGACCAGATGATAGGTTCTGTGGTTCATTATGCATGTAAGAAGGGTTACTCATTCATGGACGGTTTGGACCGGCGCACCATCATATGTAACAACAAAGCTGAGTGGTTTCCACCTATTAGTCATTGTATAGGTATTGTATAGGTCATTTCATGTCCAATTTATTTGATTTATCAATATTTACTGAAGAAAAATTCTGAACATGAGAATGCAATTTATCAATATTTACTGAAGAAAAATTCTGAACATGAGAATGCAATTCTCTCTTCATTTTTTCTATTCTTTTATGTGTACATCTTTATTTAGCACATGGATGTCCATTTGAGAAGGTGTCTGAAAATGTGACCCAGTCGTCAACTGAGCGCCACAAGGGGGCGATTATTGAGTATGCTTGCAAAACCAACCACATGTTCTCGCTGGGCACAAATCGGAGAACGAGGTCCTGTCTCCAAAACAGTAACTGGAGCGTCCATATTCCAAACTGCAAATGTTAGATTTTAATGTTCTGATTTATAATTTAGTATATGTACGCAGTAAATCATATTCTATTTTTGAATATTTAACACTATCTAAAATAGATGTGAATTTGTCACATAATATTTTTTATATGTAAAAAATATGTCTTTTTCTAAACTTATCTATGTGCTGCAGTGGTGGAGTGTTCATTTCCGGAACTTGGCGCAGGCGTGAAGCCGGTCAGCCCTACACCTCGTTTTGGGTATGGAAATCACGTGATGTACCAGTGTGAGGAAGGTTTGATCTTTCCTTATGGGTTGCCATTTATGTTTGTCCACTGTACCGGAAACGGCGATCCGTATCCTGCATATCTCGAGTGCTCAGATTCAAGTAATCCTTGCATCATATTATCATAAAGATTAATATACTATTTTACCCGACAAAGGACATTAAAGCTCAGCAAGTGACTACCAATATCAAAAATAAATATAATTACTATGTGATTACTAATATTAAAAATAAATATGATCACAATGTGATTCCTACAATGTGGTTCCTAATATAAAAAATAGATATAGTCAGCATGTGACTACTAATATTAAAAATAAATATAATCACAATGTGATTACTGATATCAAAAATAAATATAGTCAGCACGTGATTACTAATATTAAAAATAAATATATTTTTTCAAATGACTTAAAATCAAGCATGACAATCGTGTTTATAGAATATATAATGTTACTTACCTGATTTTATAGGAACGTTTTGCTCACCATTTCCAATGTGGGCAAATACCAGTGTACATGACCTCTCCAGCAGTGGCTATCAGCGGGCCACTGTCCGCTGTGTTCCAGGGCACCAGTTTATAGATGGAACTCACCAATTACCCATAGAGTGTGAGGGGGGCACCTGGAAGGGAGTTTCTTATTTACCGTGCATACGTATGTTTTTTAAAGCTGATTTAAAAAAATAATGCTCATATATGTTTTTCTTGTTTTTTGTTATTCTGTAATAAATTAAAACTTAGTATTTTTGGCAATCACATTTTCAAACTAAAATTGTATTTTAGAATTTTCCCTTGTGTAGGTTCTGGCCTTGGTCATTTTAATCTACATTTTTAGCAGTTGATCAAATAGGAAATTGCGACAAACCTATGGTTTCGCTACCTAGATATTCATATTTCAATAAAGCATTATTATGTATTGATTCTGATATAATTATTGAAATGAAAGAACTGACCACCTTGTCTTCTCAAATTAGTCACGTTGGTTTTTTTAATTTTTGTTATAGAAAATATTATGGTAGAACCAATAATAATTAGAGATGAATATTAATATTCTTTGACTTTATTTCAGCCATTACATGTCCCCCAGCTCCAAAGGGCATCAATGCTATTTCAAACAGCACGTCGTCCTTATATGATGCCAGAGTGTCTTACACGTGTTTGCCGGGGTACCATTTTGTGCCAAGATATCTAAGGTCATGGGTGATAGTCTGTCAGGAGAGTGGACAGTGGAGTGATGGTGGGGGAGTGTGTCAAGGCAAGTCTCCCACTCAAATTTATATATATATATATATATTAGGGTGTTCCATTTTTGGCAAAAGTTATCGGATCTTATGGGCCATCTGGATTGGGGTTACATATGCCTTAGATATGATGCTGATTTTTTTTGGGCTTGATCAGACCAATTTGAATTTGTCCCGTATGACGTTTTTTGCAAAAATAGGTAAAAATGGCTTTTTTCAGAGTTTTTTTCAGGATTATCGTTCCTCAATATTAATTTATTTGCAGATTTTCTGTTATTTATTCCATGAATATCATTTCAATGATAAGTATTGACCAGATGGTAAAACAGGTATCACATTTTATGGTTATATATAGGAAAATTGGGGTTTGCTTTGCAAAATATCACTCGCTTAATGCATAGATACATGATACAATATATCATTGCACAGTATTACAAGATTCGGTTAGATTTTGTAACTAAAATGAATGGATTCCCAGCTTATTTTGTTCTTTATATAGTAATATTGATGATAAAGAAGTGGGTATGTGTATTGTTATGCAAATTAGAAAAGTACAAAAAGTAGGTCAAAGTTCATATCCTGGTGGGCAGACATGGTGGGCAGAAGTGTCATCTGCACATCATTCAACAAAGTAATGTGATCAATTTTTCAACAAGAGGACATTTCCAAAAAGGTATTTGTAGTATATTTTTCAGTTATTTTGTGAAATATTTAACAAAAGAAACAGTAATTTGTAGCATAGTGCTTGGATAAGCGGGTCACAACAAGGGACCATGTCAAGACAATATGGTCAGAAATCCAGTTTCTGTGGGCTAAGTCTAGAATACCTCTGAAAGAGTATAGAAAGGCAGATGCTGTGGACAAGAAAACAGATAAGAAGTGGATAGACAAGATTGTGACTGTGATCAAAGGTTACCACACCTATTCCAGAAATCCTGAACAGAGAATTCAAGAAGTTTATCAAGACCAGCTAAACAGTCTGTTTGATATCTCCTGAGGAGATGAAGCAGCTATAGAGGAAGCATTGTGGGCAGAGCGTAGTGATGACTGGATGGAGGACTTGATATTTTAGAGGCCAGAAGCAGCATCCACAGCTCTACACCATGGGTGGTGTAGACCTCCAACTGCCTGCCAGAGAAAAACGTGCTGCATCAAGAAGAGATCAGGTGAAGAAGAGAGAAACCAAAGAAGCTGAAGGCAATATGGCCATCAGAATATGACAAGTTCTTAAATGTTGATTATTTGAGTTTTACATTATTGCTTTCTCTATTGTAGGTTGTACATCCTCATCGCCATGGTGCTCCATTTCAGCCTGGCTTTAGGATGAGAAGACCAGGTGCTGTAAGTACATCCAGATTCATGCAGCAAGGTCTGTACCTCCTGAAGATTGCCATGCTTCGTGGACGAGCAAGAGACAGATTTCACCCTACTCAGAGGGAAGAGCAGTGTGTCCTAGCTATGGCCGAATATATCTGCCTGTTTTTGTACAGCACTACCTACAGGCTCGTCTGGCAAGTGCTGCTCCCAGATTAGACTCTGGCAAGTGCTGCTCCCAGATTAGATCTAGAGTTGTGGACAAAGCTGAAGAGGTATGAAACAGTACATGGAGCTGGAACAAAACAATGCACACTCACTGTAGCTGCTCTCCAAAGTGTGAAACGCCACCTCTGGTATCTTACACAGGAATGTGTCATTTTCTGCCTCTTTGATGAAGATCTGCCAGAGGCAACAGGTAACTGATCAACTGCTATAGAATCCACAGCCTGCCAACTTTCATACAGGAATGCCATTTTTTCCAAACCAAAATCTGCTGAATGGTGGTAGTCTGGCTGACTATGTTGGACCACGCTCATGGTTGTTGTTTAATCTAACTAGACTAAACAGCCAATGGCTTCAGAGCCCAGTGGCAGACTGGCATCTTGACCAGGATTATGTCACTATGTATGACATGGTCAAGAAGCTAGAAGTTGTAAATGATGGAGCAGAGAGGGCCATCAAGGATGTGACAGAATATGCCGATATCACACATGATGGGAATCTGCAGGATGACTACATTGTTATTGCCAACCATCATGGAGAAATATTCCATAGTCTCAAACGTGATGCACTGAGGAACTTGAGAATATGAATGATAACCCTGAGAATCCTTGAGAATATGAAGTCAAGAATAATTCTAGTACCATGGAAATAACTTGATGTGAATTACCTTGTATTATGCATTTAAGAGTCATGTAAAATTTGCTCCAGACTGTGTTTACCAGGTTGTTGTCTCATTTGTTGCATTGACATCATTTGATAATATCATTGATATGTATGATGAATATATGATTAAAAGTTGTCTATATTTAGCAAATTCTACCTCTATCTGTGTTTAAATCATTTGTTTTTTACATTATTATTCACTTTCAACCAGAGAATCTGATATATCACTTACAAACGGGTCAACACCTTAAACTGAGTTGATACTTGTAAGTGACATACAACATAATTTACAATTGAGATAACGTTCATGAAGAGAATTGTCAAAAAGTAACGAAAAAGGCCGAAAAATGCAATTTTTGCCTATTTTTGCGAAAAGTGTCATACGGGACAAATTCAAATCGGTCTGATCAAGCTAAAAAAAAATCAGCATCATATCTAAGGCATATGTAACCCCAATCCAGATGGCCCATAAGATCTGATAACTTTTGCCAAAAATGGAACACCCTAATATATATATATATATATATATATATATATATATATATATATATATATATATATATATATATATATATATATATATATATATATATATATATATATATATATATATATATATATATATATATATATATACAAATATCTATAAACAAATATCTATAAACAAATATTTATAAACATATACAGGCTATGTAATACATGAAGTGGAAAAACATATTTGCTATTATATATTTATATATCATCAGAACTTCAACTAATGTTAGGTGTTTTACATTCTTAGTTTTGGTTATTAATAATACAAACAAGAAAAAATATGATAATATTTTTTTGTTGGTAGAGGTGAAGTGTGAGGTGCTATCCATGAACTATACCAGGATAGATATGTCCGGCATCTACCCGGGGAATAAGACAAGTGTGCGGTGTGAGGGGCTGAGGCGGTTCTTTGATGGCACGAGGGACAAAGTGTTCACCTGCAACAAGTACGGAAATTGGGACACCGACAATAGGACAATGCTGGGATGCGCGTGTGAGCTGCGAATATTGACATATCATAAGATTAAATCAAACCGAAAACACAGTCCAGCGATAAGGACTTAGACGTTAGATAGCTAATTGACTGTGTGATGTATAGAATAGGCATCAAACTAACACATACAGTTTTATCTTTTTTAAATGGGACTTATTTTAGTGGAACATACGACAACGCTTGCATTAACATGCATATGTCGGTATCTCATGAATCAGGGAAATTAATGCAGTGCAAAAAAAAAGAAAGAAAAAAAGAACTTGTGCATATTTTATCACTGTTTATCAAATTATAGAAATGATTTTACCATTTAAATCCGATTGATATATAATCTGTCTTTGATGTATAGATGAAAGGTGCCGGTACCCGACCTATGACGAGCGTGCCGTGGTGCGGCTGGACTCTGCGGACGTGGGAGGACTAGCGGCGGTCACCTGCGCAGAAAACTTCACCCTTGGGTTGTCCTCTCCGGTCATATATCTCCAATGTCTGCCCGTACTTCAATGGAATGCAACCGTCCCTCTCTGTGTTGGTATGTCATCCTTAATAAAACAAAAATCAAATATCCGGGTATTAAATAAAATCCGGATATTAAATTAATTCATTGGGTTGTACTTTTTATCTTTATTTTTTAGACTTTTTCATGTATTGAATTTGATCTGGAATGATAAATAACAGGTATAGTCATCTGAGTCATACTTCTCGAACATAGCAGAGGTAAGATAGTCCCTGGAAAGATGTACAAAGAACTTTCAAGGCATGCATGTGTAGGGATTGTTGCCAATCCATGCTTTTTAGAGAGTTAGAGAGTCCAAAGGTATCCCGACACTGATCTAAAGGTCAACATCAGACTCGTTCGAGAGTTTGTCGTGTGGCAATACATATTCGGTACCAAACCTATAACCGGTTTGAATAGACGGGTGGATGGACAGACGGACAGACTCACACACTAACACTGCCCATTTTAACGGTACTCACTTTGTTTTGGTAAGGGTCAAAAAGTATAGTGGGAAAATTATGTGAGCTGCGAATATTGACATAACATTATAAAAAGTAATATCTATAATGTTCCGACGATCAGATTGCTAATTAACCCATCCCTTGTCAGGGTCAGTACCTGCCCCACAGTTCGTACCCAATAGTTTCCCGTCTACAGCAATGGCATTTGAACCTGAAGTCCGAATATAGAATTTGAAATAACTGTGATATTTGGCAAATAAAAGTTGTTTATACATATATCATCATATGTAGGTACCAGATAGTCACCTCGCTCCATCCATATTCAAGAGTGGCATGCTAGAATTGATACATCGACAAAGTCATTTATTTATTCCAGAAAAGACCTGTGATCCATTACCTGAGATACCTCATGGAGTTTTGGAGATATTGAGCACCAATAGAGGGGGTGAAGCGTTTTATAACTGTGATCATAAATTTGCATTTCCGGACAAATCAACTGTGAAAAAATTAACTTGTTTAGCCAATTTCACCTGGAACTATGACATATCAAGCATATCTTGTAAGCGTAAGTACTCCTTATTTCTTTTCGTTGTTGAAAATAAAAATCTTATATTCAATTTATTAGAATAAATATTCAAATGGAGTAAAAAGATAAGGCTAGGTTTTGAATTTTAAATTTGAAAACTATGAAATCTTTTACTTTTGAAAGAATAACATTATGATAGGTATATACCTTCTTATTTTTCCACAGGGATATATTGCAAACCTTTAACCGTATACAGAGCCATATTTGAGGGCAAAGAAAATACCTCTGTGGGAGAGAAGGTTCGGGTAAGATGTGAATATGGTTTCCGGTTCCCGTCAGGTGATGATTACGTGGATGTCACGTGTCAGATGTCACAAAACTGGTCCCCTGTCATTACGGCTTCATGTAAAGGTATATAAAATGTTGGTTCATTCAAATCTGGATTTTAATTAAGTTTTTTGTCTTTGTAATCAGAATGTATATATGTAATTTATATATAAATATGTGTTATTTTAGTGCGCACATGTCCCCTTATATCCAACATAACAGACCTGCATTGCAACACTACCAGACGTGTTTTTACCACAAGAGCCAAATGCGCTTGCAAGGCCGGCTATACAGACTACGGTTCATCCAAGCCATATGTAATATCTAGGTGTAATATGTCCAATCTATGGCACCCTCCTGTCCCTGATTGCAAAGGTGAGAGTATAATAAATATATGATTGTGATGAAGTTTTCAATTGCTGATATATGTATGGTTCAATATCGGCAATGATCACATCACTTTGCTTAAAACAAGCTAGGTGTAAGCATGGAAAATATCTATTCTTCAATTTATAATGAGAAATACAAACCTGTCATAAAAGAATATTTTTTAGCATTATGATATAATGATATACATAATACATGAATAGATATAAATACATTATATATATATATATATATATATATATATCAATATATATTAATATATATCAATATATATTAATATATATCAATATATATATATATATACTGTATACAGACAAATTTTCGCGACCTTTTTATTTTCGCGTTAATTCGCGCCAGGACGTCATTCGCGAAATTAAATGGACGCGAAATTGAAGAGGAGGGGACTCTCCTGGTCATTTTGATACCAAATACAAGGTCGTCATGTTAAAAAGCGGGAGTGACGGGGACAAGCTCTTATTTTTGGCGCGAAAACAATTGGAGTCTATCAACACGCATTGAAATATTAATATATTGCGCAATGATGGATCCCTGGCTTCTCCTCGTGTTGATGACGTGAATTACCGCGACGTCACGTACATGGTATTTACGTTTGATAACTAAAGGTATTTACCCAATATTATTATCACAAAATACGCTTTGCAGGTCGAGAACAGAACACCCATTTATAACATGCATTACGCAACACGTGGTCGCAATTTTGAAATGCGGAAGTGACGGGAAGAGGCTCTTGTTTTTAGCGTGAAAACGATTGTTAACTCGCATTGAAATATTAATATATTGCGCATTAATGGATGGTTTTGTTCTGTTCTCGACCTGCAAAGCGTAATTTGTGATAATATTATGTATATACCTTTATTTATCATTTAAAACGCAATTAAAATCGATCCACATGTGAAAGCATTTCTGTCAACAGGGAAGACACGACTCAAAGCAGTGGAGATAATGGCGAAACGCAAAACTGTGAACGCTGATAATTGGAATCAGTGAGAACAAAATCAAAACAAAGCGTTTCGAAATAATATTGGGTAAATACCTTTATTTATCATTTAAAACGCAATTAAAAATATTATGTACTAGAAACCCAAAATTCGCGAAAATAAAACGGCGCGAACCTGTCGAAAACGGCGATGGCGCGAAAATAACTAGGCGCGAATTTTTCTCTGTATACAGTATATCAATATATATCTATATATATATATCAATATATATCAATATCAATATATATCAATATATATCTATATATATATATCAATATATATATTGATATATAGTGATATTGATATATATATATATATATATATATATATATATATATATATATATATATATATATATATATATATATATATATATATATATATATATATATATATATATATATATATATATATATATATATATATATTCTGAAAATGGTAAACTTTGAAGTGTAAATATTTGCAAGGAAGCTTTAATTCTGCTTCAGGTTTCTATATGATAGTAATAAATCATATTTTGGTCCGTATCTTTTATGAGTGCAATTTAGAAATGTATTAATTGTTAGGCTCTTCAGAGATTTAAAGGCAATTTTCAACCAAGTTTCAGTGTCTAAGTGCTTTTACAGCTTGGCTGCTACCATCCTAAATGAGTTTGCCACCAAAACAACAGCTATAAATGCACTCGCGACTCTACCTTATTTAACTTGTGATCAAAAGTCGTGGACACCTACTGGAACATTCCAAGTCGGTCCGCCTTTTTTTAAAAGCCACGTTAATAATCGGTCATTGAAAAAGATTAATTAACCTTTTTCCAGGGAAATCTACCTGAAAATGAGTGACAAAATGAGGATATGAAAATGTCAGAAATCTGAATGATAATTAAATTAATGGATGTGAGCGATAATTGGTCTTTGTGGTTGCAGATGAGACAATCCGGACCCCTCTGATGACAACGGAAGCGGAAGAAGGTCCCTCTGTGGGCGGCGTGGCCTCGCTCATTGTAGCTCTACCCATCACCTTGATCTGCATTATAGATTTCATATTTCACTGGACCGAAATACCATTTATAAATAAACTGTTTGCCAACCAACGATATCTCCCTCGTGATCTTCCAAGACCAACGACAAGATTCGAAGGACGGATATAAATATTCAAAATATCCGCATTTTAGACTAGGATGAAATCTGTATTTTGTATGCCTACTTGGCAGGTTGTACTTTTAGGAGATAACCTTCTTCTCCACCCCCATCAAAATCAAGAACCCCAGATACAATTTTCTGATGGAGTTTGATAGACTACAGCATTTCACGCCTTCTGATTGGTTGTCAATATCACGTGACCATCCTAAGCAGATCTGATACGCTTATCATTAACTTTATATGGATTTCATTCGATAATTGTGATTGTCCCACAGAACTTGAAAATATGTATTTCATATATTTAAATATGATTTTGAAAATAAATTTATCAAAAATAGTTCATGTTGATTGTCCATCATGATATTGTAAAATGAGTTCAAACCACATACGAGGAAGATCTTTCTGTAATCCTAGTTGCGACATGCGCACCATTGGGTTTAAAGAAATAAAAGTGTCCCTTAAACTATTTAATTAGTAAAACATAGGACATATCCCAGAACCTAAACATATAATAGAGACTGGAACGTGGTAATTGTCATTCCAATTAAAAAATAAAAAATAAAAAATCTTTGGTTTGGCTTATTTCGCTGTTCACTCCTTGCACATTTCCTCGATCAGGTTACCACAGGATGACATGGAAGAAGAAAATGAACTATAATTGTGATTTTCATGATTGACCTCGGCCTTGAATTTGAAAGGTACAGATTATATACGTATATTGTATTTTTATGTGAAGCGAATAGGTCAATCACTACAAATGGGGTGGAATGAAATATATTTTTTTTATCGAATGTGATTTTAATCGACGAGTACGCATATAAAAATGGAAACAGATTCCAATAAAAATGTCATCAAATCTTTAATTATCAAGTAGAAATCCCTTATTTTGCCAAAAGGCATTTGATAGTTATTGATGAAAAATGATGAATGGGTTGTTATGACTATGAAACATGTACTGTCACTGTTCTTTCATTTTCTTACGATGCAAGTTTATTTTGCAACTTCGACTACATCAAAGCAGGGGCCCCCATAGGGGGGGTATGAAAAACCCAATAATCCCCCTTTTTTTACCTAAAAATCCAAAAATCCTTATCTTTTGTAGCCAAAAATCCTTAAATATTTTTCCCCTCAAATCTAAAAATCCAAAAGTATAAAACAAAAAATCCTAAAATATGTTTACATTTAGTACAAATTTATTTGGCAATGAATTACATAACACTTTCTAAATTACTAAACACTTTCCTCAAAATCCAAAAATCCCAGATATTTCACCCCAAAAATCCAATAATCCCTCTTTTTTAGGCCAAAAATCCAATAATCCTAAAACCCTATGGGGGCCCCAAAGCAAGTGCCAAGAGGTCGTACACTATGTAATGATTTACCTCAAACATGTATTGATGTTTGCTGAACATTACATAGCAAAATATGCTGAGTTGGTTATCTTTGCCATATTCATAGCATTCTAAAGGCTGTCATGGTATTTCTATTTATTTCTGATCAATTTCTCAAGGTTACAGATGTGATTTCAGTTTCAATCTCAACCATCTTATTTTGGTACAAGTGTAGTCATCAATTTGAAATATGCTTATTCAATATTTTATAAGGTGTTAATGTATTTTGAGACAGGTATGCGATAACCGCCCATGGCAATATTAGCAAAGATTTGTTTTTAAAAAAACTAATAAAAATAAATATAAATATGTTTGTAGTCTGGTAAATACGATATCTATAACATATTTGCTAAGATGAGAAAAAGAGTCACCTTCAATTATCATTTGTGTAATGTCCAGACGAAATGCAATCATTAAACAAAATAATGCTCCACCATTGATAAATTGCCAATAAGGGATTGAAACATGTCTATCTTCGTCTCATTTCAAAGTGATAGAAATATTTCTAAAATCTTTCATATGCGTTTCGTTTTTGTTAAGTCCCAAGTGAGGTTCCCAGGTGTGTTTACCCCCTGCACTTATTATTTATTATCATGTAAGGTTACCATGTCTTGGAGACTCACGTCCCTGGCAGATGTGGGTCAGCTGGACCTGGCTGACAGACTCCTCATGTTTCAGGACCTCTATGAACTTGCAAAAGTCCACGTGGCACCCATAGACATTGGTACTGAAGGTGGAGTGCCAGCCCTCTACTGAGTGGCACCCATATACATTGGTACTGAAGGTGGAGTGCCAGCCCTCTACTGAGTGGCACCCATAGACATTGGTACTGAAGGTGGAGTGCCAGCCCTCTACTGAGTGGCACCCATAGATATTGGTACTGAAGGTGGAGTGCCAGCCCTCTACTGAGTGGCACCCATAGACATTGGTACTGAAGGTGGAGTGCCAGCCCTCTACTGAGTGGCACCCATAGACATTGGTCCTGAAGGTGGAGTGCCAGCCCTCTACTGAGTGGCACCCATAGACATTGGTACTGAAGGTGGAGTGCCAGCCCTCTACTGAGTGGCACCCATAGACATTGGTCCTGAAGGTGGAGTGCCAGCCCTCTACTGAGTGGCACCCATAGACATTGGTACTGAAGGTGGAGTGCCAGCCCTCTACTGAGTGGCACCCATAGACATTGGTACTGAAGGTGGAGTGCCGGCCCTCTACTGAGTGGCACCCATAGACATTGGTACTGAAGGTGGAGTTCCAGCCCTCTACTGAGTGGCACCCATAGACATTGGTCCTGAAGGTGGAGTGCCAGCCCTCTACTGAGTAGCACCCATAGACATTGGTACTGAAGGTGGAGTGCCAGCCCTCTACTGAGTGGCACCCATAGACATTGGTCCTGAAGGTGGAGTGCCAGCCCTCTACTGAGTGGCACCCATAGACATTGGTACTGACGGTGGAGTGCCAGCCCTCTACTGAGTGGCACCCATAGACATTGGTACTGAAGGTGGAGTGCCTGCCCTCTACTGAGTGGCACCCATAGACATTGGTACTGACGGTGGAGTGCCAGCCCTCTACTGAGTGGCACCCATAGACATTGGTCCTGAAGGTGGAGTGCCAGCCCTCTACTGAGTGGCACCCATAGACATTGGTACTGAAGGTGGAGTGCCAGCCCTCTACTGAGTGGCACCCATAGACATTGGTACTGAAGGTGGAGTGCCAGCCCTCTACTGAGTGGCACCCATAGACATTGGTACTGAAGGTGGAGTGCCAGCCCTCTACTGAGTGGCACCCATAGACATTGGTCCTGAAGGTGGAGTGCCAGCCCTCTACTGAGTGGCACCCATAGACATTGGTCCTGAAGGTGGAGTGCCAGCCCTCTACTGAGTGGCACCCATAGACATTGGTCCTGAAGGTGGAGTGCCAGCCCTCTACTGAGTGGCACCCATAGACATTGGTACTGAAGGTGGAGTGCCGGCCCTCTACTGAGTGGCACCCATAGACATTGGTACTGAAGGTGGAGTGCCAACCCTCAACTGAGTGGCACCCATAGACATTGGTACTGAAGGTGGAGTGCCAGCCCTCTACTGAGTGGCACCCATAGACATTGGTCCTGAAGGTGGAGTGCCAGCCCTCTACTGAGTGGCACCCATAGACATTGGTCCTGAAGGTGGAGTGCCAGTCCTCTACTGAGTGGCACCCATAGACATTGGTACTGAAGGTGGAGTGCCAACCCTCAACTGAGTGGCACCCATAGACATTGGTACTGAAGGTGGAGTGCCAGCCCTCAACTGAGTGGCACCCATAGACATTGGTCCTGAAGGTGGAGTGCCAGCCCTCTACTGAGTGGCACCCATAGACATTGGTCCTGAAGGTGGAGTGCCAGCCCTCTACTGAGTGGCACCCATAGACATTGGTACTGAAGGTGGAGTGCCAGCCCTCTACTGAGTGGCACCCATAGACATTGGTACTGAAGGTGGAGTGCCAGCCCTCTACTGAGTGGCACCCATAGACATTGGTCCTGAAGGTGGAGTGCCAGCCCTCTACTGAGTGGCACCCATAGACATTGGTACTGAAGGTGGAGTGCCTGCCCTCTACTGAGTGGCACCCATAGACATTGGTCCTGAAGGTGGAGTGCCAGCCCTCTACTGAGTGGCACCCATAGACATTGGTCCTGAAGGTGGAGTGCCAGCCCTCTACTGAGTGGCACCCATAGACATTGGTACTGAAGGTGGAGTGCCAGCCCTCTACTGAGTGGCACCCATAGACATTGGTCCTGAAGGTGGAGTGCCAGCCCTCTACTGAGTGGCACCCATAGACATTGGTCCTGAAGGTGGAGTGCCAGCCCTCTACTGAGTGGCACCCATAGACATTGGTACTGAAGGTGGAGTGCCAACCCTCTACTGAGTGGCACCCATAGACATTGGTACTGAAGGTGGAGTGCCAGCCCTCTACTGAGTGGCACCCATAGACATTGGTCCTGAAGGTGGAGTGCCAGCCCTCTACTGAGTGGCACCCATAGACATTGGTCCTGAAGGTGGAGTGCCAGCCCTCTACTGAGTGGCACCCATAGACATTGGTACTGAAGGTGGAGTGCCAGCCCTCTACTGAGTGGCACCCATAGACATTGGTACTGAAGGTGGAGTGCCAGCCCTCTACTGAGTTGTTGGTGTGGGCAGGTGGTCCTTCACAATCCACAATCTACAATCTGTTAATCTACAGCAAAAATGCAGCTGTACAAAAACCATGTTATGCGTGGAAATATATAGACAGAGTTTGCTATTTGGAGAACTTTGTCTAATTGTCTTATGCCTCAGTCACATTTGCGCCGATTTCAGTAAAGATGCCCGGCCGATGTGTATTTTTTACAAAATCGGCCGGCAGTTCAGATTGCCGTATGGGCACCTGGAGATCATTGGCTACAATTGGGCATCTTTAAGAGGTCAGACGGGTCATCGGGAACTTTAAGCTGCAACATAAAAGTTGCCGGCGTTTCCCCGAAATCTTGTCAGCAAATATCATCTTAAAGTGCATGGCAGGGTCCCGGCAGAGTCCCGCAGGCACATCGGCAGATTATCTTAAGGCTGCCGGTGGCATCGTGTGGTGAATATAGGATTAAATATTTTTTTTAAGCCTACCCAGACGTCTTAAAGCCATCCTGCAGCCGTCTGTATCATGAAACAGACGTCGTAAAGACATCCTACAGACGTCTGCGTCATTCAATCTTGCACGTGCCGTACGGTGCCCTTTTATAATGTTACCACAGCTACGGCATGTCTCAGATTGTTGCTGATAAACTCCCCGGCGCCCGGCAGATTGTGAAGTCGGCCGATTCTTACTTCCTGGACGGCGCCCGGTGCAAATGTGACTGAGGCATAACCTGAGAAAATTGCTAACAAAATACCATGTCCGACTCTAAAAATCGTCTCCTTACACGTATGGTTTATATGTTTGACGATTTACATTGGCATGTCATAAAACATTGATAATATAATAAACAACACAGGCATTGACTTTAAAAACAAGATATATAAATAGTAGAAAATAGTAGAAAATAGTAGAAAATAGTAGAAAATAGTAGAAAATAGTAGAAAATAGTAGAAAATAGTAGAAAATAGTAGAAAATAGTAGAAGTGTTTTGGTCAAATTCTTTCAACATTGATGTCTCTGTTCGAAACTGATGGCTGGTGTTATTTGCTCTGGCAACTAATACATGAAAACATATTAAATGCCTGCGTATTACACTTGCGAAACATGGATATCTCAATGATAGTTATTGACCGGGCTATCAAAATTTTGATGGAGGGTAGTTCATCTGTCCGTCTGTCCGAGCAACAACGTAAACTATCTCTTGAAATATTTGGTTACATAAGCCAGATTAATATATAATATGTATATCTTAACATACAACCGTAGCCATCTGAAAATGAATAATCTTAGTCTGATTTTACAAGTCAAATATTATAGACGATTGAGGAAATGGAATTTGATTTTCTCATTTTGAATATTGAAGATTATTCTTTCTGTTGTAATTTAAATCATTATCGTATTCACATATATGAACGTCAAATCAGCCAATTTCTTTTTATATGCTACAGAAACGGACATTGTTCAGACATAAAAGAGAATGTATCTGATTATGAAAGTATTCTTTTATTCATGGCAAAATGTTAAAATGTATTAGTATGGCATTATTGCTTTCAAATACCAAATATAAATAATGCTTTGAGAGACTTATTTTATATAAGCTAAATTACTTTTCTCGTATATTATTTCTACCTTGAATAACATATTTATATGGTGGGGTTTGAGTGTCTGAGCATGGAAGAAAGGAGAAAATGTCAAACTTTGAGAGGAGAGTGTTTAATGCGGAACAACGTCGAATATTAAAAAGTTGAATATCCATAGGGTGGTCTCGCGAGTACATTTACACATATTGTGTTCTCGGCAAAAACATTGGTGATAATGGTAGATAAGTTGGGAAAGCACTGAAAACGTTGTGGCTGAAAGTTGGTTGAGAAATCTCTTGAGGGCCTTACACAGGTTATGCTTCCAGATGAAGCCCTGTAAATGCTGATAGAATCAACGAGACTGGAAGAGAATACAAACCAATCATTCCTTTACAATATAACATATTATTCTATGATCACTGTGTATTCTGTGCTGTGATTGGTCAATTCCTGGTCACATGAGCTTCTCTAAATTGTTTTATTGACCAGATGCATTATATTGCACGTCAATATACTTTCCACTGCACTGATGACGTCACCAGCTTGCTCTGAGTGACCTGCAGACTCGGAAGCAGACGACAGCAATCAAGTTGACAGACAGACAAACTCGTCTCTTTCAGTTCTCACTTTTAGAATTTAACCAACAATGGCAGTAATTAACACAGTGATCATAGAATAAAACAAATATGTACCTGGGTGTCGTGCAATATGACTTTTTATGGACCTTCGGAAAGTTATATTGCACTCGGCTGTGCCTCGTGCAATATAACTTTCCGAAGGTCCATAAAAAGTCATATTGCACTCCACCCAGGTCCATATTTGTATAATATATAGATGTAACATATCATATAAATATAAGATATCATAAAACATATAAATACCTAACCATCTTGACCATCAAGTGTAGTAGATACCACCTCAAAATAGTCAATAGCATATGTCGCTTAAAACAACGGTTTAATTGTTTAATGATAACGCTGAGGTTGAACTCATGATACAATTTCACATACAAGGTGAGGCCCGTGCCTAAATGGTTAACCCGTTGTCCTTGTAAATCTGTGACCGGGTGGGTTGTCATGTCAAGGACCTGCGACATGACAATTCAGTGAGGCAGCACTATATCTGCTACACGTAGGTCTCATCACGAAATGACTGAAATAATGTTGAAAGTGATGTAAAATCCCAAACAAACAAACAAACAAATAATGATAACTTTGTCTGGATTGGCTACATTATTTGATATCATACGTCATATTACCAATACATATCATTAGGAAACGTTCAAACTTTATGGCTGGGCGAGTTAATTTTAAGCATTTCGTATATTGATATATCAATTTATCAATTTGGCCCTAAAGAGATTTGATGAAATATTTGACCAGTTTGTTTACAGCTATCACAAATGATTTAGACGCTAACACAGTATACGTGCGAATGCATTAACCGCCTTTGCCCTTATCAACACGACTGTCCCTTACTAAAGAGGACTCCAGTGTTTCATGTGATTTCTCAAGGTAATAATATGTTAAAGTATTTCCAAGAATAGATTCTTATTTTTTATGTTTAACATGCATTAGCTTTTAAAATGTGTTTAATCTAAATCTGCGGTAATACACATTTTGATTCAAGTTTTCTCTTCAACTTTAAAATTTCTTTTATGAAATGGTATCATGTATTTTCCTGCATGTTTATAAACCTCCCCCAAAGTAATAATTTTGATCCTCTGAGATGACAAATTAATGTATTCACATAAATTATGATAATAAGCATACAACACCAAAGTATATACATATGACCAAATATCTATAAAAGATTTGACCATTCCCCAAACCCCGGAGGTTAACTAACATCTAGGGGGATCTAAATCACCTGGTACATTTAACTAGAATACTGACGTATTGAACCTCTCTCAAATAAGTTTGATATTTTAAGTAAATTTCTGCATGGATATGGAGGGCGTTAACGAAACAGTTGATCAGAATATGAGCAATTATAATGAAGTTAAGGCAATCAACTATTATGATCATCACCTTAACTATTTGTTTTTTGTAGTTTATCCCATAATTCATCTGGTTTTATCCTTCTGTGTGTTTGTCGCCAATCTGTTGATACTAATAGCTTTTGTGAAGTTTCAATATTTGCGAACTCTCACTAATTACTTCATTGCCAATCTCGCCCTGAGTGACGTCATCATGGGAGCGTCTCTGGTCGTGTGCAGGTAACACTTTATTCTACATTAAAATATACAGCAAAAGGGAATCTTTACTCCTTTTACTGATATTAGGTATGTCAAGATGACATTGGAACTTTTATATGTCTTTTGTAAACTATTACAGGTCTTTGGTATTAACAGAAGATGCATTTTCTGAAAAAATTACGGTATACACATGTTTGCTGAAATATTACCTGGGAGGAATTGGTATAAATTGTACTATGTTCAACCTTCTGTGGATCGCCATTGAAAGATACATTAAACTCTTCTATGCCCTCAGGTGAGTATAGTTTCTACTGATATTTGATCATTGATATTACAAATAAAAAACAATGATTGTTGTTATTCAATAAATAACTATTATATTTTTATCAAAGCCTTGATGAGAACACAATTTCAATGACAAACAGAAGTTTCTCACACTTGTTCACTATATATTGCAACTGATATGTTTTAGATATATATAAGTTATGTCCTCAGGTACAATGTTTCTGAATGAAAGGAATTGTATCATTAAAACTTTATACTACATATGATAAAATGTCGGGAATTAAACAGCTTATTTCAGTGGTCTAATTCATTTTAAGTTGTGCGTTTTATGCGGCTTCTCATTTTCACATTCTGCTACTGTCCGTTCAATCCCCTGTTCGTTCCATCCCCTGTCCGTTCCATCCCCTGTCCGTTCCATCCTCTGTCCGTTCCATCCTCTGTCTGTTCCATCCCCTGTTCGTTCCATCCCCTGTCCGTTCCATCCTCTGTCCGTTCCATCCCCTGTCCGTTCCATCCCCTGTCCGTTCCATCCCCTGTCCGTTACATCCCCTGTCTGTTCCATCCTCTGTCCGTTCCATCCTCTGTCCGTTCCATCCCCTGTCCGTTCCATCCTCTGTCCGTTCCATCCTCTGTCTGTTCCATCCTCTGTCCGTTCCATCCTCTGTCTGTTCCATCCTCTGTCCATTCCATCCCCTGTCCGTTACATCCCCTGTCCGTTCCATCCCCTGTCCGTTCCATCCCCTGTTCGTTCCATCCCCTGTCCGTTCCATCCCCTGTCCGTTTCATCCCCTGTCCGTTCCATCCCCTGTCCGTTCCATCCCCTGTCCGTTTCATCCCCTGTCCGTTCCATCCCCTGTCCGTTTCATCCCCTGTCCGTTCCATCCCCTGTCCGTTCTATCCTCTGTCCGTTCCATCCCCTGTCCGTTCTATCCTCTGTCCGTTCCATCCTCTGTCCGTTCCATCCCCTGTCCGTTCCATCCTCTGTCCGTTCCATCCTCTGTCTGTTCCATCCTCTGTCTGTTCCATCCTCTGTCCATTCCATCCCCTGTCCGTTACATCCCCTGTCCGTTCCATCCTCTGTCCGTTCCATCCCCTGTCCGTTCCATCCTCTCTCTGTTCCATCGCCTGTCCGTTCCATCGCCTGTCCGTTCCATCGCCTGTCTGTTACATCCCCTGTCCGTTCCATCCTCTGTCCGTTCCATCCTCTGTCTGTTCCATCCCCTGTCCATTCCACCCCCTGTCCGTTCCATCCCCTGTCCGTTCCATCCTCTGTCCGTTCCATCCTCTGTCCGTTCCATCCTCTGTCCGTTCCATCCTCTGTCCGTTCCATCCTCTGTCCGTTCCATCCTCTGTCCGTTCCATCCTCTGTCTGTTCCATCCCCTGTCCGTTCCATCCTCTGTCTGTTCCATCCCCTGTCCGTTCCAACCTCTGTCTGTTCCATCCTATGTCCGTTCCATCCTCTGTCTGTTCCATCCTCTGTCTGTTCCATCCTCTGTCCGTTCCATCCTCTGTCCGTTCCATCCTCTGTCCGTTCCATCCTCTGTCCGTTCCATCCTCTGTCCGTTCCATCCTCTGTCTGTTCCATCCTCTGTCCGTTCCACCCCCTGTCCGTTCCATCCTCTGTCCGTTCCATCCTCTGTCCGTTCCATCCACTTCCGCTTTGTGTCTGATGTGTATAATATTGCAGATATGAAGAATTCCTGACAACCAGGAGAGTGGTAGCTGCCTGTGGTATAACGTGGATAGCGGTGATTGCCGTCAACACTCTGGCTTCGGCCTTCCACCATTACGAACCTCAGTACATCTGTAATGTAATCAATGTCTACTCCGAGATCTACGCCGTCTACATCTTTGCCGCCCTCTATGTGCCATACACCTTACTCATGATATATATCTACAGTATGTTCTCTGCACCTTTGATATTATGTGTAGCGTGTCCTTATAGTCATTTTGTGTAAATGTGTGATAATTTGCATTTCACTCACAGACTAATTTGAAAGAAACTGTCCCTTGGAACGGTTCTTTGTTGGTTTGAATAACATTAATTCTATTATATCGTATTCAGATGATTTTGCAATTGAAATTTGCAAATTTATGATGATAATTGTTCAAGTTGAAATCCATCAATTTATAGCTGTGCTGACTGTGCTCGCATAGCTTCCGCTGTGATTGGGTGTCTGTCTATCCGTCAACTTTGATCTTCTCCTCCGAAATTCCTGGTCGGAGTTCTCAGCAATTAGTAGGAAAGATGGAGACTGCCGTTTTGAAAAAAAAACAAAAAAAACAAACATTATAGATATTAGCCAATCGAGATGACAAATTAAGGCCAAATTCAATGTGAAACATGCATTTTGATTGATCAAAATTACCATGTGTTCAAGTCCGCTCTGGAACATATATAAAACACTCAATAATTCCAATATTCAAATTCATCCTCAAATTAGTGCAAAAGAATGGTTAAAATAATGCAGGCAGAAAATGGTTAATTCATTTATTGTCCCCATGTAATTTCACACACCTACATGTAAGAGAAGGGGCCTTTTGTTTGAAGAGTTATTCACTCTGTCCGCACAAGCACAATACAAGCACCACGATAAATATTTCATCGAGATCTGTCTCTTTTAAATAGAAGGCCTTTACATTGATGAAACCTTTTGCTATTTGCTTGAGAATCATTAGGCACACAAACCACCTGGTGTTAAACGATAACATTTTCTCTGTGAAGTTTCACAAGAAGTAGAGTGGCTTTTTTAAATAAGTAGGTTTTTTTAAATAACTGCTCCAAACTACAATATAGGAAATAGTTGGGAACGTTATGAAATTCTAGGAACCAGATGAAAAGTCGTATACATTACGAATACGTTCAATGAAAAATTAAAGAATTAATCATAAATTTTAAGCTTCAAGTCAGTTGGCTAACCTTGAACATGTATTTGAATGTATATAGTATACAATATTACCAAAATGTAGCTTAGGTAAATTAAGATTATGAATTCATATCAAATTAGAATAATAGTTATATTTTGCACATGTCATGTAATATATAGATTAAGAAATATTGGCATGATCGTTATTATCATTGTCATAAAATGATGTTAAAATTTGACTTTCATTACACATTTGATATATCAACAATTAGGATTTCTTTCCGATCTCTCTCTCCTCTCTGAGTGGTCAATGTTATCATGGACAGGGACATCACTATATAAGTGGAGGGCGGGAGTTGGTGGGTTCAACTCCCACCGCCTGCAGTGTAACTTAAACACTGGTTAAAAGGCTCTAAGGCTGACCTGACATTTTTGCTGAAAGTGAAAGGATCCTAAAGAAAACATGTAACATTTTTTAGGATGTCTTTAAACTCATATTAATGAGGTTTAACAGATATTTGTGATATGTATATTTCTATATTTTAGCTAAGATCTACTTGTTAACCCGGCAACACAGGAAGCAGATCGCTGCGTCAGATGTCTCCGGGAATAATGACGAGGCAGCCCGCAGGAGGGAGCTGACGGTCGCGGTCATGATGGCGTACGTGGTCATCATTGTTCTGGTCGTATATGGCACTTATATCTTTGTCAACATCATCGGATACTGGCCAGGAAGGGTGAGTTTTAAACATTACATTCACAAAGGCCGATTACCGATCTACATGTTGTTTTTTTCCCCCATTGAAAAATACACACCGGAATTGTACAACTTTACCGGAACCGGAACTGTACAACTCCGCTATATTTAATCATTGGTTGGAGAGATTGACAGGGGGCCTATGGAAACTCTTTCAAATTAACTTCAATCGAATGGACAAAAACATTTTAAAGAATAAATTGTGTTGTGAAAAACATGCCCAATGTCCTCATGGTTAACTTCTGAGAAGTATAAAATCTATGATTAAATAGTCCTATTAATGAAACTCGTTTACTACAGACGCATCACTTAAAAAATTATCCTTTCATTCTATATGATTTCAGAACCATTTGTATCATCATTGCTATAAATGTATTCTTTACCAGGATATCCATTCTAATCTATTCAAATCTATTCTAAATTATTCCGATCTATATTCTAATCTATTCCAATCAACTCTAATAAGTTTAATATATTTTAAAGAAAAATTTAAAAAAGTCTGGTATTTTTACGACAATATTTGATTTAATTATTATTGCTACTTCAACGATAATAGAGTGTAATTATGGATAAATAAAGGAAAACTCGGTGTAAACCTCCTGTAATATTTAAGAAAATCAATAAAGAGATAAAAAAAAAAAAAAAAAAAGTTTAATATATTTTCATCAAATCTATTGTAATCTATTGAATACTAATCCAATCCATTCAAACTATTCTAAACTATTCTAATTTGATCTAATCTATTCTATTCTAATATATTTTAATCTATTCTAATCTATTCTGATCTATTCTAATCTATTCTGATCTATTAGATTCTAATCGATTTATTCTTATATAGTCTATTCTATTTTAATTTCTTCTAATCTGATCTATTCTTATTTAATCCAATCTAATTTGATCTATTCGGAGTCAATTCTGATCTATTCTAATACATTCCAATTCCAGTCAACTAACCGTTTATAAATGTGCTCAGATAGTTTGTAAAATCAATTAAAAGTTGACTTCTTCGGTGATTTCCTTAACCCTTGATTTTGATCACCAGATGTCTCTCCTATCACTACCCATAGGGGGCACTGTTTTTCGGCTGCTAAGAGATGATTCAGTCAAATATATTTTGTGACAGAGAGGGTTCTTCAGATATTAAAAAGAATATACGAATTAGCCTATGCCAGATTAATAAGTTGGTGGTAAGTTGGCAAGCTATAAAGAGGTTATATAGAAGAGGTAATATAGGGGAGGGGAGGGTGGCGAGGTGATTATTCAGAGATGTGAAGAAAAGCTTGTCTAGAAACAATTATTGGCCATATTGATATTAGTTGTATACAAATGAAGCAAATTCAGTGAAAATTTCTCAATGCAGCTTAATGGTACGTATTTTGTACATTAAAATGGGTACCTAGATTTCAAATATTTCAAATATTAATAAAACTGTGACATAATTTGCGTGCGCATTTACGTTCTATAGGCCTGGATGAGTTATTAGTGACGTTCAGGTACAAAGTGAAAAGAAATGAGAGGAACTATCAACTGATTGCATGTTGTCAGATTTATTATATCGTATAAAGATAATTATCATCTTGCATGCATTTACAACATGTAAAATCACAATTCCTTTACCAATCATGACTTAAGCTTAAAAATGTAATCTTTTTTTATGAAAAGCTACCAACATCAAAACACTGCATGTTAAGACCATAATCAATGTACGAATCCAGAAAACATCGCAATCAGACAGCGTACAATAAGGCAGCGACGGTGAAAACAAAACCACCCATTGAGAGTTACCAAGTTATTTGAAGAGAAAGTTCAGTCTTTTTTGCCTACTAATGTTCCCATACCCCGACAAGCGCAACACCATGAAAATATCTAATTATATAGCATTTAATTAGAAATAGTATTAAAAGATCAACTTCATCTTATAAATTCAGTACAAATCTTGCGCTCCACTTACAACTTTGCATTGCGAGGTAAATTCATAAATACTGATTGCATCTTAAAGTCAGGATTGACAATACCTTTTTACTCAGCCAATTGCAACATGCAGATTCTGTAACATTAAGTCACATGTTATACCTTTTTAAGAGTTATATTTCACGTGTTAAATATCTTAAAGATGTACTTAAACCTGTAATATTATAGTGTGATTGTTTCATGTACAAAGATAATTATTTTGAATAATTTACACACGGAAGTCTTTTTATTGCTAGGTTTTGTTAGATTTGAGCTACAGAACATAGCTATGTTACTTAATGTGTTAATTCCCGAACCAATTCTACTTATTTCCACCGCAGGCAAGAACGATGAAGTATCACACAGTTATCCCCGACTCGGCCACAGACTTTGTATATTTGGAAGGCTTGCTTATCACGCTGTACTGCATCAACTCAGCTATTAACCCTCTCATCTATCACTGGAAGTCCAAGGACTTCAGGAGGGCCTTCAAGGAAATCCTGGGATGTAAGCCGGACAAATCAGAGGACCACAGCTCAACAAGCGGAAGCTCCACATCCAAGAATACCAGAGTCACAAGGGTTAATAACTGAACATTTTATTCAAAAGGCAAAATGATAGGAAACGATATTATAGATATTATATGTATGATGTTTAAGATAAAGATGTTTTTTGCAGTACATATTTTCACTATTTTGCCACAGATGAAAGACAAATCTCATTGAAGATTAAGATGATGTGGCTAAATAATTAGAAACTAAATATCCTTCTAACCATGTTTTATATGATAAAGGTTTTCTAAGGTTTGGTTCAGAAACCTTTTGATAAGTGGTACGAGAAGAGAGCAATAACACATAAAGACGATGTAAAGAAATAGAAAATAAAAATATATATAATCACACCATCACTATATTATATCAAAATAAGAAAAAAAAGTTATGTTCCACTTTTTCTTTAACCAATAATTTGCTTTTGATGCAAAGCAGACATTTCCAGATTTGTATGGTCATAATATTTCAAAGAGCTATATATGCCCGGCTAAGATATTGTTATACAAGTCAACTACCAATCAACGTTAAAGGCTGCAGGTGAACACGCAGGTAGATCCGGGTCTGAATAATGAGGGATACTCCAAGATGGTGGACAATTGATCCTGGAGGAACTAAAAGGCCGAGATTAGGTGGAAATCGTTACATGCAATACTCATATTTATTTGTGCACAAGAAAGAAATGAAATGTAGCATATCATGTCACAAAGCTAAATTAAAGTCCTTTTCATAAATTATGTTTTTTTATATGAACACGGGATGGCGAAGTAATTATTGAAAAGAAAACATATTTAACATCATGCCATCTGCAGTGTACGTGTAGAAGCAAACATCCATTTTTAATTATTTCGTCAAGGCAAATAGGACAGAACAAATGATATCGCTTTTAAACTTTAATCAAAAGTAGAGGGCTAAAATGAGAACCTCTGTTTCCCCTTTCAGATGTTGAGAGCAGAGACGGGAAACCGTATCAGATGACTGATATGTATTTCTATGAGACCATTATGACTACATTCTATGTTATTGAGAAGCTGATAAACAAAGATTTTATATTATCCATGATAAAGTGTTATTTCAGTCATATCATGACAAGACCTACATTGCCGCGCAAGGTGCAACCTCCCTGACACGAGGACCCACCCAGTCCGAGATTGATCAGTTACCAAAGGTTAACCCATCAGAAATGAACCTCATCAGAGAAAATATAACATGAATAGAATATCGGCACCTCTGGGAATCGAACCCACGATCTTTGCATCATTACAGAGACACTTTGTCAAAGCCATCAGAACATCTAAGTTGATAGAATTATTTGTGCAAATCAAAACTGACACATGTATAATTAGAGCTTTATAACGTAACATATGAAATTGAGTCAGTTTCATTATTTTTGTCTGTTGTATCATCTGATAGTAATTGTAATGATATTTCAGTGAAAATACTAACGGAGACGATGAAACTGAGACTCCAAGAGTCCATTTTAAAAGTAAATCTGTAATGACAAGATTGATTTGTTTGTTT
Organism: Amphiduros pacificus; assembly: GCA_949316495.1. Taxonomy (NCBI): domain Eukaryota; kingdom Metazoa; phylum Annelida; class Polychaeta; order Phyllodocida; family Hesionidae; genus Amphiduros; species Amphiduros pacificus. The sequence goes on along the minus strand of OX439002.1, from coordinate 54,289,607 downwards.
GGGATTTTACATCACTTTCAACATTATTTCAGTCATTTCGTGATGAGACCTACTTGTAGCAGATATAGTGTTGCCTCATTGAGTTGTCATATCGCAGGTCCTTGACATGACAACCCACCCGGTCACAGATTTACAAGGACAAAGGGTTAACCCTTCAGGCACGGGCCTCAGCTCAATCCAATCTCGGCACGGCCGGGGATCGAACCCACATGACAAGATTGGATCGTAAAGTTAAATCTGTTTCTCTGAAATGAAATGATAATGACAACATTAAAACATTTGTGTAGCTTTAAAATAATCTCTTCATAGTTCGACCTTTCTATGCACTAAATAACGTCAACTTTGTAATCCATTGCATTGTTATTGTACATATCCTAAAATCTTCATTTTTGAGTGGGGAGGGTCTGAAATGGGGAAAATCTTAGTTGGGGAAGGGGGCATCATTTTATGTCCTTTTTTCTCCAGGTGGTAATTTCTGATTGCTCCCTAACATCCAAAATAGACACAACTTATTGCATGCATTATGCCTTTAGCCTTATCAATATCATATTATCGGAAATTGATATATTAGAAATTATAATATATATGAATATATAGATTATGCAGGATTTAAAAGATTAAAGATGTAGCATAAACATAAAAGATTATAATTAAACACAGGTTAATTTTCATCCTCATTCTTTAATGTATAACATAAATCTTTGAAATGCTCATCTCCCATAATAATCAAATAAAAAATGAACTTTTAGTTGTCATCAATTTTGTTAATTGGTATGAATGTCTATTCTATGCTATATCATTAAATAACATCATGAAACATTCTCCCATTATACCAAATCGTTAAACTTGTAGGAACATATTTAATGTGAATATCGGAGTGATGACATGCTTAATTGTGATTTTAAATCTGTGATATTAAATCTGTCATAAAGGCCACAGGCCTGTTATAGTGGCATATCAGTACCTCGTAATTCCAGTGGTGCAGTGTATTAAATACAATGGCAAAGGCATTAACTTGGTATATAATAGACCTCTTCATCATAAATCACCCTAAGTCTGTTTTGTTTTCACTCACCATTGTTGCCTTTATCCTCTCCTGCTGAAACTACTATCATGGTGCAGGCAAATCTAACTAACAATTTAAATGTCACCAACAAAGATTTTTATGAAAATACTCTGAATTGGTTGTATTTCTTAGTTTTTCCAATATGTCATTTGATATTCTCCTTTGTGAGTTTTGGTGCAAACCTACTGGTTATCATTGCATTCGTTCGTTTTTCACGGCTCAGAACCTTAACAAATTATTTTGTGGTGAATCTGGCAGTGAGTGACTTAATGATGGGAATGTCTCTGCTCATCTGCAGGTCATTGGTTCTTGTGGAAGACCGATTTTCAGAATCTTTCACATTCTATTGTTGTCTACTCAAGTTCTTTTTTGGGGCTACCTCTATGCTCTCAACCATGTTTAACCTCTTATTGGTTGGGATTGAAAGGTACATTAAACTGTTCTATGCATTAAGGTATGATCAGATTGTCACACCCAATAGGGTCGTGATATCTATTGTGATGTCCTGGAGTATGTCTATTGGCACTGAAGTTGTGGCCACAATTTTCAATCAATATGAATCAATTTATATATGCACTGCAGCCACGATCTATTCCCCTATTTACACGGTATACATATTTACCATAATATTGGTACCCTACCTTTGTTTAATGGCTTTTATTTATGGAAGGATTGGCTGGCTAACTCACCAACACCGCAAGCGAATTATGGCAACTGAGGTTTACAAAGGTGGAAAAGAGGCCGATAACTCAGCAAGCAGAGCAAAAGAGCTCAGGGTATCTATATATATCTATCTATCATGTATGCATATGTAAAGTTTAGATCAGTAAATGTCATCAGTTGGAGAGACAAGTGGTGTAATTTGTGATGATGTGAATTCCATATACAACGATTGATACAAAGAAAAACCATATAATCCTAATTATGCGAAAAACCTACATTCCAATCAGTCAGCATACAGAAATGCCATGATGTCAAATGATGCACTATTGATATCAAAAGACTCTTTTATTCATTTCACATAAATAAAATTGTTATCAGCATATATGTACAAAGTTTTTTATATAAAATGACACAATAGAAAATGTCATTCCTAATTTATTTAATTACTTTCATTTCTTTGATGTCTGATCTATCTAAGAATTGACAAAAGCAGCTGAAAATGGCCAAAAGCTTAAGGAAACATTTTGTACTAATATTATGTACTAAATGGGCTTCAAAAGTGCCATTTATCATGTGCATATTTGTCATTTATCATGTGCATTTTTGCCATTTATCATGTGCATATTTGCCATTTATCATGTGCATATTTGCCATTTATCATGTTCATATTTGCCATTTATCATGTGCATATTTGCCATTTATCATGTGCATATTTGCCATTTATCATGTGCATATTTGCCATTTATTTTGTGCATATTTGCCATTTACCATGTTCATATTTGCCATTTATCATGTGCATATTTGCCATTTATCATGTGCATATTTGCCATTTATCATGTGCATATTTGCTATTTATATATTTGTTTCAGGTGGCAGTGATGATGGTGTATATCGTGATTATAGTTCTGGTCACCTACTCTCTCTTTATGGCACTCAACTACTTGGGCAACTCTGGCACCCCAATCAAAGGTCGCCTGCTCAAGTACCATGAGATAATCCCGGATAAGGCAGCAGATTTTGTTTTTTTGGAGAGCATCATGATCTTCTTTTTGGCAATTAACTCCAGCGTTAACCCAATTATCTATCAGTGGAAATCCCGAGATTTCCGTCGGGCATTCCAGGAGATCCTTGGGTGTGCTAGCGACAAAGATGGCGAAGGCCTCAGCCACAGCGGAAGTTCCGTGCCATCCACCAATAAAAGTGGAATCAACACAAAGGTCACTCACTATAAGGACTCCAGCGTCGCCTAGCCTGGCTCCTTGTACAACACAAATGCAAAGAAAATATCATCTCATTTGTGGTCATGAGGTGACAGCCCAGATTTTATTTGAATTCAGAGTATGAGACTAAAACTTCTGAACCACAACCTTTGTTGGCTATATGAATATGTTATAGCACTGCTTATAGATTTTTACAGCCATAGCAATATAGAAATGGGCAATTTATAGTCATAGTTTCATATGTATCTCTGATCATAATAATGACAATTCCTAATTCTAATGGCTGTATTTAATTGTTTCACCACATATTTTATTGTATATTTTAACTCCTGGCTGTCTACATTTCATTTATATATGTTTATAGAAAGCCTAATATAAAACAAACTTGTTCTTGGTAACTACCCTCCATAACAGAACGTCTCTCATGCAAGTCCATGAAGTGAGCAAATGTGTCAAAATCGGATTCAAGTCTTGATCATTCATAAAGAATTAGACTGTGGACTTATCGAGGAAATAATATATGAATATTCATGCAAATTCTGTTTTGAACTGACAGCTGTACTGATTGGTCAGCATCTGGGTCATACACTTGATCACAAAATAAAACATGATGTTGGTCAATTCTGATTGGATGATATGTTGGTGGGCAAGTTGAGTATCTAAGACTCGGGAATTCAAAATTATGAATGATATCAAATATAGGGCAAACACTACAACAGATGTTATGAGACAATACTTGGTTGCACATCCCCTTATTATTTCCCCAGATTTTCTCCTTTAATTGTTTTTGGAATATACATAAACACCTTAGATTCTTTCAACATTTCAATAACAAAAATCTAGTTTTAAAAATTAATGAATTAAATATTAATGAATGAAAAGGTCAAAAATGAAATCTTATAATAAGGCCCATTTTAAGGTCAAATATTGATAAATATATCACATTTCACAGAGATGTATATCGGACTTATAAAGGTCATAAGCTATCAGAGCAAAATGTGTGTCAATCCGCTGGCCAATCGCATGGGCTGCACACGATTGTCACCCGGCGGCAAGAATGGCAGATCGCCGGATATTCCATTTTGTCCCGCCAAATTCGCCGAGGGTTTTCAGAGGGAGGTCGGTGTCTGCCACCGGCACCCACCGGCACCCACCGGCTCAGTCATAGAGAAACTCCACAACCCGGGCTAGCTCGCCTGATCCAATCGTGTGGAGCCATATTGGGAGGTATTGCGTCAGATTTTCTCTATTCCACCCTTGGTGATTCAACAATGCATGGACATATTCCGTCAATGACAGTATTACAAAGCTATATTGTTTTAATCACTCAGCTCATGCTATGCCTCACAGATGAGCTCCAGAGTTTCAACTCCATAAAATCACAATACATTGTCAATTATATGCATGAATGGAGTTACGGTTGACCTTACACAGAGAGCCATGCAAATGTTACAGCTAAATAAAAATACATGCCATATTAAAACAGATGTAGTGTTCAAAACAATATATACGAAAGGGAACCCAGTAAAAAACAACTTTTGCTCATTTTGTAGATATTGCAATTGGTAAAATATGACTTTTTTTGAACTAGGGTGACACCTAAATGATTGGAGAAGAGTTATGAATGTAGAGTGCATTCTCCCATCAATTCGTCAATAGTGTGACGAGCATGTACTGCCTAATCACGTCAATAATTGACGTACGAGGCAACATTCGTCGCATGTGGACGAGTACACCAGAACAAATTAAACCGTCATCAATTAGCCTATATCAGGGAGTTCAGAACTGTTGTACACTACTATACATCTATACATGTAGACAGAGCCTACTGAGATATTGCTAACAGCTTAATATTCATGGTATTTCACACCTCTCTATGACACCTCAGTTACTACTACATCGTAGCCTACTACGATGGGGGCCTACGTCAGCACGTCTCATATGGACGTGTCTGCCCATTTGACCCTCGTCACTTTAGTGCCTCGTCACTATAGGACGTATGCATGGAGAATATGTTGGAATGTATCAAGTGCAGTGCAATATAGGTCCAAATATTCTATCATAAAGTTTGTGTCTCACGGGTTTGAATACTACCATTTACATTCACTCATGGCAAGATTGCTCACTCAATATTTTGCCTGGATCCACATTTCAATTCAAACATGGTATATACTTATCCTAGATGTTATGACAATTCGTAAATTTCTGACCTACAAACAATATTCATTGTTTGACCAGATCAGCACATTATTATTCGAGAACAATAATATTAAAGATCTTTAAAATGTACTCTGCATGGCGAGGATAAATCCTGGCTCTGCTATGGAGAGTATTTAAAATGTTGAGTTGTCCAAATCTGACCATGTCAGCCATTTTGGAAATCGACAAGTCACCTGCCACCTGTTTGTGATTATTGCTGAGCTGTGACTTCAATTGTGGTCAGATACGTGTTCCGGGTCCCCAGCCATACTTATATAGATTAAAAGAAAATGTCAATTCATTCCATGTTAATAGCATAATTACCACTTGTCATGTGCAAACCTACTCATCTCACAAAACAACGGGTTTCAGGCTGAGCATTAGGTGAAACGCAAGTGGTGCAATTCAGAGCCTTATGATCATTACAGTGGGAACTAGTGCTGAAAATGCTTGCACTCTATAGACCCTGTAACACCCAGCTGCCTTTGTTTGGAATTGGCTGTGCGATTGAATATTTCACAAAAATCTAAAAATTGTTTACATGTTAAACGTGAAAAATGTTTTAGCTGTGTTGAGGGTGGGGATATTGTGTCATTTTCTCTGTTCCTCAACTTCGGTCTTTTCCTGTCAAAGTTTTATTTGTATAGCCAAACTCTTACACTCTATAGCAGGACTTATCTATCATGTAATTGAATACTGCCTATTTAATGCAGAAAATCAAACTTTACGCTCTTTGTGATTTTGTGAAGTATCGTGAAAATATCACACTGACCTTTCACATTTGAGCCAGCGTCCGTCTTTACAGACAGGTCAGTTTCAAGGCGTGTGTGTGTCTGGGGTGTGAGGCCTGCCACCTCTGAGGCTCAAGAGGTTCACCATGACAATTGCACTTTTTAAAACTTAAGTAAATGTATCAATAATACATAAAATATAGATTTTCTAAATATTGATGCTTTTACTCTCTGTGATTTAAAAAAAAAATCAACAACTATCAAATCACCTTTGGCTTTGAAATGCTTGATGTCTCCATTTACTGCAATCTAAATAAGTAATACAGACTGAGTAAATGTGTTGTTTCATATTCAAAGTCCTGTGTTATTCCTATCTTTCTATTTTATGAATCTCGGGATAGAGATAAGTATCAATGTAAAATGCTGTTTTAATTTATTTAAATCGGATAAATAGTTCGAAAATTATCAAAAAAGTCGTATAAAAAGGGAGAGGACAAATGGGACAGATTTGAGCCAAATTTGGAAATTTTCTTCTTTCTGTCACTTTTGCTTTATGACATTTTGATTCTTTGTAGTAATATAGTTGCATGCGTTACATATACATATGTCTGTCCCAAAATCTATTATTTGTACAGGTACCATTCTAGAAATCAATGTCACATTGCATATAATGAATAATGACAGTAAAGACTATCCCATTTTTTACATTTTCACACCATATCCTAGACAATATTGTGACCAACCATTATTCAAAATTGTGATCATTTAAGCTTTGAAAATATTCATTGAAAATGTGTTCAATTCTTAATTCTATTGGAAAAAATGTGTCTGACTATATGTACATGTACACATATGCCTCAAACACAAAATATGAAGATCCCCGATTGTTTTATTTGATAAATGTTGCTGAAACTTTTATTAAATTGAAGACAAGGTCTCTGTATATACAAAATAAATGGATCGTCCTTCCTTGAATCTATCTTGGGGGTAAAAGTTAGCTTTGAGAGCCCCATATCAACCACGAGGTGCTGACCACTGTCGTCCCGCCAAATCCAAGTTCCCTGAATGGTCAGTCTGGCCGCTGGTCACCTCATATTTGCATACATGGACTCAGAATGGGGTATAAATACTGGGTGATATGCAGGACCTGGCATAACCAACTAACATTCACTACATTCACGTAGGAACCTGCACCCAGGGAATCGTCGTCGACCATGCTTCGGATCGTCCTTCTTCTTCTGGCCGTGGTTGCCATTGCCTCTGCTGCCCAGATCAAGAGCTCTTGGGGTAAGTATACCGGTCTTTTGTATAGTTGCGATTGATCCGAATGAATATAAATTTGAGTATGTAGAATCTTTTTGGTACATGAAATAATGAATTGAATTTGGTGTAGCACTTGGTTAATACAAACCCGAAATGTGAAGTATATGATTTTGGAAATATTTATAAAGACCTAAAAATGATTAGCATGAACTAAAAACCGCTACACCGTCCTGGTTTTTTACTGAGCTTTGCCAATGAGCACTACCCGTAGTTGATAACCATAAAAAGTGCGGTAAATTTAGAGCATTTGAACGTTCCTATATTTGTATTGAAACAATGTGAGAAATTGACAACCAACCATAGTTTAGACTGTGTATTGAATTTTAAATCTCGTCAGATTAAATTCTTCGTTTGCCAGAGTACTTTGTGCTCGTTAGATTGATGCGTTCATAGTTCACTACAAAATGATAAATATAAATACTGTGAAACAGGATAAATAGATTTCATATCGCAGGTTAATCTATCTTATAAAAAGCTTAATGTACAATATTGAATAAACGGGTAGAGTGCATTAACTGGCGAAAGCAAACTAGTTATTCTTGTCTATACGAATTCTCTTCACAATGTCCATGGTTGTTGCCAAATATAATCTACCCGAAATTTTGAATCCATGAAAATTCATATGAACATATTTTGTCCTGGCACCTGTTTCAGACGAGGGCTTTTTCTTGGTGTATATTCTAGGTTTAGATTACGAAAAACAAGACAAGAGTTGAAATGTAATTGAAGGACTAATTTAGAGTGAATTGGGCTTGAAGCCTGTTGGAAACTGCCTCTCACGTTTTGTGAAGCATTTGCGGACTTCGTTGGTTTTTGTTATTTAATGTTTTTAAACCTTTCATAACTCAATAAATTTCAGTAAGGTTGGTAGGAAAAGCTTCCTTGTTGAGGAAGAAAGTAATGTTGCATTTATATTAATCCGAAATTTATTCTTTTTAATAGTTTTTATTCTTTAAATTGGCGACTTGAGATATTCGCTCAACACGCGTTTTAGAATGATAATTAAAGAGAAGTTTAGGGTCATTCTTGGCTGAGAAAATTTTTAAAAATTGACAATTATCCATATTTTATAATTAAGAGATTTAAATTAATCTGTTTATTTAGCATTCTTTAAACATTATTTTAGCAAAGAGGAAATTGGAACACAGCATTAGAAATTCTAAGAGTTACTTGGATATTCTGCATTCAAAGTTGAGGGGTAAGTAAAATGTGTTAAATTTTCAAAATGTTCACAAATAGAGGGTGGCCCAACTTGACAATTTTAAAAACAGATTTTATATTAAATAGAATAGTTGGGAGGATAGTATGCTTAATAGCAGTATTTGAGTATAAAGTGAAATCAGTGTAGAAATGTTTGATACTTAAGGGCGCGAGGCTCCCGTTGACACTGAATCTGACGTTGACCCAGAGGATGAGGACAACATTATGGCTGGACTAATACAGTACTTACAGGAAAATGGATTGCTGGATCGTTCAATGGGTGATAACACTTGTTTATCTTGTCACTAATTTGGGAGGCCCAAACCAAAATACAAATGACCAAATCCATCTTTATGCGAAAACAAACTTGCCTTCATCGGCACTGTTGTAATTATAAACCTAAACAGATTTTTAGGGTATTTATCATAAAGTTTGATAATTAATGGATTTCCCATAGAAATTTACAGACTTGATCGTGAAAATTCTGTATGATCGGAATTTCGGTTTCAAATTAATTTAGGATTTCTACTTTTTTCTCTCCTATTGAGTATTTTTTCCTAGTCTTTGCAAAGCGCAAAATCTATTTTAATTAGCACGAAACCATTACTGTAATTGTTCGAATCTGAACATTCGGGGTGAAGTAAAATGGTGATTTATTACAACAGGAAATGCTAAGGCAAGAGAGGCGCCGGTTGATACAGATTCTGACGTGGATCCAGAGGATGAGGACAATATTATGGCTGGCTTGCTGCAGTACTTGAAGGATAATGGACTACTACAGAATGTCCAAACTGGAAAGCGAACACTGGATAAACCCAATATTATTTACTTCCTTATTGATGACTTGGGCAAGTTCCACACATTCTAATACTTTCTTATAAAAAATCAAACCTGAAAATGTTAATAAAATTGAGAGTGAGGTAATCTCTTGTCTGTTGTTTTTTCTTCACTAAATTACTGGACCTGAAATGCAAAGGTCTTGGTTTAAAATTGCTGAATGTTTTTAACTTCTATTCTTAATGCTGTAGGATTTAATGATGTGAGCTGGCACAATGCTGAGGTGATCACTCCAGTGCTGGATGGCCTGGCTGCTGAGGGAATGATCCTGGACCAGGCATATGCTCAGCCAGTGTGCTCTCCATCCAGAGGAGCCCTCATGACTGGCTTGTATCCCTTCCACAGTGGCATGCAGGTAGTGTAGAAATCTATTGAATGTTTTCCTAATTTCCCCCAACTGCTCGTTTAAAGCCACGAGATATTGATTGCTTTTATAGACAGATTTTGGTGGGTTGCTGAAATTTGGATCAATGTTATTTATGCTTAGCGAGCAGTTACACTTCATTTGTCTTGTCAAAGTTCTTTTGAACTGTAATTTTTGGCTTTAAGATCCAACTTCATTAATAGTTGGTATCTAAGATAAAAACCACTTGGGTCAAATATTTCAATAAGATATTTACTATTATATGATTTTGAAAGACTCCACTTTTAGTGGTGGGACCTCCATTAATATAAAGTCTTCATGGTGTGCGGTAATCTTTTTGTTTTGTCTAATATCCGCATCTCAGCTTGAACTTGTAATCGGTTCACAATCGGCGACTATATTTTCTATTTGGTTGTAAATGTTTCGTCAATTACTTTTCTAGAGATTAAACTGAACAGATTCTAGTAATTTCACGGAGGCATTACAAAGAGAAATCGGTATTTGAATCTGAGCTACACGATTCGAAGATCTGAAAGTTTTGAAAAGAATATTCTGCGACTGATGGAACAGAAATTATTGGTTGGTCAATTGTATGGACTAGTTGGTTAAATGAATCGCCAGGAGATACTGATGTTATGGGGTTGGAACGTATCCAGCAATGATGGGTCCCATGATCGCCATGTATGCTTTGTTTTAGCATGATGTAATCCAATGGACCTCTCCAGAATGTGCACCCCTGGACTTGGCATTCCTGCCAGAAAAATTGAAGTCTGCAGGATACAGCACGCATATGCTGGGAAAGTAAGGAACATTGAACATTTATTAATGTTATTTTCACTAAAGAGCTGAAATCTCAAGTAAGTCTTTGAGGTTTCATATTTTGTAATTTGTCTTTTGTATCCATATTAATGTTTCAGATGTATAAATCTTTCTGGCATTGACACTGTGTGGCTCGCTTTTTTATTTCAGGTGGCATCTTGGTTTCTGTAATGATGCCTGCACACCCCCAGAGCGTGGCTTTGATACCTTCTTTGGCTTCTACCAGGGCTACATTGACCACTACACCCACATGACCGGAGAGACTGGCAAGGAGGGCTATGATTGGAGGGATGGTGCAGATGCCAGACCTGATCTGGACGGCCAGTATGCTGGAGTAAGTATCCAATATGTTGCTCATTTGAGATTTCAAAATTCAGATAAAGTGAAATTCATAACTCATCAAAGGCAAATTGAGAGAAACCATTTAAAAAACTACTTTTTTATTTGTAGACCTTGCTGACAGACCGTGCCGTGGAGCTTATCGGCAACTATGATAGTTCAGAGCCAATGTTCATGTATTTTGCCCATTCTGGTGTACATACCCCTCTTCAGTCGCCCCAGGAATTCATTGACCTCTACTCTGGTATAGACGAGCACAGGGCCCACTATCTTGCTATGGTTTCTCAGGTACAGTATTGTCGATTTACAGCAATGATTGCACTTAAATATATTTTTACACCATTTTAAAATTTTTTAATTTCCTTTTCAGGTGGACGATACAATTGGAAAAGTGGTGCAAGCCCTGAAAGATGCTGGCATGTATGAGAATAGCGTAATCGTCTTTCAGTCTGATGTGAGTACCTCTATTTAAGTATTACTATTTAGAAATTTTCAAATTAGTATACAAAATGAGAACCAAAAATCTATATAAAGAGTGGAGGAGTGGCAGTTAACCTCTAAATTTAATTAAGAGTTCTGTATTTGGAAAATAAGTTTGTGGATGGTATTTCAGAATGGTGGCGAATTCCATGCTGGTAGTAATGCACCCCTGAGAGGATCAAAGACTTCAGTTTATGAAGCAGGAACTAGAACTCCAGCCTTATTCCACAGCCCACTTACCTCTGCCAAAGGTCTAAATTATACATTATTTAAACCCCAGATTAAGATTACTTGAATTTACCTAAATATTCCTATATTTGAGCTGAATGTTGATTACAATATATTTTATTTGTATTTTCCAGGAGTGACATCAAATGGCTTGTTCCACATTACCGACTGGTATGCCACGTTGGCTTCCATGGCAGGGCTAGACGTATCTGATGTGGATGGTGTTGACCAATCTGATCTTCTACTCAATAATGGTGCATCTGCAAGATCAGAAATGGTCTACAATATTGACAGCGTCTTCCCACAACTCTTTGGATCTGGAGCAATCAGGTAAATTTTCGATCATACAAACTATATAAATCTACGATATTTCAAGACTTCATATAATATTTTATACTTTATATTAAACATGTCGCTAATCTGACTTTCAGGGTTGGAGATTGGAAACTAATCCTGGGCTACCCTGGTCTATTTGACGGATACGAGCACGAGGGCACCATGGATCTCACCCATGAAGTAAAGCTGATGACTGGCGGAAATAAGAGGTACCCTTCACCAGCCAAGAAGAGCGACTATGCTTTCGACTTCGGTGCCATCATTAATTACATTGTACAGACTAAAGATGTGGCTCAGCTCTTCAACCTCGCTGGTAAGTTTGCAATTTGGAAACCTTTTCTAAATAGTTTCCTCAAAATGTAAGCTTTCACGAATTTCACCTGTAGACCTTTCACATTTAAGGAGTTTTTTTTCTTGAAATTTACATAAAAATGTAAAGCGCTTTTGAAAAATAGTTTAATGTATAAACCAATATTTAAGAAACTATGTATATCATGCACCCAAGTCGTGTATCAAAGCGTAATGACAATCGCCTAAAATAAAGTTAATGTATATCTGGCAGATGACCCAGAGGAGAGGACCAACTTGGCTGCTGACAATCCAGACAAGGTGGCAGAGCTCGCTGCCCGCATTGAAGAGTTGAGAGGTACTGAAAGGACTCCAGACCTGTCTGCACAGCAACCAAACCCTGCCGGAGAGGTCACAAACTATGGAGGAATCTGGACCCCTGGATGGTGCTGAAATGTACACCTCCAATGATCTCACCTGACCAGGAAATCACTTTGGCATAAAATGCAAATGTAGATTTCTGCAAATGAAATGGACATGCGTGGACAAATGTCGTCTGCAATGCAGATGCTGCATGAATAAGTGACATTAGACTTAACTAATCTTTAATACTATTGTTGTTGTTTATAAAGAATTATACTTTTTTGAATAAAAAAAATCAAATTCAATTTGTCATCCCAATTTTTTTTATTAATTTATGCTAGCTTCATTCAAACTGCGGTTATACTCATTCAAATGTAATGACAGATTGACACATTTCTCCTCTCAATCGGTTGCTAGAATTTTGTTCATATACGATAAAGCAAGTTGCATAAATGGCATCAAATAGACTGCGGCTCCTAGCTCCCCAAGCAGAAAAAAAATTTGACTAAATCCATGTTCTATGTAATTGAATCCACGCCTGGTAACCATTCTGTACTACAGGGTCCATATATAACGCCCCACTCGCCAGCTTGCATTCTGAAGAACGGGTCTTTGTATGTATCCTTATATATGCTGACCCTGGGTTAGAAATTATGGATGCAAACGAAGCTCTCGCTGCCCACCTACCCTCCATGGCTTCTCTATCACACAGTCCCTGCCTCCACAGGTATAAAAGGACGCACAAGACGGACCGCAAGTATTCATTAAAATCTGGCTGTGACCTGATTAGCAGGGAATAAATGACCACTGAAATATTCATTCTCAAAATTTCCCGAATACTCTTACCAAGCTGGAATATGGTTGCCTCAGTATATTTAAATTTTGCTGAATATTATCCGATCCATTTAATACTAGATCTGCCAGAGACCTCTGTAGGGCTTTAGTAATTATACAATTTGTAAGGTGAGGTTCTTCCCGACTAACTTTGAATGTGGTGAAATGCAAACTAAATCCAATTTTTTTTTATTTATTTATTTTTTTTAATTTTTTTTTTACGCAATTTTGTAACGCATTTGTACTCCGCATTACATCGGAAGTATTCACCTACCACCTCCACTGTCCTGTATTTGATACCATCGAGGTTGCAAACACTTGCCCACAAAAATATCAAATCCCAATTGACCAGCATCAACCTAGACTTGCGACCGATCCTGTGCACACCTTTATACCTTTTTGAGGCATGGATTGATATGACTGAAGTCCTGTTCTGGAGGGTAGGTCACTTGTGGGCTTTCAAATTTTGGGAATTTATGGTCGTTCTGTTGCTGCTTTTGCCAAATTTAACATGGCCAGTGTTATTCTTGTGAATCTTAAACCCTATTTAAGACTCCCTTTAGAGATGAGCTTGTCAGCTGATCAGCAGGGCCGCCCAGGGTCAGATGACCTGAGGCCTCCTGGTCCTTCACCTTGGTCGCGTCACATGTCTGCCCCAGAGCTTAAAGGCAATAAGCATCAATTGTACAATTTGGTGTGTTGAAAGCTTGGCCACATGAACATCATGACGAATTGAAATTTTGATAGATTAAAAAGATAAGTTGCTATAAGCCATGAAAGTTGCACTTCCAGGAAAGATCTGTCTCTGCCATAAGTTGCACGTGACTGGTAAACACGGGTAGAGTGAACTTTGTTTGACCTCAATTGAGGCTCAGTGGGGTAGCGCGGTTTGACGTCATTTTGGTACTATTCAAAGGACAATACATTTCATGACACCATAAGCATATCACCATATTCTTATGACTTCATTTTACCTTTCAGTGCCTCTATGATGACACTCCACATAAATATTATGCCAAGAAAGAAGTGTGCTCTTATTAGGGTCTTGTTCAAATAGGTTTTACAGACAATGATGGGGATGCATTTTTCAAAAAGTTTAGATTCTGACATGAAAGACAAATACGTTTATCACCAATAGGTGAATTTTTCAAAATCTGTACTTAATCCCTTTAACGTGTCCGAGCTCTACATGGTATATCTTGTCAAACCTTGCCTCTGGTTTAGGTGTTGGAGATGTTCATAAAAACAGCGCTACATATGTCAATGCAATGGGACATGCCATTACCTAATTATGAATTAGAGGTAGGCATTACAATCATTTAGTTATTTGATAACCTTCTTCAGATGTTGGTGATCTCTTATTAATGCCATAGTTGAGTCTATAGAAGCATGAACACATTACTCTTGGTCCAGTTTTAGGTTATATGAATTATGCAAAAAATATAGATGGCCTATTTTACTTTTGTAATGTTAATGCCAGGAGCATAATAAATTAGATTTGCATGGCCAAATATCATACATTTGCTGAGAACAATCCTGATCCATATGTTATGAATATAAAAAATATCCAAGTTTCTACAAGACTTCATCATCCTGTCTTTTGGTGTGACAGTACGTTCTCAACATGTGCTGAATAACATGATCCAAGCTGAAAATGAACAGGTCTGTACAAGATACAACCATTGTTGAATATTTTACATCATCAGATACAACGATAACCACATCTGTTACTTCTCCATCTATAAACAATCTTATCTATGCCAAAATATGTATAGAGCTTATTTGGGCTTTTGTCATTGTACCAGTTGGTATAATCGGTTCTACCTTAACCTTACTCATAATGCATCAAATGAAACCTAAATCTAAAACAACATTTTCCTTTTCTATCTCTATAATTGCAGTTGTAGATTCCATGCGACTTATGAGTACATTTCTACTTCTAATCTTGAGATATCTGGACCTTAAAACTGTGCCTGTCTGCAAATCTATGTATTTCATTATTTCTGTTGTTAATTTAATGTCAATTTTTCAAATTATGGCAGTTTCTATTGACCGTTCTATTGCGATTGTTTTCCCACACAGGGCTAAAGTCTTATCAACTTTGAGAAAAGCCCAAGTGTTTACAGTTGTCACGACTATCTTTTCTATTGGATTTTCATCTGTAAATGCAGTTATATGGACTGGCACCTATGATGGACAAAAACAAATATGTTTATTAAATCCAGCTTATTATAACATTTCTGAAATAGCCATCATTTGCTATCAGATTATTCAATCGGTCATTATTTTATTTATCTCCATTAGCACTGGGATAACAATCTATTACCTTAGGAAACAACGTAAGACAATGAAAATACTGTCAGGTAAGAAGATCGGAACAATAATTCCATATTTCTTTTTTAAAAACCATAGATATCTTTGTAAATTTTGTAATGTTACAAATTGAAATACATTATATCATTACACATATACTCATAATTGATTAAGCTATTAATGTTTTCAGGAAATACTTTAAATGTGAAGAACAATGATGCCCAGGTCACAACTATGTTACTTAGTATATGCTTCCTTTTTCTAATAACAAACTTTCCCTATCTCATCTTGATGATGATTCGAATCTTTACCAATTTCTTTTTCAAAAGCTATAAAAATTACCTGCTTTATGAAGTTTTATATGAATTGACAGTTTTTCTTCAACTCATAAATCACTCGCTCAATTTCTATTTGTACTGCTTCAGTGCAAAGTTCTTCAGAAAAGCAGCTAAGGAACTTTTCACTTTGCATCTGTCTTTCACCAAAAAGAATTAATTTTGATTGATATGTATCGATTTTGTTAACCTAAATGTTAGTGCTATGTTATTGGTAAATAAGAATTATAAGGAATGATACAATTATTTATGAATTCTGAAGAAGTATCTACTGAATTAATCAGCATGATCACTGTACATTGGTAAAAAAATGATGCATTAAATAGGGTGGAAAAAGACATGCCAAACATTCTTTTTAAGTGAAAATTCCCTGTAAAAGGGTAAATCGATCACACCATGCAGGAATGTGGTGTTCTATAAAAATCCATAATGGTAACGTCATTTTGGGGCATGTTCCATGAACATCCACAGTGGTTACACCATGTGGAAACGTGGTGTTCTCTGAGCATCCATAGTGGCTTTATGACCAATAAGCCACACCCTGCTTACAAACAAAACGTAGTAAAAGTATGAGATTTGTTTGGGGTTTAACATCACTTTCAATATGATTTCAGCCAATTTGTAATCAGACCTACATGTAGCAGATACAGTGAATTGTCATTCGAATCTTTACCACTGTTCTTTAGAAAAGCAGCTAATGAACGTTTTACTTTACATCTGTCTTTCAACAAAAGAAATTAACATCGATTGATATATTCCCTATCAGTTTTATAAACTAAAATGTTCATTTTATGTTTTAGTAATTATACATTATGTTTAGGATTGATACAGTTATTTATAAATTCTTAGGCAGTATTTTCTGTACTAATCTTAAAATAGTAAAATATCACGGAGGGTTGAAAAGACATTCCAAACATTCTTTTTTAAGTGAAAACTTCCCCCAAAAAAGTAAATTGGTCAGAAAAAATGGGACAGGTTTTAAAAAGGCAACAACAGTGTTCCATCACATTTCTCACAGCAACCATTGCCCAACATCCATAGTGTTAACACCATGTTAACGCATGGTGTTCTATGGGCATCCATAGTGGTAACACTGTGGGAGCGTGGTGTTCTATGGGCATCCATAGTGGTAACACTGTGTGGGAGCGTGGTGTTCTATGGGCATCCATAGTGGTAACACTGTGTGGGAGCGTGGTGTTCTATGGGCATCCATAGTGGTAACACTGTGTGGGAGCGTAGTGTTCTATGGACATACATAGTGGTAACACTGTGTGGGAGCATGGTGTTCAATGGGCATCCATAGTGGTAACACTGTGTGGGAGCGTGGTATTCTATGAGCATCCATAATGGTAACACTGTGTGGGAGCGTGGTGTTCTATGGGCATCCATAGTGGTAACACTGTGTGGGAGCGTGGTGTTCAATGAGCATCCATAGTGGTAACACTGACAGGTTTTAAAAAGGCAACAACAGTGTTCCATCACATTTCTCACAGCAACCATTGCCCAACATCCATAGTGTTAACACCATGTTAACGCATGGTGTTCTATGGGCATCCATAGTGGTAACACTGTGTGGGAGCGTAGTGTTCTATGGACATACATAGTGGTAACACTGTGTGGGAGCATGGTGTTCAATGGGCATCCATAGTGGTAACACTGTGTGGGAGCGTGGTATTCTATGAGCATCCATAATGGTAACACTGTGTGGGAGCGTGGTGTTCTATGGGCATCCATAGTGGTAACACTGTGTGGGAGCGTGGTGTTCAATGAGCATCCATAGTGGTAACACTGTGTGGGAGCGTGGTGTTCTATGGGCATCCATAGTGGTAACACTGTGTGGGAGCGTGGTGTTCTATGGACATCCATAGTGGTAACACTGTGTGGGAGCGTGGTGTTCTATGGGCATCCATAGTGGTAACACTGTGTGGGAGCGTGGTGTTCTATGAGCATCCATCGTGGTAACACTGTGTGGGAGCGTGGTGTTCTATGGGCATCCATAGTGGTAACACTGTGTGGGAGCGTGGTGTTCTATGGGCATCCATAATGGTAACACTGTGTGGGAGCGTGGTGTTCTATGGGCATTCATAGTGGTAACACTGTGTGGGAGCGTGGTGTTCTATGGGCATCCATAGTGGTAACACTGTGTGCTATAAGCATCCATGAAGGTGTAGGAGCATGTCGTTCTTTAAGCATCCATTGAGTTAAAACGATGTGGGAGCATGCTGTTCCTTGAGAGTCCATAGTGGCTTTATAACCAAAAATCCACGGCCTGTCCTCAAAAGATGCTTAGTAAATATTATAGTATCGAGCCAAATTAGTATCATTAGAGAGGATGTTAAGAAAGAAAGCCTGATGCAAATGAGAAGAGCACTTGCCATCCAGTTGCATCACTTGCCTGTTCATCCAGCTGACGGTTAATGGCTTGTCACATAATTTGTACACTGATTTGTTATTATTTTTGTTGTATGCATTGTGAAATAAAACAAATAAATCATTATGTACAATTTATATCCTGGCTTGTCTCTTTAATGTAAATGTAAATTATAACACACAATAATGTCATTCAGAGCCACAAGAGTTCTGTAAACCAAATGACTGTTCCCAAATCAGGTTGGAAATTAAATTGGTTTATGGGTGTTTATGGCGAAATCACTGTCCGATGGTAGCAAATTTTTTTTTAAGGAACTACATTCTTTTTATGCCAATTTAGAAGAGTTTAAAAAATTACGGGGAATCTGCCCAACTGCTCAATATAGTTCTCTTTTCATATACACTTACATGTCACAAAACATTTATAATGAAAATTGTGTATACCACAACAAGAGAGAAATTATATTGATATTGATAGAAAAAGGTTTAGCAGATGAAAATAACAAGGATTTCCAAAACGTTTTGTGATCCAAGCATAAAAGTCTTTCTATTCTTCCTACAAAAAGAGAAAACTAGAGGTTAAGGATTTCTTATTTGATTCTCTTTATTATTTTTCATCAAACCATGTTCATATTGAGGCAAAAATAGCATTTTGCAACATATAATTCCATTAGAACTTTTCGTTCAATTGTGGCAACCTTACAGTATTGCCCTATTACTATTTCAGATATCTTCTAGAGACTGCCAGATAAATAATAAGTTGATTTATTTCAATTTGAAGCATGTGTATATTTGTTATAAAATATGAAAGAAGCAAAGATTTGCGAAAAAGGAGTAATAATGTATGTGAATGCATTTCCCCATTTCCATACAACCAAAATGTAGGTCAAAAAAGGTTCTTGCTAAACCCACTTGTCTGTTTTGAATGTGAGTATCATCTAACTTAAAAACAGAATCCAAACACCAAAACTAAGATCTCCAATTTGCAATGCAGGTCTGCCATCTACTGGGTTCACAGCCATAAACCTGCAGCATTCTGCTGGCTGACATCCAATTATTTGACAAAGTTGCCACTTGAAGCATTTCAGTATGCTGCATTCTATCTGGATTCATCGATATAAGTCTTGACATTTTATTCAATCTTCATATTTCATCAAATATCTGCATTTTGGGACACAATTTGGATTTTTTTTCTTTTTTTTTCTTTTATAATTTAGATTAACTTTAAATCTAATGCATTTGTAACCATAGTCTTTCTCAGTGTATTCACATAAAGGTAATACAAACAGCGATATCCCAATATTGCTGTGTGATTACTATCCTAGAGGAATCTGTCCACATCGCCTGCATCAGCAAGGAGTCCACACGGCCGGTCAAACATCTGGTCATATTCCCGGATCCACTTGTTTGCAGCTGAAATATATATTCTAATGCGAATCAAAGAAAATAAATAAAATATGATGGATAACACATAATCTGTGATCAAGATATGATATTTCGTCCCAGGCTTCAGGCAATATTACTTAAGTCAGAAGAATTTATTTTCTTTCTGCCTCCAGTGTAATTTAGAAAGGAGTAGGTCACAGGGGTGAAGGTTTTATCGTTCCTTTTAGGTTTATACTTATTTCAAAGTCATTTATGCCAAAATTGTGTGATCAATGCAATGCCAATCCTCCATTCTGCCATATAAAACAAAAGGGATGAAAACTGAAATCATCGTTGGCTGAGAACATTTTTACACCGGAAGGAAGTAGTGGCAGCCATGATCTTGCTCTTTGCCTCATCATCTTCAAAGAATTGCTTTCATGGTCTGGTAGTACCACTCATTGCAGTGCAGTCATATGTGATGCAGTCAACTTTCTGTTTTGACTGGTGGAATTGCTCATTCGACGGGCTTTCATGAAAAATTTACCATGCCTTCCCTGAATTCAGTAGCTAATTTCCAGGGCTGTAGATTTTCAGGCAAAGTATTCATATTGTCAACAGTGTATGCTCTTCCATTCAGGATAAGCTTGTCAACCTGAAGTGATTCTCTGCTTATGCTTTGGCTTTTCCCTGGCCGCCTTTAGTACAGGGTATAGTTCCCATCTCCTGGCCTCTGTAACATCCAAAGAGTCTTCATTCATAAAGATAGATGCTCACTTCAGCATCCTCCTTCTCAACCATATGGCCTGTCTGTCCTGAAACCAATGCATCTTAATAATGCTGGGTCTGTCCTTGTTTTGTAGACTTTTCTGTGATATATCACAGTTTTCATCTCTCCTACCTCCTCAGGAGAAAAGCCAAGCTTTGCAGTTAGCAGACTATTAGATATATTTTCTACTTGCAGCCAACATTTATCTCTCTTCTGACTTCATGAACCCCATAGAATAAAAGGCTGTCCCTCCTGTTCTGGTTTTTCATGGTATTGACCTTATTCATGAGTTGTATGAGGTCAGACTTTGTTGTATTTCATTGGTGAGCATTATCACTTCACAGGTCTTACTCTACAGCTTAAACTTAAATTGACCCACCTGAGACATGGTTTGGACTGCTGTGTCAGCTGCAAAACAAATGGCTTTGTTGAATGAAATGTCCAAGTCGTCAATTCTGTCACCAAGTTTGTTAAATAAGAACTGTGCCCATACAGGGGAAGCTTCTTGAGTAAGGCCTGTGTCCATTTTGGTGTGTCCTTGGGGAAGGCTAATTGTTGCCTTTTGGGGTATAAATCCATACTGCCACATTCACTCTCCACATCTGATTTCTTCCTTTTTCCTGGTGTCAGTGCACTTTTCCTATCTGATAAGAAGCTCAGGCTATTTCAGGAATATTCACACACTTTCTGATCAATTAATTACGCACTATCTCCACCTTATTCATTTATAGATAGTGGTTAGAATGGCACACTAGCATATATGCTACTATCCAGACATGCTGACAGACTCTAGATTTCATAAGATTGATAGAAATGTGGTGCAAGAGCTTTCATGCGCTTAGTTTATATATTATCATAAAACTATGAAGAGACACATGGCTGAGATCAAACCTATTCTTATCATTTGGTTTACAGGTAGCTCATGGTTTGATATGTTGGAAGAGGTTGCTGATGGGGTAATCCCAACTGAATAACTAGACTTGGCTAACATAGCCGAGTTTGATCACAGCTGAATGTATATGATGTACCGTACATATAAAGTACATATACACGTGCTTGCAATGTGCTGAACATATGCTTACATTGTTTTATCACATGTTCAAAACATCTGGTGTTCACGGATCGACTTCCTTACAATGTCAGTTTACAATGTGCTCACAAAGTACTCACAACGTCCTCACAACGTCCTGAGCATGTGTTCGCATCGTTGTACAACGTTATCAGACGTCACAGATCTACGTCCATACAACATGCTCACAACGTAAAAAACCGTAAAATTGCTAGCTGGTATTTAATGCACAAGATTAATAGAAATATGGTGCAAGAGTTTTCATGCCCTAAGTCTTTAGTTATACTATATAGTAATACTATATATATAGACACATGGCTGAGATCAAATCTGTTCCTATTATTTCTTTTGTTGACTGCTCATGAACCATTTGAACCTGTACACCTGTGAGCAGGCCGCAAAAGACAAATTGGGGGAATTGAGTCAAACTTTACTTTTATCTTTATTTTTTCGCTCGCGTTTGTTTTGACTTTAGGGCTAAATGTTCGAGGTTTCAAGATGATTAAGCTGTAAGTCTATGGAGCTTACCCCGATTATCGGTCCATGGCGGCCATGTTTTGGCTCAATAATTCTGCTTACACCGTCAGATGTCGCTTTTGTTTGAGAAGTGATTTGTGAGTGCGTAGTAGAGTAAGAAGATTTATTTGGATTTTGCCTCAAGGATTTTGGGATTTTGCAAACTTACGCGAGCTTGATTTTTTAAAATCAACACTTGTTTAAGATAATAATGAAAAGGAGACATACCCCATTTGTCGCCCAGTAACACGGGGCATGCAGCGTGCAGGGTGGATAGGTCCGCCAAGCCACCTCTCTTCATATTGAACCAAAAGGCCGCAGCTCCCTGCAAATCAGATTTATTTATTTTCTAATCCAGAGTCATTCCCAAGATATGTAAATATAAATTTGACTCGATACTTATTCGCAAGGTTTGGCATCATGGCCAACTTAAACAAAGTTTAAAATCCATTAGTCAATTTTGAAATCTTGAACTGAGTTGTTGATGTACACATGATTCTTCTTGTTGAAATATTTACCAAGTTTTAGCTGCTTTATCCTGATTGGTCAATTCTTATGATGAATTTTAAGAGGTGGAAAGGGGGCGAATGTGAGAGAAAGGAACGGATTAATGATTTTCGTGCATTATTTATTTCAAACTGAACAGAAGATAACTTTAAGTGATTGTCAGTCTTGAGTTCAGAAAAAGTCATGAGATCTGCAATTACTAGTCCTCCTGAGCGTATCATAACCTTCCAAAGTGACATGATAAAATACCTTAACAGGGGCTATTCTCACGTTGAGGAGTGGAAAAACAGTTGCACCACCAGCTGTGACATCTGACAGCTGAAACGGACAGGATATTATTTGAACCAAATAACATGTTATTTTTATTAACATGCCATTTATGTGAACCCTGATGAGCAATATTTTTAAAAGGTATATACAATTTCAAGGCTTACTAAAATTTTTTAGAAAGAACCATTAAGAGATTATTTAACATACATAAAACATGAAAGTGGCCACTCTGTTCCCTAATGAATGTGTCATACCGTCCTCGTCCTAAAATAGATTCTGATTAAACACGCAGCAGTAATCAATGGAGAAATCATCTCTAGCCATATATCTTGGCCAAGTCAGCTTTGAAATAAGGAATGATCCATCCAAACAATATTGGGAATAATCATAAAAATGTCAAAGTATTGATTTAACTCATAGTGTTTTTTTCATAAATAAGTATATAAACTTACTGTGGATGTTTAAAAGTGCATTCAATCGAGAATAGTCATGCAAAGCGGAAGTTCCTAGTTAAAATATGTATAGCACTTACATTACCCGGTAATATATCTCTATGCATATTATAGAATCCACCAACTCCATAATTTGCGACCTGTTATAAAAGAAATAGATGTGCATGAGTCACACAAGTTGTTGTGCATACATGTTATGAAAGAAATAGATGTGCATGAGTCACACAAGTTGTTGTGCATACATGTTATGAAAGAAATAGATGTACATGAGTCACACAAAAGGTGTGAATACATGTTATAAAAAAAATAGATGTGAACGAGTCACACGATAGTTATGGTTTATACTGGATATTTCATAGATGTGACTACAGAGCCAATATTTGAATAGTATGCCTATAATGTTTTTTTCTTCGTCATAGAAACTATTCATCTCAAACTCACCTGCAAAGGCTCACTTGCATTTTCAATCTGGAGACCCGAGAGATATTGTATTCTTTTGTCAATCCCTTCCATCAACGGGAATATGAGAGGGATCCATGCTCTGTAGATATGCATGTGATCAAATGAACATTTATATTGAAATAAATTGCATGTTTACATATACCATGCCTTTAACATCTACATAGTCATACCTCCTATAATTGCTTAACTATTTTAGTTTTGCACTTAAATGTACGCTGGATACAATCCATAACTCCATGTGTATGTCAAGTCCTCGCCTTTAACTGTAGATAATATAATCTATTTGTAAATTATCTGTACATTTTCTGACAAGCGCAGAATGTTGGGGAGACTGATTAAAATTGTCTGTGTGACAGACGGGTCAGCTAACGATGAAAAGTGCGTTCTGGTGGTGTAATCCTGGTAGTTTAGAATAGATAAACAAATAAAATATATCTCTGCACATTTTATAGCGTTTGTTCTCTTCATTAACAATCTTAAATCCATTTGCAGTTGTGACATATTTTGCAGTTGACTGCATGGCCTGTTGTGCATATTCCCAGAAAAAGAAATATGTTCCAACACATACTACATCATTGCTAAATCTAACAGCATCGAATACTACAATGATCACATTTTGATATTATCTGTAAATGTTGGTGTAAATATAGGGCGACAGACCTTCTCTAATTGAGTGTTAGATTCCGATATGGCACTGCATCTGCGTGCTGTAGAGGGACTAAATTATACAAATAGGTTTTCATTTAGTTCATGAACTTTAACTTACGTTTTTGTGATGCGACCGTCACTTGCAAGTGTCACTGAGCTGTTATTTTTGACGTCGATTACTTTTGCTCTTTTTAACTGAAATAATCGACATATTTTTACTCAATCACAATTTGTGTTTCACGAGATATCATAGTACATTAAATTCTTGGGGGCCGACGGGTTTTAGTTTTTAATCATACGCCTCACCATTCTGGTCATTATATCAATAGGTTATGGTTGATAGAGTTATGCCAATAGGTTATGGTTGATAGAGTTATGCCAATAGGTTATGGTTGATAGAGTTATGTCAATAGGTTATGATTGATAGAGTTATGCCAATAGGAGAGGGTTGATAGAGTTATGCCAATAGGTTATGGTTGATAGAGTTATGCCAATATGAGAGGGTTGATAGAGTTATGCCAATAGGTTATGGTTGATAGAGTTATGTCAATAGGTTATGATTGATAGAGTTATGCCAATAGGTTATGGTTGATAGAGTTATGTCAATAGGTTATGATTGATAGAGTTATGCCAATAGGAGAGGGTTGATAGAGTTATGCCAATAGGTTATGATTGATAGAGTTATGCCAATAGGAGATTGTTGATAGAGTTATGTCAATAGCTTATGATTGATAGAGTTATGCCAATAGGTTATGGTTGATAGAGTTATGCCAATAGGAGAGGGTTGATAGAGTTATGCCAATAGGTTATGATTGATAGAGTTATGCCAATAGGAGAGGGTTGATAGAGTTATGCTAATAGGTTATGATTGATAGAGTTATGCCAATAGGTTATGATTGATAGAGTTATGCCAATAGGTTATGATTGATAGAGTTATACCAATAGGTTATCGTTGATAGAGTTATGCCAATAGGTTATCGTTGATAGAGTTATGCCAATAGGAGATGGTTTATAAAGTTATACCAGTTGGGGAGGGTTGATAGAGTAAATATCTAAGTGTGGTTTGATTTTGAACATATGCTCAATTTGAAAAAAAAAAGATATCAACATACCGAATTACGGGCAAAATGAATAATTAGATCTATCTCTGAATCATGTATAACTTCGAAGTACTGCGATATATAGGGGTCTAAGTTTAGCACTTCCTCCTTGAAACAGTAGTATTGGAAACCCGGGCAGTAATAACGACAACCAAGTCTGCTCACCGAAGTGTGATTCTATAAATATAATATAAGATTGCATGAGATATTTTCCCAGTGACTTGTTGATTTCCAATATGGCTGACATAGTCAAATGTTGACAAACACCATTTCACATTTTTTTTACAACTGCTAATGCAAAACAAATCCATTTATATTCTTTCACCAATGAGTTGACAGCCAGATTTATCTGGATACTAATGACTTGCGCTAGATTCTGTGCGCACATTTATAGCTCTGGTGGCAGGGACTGATATGATAGAGAGGTTCTGCTATGGAGGGTATATTTCAAACGCCTTCACGCGTATTGTTGTGAGGGAAAGACAATTGTGATTGTGGTAACCAAGTTGTTAAAGCTGTAATACAAAAGATGGCTGAGGCTTAGATTCAGATAAAATATAACGTATACCTGGTCTCCTCGACACAAACTTTCATAGTTGCTAATCACGTTTTTCATCTCCTCACCGAAACCTATTTGTCTTATTGAAGATAGCATTTCTGATTTTGTCATGTTGTTTAGATCTGCAATTTATCAGCATATAACTGTCTTAATACTTTTCCAAACACGTGGTGCAAAAGCATGTCACAAAATTAATTTCAAATGCTACAAATCATATATAATCACTTATTACATCTGTATTGGCACTATTTTGGCATAACACTTGTTCCATGTCAGTCCAAATAAAACAATTCTTTGTTCAAATGAATCTCGTTTTTATCCCGTATTATCATTATTTTTCTTTGAAATAAATAAATGCTTACCTAAATTATATGCCTTTTCCATGTGTGTCAGAGCTAACTCATAGTTTCCAGTCTACCAAAGATATTAAAGAATATCAGTCATAGTGTTAATACATGAGGTAAATATAACTTACTGAGGGGACCGATTGTGGGATTGACAATTTTCCTACTTTCTTCATAAATTACTTCAAATATAATGATTAATTTTGACAAAGAATATGTGGAAAATATCGTGAATATTCACACAATAATTAATTAATATGTTTACTTGAATTATTCGGATATTGTGCAATCCTTCTTATTGATATATTTAACTAACCATATTATATGCCACGGCCAGGTGACAATAAGTATCTGACAACTTTTCTGCTGCCAGTTGTTCCTTGAACTCCAATGTATTTTTAAACCATTCTATAGCCATGTCATAGTTCTTTGTTAACATGGATACCTGCTTGTGTGAAAACATAAGGTAACAAGAGATTATCACGTTCAGAATTAGAAATAAAGCTCAAAAATAACAAAAAGATGATTGGAAAAAATATAAAAAAACCAATGTTCAACACTATTAACGAATATTGATATAATTATATGTAATAACTGAATGATCGTGGTTATGGATATGAATGGGAATGCTATCGCGATTACTTATTGACCTCAAATGCCGGCTAAAGGCCAGTTTTTTAATAACATTAAAAACGTTAAGATTTATTTTACTTTTATTATCTATTTTTATTGTAAACTACTTCTTGATTAACGTTTATCTCATTGGTGATGATTCCTGATTTGTGAAATAAGGTATACTCAAATCCAATATACCATATAATTATTTCATGTCCATTGTTATTAAATACCTAATGTAATTTGAAATTTCAAGAAATAGAATAACTGGCCTTCCCCAGGAAATATCTATCCTCGACGTCCAAAGGCATAACTTCTTGTCCACGGATAATGCCCTTGGCTAGCTCTTCTGTTGGCAGGTTGTAGAGCGTTTGTAAATTAAGTATAGATACTCTTATACCTAACATATCTGTCTCATCTCCAAATTTAGGTAATTTAACATCGGTAAATGTACTGGATATATCTATGAAACATAAGACATGTGCAGTTATTTTTTATGTAATATATTTTTCACAATTGGTACACATTTCCTATTTATCAAAATGAGGATTGCAAAAATATGTTTGCAGGTACCATTCAATATATTTACAGAAGCTAAGATCACTTATAATCACTTATAATCACTTATATTATTGTTTTAGTAAAAATGGTTTAAAGATGCATTTGAGTTCAAGGAAGATATTTTCTTTATTACCAAAGGGACAATGATTATGAAAATGTTATTTAAGACCACAATTTTTCACCTACTGTCAATAAAGGATGGGTGACACTTGTTAAGGAGCCTGGTCATCCACTTAATGAGGTGATATGCCTGTATAGGGTGCTCCACGTCACGTGACATCTGAGTCTCATTAAGCAATACCTGGTAGTCTCTGTACATATGCAGTGTTCTACAAAAACGTATGTTTTGTAACATACAT
Organism: Amphiduros pacificus; assembly: GCA_949316495.1. Taxonomy (NCBI): domain Eukaryota; kingdom Metazoa; phylum Annelida; class Polychaeta; order Phyllodocida; family Hesionidae; genus Amphiduros; species Amphiduros pacificus. The sequence goes on along the minus strand of OX439002.1, from coordinate 54,261,703 downwards.
GAATACATCCTTTGATGAATGTCTGTAAATGTCTATATATACATATGTGTGTTTTATTTTCTGCTTTAATTAATTTGGTTGTATATGATCAATCACATGAAACAAATTCTCAGAATCAATAATCGTTGTAACAAAATTATTGACAATCCGCCCTTCATAGCAAGTGAAATATCAACATCAAATTCTTGGTTGAAACCTTTCTTTATTAATATCAGAATACGATAATGGACTGTTATATTCATGACATTTAAAAAATGACATTAAAAAAATGACTAGATTAAGGTATTATTCGATTTAACCCCTTTAAGGAGTTTCAGTACGACCTCAAGTCGACCTTGATCTTGGCAGGGGTAAGATAAAAAATGAGACATATTCTAGAACTAGGAATGAATGGTGCTTGATGGGAGAAATTATTCGAAACGGCGATAAAATTTTAATTCAATACGTGTTAAGAACTCTCGATGCATTTCTTGACCAAATTACAGCCATGTGTTCAATGCTTTCAATGCTACCGCTATCAAAATGATTTTGCTGCTGACAAAATACTTGTAAATGCAATTGCGGCTATGTCCTATAATACTTTTAAATCCCCCACGACTGTTCGTTAATCGAGTGTTTCACCAGCAGGTATATTATATTCTCTTATGGACAAAACACGTCATTTCATTGTGCAATGGGGGATACTTTCACTCGCCTTTTGCTATTTCCTCTGTAGAATTTCCTTTTCTTTAATTACCTCAAAATGTTTATATAATGTCACGTATGATATACACATACACAAAAAATCAACCATTCATCGGTACTGTTATCGAAAATGGCGAAACATTCACGGCAAAGATCAAGAGTCTTTGAGGTATTTGATTGAGGTATAACAAACATTGATTTGACTCGATAAAAGTGTCTGCATTGACTCTCTGCTTCACAAAACGTTTACAAATTATAAACAGAAGATATTTGTGCAGAATAGAATTTTCATTTGTTTATCAAAATATAAAGAAGTTCTGATATATAATATATTCTCTTTAACTTTGCACGGGACATTGGCAAGGTGTCTTGGTCACACAATTTTAATTTGTCATTTTTAAAATGTTAAGGTGAAGTTTCATATTAAGGTCTAGTTAAAGGTGAAGGTATATAATCACCATGTCATTACCTTATAATATACCCTTAGGTGCATATGTTTTTGAGATTCTACATCACATTTTTTTAATTATTTTATTATCTTGTTTTTGGTGTGTTCAATTGTTAGTTCGTATTAAGTGCGTTAGGTAAGAAAATTATCAAAGATTTACCTTGAAAACTATTATATCAGGTCTGGATTAATTTACTTAAACGCAATTTCTCTCACATAAGTTAAAATCTTAAATGAAAAAATATGTTGAAACTCACTTCTGAATGTCTTGTAATCTTTCTTCCTCCGCTTTGATGTATTTTTCCACTTCTGCCACTATACCATGTTCTGTCTCTGCCAATTTCTTCACTTGGTCCATTGAACTAAATACATCTTCATCATCGTAACCCAGCACTGAGACAGTGCACTTGGATAAGACCAAACACCACATTACACTGTTTAACATCTCCATACTTGCTTGAACATGCATCAAATACAATATAAGAAAATGTATATTTGCTGGGACTGAATGGCGGGAGGAGCTGATAAGAACCAAACTGACTTATACAACTCTGTATAAGAACCAATACTGGACTGCCTTACCCCTATCATAAGCCGCTGCATAAGCAATGCTGACCCCGGTGACCTGACACCTGCCTAATGACTAACATTAGGTTAGATAAACTGAGCACTCACCAGCACTATCCACTTTACTCACACTACTGTCTTGCAATAATGTGGGGATCCAATCATATGAATCTTTGTGTATTTGACACACAGGGCAGGCCAAGAGCCAATATAACAGATGCAATTGATAAGTTTACATTCCAGGAATCCAATATACCATTTTGTCATTAAGTTATCATAATCGTTACATACAAGCTCACACAGCGGGAAGCTTATTCTCCATGGCAGGACTTCTCTCTCATATCAATCTTTGCCGTCAATTGTATAAAGGTGCGTTCAGGATCGGCCGCAAGTCATGACTAATTCATAAGATCGGGTTGTGCTCTGATCGGTGAAAGAATAAATGACAATCGAATTCTTTGTTTACTGATTATAGTCTCAACTAGCCAAATGATGACAGGTCGTGATCTGAGGTTGGACATTTCTGATTGGATAATAATAATATTGGGCTATGACAGCGGAGGTAGTGAGAAGATTGAGCAATGTTTCTGATGTAATGCAGAGTGAACCTATTTTAAGTTATTTTCACACCATTTACAAATAATATTATGTTGAGAAGCAATACATGCTTTACATTTCCCCCAATGAGGAAGCACACGACACGATTTCACTACTAATTAAGGTAGAAATCTTCATTTTGGTCAAGTTGTGCCCAATAGAAATATCCGTGTAATGGGAAAGTGATTAACGTTTTAAAAGATCATTATCATTACCATGCACATTTAGAGATGTTGATGCAATGTTCGACCAACATGCAGCCATGTGGTGTTTTCACATTTTGGCTATAGCGATCACAAACGATTTCCAAGGCAATTCATAAGTGCAAATGCTTTTGACTGTTCCTCAACTGTAATTCGCAACTGAAGTCAGGTACATTCATTTATGTAAAAGACATGTGATAATAACAGATGCTGTAACAGGAATAAATGTAAAATCAAATATGCTTATGGGCAATATATTATATATTCTGTCCTGATAAGTGATATTTGATGTTTTATCTTTTTATTGAATATTCCATCATGATACTGCAACTTTAATAATGTTTGGAAGGTTTCTAGCCGAACATTAAATCAATATAGAATGTCTATTTCAGGGTAATATGAGCAGCCAATAAGACCGATACCAGTTGCACTGATTAAACAAACTCATTATTATTCTAATACTTCCAATGTTATTTTGTAATGTAAATACGTAGATACCATATATATTTATTTTTGAACATGTTACAAGAAAACAATTATGTGATAAACATTCTGAAATTCAACTTTGTAGTTTTGAAAATCTCAAATCTAAATATTTTGCAGGCTCCGCAACCATTTCTGCCAGAATATTTTCAGATTTCAGTTATTCTATGTCATCAAACTGAATGACACTAGCTCTTTTGAATTTTAAGATCCTATTGATTCTTGTTCAGTTTCCATCAGAGGGCACTACAGTTTCCAAGCAGAATGTGCTCCATGAACATCATCGGCTTTGTTGTAACAATGAAATAAATTATAGAAGAGTCAACGTTTCAAATTATATATTATATGATATGGAGAAAAAGATAATTTATTTTCAGTCATTGACATTGACATTTAGGATTTGGTCATTTGCCTGAAAGGGCCGAGTTGTTAGTTGAATATATTGGCCCATAACAAAAAAAAACATAAAAACATAATAAATATTTAATTACGGGGCCAGTATTATTTAAAAACCTCTAGTCCAAACTAATTGGAGGCTCCCAAAACCCTTCAGGGCCTCTCCTATTGAAGTAGAAAAGACTACTACTACACTGCTGAATGGTCCTTTTATTTACATGTCACTTACTTTTCTCCATTTTCCTAAATATCTATTTGATGACAATGAGGTTTGAGATATCAGAGATTCTTAGAGTGTCAAACGCAATATTGAATTCAGACAATTTAATGTTTTCCCTTAGAGTTATGATTTCAGTTTTGACATTAGTGTTTGGCAAAATAGGTTATAGTAGCATGCCTTTTAGTATATTTAAAATTGGCTTTGAAACTGAAATATATTCCAAACCATTGAACGTGAACAGAATCCATTTCTGTTGTATTAGTTTTGACAAATGTAACATTAAATGTGACAATTGGAAATAGTCCTGAAGAGTAAACATAATTTTTTTCAACTTTGCTTTAAAGATAAAATTAATGATGTTTTAATACCAATGTATTGTCATTTTTATTCATAATACTGAATTGAGGAGAAGAAATAAATATTAATAAATATATTATTAATAAATTAAATGTAAATGATACAGGCAAAAATACGTTTGAGTTCATTGGGGATTGCCCACTAGGGTGTAGAGAATGTCATATTTTGTTCATTTGACATCCCTAACCAATCAGGCAGATTAGTAACAGGTTTGATTCCTTGTATTCCTTAAAACGTATGTTGAAAGTCAACCTTCCTGTGCTCCATGATACAGTTAGGCATTTCTGAGTGCTGAACTTCCAGCTCCATGATACAGTTAGGCATTTCTGAGTGCTGAACTTCCAGCTCCATGATACAGTTAGGCATTTCTGAGTGCTTAACTTCCAGCTCCATGATACAGTTAGGCATTTCTGAGTCCTGAACTTCCGGTAAGTTGGTCTGAATGAAACCAACCTTCGTGAGCTCCATGATACAGTTAGGCATTTCTGGGTGCTGAACTTCCAGTAAGTTGGTCTGATTGTGACCAACCAGCGTGGGCTCCATGATACAGTTAGGCATTTCTCAGTGCTGAACTTCCAGTAAGTTGGTTTGAATGAGACCAACCAACATGTGTAATTATTGTGTATATTGGTCTTAATGTTATCATTCATACTGACGTCAGGACTTATTTCATGTTTTTATTTTTGCTTATGACATCTACAAATATATTTGAGTTGAACCTACCACTTGTATTCACTGTCCTTTCAATAACCAACTTCTCATCAATACAATATTCCTACATGTTCATACCCACATGCTAGAATATTACTTGTGGTTCATGCAAATTATTGCTGTGCCATATAACTTAATCCTATTAGTAAAATTAATTATAAAAGATCCTATAAATGAGATGGATGCCTGCATTACGTTTGTCCTAATTTGGTCATTTCTCCTGCAATGCACATGTAGCCCTCAATAATTTCTCCTGCAATATAGCTCTTGATTATTTCTCCTGCAATGCAGCCTTTCGTCACAGCCTTTCGTCACTCCATCAATGTAGCCCACAACCCCGCACTGTCCACCAGAGGGCGAGGTGGTAGTATCTTGAGTATGCCTCTGGCGGCGATTACCACAACCCATTATCTTGCATGTTTGAATTGCATCGCTTCCCCTTCCACACATTGCATAGACAACAAGGGCCATTTGATATAACATTCATGTCTAAGTCATGCCTCATTTTTTCATCGGTCTTGCATGGGTAAGCACAGAGCTCTTGGTCCACATATTATGCATGCACAACAGTATATCTAAGAGAGAAGCATGCCTGCCAAACTGGATCTGTGAGGGAGACATGACCGTGCCTTGTGCCTCGGCGCAGTCACCAACAGCACGCAGCGCCTTGTAATATGTGAACGTTTAATACTACATCAGTCAAGGAAAAGGGATTAGGGAATTTTGCTTGTGACAAAGGCCACATTAGGACAGCAGGTTGTGCTTCTGATTGTGGCTGAATTTCCCTTCCAAATCAGTGTTTTTTTGTGATTGTAGCATAATCACTGAGTGGCGGGGAACAGGCCTTTAATATCCTGCCACTGGTTGGGCTTCTTGCTATCAGAGGCATGTTTAACAGGAGGCAGTGTCAAGCTGAAATGTAGCACGCTGGGTGACAGTGCCACAACTCACGCCGATATCTCATAGCAGACAATATACATCATGGCCACTCCCGGAACATATTCCACCCTCAGGATCCTATCACAAGGGAAGTCACAAAGGGTGTTTTGGATTATTGGTGTCATTTTGTCCGTCCTGCCATTAACAGGTAAGGCAACAGGTGTTTACTTTTATAGATTTCCACGATAATACTGTTAAACACTGGTTGAATTTCATCAAATCATTATTCTGACAAATAACAAAAAATACTTTTTCAAAGCAGTATATTTGGCACCCTATTTAGATGAACTTTTTTGCGCAATTGTAGTAATATAGAGACTTTATATTAGTCAGTTATGGAATTGATGAACATTGATGAGTTAACCTAGTCTATTTTATAATCCCCAGCATAAGTAAATCATGCTGGGGATTATATATTTGATAGAAATAAGAGAGATACAATGTACACTGTATGTAAACTTCACAGTGTTTCTCAAACCCAATAACCAAATATAATTTTAAAAAGAAAATAAATACAAGGAAGTCTCCCCCCACATAAACCTGTAGACATGTTAAAATTGTAAATAAGAGTGATGTAGGATGACTCACCCTGTGTCAGTCATAGACACTATTTTATAAAGCTCCAGCCATTTCATGCATTGATGCACCTGGCTGATGATTGTCAATATTGTCTACCCTTTTGTCCTGCAGTCCACAACCCGTTACTCTATGATGTGTATGTGATACACACCTAGCCTTATCAAACTGACCCCAGCTCGTGTCATACTACAGAGTGTTGAACAATAAAGATATTAAGATAGTGGTTTTTGCCTCAGAACCAGTTATTTTTCCACTTCAACACGATATTGCGTCATAAACTATATGTTTAAAATGTCAAAAGTAATATATATGAATATGAATATATATATATATATATATATATATATATATATATATATATATATATATATATATATATATATATAAATATATATATATATATATATATATATATATATATATATATATATATATATATATATATATATATATATATATATATTCATATCAAAAATAGTTTTTATAAAATGTAAACGGTGCAGATATTTCTTGTGAATGATTTACATTCTATCAGTCACCGCATGGGTCATTGATGCAAACATACACACAAAAGAACAATAGTTTAGATTATTTGCAACGATAAAATAACTGTTTGACAAATAGTTTTATTTTGAAAGAAATGTAACAAAAATATATGTTGAACAACAATGTCATCATTTTCTTATAAAAGGGCCTTAATAAATAGCTTGGAAGATAACTGATATTTAGACAAAATTAAAAGTTACATTAAACATGATTAGTGATGGTAATAACGCTATCGGCTTCCTTTATCTTAATAGTCTTTTATGTGGAGAATATAATTTACTAAATATTTTAAATGGACAGCAAATTATTATTTAATTTAGATCTTGCTGTGCCACAAACTAACTCAAAAAAACCTTTCTGTCAAAGGAATAATTATCCCAGATCTGTGTAGTGTATGTTTATATATGCGACACCATCCAATGTCAATATATGTATCTTGACATAGGCACTGTCAAATATAACCTGTACTCGTCCCCGTATGCTGCTACCATCACAACTGCCAATCTTAAGAGAGGTTTTCCCACAATCGTTCATTTAGAAGGCACATTTACTTGGCAAAAAGCTATAATCGGTAGCTCTTGATAATGAAACATAGAACAAGCCAAAAAATCCCCCATTCACCTGTTCTCAACACCTAATCACTTATCTTCAACACTCAATCACGTGTCGTTAATACTCAATTACTCGTCTTCAACACTCAATAACGTGTCGTTGATACTCATTTACTCGTCTTCAACACTCAATCACGTGTCTTTAATACTCAATTGGGAATCACACGTCTCCAACACTTGAACACTCAATTACCCGTTTCAACGCTTAACCACATATCTTAAACACTCAATCACACGTCTTCAGCCCTCCATAGTTACTCTATACGTTGGTGTTAGGGGAAATAAGAATCGAAAACCCAATCCCATTAATTTCCCATTAATATGCATATTCCCATATTTATCACAGTAGCCTTAATTAGACTAAACGTAATATTTATTCCCAATGAGAATATCTTCATTCTTTCAATGATCGTATTCTCAGTCGTTTGGTTTAGATTGAAAGCAAATTTATTCTATAAATTTTATCCATGTCCTTACTCTTCTTTGAGATTAAAAAACCATCTCTTTGCGTCATTTTGGACCCAATGATGAAAAATAACAAGAAACATAATCTCAAAATAAAGATGGAGGGTACGTTATTGTCAACTCATCACCATTGATGATACCGTACTTCAAGGACAAGTAAAAAATGTGTCATATCCATTTAGTGGGATTAAAAATGTTTTTCGTTGAAATACATTAGCAACGGCAGATGGATGTTGTTTTCTAATCGCATTTATTGCATGCATCTTAATTAATACAACGATATCTTGAAATGGCATGCGTGAATTTTCTAATAGAGCCCCTTCATCTAAATCCGGTGTAAGCTTTTATACGATGAAAGCGTCAGGAATCAAATTGCACGCCTAGCAACTTAGGGAAAGGATATGGTGGATACCCATTAAACAAATTCAAGTGAATATAGTTTCTTCCTGCTTTAAAATGAATATTGAAAGACATTTCCTTCAGAAAGGTGTTGCAATATCAGCCTTGAACACACAAATATATGAGTTCCACACTCTGTAATTAAACCTGGTATTTGGAAACATATAGATCACAAGTATTATATCAAAAACGGGTACTAATGTGAACTATCAAAAGATAGATATTATAGTGAACAATATGTAACTCTTTTGCATTAAAGTTGTGAAGAAAAACAACTCTTCCTGTCCTTAGAATGAGAAAAAGTGAATGGGGGAGGAAAGCTGAATGCTTTGTACTAAGGAAAGGGTGGAATATTTGTTGAATGGACGCCACAACAGCATTAGTCATCTTCATAGTTTCAAAAAAATATGAAAAAAGTCAGTCATGGGCATGGCGTGAACTTGCCAAACACTTCACTGAAAAGAGCTTCTCAAAGTATAATCAAACCATTAATACTTTTTACCAGACATGTTGACTGAATTAACCAACTGTTAAAGAACCACAGCAATGTGCTGTTAGTCATTTTGGAACATCCTTGTCTCCCCGGTACGTGACAACACTGGTTTTCAATTAAGACACGATTTCACTCTTATGGCAGTTAGGGATCTTCAGTCCACTATATTTTACTAAGAACATTTTACTTAGAATAATGAGAAAATCCTTTAATAAGAGATAAATATATTTTTTAAATAGTATGAAACCTCGATGTAGGCATAATGTTAGATTCCTGTATCCAAAGAGGTAATATATTGTGTATTTCATCATCATTATGTTAAGAATATATTATGATACTTTTTTGATGCAATTCAGAATTACAGTTTGGCAATCCAGAATTACAGTTTGGTATTTCAAACATATTTTAATTTGATATATAAAATAAACCTGCCTCAACAGGATATGAGTTGATATTCAGCACAACATGAGCTTATCAGGCCAGGTAGAAAAAGAATTTTGAAATAATTTTAAAAGAATTATCAAAGAATATTTAGACAATTTAAAGAATTTTGTAAGAATTTTGAAAGAATTTTGAAAGATTTTGAAAGAATTTTGAAAGAATTTTGAAAGAATTTTGAAAGAACTTTCAAAGAGTAGGTAGTATAACAGGACTGGGCAGTCTGAATCCCTGTGCCCTACCTCAAAGGGTAGAGGGCAAGGCTTTGGATATAAAGAGATGAAAAACTGAGAGGTATTGTGATTATAATTATGGACATGAATGATAGCATAACAGTAGCATAAGAAAGGAAATGACATGGCTGTATTCAGAAGTTCAGGACATTGATAGCTGTGGGTGGATATGCTACTTTTTTATATTCAATGAGGAGTTTGGTAGGAATTACCTTACTTTAGATAAAATGTCCCTCATATTGACTTGTACTCTTTCACGGTCACCAGTGGTGTATCATATTCCTATATGATACTTAGGATCTTCCATTCATTTATAAAGCACGATTTTACTTATTTTCAGCTTTGATGGCAGATGTTGGTTAGGAGTAATTCAATGTTATTATGTGCCTGTTTGACCTGTATATTATGAAGTCTATTATAGTTATACATTGAGGGTGTCTGCACACGTCATTTCTCGTGATCACTGAGTCTTTCAAAGATATTAACAATACATTATTTTCACTTTTGCACCAACATTTTAGTAATATTCAGACACGGGAAGACCATACAATGTTAGTATTTTCTGCATGAAGATGAAGAACATATATTGACTCATGAAGTGAATCGTTTATATCCACACACGATTGATAATTGTTGGCAGGATGGTAACATTGATAAACTGGTCACAACATCGCAATGAATGCCTTTCTCCATTACATTGTGATTATACAATAGTATAACTTTACACTGTAAAGAGACCATCGTGTCCACATTAAAGCAGCATACAGACATTCAAATGAAACTTGATCTTGGTATAAATAAAATTGATATGATGTTGGATGATGTATAAAAGTTTACTTTATATAGTGCTGCATTCCCAAAGTGTTTACTTTTAGATTCTCGTTATTTTTATTTAACATCACTCATGGTTGATTTCATATTTTTTAAATCACATTTCATTTGATTGCACTGATGATATTACAATCCACCTACACTCAAATATTTCACAGTCTGTCCTACCTGAACTGTCCATCATTTTTGAACCAGAAAATGTAATAATATTGCAATATATTAAATTTCAAAACGAAATGGAAAATTAACTCGTTCCTCTCTTAACACTAATGGTTCTAATTGTATTTTCCAAAATGGCTAAAATCGTGGATGAATATTATCAGCTGCTGTGTGTTCTTTTATCTTTTTAACAATTAGAAACCATTAATGGTAAGAGAGGTTTGTGTTAAATTTCCATTGTTCTATCAATACCAGTTGCAAGTAAGTGGTTCCCATGTTTTTTTTTTCTCAGAACAATGGTCTGTTATGGTTCTGATAACTACTTAGCTTTCAGGGTTTTTTTTGGGTTATTAAAAGCTTTGACCAAATGGATACTTATTTGCTTTTATCTTTAATATCTAGTATCTATCGGTCAGATATTGTGGATAATTACAGAATAAATGCTGATGTACACATCTGCTGTTTATATTTCATTTTGAGCAAAGGTTTCGGATGCTACATAATATTTGTAAATTGTCTAGTTCCACACACAAATGTCTTTGGAATCTAATAGTTCGTGATTGACGAGCTTCAGTGTAGGTTTGAAAACAACTCTTTAATTGGTATGTCTCTATTTCTACTTTTGTAGCAATTACAAAATAAAAAGGCTGGTCTGGCTTGGAGTTGACATCCATGTTCAAATTGTGGGTTTTTTAATATGTGTATATACTTTTGTAGAGTTGTTACGCAAAACATCACAATAAGTGTAATCGGTTCCATGTTTCACCTTAATGAATGTTGTAATTAAGATGTGGTAGGTTAGTCACATCTGGGAAAACCTGAAAATTTACATTATTTCGCGAACAAATACAACATTTATATGGCAAGGCACCCAATTTTAGGAGTTTCCAGAAATAGCAATTAGCATACCTCATTTCTATGAAATATTGTTTTAAAAAAATAAGTCCTCACATTTATTGTTTTAGTGTTTGCACAATGTTCCATATGGTCACTCTTGATATGAATCATTATTTACATTCTTTAGAGAAACAGATTCGGTTCAATAAATAACTAAATAACTATCACTGCCCTGTTCTCACTTAATGCTAATAATTTGATAAAGAAAAGAACAGGGAAACATTAGTGTAATTGAAATAATCACATTTTTGCAATGATAAGAAAGAAAATGTCTCTTAAAAGATTTAGAAATGCACATGTTTGGCCAATCATCTTTTTAACAAAGTGATCATTTACAAAGCGATCAAGCGAATTCACATAATATCTACTTTAAAATGTTTTCCATGGTAGTGTCTTTGTCATGCCCATCTTGCTTTTCATATGGAATTTTCAAAGGCCTAAAAAGGACAAAGGATTAACAAAGACAAAGGCTGTTTGCTTTCTGAGCTTAGAAACAAACAGAGACTCAGGGCCGTTTCCAGAATTTCAATGGGGGGTTTCAAAATTTGGCAAACGAGAAAAAGCCTTAAGATTCGGTCCAGTGAATTTGCGTCATGGCAACAAAATATTATATCTATTATTAGAGACACACTTACAACATTTCAAAGTACATAGTTGGCAGCTTATACTATATATTTTCCCATAGCAACCAAAAGCCTTTTTTGGTTTCTATTAGAGTGAATATTAGACTACTAGTTCATTTGTTGGTTAAGATGGGTTGAGCCATATTGAGCTTTTACTAATAATATTATATCTTTTATCACATACATGAATCACTTTGTCAGACCTCCATAGAACTGAAGACTAAGATGTGACCAGATTAATCCTGTGGTGTCATAGACAGGCTAGATTCGGGATGAAAGCTTAGAGTCTGAACCCTCAAGGCCAACCACAAGGCGATCAGCTTGAATAACACGGTCATGGACAGAACCGTTCCCGCCTATCATCCTCTTGCTTAATTTAGGGAGTGGTCCAGTCTTATAAATAATGCAGCCACAAATAATGCGCTCTGCAGGACATCCACGTTTTGTGAGGTTTCTGTCAGGGGAAAATGCATTGGCACTGCAATTAGCACGATGTAAGAGAAAGTGCCGCTTCTTTGAATACCTCTTTATTGTGCAGAGTGATGTGATTTTATTGTCTTTGCTGCATTTGGATCAGACCTTTACTGTCACCACCAGCAGCTGACACGGGAAGGTAGGCTTGAAACAACCGGAAGGCTTATAATTTTATCCGCAACATCTACCATCATAAAATGCTGATAATCATCTAGCATAGATCAAAGATCAAACCAGCACCTGTGGTGAGATGCTTTGTTAAAGGATATTTAGATTACAAAAGAAAAATAATGTAATGCAATCTTAGCTCTAAAAATCTCAAGTACACATGGTGTTTATTAGGATATAGATGCATTTTCCGAGATGTAAAGTAGACAAGAATGTATGCTATGATTAATATATGATTTTGACAGGATGTAGGTGGCGCTATGAGCGTGTGAGGCCTTCGCCAGGTGAGAAGGTCAAACCTGTCTGCCAGCACTTGCCTCTTGTCATCACAGCTTGGCGTGACATTGCCCTCCCTCCAGCTTCCCTTCCCTGTGCTTAATATGAAGCAATATCCTCACATACTTGACCATACCTGACCCTATGCAAAGGCAGACATTGGGGTGAACATGGAGTCCTATTCAATTCCAAGCTGTGCGTTGAGATATCTGTCATGTTCTTCCAAAAATGTTGTCAGTCCATTTCAGAGGAAGACATCTATATAGACTTTAGGTACGGGGAAATGCAAAGTGTTGATTGGCAAATCAGTTAGGTCGCATTGGCTTCATTTAAACCCAATGAATTTAATATCAGCCTGCCACAGATGATGTCCCGGCGATTATATGAGGGGAGGTTACTCATTAACAGTAAGAAAATAATGAGCTTCAACCCTGGGGATGATCACACATAACATTTCAGGAAATGACATATTCACATTGGCAATGACGGACTAATCCCTTACTTCCGTCTTAGATCTTGATGTTGTCAGAACATCCTGGATGGTAAAGTACACTCCAGGTTGGGATCATATCTCCCGTAAATGCCTTACGTCAGGCCATATATCTAAATATTTCTATTTGCCTGTCACTGTTTATGGATCTGTCCTCTTGATTACAACAGAAGTAGGTGGTGCGCCAACCTAGTTACATTCATCTTTTTATTAGTTTCTTCGCCTTCAGGCAATTTAGGCAAAAAGGCATTCTCGATGTTGTTTTTCTACGTTCACTGTGTTATAAGGCATGCAAAATTAGTTCCATTAATTCAGAGACGTAACAGGTGAAACGTGCAAGAAATAAGACAAATTCGATGTGACATGTCTTATAATGGCCCATAAGGCTGCCCAAAACACCCCACTGCACCTACTCAAAAACCAGCAGGCAGTGAGCAATGTGGAGTTCAATGAGAACGGTTTATATTCATTCACTGAAAGATGAAAGACATAGGACTAATATACAGAGCTATATGAGGAATGATGACCACTTTGGTAGACATTAACGCCTGGTATATGGCTTGGAAGAAAGCACACCATGTTATTCAGCCAATATTTGCAGTATTCACAAGTGCTAATATACGTCAATATTAGGGAGGAGAAATAGGTTAGGTAGACACTATATAAAAAGAGCAATAAAAAGACGAAGATTTATAGATGTGTAATAGTGTAATTCTACAGCAATGGATTATTTTGTTATCAAAACAAAGTCATTAATATATTACTTGAATAAAAGGGCCAAACTTCACATTCACATAACAGCGTGCGGTATAGTTCTTTGAAAATGTGTTGTCTGCAGATTAGTATTATGGTTTTCATTATGAATTTTATAATGAAAACGATTCTAAACTCTATAGATCAATGAACAGGAAACAAAGTTTGATTTTTTTGTGATATCATTTACAAATATTGCCTATAAAGTCTGACAGAGTTGCTTAAAATATACAGATCACAATTCAATATTTGGTTTATTGCATTGCACCTAACACTTTAGATTTTATATCAATTAACAAACTACTATGAAAAAAGCAACAATCAAATCATTTGATGAATGATAACGTAATTGGGTGCCTTTTATATTATAGAGACATAAAATCCCTCCATGGACTGTGCTGGGTTGGTTGAGAAATTAATTCAAGGTCATTTGGTTGATAACAATGTCTCGATAAGAAGGAGCTGTTGGTGAACAAGTTGACGAGCACGTGGGGGACTCCCACTCAACATGAGACGCCAGATTGTTGTAACTAATGAGTTTCGAATCTAGCTGCTTTCACTGCAGGTTCTTCCTGCCAGACTAACCCTAATAGGAGGCTAGTAACTGTATCCGCTGTATTGACATCTCGTGTCCTCATGAGATACCCGTACATCCGAATCCATCATTTAATTATCCTGTCAAAAATTCTTGGCGTTTGGATATAAGTAGATTATATTCAGTCAGTCTTATTGGATACGTCACGTCTCAATGTATTGGTGCAACAAACATATAATAACATTTAAGTGAAATTCATAAGTGTAGCAAACCAGGTTATTCTATATTGTCATTCAAAATATATTGAATCATTAACGAAAGTAGAATTGATTTGCGAAATATTAGTATGGCAAGAAGATGATAAATTTTCTGTCCTTGAATTGACAAAATATCATTTAGATGTGAGTTATGTTTTGTTCCCTCCTGTAATAAGGTAGCCTCAGAGATAATGACTTTGGAAAATGTCATTCCGCTTTCTAGTTTATTGGTTAATCATTTGTTTTCAAAATGAAAAAGCCAGAGTAGGATTTTTGAAAATAACACATTGTTTTAATTATTTGTTAAAATTGATTTGAAAATATTTCATTACATTTTAAATGCAGGGCAGCCGTGATATCTGTAAAATATTACGTGATATAAGTACATACAAATCTCACAGGTATTCTTTGTGCTTATAACCTTCTGTTTTTCTGGATGTAAAAGGTTTGCTTACAAACCAGAGCAGGTTCTCAGATAATAATATGAATGTAATCGAAAATAATGAGAAAAATATCGATGTTATTCCCCAAAACGCTATATTCTATAAACCGCGAATTAAGGCCAGTGAATCCATTATATTCAGAATGATATAATGAAGTGAAGGGCACGAGAGAAATAGAAGTGTGAGAGAAATATGAAAAGAGGTATGAGAAATACACGAGAAATACACGAGTGTGAAAGAATGATATAATAAAGAGAGAGGCATGAGAGAAATAGAAGTGTGAGAGAAATATGAAAGAGGTATGAGAAATACACGAAAAATGCATGAGTGTGAAAGAAGTATGAGGGAAGTGAAGATTGTAAAAGAAAAAGAAACAATGATCACCATAAAGGTATAGGACTGTAGCATAACTCATACCAGTATTAACTGACAAAGGAGATTGATGTGCCATCTGTTGACAACATATGACAGAGAAGAGAGTCCTTGTAGCTTCTAGTTTGTAAAGGAAGCTGATGATATTAGTCCCTGGTGTGGTGAGTGTGTCATATCACATAGAGGCTGGGCGACTGATCCTCTCCTCAGTCATCCCGCCTGACAAAGCAATATTCCTTACCACACTTTGCAGCTTAAGATCTGAAGCTGAAGTTTCTTTTTAGCTGGGCCTTAGGCCTATTATGCATCTTAATTCTAATAAATTGTCTGTGATTACATATAGGATCTTGCTGGCATAGGTCTTGACCATGTGTATATATGTACGTCAGAAATTTCTGTGTGAAAAGTGATGGCATATCATCCGCCACTGAGTGCGGGGTCTGGGGTTCTATTCCTGATAATGAAGTTTTTAAAGAAATGAACAGAAGAGTACCATGTTATTGTAAAAATGTCTTGTTTTTTTCCCACACTCAGAGACTAACTGTCAAATAATCTTCAAAATGCAAATTTGAAACTTTTTTTAAAGGACTTTCTTGTTGACATATTGCATCGTAGCAGCAAACAACGTCTGCTTGGATCTTGCAAATTAAACTCTAAGCACATTACAGAAATGTTACTCATTAAGACATGTCTATAATTAACAGAAAGTAATCGATCTTCAAAATGCACCAAAACAGGTTCATTCCATTATAACAAAAAAATAAAAAAATAATCCGTGCATTCAATACGGCAATAACATATACTGATTCATCATCTCTTAATATGTTCTGAAGGTTGATATTTAGAAATCAAAGTCTGAATTATTTAATCATCAGTCTCTCAGCAAATGCAGAAGTAGTTTATGATATACAGGTTCTTGTATTGAGTTTAAATGCATACTACTTTCTCGACACAGCAATTTTATCTATTTAATCTAGACATACTAAGTAAGTAAGTAAATTTGACATGTGTACATTTTAGTTCAATATAATATATCAGCATATACATTCAACATCAAAGTATTCCTTGAAATAAGTTACACCCAGCCCAATATATATTTGTAAATATATATTAATTTCAATTTAAAATTTCAGGCTGCAGCAATGGGACCTTCACAGGAGTGAAGAGTGGAAGTCAACCTAACCACTCCGATGCTATGGTCATATGTAAGATATATTTTAGTTGTTTTTCAATTTTTTATCTATCCATAAACAGTATTTTCAAATATCACAATTACAGTCAGAATTTAGAAATATGGTGATAGATAACATCATATTTTATTTATTGCAGAAAAACAAATTCAATGAAAAAGATTCAATGAAAAAAACTATGTCAACAAAACTTTAAACAGAGATTATTTTTCACGAGTTGATTATGATTATGATTATGACTTTTCTACAGGCGACATTAAAGATAAATAACGTAATAATTCGATATATTGGAATTACAATATCTTTTTTTAAAATCAGTTTGATATCAAGTGTATATTCTAATATTCTTCCCACTTTGTACGTTTGCCTTCAGTTGCCTATGTGGCTTTCGCCATAGGAGGTGTGTTAATGCTGGCTGCATTCCTTTATCTTATAATATGGACACTTCTTGGCAGGTCAGTGAAGTATTAGATACATATTTTACTTTATTTTTTTTCAATATTGTTTTCTCAAACACTTGCATATGTAAATTTGTTTTTTTAGGATTTCACCTAATCACAGCTTTTGAAATGAAATTAGTTTTCTCTCAACTAATTAGATAGATTATAATCCTGTCACAAAGGATTTCCTGTCAAATCATGATACGGATCACATTCTTGTTTTATTATGAATAAACAAATTATGCCTTATTTTGAGATAAGTCACAATTAAAAAGTATTTACTTTATTTTGAAAACATCTATGATAGCTCTATCGCTTTCTGATTATAAGTTTAACATTTTCAGAAGAGACCCATACCGAAGCTATATGTGGCTGAAACCTGCAAAATACATGGACCAGTCTATCGCTGGGCAGAAAAATGCTCCGGAAAATGTAGCCGGACTAGCAGACAATGAGAGCCTCAATTTGGATGTTGATTCGTTCATACCGAATGTGGCTCCCCCTGTGGTTGTCATCGGCCCTCCAGATGAGGAAGGACAGGAAAACAGAACAGAAAGTCAACCTGACCTTTATCCAAATAAAGCTAAGAAGAGTGGAAAAGTGAAAGACAAAAGCAAAAAAAGTAAGAAAAAGAATAAAGATGCAAAGTTAAAGAAAGGTTACAGGAATGGAGGACCGAGAGCTTCCATAACTGTGGTTCAACATGGCCACAGATCGTCTGTGTCTGAGAAGGGATCTCTCTCCGGGGATTACCGTTCAGAAAGAAGCTTTCACAGCCAGCAAGAGAGCGTCATTTCAGAGGCAGAAAAGGGGGAAGATGCAAGTGAGTTAGAAAGCAATAGCCGAGGAGAGAACAGAGGTGTGACGCAGGGGCTGAATGTTACCTTTGGTGAGGAGAGGATAGCATATATTGCAAGAAATTCTATAGAGTCCTCAGTAATAACTAACAGTGAACAGTCTGAAGCTACCAGGACAGAGATAGAACCAGTTTATGTTGTTGATATAGAAAGTGAGACAAGGGAGTTCAGTGAAGATAATATTGAGGAGCAGGAGGAAATCCAAATCCCAGATGCTCCGCCAGAGGGCAGGGCAGCTGGGTCCCAGGAGGTTGAAGCCATACATTGTCTAGAATCTAACACAGATGATGGTCATGGTGAGGCAACATTTGACAGAGAGAATATGTATAATGTAAAGGACGGAATACGGTCGCTGCGACAAGTGAATAGGTCACTAAGCAGTGGAAGTCATCCAAGTATACTGTCAGATTCAATATTCCGGCAAGACACGCCAACCAGTGTGCAAAATAGTAACATTTCATCTCCTACCAGGGAAGATGCAGATGTCTTTGAATCTGAGAAAACTCCCTCAATAAAGTCACTGGAGGAGTATGAGAGAGAAAATGCCGTTCCAAAAGAAGAACCGGACATGGAAGGATCTGAGAGAGAAGATGCAATCGGTGAAGATGAGGAGAGACTGTGGAACCTGGCAACATATGGAGAAGGTCCCTCCTCTTCGGAAGGAGAAGAGGAGGATAACGAAGAGCCATTTGCTTTTATACAGCAACGGGTGCGAACGACGGAAGAAAATCCGGAAAGTGAAGCAAAGGGAAACAGAGCATCTAGCTTACAAGAAGAGAATGTGATTGAAGAAATTACTCTGGATAACCAAAGTGAGATCTTAGGTAGTATAAAGGAGTACAGATTTAGTGGTATGATGCATGACACTGTGGATGAGACATATCCGCAGAGAAATGCCGATGAGTTTATTTTGGATTCTGAAGAGGGTTTCTCTGATGAATTTGGTTCCAGTCCTACAGAATCTCTGAGGGCTGCGATGCCCTCGCGGAATGACTCATCCTCTACCTTACCCCACTTGATGACACATAGATCCCCTACACCTCTCCCTGTGGAAGTGCATCAAGATTCAGAAACAGAAGATAATGATAAAAATAAAGCGGAGAGTACAGACTCTCCGGTGAATATGACGACAACGAAAGACTTCTCTGGTGAGACAAATGTGCCTAATGAGAGTTCTTTAAAGCAAACCCCTCCATCGTCACCTCCTGTTCCACCATCTCAATCACCAGAGTCAAAGCACACCCAGGCCAAACCTGTTTTTAATGCAGTCCCTGGTTTAGCTCAATTTATCATGACCAACAGGCCAAACAGAAATTCAACTGATAAAGGGACAATACATCGAAGTATCAGCATATCATCTGATCAATCTTCACCACGTCCCTCTGTCTCTCATGCTGTCCCTCCTTCATACCCTGCTGTCCCTCCTCTACCACGTGCTGTCCCTCCTCCACCACCACCTCCCCCTGCCTCTTCTCCGCCCCAACCTTCACATTCACCGTTCCCTTCTCCTTCGTTTTCATCTGCCCCGCCTCCCCCACCTCCCCCTCCACCTGTCCATCCACCCCCTCCAAACACTCATTCTCCTTCTCCTTCACCACCTACTGTCCCTCCTCCACCATCACCATCACCTGTCCCTTCTCCTTCACCACCTGCTGTCCCCCCTTCACCAACACCTTCACCTCTCCCTTCTCTTTCACCTTCATCTCCACCAGACTCTCCACCTCCTCCTGGACATTCCCCTTCTCCTTCTCCTTCTCCTTCTCCTTCACCTCATCTTGTCCCCACACCTCCCGCTGTCCATCATACATCCTCTGCCGTCTCCTCTCCATCACCTGCTGTCCCTCACACACCTCCTGCTGTCCCTCATACACCTCCTGCTGTCCCTCAAACACCTCCTGCTATTCCCTCCCCTTCACCCACTGTCCCTCTTCATCCATCACCCTTACCCTCTGCACGTTCTGATGACATTGAGGCAGGCCTTGGTTATTCACAGCTCATCGACAATGAGAACGATGCCAATTCAACAATTGGTGAAGCCACCTTTATTGATAATGATGATGACATGAGCTCCGTCGGTCGTGAAGAGGAAGCACTAGTGGTGCCCCCTGACGAGACAAATTCGCTGCGTGACGAGGAGGAAACGCGAGTGTCATCTGGTGGCCATGGTGCTATTGCAGACAATGTTGCCAATGAAACCCGAGAGATGCAGGGTATAAGAGAAGATGATAACATTGAAGATTATAATTATGATGATCATTTTTATGAAGAACCACCCATTTTTATGTATTAGGTAGTTCCTTTGGACCTGGTCATGTGACTGCAAAAGTATATGGCGGTGAAAATAGAAAGTGAAAGTTGCTTTCCGAGTAGTTTTTTTATGTAGTAAGGTTCATACCATAGTTGATATTATGTTTCATATTTCAAAATATTTTGTACATTGATATTGGTTCAGCAATATAATCATTTTTTTATATGAGCTCCAGGCACATGTGTATCCAAAATCTGTTTTATAAGATTTCATTATCTATCGATGTTAGAAATGGCTTTAAACTAAAATCGGACTTGCTTTTTACCTGTTTACTTATTAGCTTCCATTTATGTGCCAAAAAAAGGCATGGCATCTCTGTTGATTTTGAGCATGACATGTTATTCTCTTCAGAGAAAATAACAAACTTTGGAAGGAAAGTCTTTGGTCTGGAACTAGCGTTGGAAATTAAAAGGCTGAATAGGTCATACCGGCAAATGCATTCACGCCTATTATGTTCACTAGTAAGCCGTGAAAGCACTTAAAACATGGCGGCCCAAAGTTGGACAAGATATGCCTCAAATTCTATTCAGGGCCTATCACGTACAGCCGGCGACAACAGAATTGGGGACGACAACAGAGCTGTGGTGCCATTTTGAAAGCATTTTAAATGCATCTGCGCTTTCAAAAATATTCCTATCATATACCTATAGGTACCAACAACGTTAACTGGTGTGATAAACATCGGCAATCAGTTGGCAAACTGAAACACAGCTCTGTTGTCGCCCACAGCTTTGTTGTCGTTGGCTGTAGCGGTTCAGACCAATTCAAATTGTTATCTGGTGGATATTCCTTATGTGGAGGTAAAGGTTAGACATTTTTTGCCAAGCCATTTGATTGTTGTATGATCAGAGTTAAATCTCCTGCTGGACAGGACTGTTTCATTTGTGAAAGAACATGAATCACAGCTAGCTGACACTTGCTATTCAAATTAGATGAATTAGTTGACTGGATTATGTAATGAGCTTAAATAGGTTTTATGTGGTTGGAATAACTGAGATATGTTGTTTAAACCATTGCATTGTTGATTTCATCCTGTATGCTACCCTCCACAGTAGGACTACTTTATCATATCAGTCCCTGCCATCAAAGGTATAAAGGTGCGCACAGAATCAACAGCAAGTCATCGGTATTCACAAAAGTCTGGCTGTGAACTGATTGCTGGGGAATAAATGCTAATTGAAATAGATTCTGTTTTGTTCCGACAGCTGAACTGATTGGTCAGGTTATGTGTCAGACATCTTATTACAATTTATAACCTGATGTTGGTCAATTCCGATTTGATGATATTTTTATGAGCAAGGCAAGTATTTATAACTTGGGGAATTCCAAATTTAGAATGGTATCAAATATGCAGTAATGACTGCAGAGGTAGTAATTGAATACTACCTGTGTAATGCAGAATACTTTTATGCCACCACAGAAGAGATTTTCCAACTACATGAAATTAGGTCTGATTATATTCATTTAGTTGATTGCTTTGAGAAAGGTCAAGCCCGTTAGTGATAATATATAGAAATATATATCACTCTGAACATGTTATATTTTATGTTTCCTGTTTGACTGGCAAATGTGAAAGACTTTGGATCATTTGATTTTAAGCCTGTTGAATATAAATTGCATGGCATTTTATAAAGTTCAATAGCTCACACAACACACATTACCAGAGATGTTCAAAAACCTAGAATATGCATACATTCTCAATGGCATGGATTTCACCAAATATATACATATTTGGGGTTCATTCTAAATAAACTAATATGGTTACCCAATGTTTTTTTTTCTTCGATGTACTAGATGATAGATATTTTTTTAATGATATTTGTTTCAGATTTTTGAGATGGAATTTAACTTTGGGCGATAATAAAGTGAACATGGTTTGATTATAAGACCTCGCTTGTCTATTTAAAGCCCTGTCTGAGAATAAAACACTTGACGGAGTCCTGGGCGGTGTATCATCAAAAAAAAATTTTGTCCGAGTGTTTATTTATCCTCTGATAAATAAGTGGGCTACTGCTTTATATCATTATATGTTAAATGAAAATTATAAAAACTCCAACGCATATTTTTCTTCCTTATATCTTACAAAATCAGATCTTTATGGTTGTTTTGTGTACTTTCATGAAAGTTAATATGCATGTGAAATCAAAATATTTGTGAAATTACTATTTTAGTACCCCATCATTTCCAAATAAAAGAGACATTGAACATTTTGAGGAGAGGATTTGTATAATTTTCCAGCATGCTTTGAATTTGATATTAAAAGACAACAGCTAAACGTTGTAATTCACCTGCATATTTAAAAGGTTAAATTTCAAGTGTTTGTTTACATATGAGATAATCAATGCGTTTAGTCAGCGTGTCATATGTGCTGTTAACAAGTTCAACATGTTTTTGTTGTCTGTATCCATAACAAACAGCTGCTGTAATAAAAATGCATTATTTTTTTCCAAATAAAATGTGGAAAAGGATATAAACCAGAAATGGATAATTAGATTATTTATCATCAGTATTCACAATGAATATCTTTCTTCTGGACTGCATGTAATCTTACTCTTGATAAGAATCTTAACTCTTTCCTGGCAAGATTTTGTATTGCATAGATTTTCTTCGGTATTTCAGTTTTCAGATCCCTGAGCTAATCAGGAGAAATCTGATTGAGAACTTATACAGTTTCTTGATTAACCCCCAAAAATAATCTTAAACTTAGAATTTTGATTATTATTCCAACTGGCACTAACATATCAAGATTTATCCCACATGTTGAATAAGTATATCGTACCTTCTGCAGTATGTTTATTAGTCAACAAGATGGCATCTTTAAACTTCCCAGATTAGCATTATACTTTGTACACAGAGGTATGCAACTGTTCATCTCTGGGGATTCTCACATGTCCAACCAATATTCCCCATTATGACTATCGGGATGATATATATCCACACTCTGTCAACCAGAGGAACACACGAATAATTTAGGTTCACTTCGTCGCCCTCTGGTGGAGTTTGATAAATATCCACTGGGGGATGGGAGGCGTCAAGAACATTGGAGAAATACTATAAATCAAATCTAAAAATATGAAATATAATACTCGGCCAGTATAAGTGTTTAAAAGATCGTTTTTCTTCTAATGTTATCAAGATTCAGCAACATTACTTTAGGCCGATATTCCTGTGTAGGAATAAGTATGCAATTATTTTACTTGAATGAGGCAGCAGGCATATATATATATACATATATACACATATATTATTTTACTGGACCAATCCAGCTGTAGATATCACACTAAAACCAAGCCTGAATGATGAACCATGGGCTAAGTGGTTTAATCAGGTTTTCTGGAAAGTAGTTGTATTTTTATAATGTGCCACCTTGACCAATCAGAAATAGTTTATAGAAGACCGAGATATACAGCATGTGCATTCTATCTACATCTATATGTTTACTCGGCAAAACCAATTGGCATCCCGCCGAGAGTGCAAAATTGCACTAGGGGTGCAGCTGATCAATACCAGCTGCAGGCCAGAATTTACACTCTGGCAGAAAGGTTCCTGAAAGATGCCGAGTTACCAGATTCCAATGTAGTTAAACCAGAGGGAAGATTATTCCAGTCAGTCACAGTCCTTGGGAAATAACTGTATTTATATTGGTCACAGTTGGTTGCCATTTCTATATAGCAATTTCCATGGTTTTTCCTTGTACGGGCTGATTTCATTTTGACATGTTCAGGTAGTTTCAAAGCTATTTCACCATTTATAGCCTTATAAAATAGAACCAGCCTCTGGGTCCTCCTTCTCCCTGCTAGTGAATCCCAATTTAGGTCTTCGAGAATTTTTGTTACAGTGCCTGCCTCTCTCTTCCAATTGCTAGACACAAATCTAGCAGCTCGTCTTTGCACTGATTCTATTCGGTCAATATCTTTCTTAAGGTAAGGGTCCCACACACTTGATGCATATTCTAAATGAGGGCGCACCAGTGTATTGTAAGCTGCCTCCTTGATATTTCCTGGGCACATGTTGAAGTTCCTTCTTACAAAACCCAGTACTTGATTTGCTTTGCAGACAATGTTATTAATATGTTCATCCCATTTCATATTTGTTTGTAGCTCTACTCCAAGATAGGGGTGATGATCAACATGTTGCAGGGTGTGACCATTTAATGTATATTTCCTTGTTTCAAGAGCTTGGCTTCTTTTCTTGCTGCTCAGGGTGTAGCATTTCTGAGCATTGAAGTCCATTTGCCACTCATTTGACCATTCCTCCAGTGTGTTCAGGTCCTCTTGCAGTTTAACTGCATCATCATCACTTTGAACTATTCTATATAGGAGGCTGTCATCTGCAAATAGTCTAATGTTTGAGTGTTTTAGTTTCTCTCCGATGTCGTTAATATAGAGTAGAAAAAGTATTGGCCCCAGTACTGTTCCCTGTGGCACTCCAGATTTCACATGTACAGGGTCAGATTCTTCGCCATCAATAACTACCTTCTGTTCACGGTTTGAAAGCCAGTTTTTAATCCATGATCCAACCTGCCCTGAGATTCCGTAATACTCAAGTTTATTATTTAGTCTTTCATGACAGACTGTATCAAAGGCTTTACTAAAATCAAGGATGAGCATATAAACATTTTTTCCCTCATTTCTAGCCTTAAATATATCCTGTAAGGTCGTGATTAACTGTGTTTCGCATGAGTGACCTGTTCGGAGGCCATGCTGAAAATTTACCAGAATATTGTAAAATTCGCAATGGTTCATCATATGTCTGACAATTATGTGTTCCAAAATCTTACATGGCACAGATGTCAAGGAAACTGGCCTGTAGTTTGCTGCACAGCTTTTATCTCCCTTTTTAAAGACTGCAACAATGTTTGCTGCACGCCATGCTTTTGGTACTTCACCTTTGTCAAGTGAGTCTTGGAATATTTTTTGTAGTATTGGAGCTATTTCCTGCGAGCATTCTTTCAAGACTCTTGTTGGAATTTGATCTGGCCCATTTGCCTTTTTGCAGTTAAGGTTTGAGAGCAGCTTTTCAACACCAGCAACTGTGATGATAATTGGCTTTATTTGTGGAGTGGTTGGTTCACCTTTGTCGGGAATATTTTCCATGTTTTCAGAAGAAAATACAGATTTATATTGACGTGATAGAACTTCTGCCTTGCCCTTACTGTCTTTCACTTCAATACCATTTTCCGTTAATGTTGGTACACCAACCGTATCTTTGCGTCTTGACCTAATGTAGTTCCAGAACCTTTTTCCCATTGAAGGTCTACTAAATTCAATGTCTGGTAGATCAAGTAATCCAAGAACATATTCATCATGGGATTCTCTCAACTTATGTTTTATATGTTTTCTAAGGTTTCTGAATTTACTACGGTCAGAATCCTTTTTGGTTTTTTCAGCTTTGTTGTATAGTCTTTGTTTTCTTCTAATTTGTCTCTTGATTTCTTTTGTCATCCATGGCACATCCCATCTACCAGATATTTTCTTGGTTGGGATATGTCTCTTGATTGACTCCATAAGCTTTGTTGTGAACTTATTGTTCAGAGTTTCAACTGGAAGGATAGAATCTTTGATCTCATCTTCATAAAAGGTAAGCATATCTTTTTTAATCTCATTCATGTCTCCTTTGTTGTACATTAGCACATTTCTTGGTTTTTTCTTGGCTAGTGTGGCTTTTGCATTGATTTCTGTTATTACCACATCATGGTCACTCATGCCTGGATGGACAGATACTTTATTTACTAGGCTAGGGTTGGTTGTACATACTAAATCTAATCTATTTCCTCCCCTGGTTGGGTGTGGATTTACTTGCGTAAGGCAGTGTTCATTAAAAGTATTAATCATTGCTGTATTAAGGTCAGTCCCATATGCAGGGCTTGGTTTACAAGACATATTCTCCCATGCTATATCTGGTACATTGAAATCCCCTGTGAGCAGAATATTTGGAGTATTTGTATTAGACTGGGGAATCTTCCCCAGAGATGCATTGAGTTCATGAACATTGGTTATATTTCTGTCTGTTGGTCTATAGTAGCATCCTATAAACAGAGGTTTTGTGCCAGATATGTTAAGTTTTCTCCATACTAGTTCACAGTCAGTTTTTAAGCTTTCCTCCTTTGGGTCTGACAGCCATCTTTTGTTGATTCCAATCAACACCCCACCACCACCCTTGCATCTGTCTTCTCGCCAAATATCATAGTCAGGGTGAATGACACAGTCGGCAATAGTGTGATCAATGTGGGATTCTGTTATGCATAATATGTCAGGGTAGTTGTGCTCGGTTATTAGTTCATGTAGTTCCAGTTGTTTTTTGGTAGAGTTTAAGCCTCTACAGTTCACTGTCATGATCTTAAGCTTTTGTATTTTTTGTTTTTTCCGGCCTTGCTTTGGTCCAGTGGTGTGGGTATTCCCAGTTGATTGGTCCTGAGTACTTTCCTCACTTATGGCACTTTCATCACAAAGTGTTTCAAAAAGGTTGTTTGTTTCAATTTCACTGTCAAAGAAAGCATCAGAGATATTAGGTAGGCGGCATTTCCAGCACTCCCATGACAGCCATCTTTGTTTATTGAATAATTCATAATCTTTATTTGTTAGCCCATCACATTTAATGTGTACAAATATATCACATTCATCACACTGCATGGCTCTGTGATTTTTGGCAACTGGTCTTTCACACACGCCACAGGGGTATCGAACAGGCCCTGGGTGTGGGTGAACGTCACCACATAAAAGGAGTAAGGATATTTTGAAAAGTAGCATATAGCTATTGCCTCTTTTCTTCAAATTTGTTTTATCCCAGTAGCAGTAATTTTGTTTTCTGTATATAACACTGGCTTGGTGTGAAGCAATACCCAGTATTGGGTTTCTTTCAATCATACATTGCTTGTGTATCATGTCATTAATGATAAAAAATGTGGTACTTCCAGATTTGTAGGAAATATTGGCAGAATTTCCTGCATGGGT
Organism: Amphiduros pacificus; assembly: GCA_949316495.1. Lineage (NCBI taxonomy): Eukaryota > Metazoa > Annelida > Polychaeta > Phyllodocida > Hesionidae > Amphiduros > Amphiduros pacificus. The sequence continues at coordinate 54,234,308 of OX439002.1, read as the reverse complement.
TATGCTTGCCACCAAGATACAGGCAAGACAGTTTAGAATCAGTTTTGGAAGATAATGTTTCATCTTGTTAGGCATATTCATTAGTTTCTTTTATTTTCTAAATAAGGATGTAAGTATTTTGGATAGGGTTGTAAGCTGAGTATATTTCCTGTGTTACTGAGTAGTGCACCGGTTGACCCAAGAATGTGGGACAAGAATGTAGATTGTGGATATCAGAGTGGGAAGAGTGTCCCAGTTTACAATCTAAGAGTGTAGGTTGTAATTATCAGAGTGTAGGTTGTAATTATCAAAGTGGGAAGAGTGTCCCAGTTTACAAACTAAGAGTGTAGGTTGTAATTATCAGAGTGGGAAGAGTGTCCCAGTTTACAATCTAAGAGTGTAGGTTGTAATTATCAGAGTGTAGGTTGTAATTATCAGAGTGGGAAGAGTGTCCCAGTTTACAATCTAAGAGTGTTGGTTGTAATTATCAGAGTGGGAAGAGTGTCCCAGGTTACAATCCAAGGGCCAAGTCAAACTAAGAGTGTAGATTGACGAGTATGTAGTCGGGAAGAGTGTCCACGACTCGTAGGATAAATAATTTACTCGAAAAGACAGAGGGCAGCAGAATGGCCGCGGGATCTGTGTTTTCATAAAACAGTATACTCTCCAGGTCACGCAGCCAGACCACTACACAACCAGTCAGTTCAAGTCGTCTGTAAAAACTGCCTTTGTTCGGTAAAAATGGCTCCAAAATGCCACTAATATTGAACAGAACAGTATGTAGTGCGCTCGGGAGTCGGTAGGGATTCAGGTAAGATGGTATCAGATCCAGTAAAACGATATTTAACTACGAAAAACGGGAGCCGATAAAAAGCTGGTCCACCATTACCGACGCATGCGCACTTATGCGTCGGGACGCATGCGCACTTATGCGTCTTATGCATTGGGACTGTTCTCTTCGATAATGGCGCATCTATGGAGATATATACATACGTCATCAGTTTGTATGCTTTTAACATGCATTTCTCCTACCCAGGTGAACATCCAAATAAACAATCAAATGAATTTTGGACCAATTTAAACATTCTTGAAAGCTCTGCTGTATCATGTGATCGTTTTCACACTTTCTTTTTTTTCACTTCTTCTGCATCGTATTTTCTGCAACTATCAATTTCTATGGATCGATTATAATAAACTTTCTTAGAATTAATTCAGGGAATGTTGGATAATTTCTTTAATTTTGGTTGCTAACACGAGCTTATTTTCTTTATTCTTACTCGGATTTCACTCGGTTAATATTCTTAAGTGTAGAAATTCGAAGATACAATAAGTGATGTTCAAGGCAAATATTTAATAAACACTTTTTTATTCAAAAATATATACATGTACAACATTGTGAGTCAACCTGAGAGAACGAAGAGTATTCGACATTCTTAGAGATAAATATTTCGCAGGTATTGTGTCAAAATATTAAAGAAATGGCTATGTCCCTTTTTGCTGAATATAGTAAGATAAAAAAATATCTATAAGGTCAAAGAAAGTGTTATTTTTCGTGGCCACCCTGCTCTGTCTATATATTATTTAAATAGTTCCAAATGTATAGCTGTGACTTCGGACGATGTTTTCACAGCAGAAAATGTATCATTGGCCTCATTTAAAGCTTTCATGAAATCACATTTTCAAACACTTTTCCTTTACAGAACGTAAATGTTTATATTCTTAACTTTAGGATCAAATGCTAATACCTATCATATTAGACAGACATAAATTTCCGTGCCGTTTATTTCATAAAAGCTTTAATTAACATGTAATATTGATGATATATATTTGATGATATATATATATATATATATATATAACAAGATGGCATCTTTAAACTTATAAAATATATATATATATATATATATATATATATATATATATATATATATATATATATATATATATATATATATATATATATATATATATATATATATATATATATATATATATATATATATATATATATATATATATATATATATCATCAAATATATATCATCAATATTACATGTTAATTAAATATTGATGATATATATTTGATGATATATATATATATATATATACATATATACATATATATATATTTATATTATATATATTATATATATATATATATATATATATATATATATATATATATATATATATATATATATATATATATATATATATATATATACTACTCTTTTATTCTGAGAAAATGATTGATAAGAAACAATACATTTTATCCTCAGTCTTTTATCACAATTCACACAAATATTTAGCAATCAAAAGATGATATGATGTTTCATCTGCATAACTCGATTTCACAAATAACATGAATACATCTGTGTTAGATAATCTTGCAATTATTCTTAATCCATCTTTTAAGACAATTTATATTTACAACAATGAAGAAACACCACAACTATATTATCAATTTGTACTACAAATCATAATTCAAATATTCAACCTTGGTTTGAAATATTAAAATAAACCCTGATTAACCTTATATAATTATGGTATTATAAGGTGAAGTAATGAGAGATTCAACCCTCCTGTTATATGTATTGACGTTTTTGTGTTCTTCATGATTTAGAACCCGTTTGCTGTCCTAATACGATGCACAAATATTTACAAACATGTGTTGTGAAAATATCATTTTTTTATATTTCCTTTTGTTATGTCTAAGCTGTTATGATATATAAAACGTATAAAAAAAGAGAAAATTGGTCTGCCATAATATTCACAATGAAAATTAAATGAGACAGGTTGAGTGTTTGTTTGATAAAAGCATTGAAAAAATATAAAATTATGATTAATTTGTAACTACAGTAATAAAAGAAGCAGATCACTTTACACCGGAAATGAAACTTAAGATATACCTTGGTATGCTGCCATTACAGCATCATTAAAAAAGTGAATATGCTCAAAATGTATAAAACATGTCAAGATCAAATATCTGAATGGTCTCTCACTTAGGAACTTGCCATAATGATTACAGCGGCGAGCAGGAAGGCAACAGACACTAGCATGTACACTCCAAACAGCGGCATGAAGAGAGGGCTCGGCTTAGGCTTGGTGTTCTCCGTGTCCTCCATCTGGATGCTGCCTGTGGTCTTTGCAACATCGTCCTTGTCATTTCCATCCTTAGTGGGGGCAGGGGGTCCAATTTGGGGCTCCACTCCAGCTGAATAAGCCAATCATAGGGTGTTTTTTTAAACTTGATTAACACATTTTGGGGTATTTTTGGTTAGATCTTATGTATACACCGTGCAAAATTCATACTCTTATTTTTATGATTTTATTAAAATCCACGAATTTTATTAATTAGTGTGTTTCTTATTAAACATGAATACAAACCCAGGTGGACTGTCCTAATGTCCACCTGGGTTTGTATTCATGTTTAATAAGAAACACACTAATTAATAAAATTCGTGGAATGCATTTGATTTTTTGTGGTTTTCTGAGACAATATTTTTCACAGGGATTGCCTCTAAATTGAAGGATTAATAGCAGAACCTATACGGATTGATATTGGCAATATTAACATGATTATATACATATAATTGGTGAAGTTAATTAGGGAAAGTGAAGCATGCGCATTGCATACAAACGGGAAAGGCTGGAATAATTCTAATGCAGGATACGGGAGCCAACTTAGAGACCATGAATGTGCGAGAGGAACATACACCTAAAATAACTTTCAATAAATCCATGTCATGGTTGAAAATGATTTTTATCTGAAGAGCTGTGTACCCTTGAAAAGAAGCGATACCCAAGCCTATGTCACACACTGAGTAATATGTTTAACTGAGAAAATCTGATTCTTTATGCAAACACACATATGATACACGACATGTAGTATATGTCATAGGAATAAACATAATTACTCATGATATTTACACACGCACATCCATGCACATTCACGCACAATAACTAAACTTATCAGCTTCTCTTACAGTCAAATCTTTAGTTCCATCGAAAAACTTAATGCCGCACTTTCAAATGATTAAGAATGTAGTGCAGTATTTGAAATAGTTGTGGAGGTTTCTCAAAGAAAATCTGGTCATTGTTGGTGTAGTGGGTCATTGATGGCGTAAGTCATTGTTGTTTAGTGGAAAAAAATGTTTGTGTAGTGGGTCATATTACGGGTTTAGGGGATCATTGTTGGTGTATTGGGTCACTTAGTTAGAGTGGGCTATTTTTGGTGTAGTAGGTCACATTTGGTGTCATGAGTTACTGTAAGTGTAGTGGGTCACTAGTAGTGTAATGGGTCTTATTATAGGAGCAGTGGGCCAATGCTATTACAGTGGGTCCTTGCTAGTGTAGTGGGCCATTGTTGATTTAGTTGGTCATCGTTGGTGAAGTGGTCACTGTTGGTGTATTGGGTCATTGTTTATGTAGATTGTCATTGTTGATGTAGTGGGTGATTGTTAGTGTAGTGGGCCATTTTTGGTATAGTGAATATATGTGAGTCACAGAGTGATCACGAATGAATGTAGATTTATAATTGATTCTACATTGTCAAGACAATAAATGATTCCAAAAGGAACAGTAACGCTAACTATAAAACAAAGTAACACACACATGAAATGAGGTACAACATATTTTAAAGTTTCTAAAATATAGACTATTCAAAGGAGCTGGTGGATAGGATGAGGGGTGGAACATACCGACTTCTATCATCTGGTCTGATGTGTGACGTCAGAAAGAAATGGAACAATTAGGATATCCATGTGACAACAAGATATATTTAAAATGATGAACGATAAAACAAAATATACATAGTGTAAAATCATTAAAAGCAATGATTACAGATGTAGAATATGGTTACTGATCGTGTACAAATGAATGATGTTGTGTTAATATGACATAATTGATCTAATCTTGACTGATTCATACCTTTTTTGGCCTTCATGTTGAGAATCTCCAGAATTATGGACATGACAACGATGAAGATCAGCCATACTCCAACTACAATGGACTCCTTCTTCCTCAGTTCTTTATCCATTGTGCTGTGGTTGAAGCCCAGAAATATTGATATCACTGAAATAATATCCAAAACCATTCAACACTGCCTTGACGATTAAGATTATATTCTAAATGCTACCTATATCACATCATCAAGATATGTGAGTTTAACTGAAAAATAAAATAAATAAACAAAAACATTTAGATATAAAGGATTCATATGGGAGAAGCTGTTAAATGATGAATTTGTTGGATGAAAGATAGGCTTGTATGAGTTATGGTCAGACGGAAATAAACTTACCTGCAACAATCCCAGTGAGAATTCCCACAGTTCTGTGCACAATGTTGAAGATATATCTGTTCTCAGCATCCGGGTCAGGCCTGATTAGCGCAGCAATTATTTGCGAAATTTGTCCCACCACAGCCAACACTCCAGTAATGCCATGGGCATTTCCACTCTGCACAATATGCCCAATACATATACATATATATATATATAAAGAATATAAGCTAGAAAAGAGATTATAATCAACAATGTGTGTGTATTCATCGAGCATATATTCAATTATATGGCATTGTTGGTATTTAAATAAATATGTATCATGGCCATCCTATGGATGAATATCATCTATCGTGGTCTTAGAATGCATCAATCAGTACAGAAATCACAGTTATAAAATTAAGTGCAGATATAAATAAAGCTGAAATGGAGATTTAATATCACAGATTAATGCATGATACTAACCGACTTCCATCCCCCAAGGTGCAACATTATGATAGCACAGCAAATGATTCCCTGTACTGTAGCAATCCACATCCATATTTGATGCAACTGTAAAACACAAAATATATGATAATCCTCATAATTGGTAAGTTTATTACAAACAGATTTCTGTAGAACTACATGTATTCTAGGTTCAACCTAATACACATTTGTTAAATATGCGCCAATATTTGATACAATTGATTTCTTTGAATTTCTTTGCCATTGGTTCCGACACGGGTTTGTTATTTTGTTTTAAACTGGTAAATATCAAACATATAAATTTTGAAATAACATCTTGTTATTTAGCATAACAGCCTAATGACTCACTCTGAAGAACAGTGGTTTGCCGCAGACAGGTTTGACCAGGGATAGTTTGTAGTAGCGCATGAGGATGACGGCAGCCGCAGTGAAGAACAGATAGGACAGAGTCCCCAGAACACCTGGCATTACATCCAATACAATGCTCATTAATACACAGATGTCAGGAAACTCATATGATTTGAAATTAGCATTAATGGCAAGATAATAGTTCATGAAATAATATTATCAGTTTAAACATTTGAAAAAAGTCTATTTAATTATCATTTATATGATCGACATGATACTATTGTAACGTTGACGAAAGTGTTCAATGCTTCTTTAACTTGCAAACATACATTAATATTCAAGATAATCATTATCTAATAAATAAGATAAGGTTTTCATAACTTCTGGAAATAGAGCATATATACTAACCATGCCCAATGAGGAGGAACTCCAGGGTTGACCCGCCTGTGACACCATTGGCTGTGAAGTCTGTTGAGGAACCTATTATGGGGAGCTCAGCATGGTGATTAGGCGTGGTGGTACCTGAGATAGAAAAAAACAATAGGTGTGATATACATATTTTTCCACAATTAAATCAATGTTTAATACAATATCTTATACATGGACCAAAATAATGTACCAATATTATTTGTTTTAAATGCTTAATATAGATTTCAATATGAGGTCTATCTTGTACATAAGATTGGCCTATTATCCCAAATACACTGTACATGTAAGATCAATTTTCATTCAAAAAAGACAATTTATCCATTTCTTAATGATTTTTAGCAATAAGCATACGTATGCATATGTTGTTATATTTTTTCATATTCCAGGCATTGGTTGGCGAACGACCAAAGGTTTTATAACCAGTGGCTGTATTTAATTTGCTCCTCCTTGCACCATTAAACAAAAGTTTATACTAGATATTATAGATAATACCTGCAAATGTTGCTCCTCTGGCCATGAAGACGCTGTAGGATGTGTTATGTAGATGGTACGTGACATCGCCGAGAGAGGACGCGCTGGTCACGGAGGCAGGACGGCTGAACCTGCAGTACACTGTGCTTCCAACCTTCTTTATCTTCATATCAGTCAGACCGTTCTGAAACAAACACAAACAGAACATAGCAGAATATAGTAGAACTTTATCTTCATATCAGTCAGACCATTCTGAAACAAACACAAATAGACCATAGCAATAGGACCCTTTAATCAGTTCATTGTTTGAGTGTTGCTAAGACTGTTAATCTAATTGCAACTACAAGGGAAGAATCATACCAATAAATTAAGTGTTCATAGACATCAAAAGTTATTTAAGATGGTATATATAAAACTAAGCCTTACCACATCAAGAATCTCGTACCACTTGACATCATATGCTCCTGTAGCATGGATGGTCATCCCATGTTGTATATCCATCAGGGCAGATGAGCTATATACACAGGCTATGACCTCATCATCTCCCTGCAAACACACCAACAAATATATATAAAAAAGATTTGATAACTGAATGAGAAGCCCATTAAATTGGTTATAGAAAGTGTGGGATTTATTAATTATGATGTACTGACCATTTTTGCATCATCAGAGAAGGCAAGAGCCAGATAGTCGTAATCTTCGCCCTTCATCTCAAAGTCAAAGGTCTCGGTAGTCGAGTTGTAAGCATACGATGCTATGAACCTATGAGGAAAAGTAATCTTAAAGATATTGATATGATCTCACACCAAACTAACTGTGTATGGAAAGGGGCACTGGTCGATCGGAAATAAGAGCATGCTGTGACTGCAAGTGACCATCTTGATAGGATCACCATGTCGCCCTCTGGTGGAGTTTGGATTGGATTTTAAAGAGCTTTATGTGCACTTCCGGTGTTTTGTTCATTTCCGGTGCGTGTTGTATTCAATGAGGCAAGATTGCAACCCGCAATCGAATTATGATATTACATCACATTAGCTCTATCTAATACATAATTATTGATATTAAAAGACATTCACAATAATAGTTGGATTTTTTGTGTTTATAGCAAAAATCATTTTATTGATGCAAAACATACATAGGAAGCAGTATTTTATAACACCTACCTGCATCCATTACCCCCACAGCCGGAAGGGTACTCAAAACATCCTTTTGTGTCTCCACAAGAAGAAAAGTCCGGTGTGGCCATAACATTGGACACCTGATAAACATAAAACAAGACAATGCAGAAAACATTCCAAGCATTCAAATGTTTAGTATGTTGTTATGGTGTGTTATGGTAAAAGTAGTTTTTATCTGAAACAAGTCAAAGTAGTTTTTATTTGAAACAAGTATTGCTTAAATTTAGATAACAAAAGAATTGTATCTCAAAATTTTAGGTGCTCAAAAACGTTATTCATAAACGTAAATTAAACTCTGCATTATATTATAAAATAGCGTTTTTACAACTGAGTTTTCAAGGTAATATACATGAATGGGAATGGTACTGACTGTGTTGTCGGCATTTCCTGTGTCCACGGCGGCCACATTTGCAGTCAAAGTGCTGCTTGAAACCTCAGTCCAAAACTCACTGTAACTCCGGACCACTGTGGCTCTATATTATAGATATTAACATTTGTAGTCCCTTGCAATAAGAGTCTTAAACATATTCATGATTATTTATCTGAATTAATGGATATGCATTTAGTATCAAAATGGAATTTATTTATCATTATTTCATTCTTTTGAATTTGACAAATGGTTCACGTACAGTGCTTGAACTTGTTGTTAATTGTATTTTCATTTCGTGCAAGCAAGCAATACAAATGAATATCCATTTATCACATACTTGTGTTAAAGAGTTACTACCCCGAAATCTGTGCATTGAAAATGCACTGGAGCCTCGTTTTTAACCCGTGTGTTATAGACTATGCAGTCCATCTATATGGACATGTTACTAGTGTCTACGTGTGTTAATACTTTGTTATTGCCCTGGTTTTGTGCCCCGATTTTGATATTGTGTGATCGATGTCACGTCTAGGCACTTCAAGGAGCTACATTTTGAGGTCACTGTGACATTTGCATATGTTCATATAAATTTATAACATTACTGACTTCTCAAAACTACAACACGCATGTGATAGCTATGGCCACAATCTGTTATATATCAGGGATATAAGAAGTAATTATTGGTGATATTAACCAATGAAGGTCTTGCCCAATTATCTGTAGCACATAAAGAAACTTACACAAACTTGACATCACCTACAGAGGAGGCGGGAGCGGTCCAAGTCGCTGCTACGCTAGTTTCCTCAACCATCTCAGAGTGAACCCAGCAATTCTGAAAGAAAGATCATTAGACCCAAACTTTTTTCTCTCAGTAATATCCATGACTATAAAACAAAGAGGATAAATGTCCTCGTATAGTCTTATTAACATGTTCATATCTGAAGCGAGAATCCAATGAGGAATGTTCAACATCACGTGATAATATAAAATTAAGAAACCAAAATTCTTTAAAAAATGTCATGTAAACAGATATTTTCAATATTCTGCATTTTTTTATCACAACTTACATCTGTGCCAGAATAATCAAGGACTTTAGTTTTGGCTGCAATGGAGGAGAAGGTTCCAAGAAGCTGCTCCTGGTCATTAGATGTTCTGATGGCTCTGACCACCATACCCTTAATGTTACCACCATCACTTGACGCCAACGTCACTACCAAAGAAATATTACATGGTCAGATCGCCTCAGATCGCCTCATATCGCCTCATATCGCCTCAGATCGCCTCATATTTTGACAAAAAGATCTCATGAGAGATTTAAGGAGACATTTTTAAAAAACACAAATGCATGATGAATTTACATACGAATCAGAAATATTATAAAAATGACTAGAAATCAAGTTACAATGACAAATGAAATCAAGTTATAAATTACAAATCACAATTAAAAGCCGAATATGTAAGATACTATCATATGCAAATTAGGAAACCTAATTGTACAGATACTATTATCTTTTTTACAAAATCAAAGAACAAATCTTCATAAATTGTACTTATCAAAATCTAAAAGGTTTTGGCAGTTTACCTGTTATGGCATCATTTGGATTATAGGTGGAGGTGCTGAGAGTAAGAGTGAAGGGTGCTGCACTGGTCTGGGGATTGGCTCCATGCAGAGGAATGCCATCCAGACACTTGCCAGCAGGGGCTCCAGTGGGAAATGCTGCAAAATAATGCAATATAATACAACCTGAACATCAAAATAGCAAGAAAAAGAGAAAGAGGCCTTGGAGATTAGAGAAGAATTAAAATATACAGAGCAGTGAGTGAGAATATATATATATATATATATATATATATATATATATATATATATATATATATATATATATATATACTTGTATATATATATATATATATATATTACCAATGGAACTAATTGTTGATACAAGGTGTTTTACATGTATCAACATTCAAAGCTGTTGATAAGGTAAAGGAATGTAGCACAGCTTTACCTGTATCTACTAGTGTATCTGACTTTTGATGTTGTGTTCAAAGGAAAACAAACTTTGCATCTGATGTTTGATACTTAGAATCAATATAAATCGGATTTAAACATTTGCTGTGTATGAAGTGCTGTCTTCCAATTCGCAATATGCTAATCAGCTCTTCTTTATGTGTTTTTTTTTCAGCTGCATTTTTCCTTTCAGAATAAGGCTAAAATCAATAAACCAATTTCTTGACCATAATTGATAATTTATATCAAACATTTGAAAATCTTTATGACTCCCTTTATTGGTCTGATGATTTCTTTGAAACTTGAGTTTCCTTTAAAGTTTAAATTTAGACTTGGCTTGATACATTTTTGGAAATGGTTGTGACAGAAGGGTATAGAGTAATAATGTATCATACATACCTGATGTCACGTGTAGTAAACACAGGATTATTGTTACAATGGACTTCATCCTGATATCTGCAATAGAGTGTAAATGCATGTAGTACAATAAGGCAAAATCATGTTCTCCACATTACACCCCGGAGGAGAGATCACTGTGGCGGTAATGAATGGGACAACTCGATGTCACCTTTCTTGTCATGCCCTGCTTAATACCAGCAAAGTCCAAGTAAATGACGCCTGCACTTAACATAAATTTCAGTTTACAAACATGGCAAAACTACAAAATATACATGTCAGATATTTCTAAACAAAATAGTGATTATTAAAGGTAACTACATTCATATTTGTTGAGATTTGCTTTCTATCAAGGCTATATTTTGATATATTGCCATTTTTTTTACAACTCACAACATCTTTTATTAAACATATACAGGTAAATGATACATTAATCATTTACTGTTGTGATGCAATCGACCAAACTATATACGTTTAAATGGATACAATGGATGAGATAAAATATTTAACTGCGTCATTTTCACAGCTCATTATTAAGACCAAAGTAGCATAGGTAATGCCTCAGTCACATTTGCACCGGGCGCCGGCCGGGCAGTAACAATCGGCCGACTTCACAGTCTGCCGGGCGCCGGGGAGTTTATAAGCAACAATCTGAGATATGCCGTAGCTGTGGTCACATTATTAAAGGGCACCGCACGGCACGTGCAAGACTGAATGACACAGACGTCTGCAGGATATCTTAAAGACGTCTGAATCATTGACAGACGTCTGAAAGACATCCTAAAGACGTCTGTCTCATTTGAAAGACGTCTGAAAGACATCTTAAAGACGTCTATGATATATCGCAGGGAGCCCGTGCGATCATCTGACGATGGTCTATGAACACATGAAATAAATATAATCCTATTTTCACCGCACGATGCCACCGGCAGCCCTAAGATAATCTGCCGATGTCCCTGCGGGACACTGCCGGGACCCTGCCGTGCACTTTAAGATGATATTTGCTGATAAGACATCGGGGAAACGCCGGCAACTTTTATGTTCAAGATAAAAGTTCCTGATGACCCGCCCGACGTCTTAAAGATGCCCAATTGTGGCCGATGATCTCCCGGTGCCCGCACGGCAATCTGAAATGCCTGCCGATTTTGAAAAAAATACCCATCGGCCGGGCATCTTTACTGAAATCGGCGCAAATGTGACTGAGGTATTATGTGATGTGTTTAAGATATTGATATGCCCCATTCTTAGTACATGTTACCTTAATGCCTCAGTCACATTTGCACCGGGCGCCGGCCGGGCAGTAACAATCGGCCGACTTCACAGTCTGCCGGGCGCCGGGGAGTTTATAAGCAACAATCTGAGATATGCCGTAGCTGTGGTCACATTATTAAAGGGCACCGCACGGCACGTGCAAGACTGAATGACACAGACGTCTGCAGGATATCTTAAAGACGTCTGAATCATTGACAGACGTCTGAAAGACATCCTAAAGACGTCTGTCTCATTTGACAGACGTCTGAAAGACATCTTAAAGAAGTCTATGATATATCGCAGGGAGCCCGTGCGATCATCTGACGATGGTCTATGAACACATGAAATAAATATAATCCTATTTTCACCGCACGATGCCACCGGCAGCCCTAAGATAATCTGCCGATGTCCCTGCGGGACACTGCCGGGACCCTGCCGTGCACTTTAAGATGATATTTGCTGATAAGACATCGGGGAAACGCCGGCAACTTTTATGTTCAAGATAAAAGTTCCCGATGACCCGCCCGACGTCTTAAAGATGCCCAATTGTGGCCGATGATCTCCCGGTGCCCGCACGGCAATCTGAAATGCCTGCCGATTTTGAAAAAAATACCCATCGGCCGGGCATCTTTACTGAAATCGGCGCAAATGTGACTGAGGTATAAGTGGCAAGTCCTTTGTTTGAACTACCAGCTGACTCAAAAATGATTAATAATTGCTGTAACAGATAACAACTCCATCAGAAATAAAATGGTGGTGCAAAAATATTATTTGTTTGTGTGTTTGGGATGTTACATCACGTTCAACATGACTTCAGTCATTTCATGGTGAGACCTACACAGTACTGCCTCACTGAATTGTCATTTGGCAGGTTCTTGAAATGACATCTCATGTGAATGCAATTTCGTCACGGCCGGGTAGCATATCATGACCTTTGGGTCAACAGAAAGAACTGGTGCTTATAAGCTTGTGCTCTAGCCAACTGTCCTTCCAGTAATATTTTATTTTTTGATAACTTTTATTTATTCATTCTGTGTGAGTTGCAATTTTGGTATTATCATAAAATCAACTGTTTATGAACAATACTAAATGTCCCAAATATGTATGTTTATCTCCATCGTCAGTGAATGTGGATTTTGTTTGTTTGTTTGGGGTTTTACATCACTTTCAACATTATTTCAGTCATTTCGTGATGAGACCTACTTGTAGCAGATATAGTGCTGCCTCACTGAATTGTCATGTCGCAGGTCCTTGACATGACAACCCACCCGGTCATAGATTTACAAGGACAACGGGCTAACCCTTTAGGCACGGGCCTCAGCTCATGTGGGAAATTGTATCAAGAGTTCAATCTTGGCACAACCGACCTTTGGACCACCACAGAGGAACTGGTGCTAATAAGCTGGCGCTCTAACCAACTGAGCTAATTACTAACACCTGGTGTACTCACCAATTACCCAAACTGAACCTTAGTGAATAACATCAGTTTAAGAAAATAAGTACCTTTGCTTACAAAGTGGATTTTATTGATAAATATATATTATTTTGATATGTTAATATTGTAAACCTTTGTCCACATGTTATAAAAGTAACCTTTAATATCAAAATATACACTGAGATTTTTACTGTTCAATAAAACATAAAAGACTTGTATATAAAACAAATGACAGATTTAGAATGTGTAATACATTATTATATCTTGCCCGGGCCTAATGTAGCCCACAGCTCTAAAACTGGTCCTTACTATAAACTGATCAAGAGTCAAAATCTACTTATTTTAAGGAGGCCTTATTATGGAGAGTTCTTTAATGGTTACTTTCTATTCCATTCCCTAAACTGGAGGTTAGAGCTGATTATTGAGTTGTCAAACATCAGTCTATGCCTGCCTGTAATTATTTTCTTTCATGGTTCAACCTTTGATAACACAAATATTCCATCCAACTAGCCGTGACAGAGGACAATTGCGGATCAGTTTAATTCAATACAGTGGATTGATGAGATCACAAACATTTTGAATATGAGATGGTGGCTTATCAGCGAATCAGGTTCCTGATTTAGATGAGGGTCAAATCCTGCTTTCGCTTTTGTGCAATTATGAAGTTAGTTTAGATTACTATAGAAATATCATAGCTTTGTTAAAAGCAGGGAAAGGAGTATTGAATATTATCCAAATATCTTGGTATTTTTTTTTTTATCTTAAAGGCAGTAACACGTTTTTCACTCGCCAGGAAGACAAGAGCAGCATTAGGCAACTGAATATATTGCACAATACCGCCATTGATTGCCAACAAAGCCACTGATGGTTGTTTATAACTGTCATGCTATATAAAGTTCAATTTTGCTATATTTAGTGGCTTTGGGCAACTTATCATAAAAGCACCTTACCATTAAATACCATTACTTAGTTGTAGTTCTCTTCAGGTCAACTTTAAGATTTGTCAAATAGCTGATGAGAAGGTTTTAATCGTGTGATGATGATTTATGATTAATAAAATATCAAACCCAATATAACTAAAATAAATGTTTTCAGTTGTAATTCTATGCATCAAACCGTATCAAAATTTTCTGATGTGCCTCTTAATGCAGATACTACATTTTTTATTGTTTTTGTTTGTAGTTGTTTTACCCAATAAAGCAATGACTTCTGTTAATCTGGGTCTAGGCCCAAGTTACATGAAACACAGTAATATTTGACATACTTCATGGTAATAGAGAGCTACCACATGTTTACATAAACATAACAACGATAATGTAGATACTTAGAAATAAAGGATCAGAGATGGATGCTGTTTGCTTTATTGTTTGCTTGGTGAGCGACTCTGCGATGTTTCTAACTTAAATCCCAACATCTCCAAATGTTATAAAATAACAGTTATTATATCATTAACATTGATTTATATGAAATTAAAACATGTGATAGACTGATATGCTTAACATTATTATCATTATTAAACTTATTATCTGTTTGAATAATGATTGAAGAAAACAAGATTGCAAAACATATAGATATTGAAACCTTTATAATTTCAATATCATTATTTCATTGTGAGGACTTGTCCTATTCAATTTCTTTCATTTGAGTATGTTTAGAGATAAATAGTTAATGCCTTTCTTCATTTCAGACCTTATTGTTTGAATACTATCAATGACTGCAAACCACATGCATACATACACATATCTTTTAATTGACTGTTTAAGCTGTATATGTTACCACACACTGGGATGACTGGAGATGTTAAGCAGCTTAAAAGGTGTTAATTAATTACATCCATGTACAGAGTAAACACGCATCTGAATGCTACCAAACTTTCGTCTTAATCATCTTGATGCTTTTGAAAACAATTTTGGAGAAAAATGGATATCACAGCTCAGGCAACCTATATGTGCCTCATACTATACGTTGATTACTCATCAATTACCATAATTATAATTGACATATTAGATTAGATTATCCATTTATTTTTAGATTGAAAAGTTTTGTTCTGGGTGAGTAGGGCCTCATTGTAATTATAAATTGATTATAAATATTATTTCTGCTCCTACATTATCATGTAAACCATGGAGAAAACAACTAGAAAATATTATAATACTCTATGCATAAATAACACAAATTACATAAACATTCCCAGAATATCTCTCACCACTTTAATCTTATAGAATAGTATGGAATGTGAAGTTTCACGTAACCATGGTAAATATCACAATATTCCTTATGTAACACATGTTCAATTAGACCAAGCAAGGCATAGATAGATTGTTCAAAGCTTAGAGTAATATACTATATTACTCTAAGTTCAAAGTGACTGCCATGGAGTTATGATATATTTGCTCCATGGATACTGTGAACAGACTACGCCTATGACATTATATAATGAACATAATGAAGACAGTCATTACTGACCTCACGGTATATATAACATGGACGTATCACATCCTCAGAGTCATGGGAATTATATTATCACGGAGGCGTTTTGACACAACTTTACATAATACATTAGTGACAGTAAGATCACAGGTAAAATAAGATTTCTTGTTGAGAAATTTTATCAGGCGCACCCAAATCAGAGATATTTACTAGTAAATCACTCACTGGAGAGCAACATGTGAAGGTCAATCGCATGTTAGTCGCTGACCTGTTATTCCCCTATAATTTATACATGTATATGACCAATATAATAGATTATACCTGGACCTGTTACGAGGGACCGTATTTATGAATGCCGTATATATTACACACAAATTACACAGCAATCTCTCGAGACCTTAGCTCTTAAGGCGCTCCAGATCATTGTAAAAGCGTCAACAACAGTAATTGCAGAAACTGGTTGGAGTCCTATATTTTACAATCACGAGATTGAAACATGTTAAAAAGAGCACTGAGAAAGAGTCAGAAATTAATCTTATCATGTTCAGTTGAACATTTTCAATTTGTGTACACATAGAAATATACAATATCTAAGTCTCATATCAAATTTAAAAAAAATAAAAAAAAACATCATATTATGTTGAAAGCGTTATATTTAGTTTGTTTCAATTTCCAAGATAATCTAAAAATAGCTTAAATAGGTGTAGGTCATGCCCGCCTCTTTTCATAGTAACTTACCTTCAGTGCTATTCCAAAGATAAATGCATGTGGTAAGATAATCCGTGTGGATATGACTCCAGAGAAGTTGCTTAATCAACGGAAACTGCAATATTCCTGAGTGAGTATAACTGTTACTTGTTTGAAATGTCGATGCTGCATAGGATTACTATATTATCCAGCGCAACACGTGTTTATTGACAAATACGTATACGCACTCCCATCGGCCCTCTTCTTCCTTCTAAGCGCTGTTTACAGGTAAACAGGCTCGATGGCATAGCATAACTCGGCATAGGTGGCGCTGGCTGTCTTCAGGCTGTTAATTATGTAATCAGCGCGTAGTCAAGGCCGTCTTCAATTCAATGCCGTACACTAATTAAATATTCAGCCGGAAAGATTAAAGGAGGTTTATAAATGCAATCATTATCAACTTTGGTATACTATTGTATATTATACTATCCAGACATAATATTCATATATCATATTGGTATTGAAATTATGTGTTAAATTCACTTGAGATGAATATTTCACACAGCATTATATTAATACTATGAGCAATTATAAAGTTATATTGCTCTCAGATTAATATTACTGTGCCAACTCTGAAACGAGGTTTGGCTTATATAGATAATTTAAATTTAATGGGTAGATTATGAGTAATTCCAGTTTAGTCGGATGTTTTCAAAAGAGGAAATATTTGCAAGTTTCGTTATATTAAAAAAGACTGTCATCAAGAAAAAGTGAACTTACGCATAAAATTCAGAAGAAAAAAATGAAGAGGTAAATTGGTTGTCCAATTTCACCCTAATATACATTTCAAGCTCAGATATTTCAACATCGCAGCTATTTTTATCTTCACAGCTATATTCAGGTGTCTGTATGGAACGCCCCCATGCTTGTGTTACATTCTGGTTGTGTTTAACAACAGTTAGGTATTTGATAAATAATCGGCTTTATTGATTAAATTATGGTGCATAATATATAATGATGATGATGTTTAGTGAAGAATATTACAAATCATAATAAAAGTTTGCTTATTAAAATAATATTGAATTAAAAAACAATATACACACCAAAGAACTGGGCTTCAACATGAAGCATAAATAAAGAATGAAAAAATATTATTCCCTTGCCCGCTTTGTTATGCCCGGCATGACCTAGTTTAATCGCCATCCCTGACTTCCAGTAGTCGGATCGATATTACCATATGCGCTGGGAGCGAGCGCGTTGGAGGGATCCTAGCGATCGCATCATGGATTGCCAGCCACGTGCAGACTGACTGCAATGACTGCTCCTCATGGTGACTGGGCTCTGTCTCAGCATGCTCAGCAACGATCGCGTACGAGAATAGTGCTCATGGCTAACTTCAGAAAGCCATAAATATTCATTGGAAAAACCTGCTTAACATGTATATTTGACGAATTTCAGTCCTTGACCATGTTGGCTGACCAAGAAAACCAGTGGTTTCACAATGTTTTTACATCATTAGTTGAAGAGGGACTGATTAACTGAGATTCTTGAGGTGCTAGAACAATTAAATGACGCCTTCAGACTGAGGGTGTGTTATTGTTCTCATATTAGAGTATGTGATAAGATGTGATAAGTTGGGGAGGTTGAGAAAATACCCCACTATACAGAGAACAGAGAGAGCCACTGACCATGCTGACCGCATCACAGGGATGATCCCTGATTAGAGATAACTTTGTATCCAAGCTTGGTTGCCACCTGAGATTATCCCTGCCTCCTAAATTCTGGTCATGCTGACCGAGATAAATTATGGGGTTCAGCTAAACATATAAATTCAAGATACTGTATTTCACACAAAGCGCTGTATTTTAATCAGGAAATACACCCGATGCTGTTCATTCTGGTACTTGAATCATTTGCATGTATATTACTATAAGTTCTCACTAACCTTCAATTTGGAGATGTTTGGTTGAAAGTGCACATTATGGTCAAATAGCTTTGGATAGAAGCCTTGTGATTCCTCACTTACCAAAGAAAGCTGTAGGGGACAGGGCCTATTCGGCTATTGCCTCTAAACATATGCTAAACTTTGGAGCCATCCCAAAAATGATGTTAGGACCAATGGATATTTTAAGAAACGCCTATCAAAAGTATATAATATGTAAAGAATCACATAGTCAGTTGAGGGCAGGGGGTGCCGGACTGGTTTGACCGAGGCCTGGCCGATAAAAATACAGGCTTCAACAAAATTTCACATTTGGCTTACACGGATATGTTCTTTATCAAAATATGACAAGATTAAAATTGAAAATATAAGCTGAAAATTCAAAAATGAAATTATAAAGTTGAAAATTTGAAAATGAAATTTTAAAATGGGGAATTGTATTAAAAATGACCAAATGTTTATTTGCCTCTTTTTTGAATTCCTTAATTATTTTATTCTTATAACACATCTAAATCAAAACAAATTGCGATCATACTGGTCAGTTGAGTTCACGACCCATAACAATCGATGGCACACCTGTTTTAGAAAGATGAATTATTCAATTTGATCAATACATATCACATAATTAAGCTTAATTTTCTCTTACTATTTTGAGACAAAGTGTTCGATAATTTAAATGAGATTTCATAAATTCATTATAAATTAATTTATAATTTCATTCATAATTAAAATAGGAGATTTCATTACTTGTTTTCCTCAGTTTTCAGCATTATAGAAAATCCTATCTCACTTCCTTACATGAAAGATTTTGTATGTGTCCAGATCTCTTTCATATATTTGAATGGATGAGTTGGTTGGGTGAATTTGATAAGAAAATTGCTCTGTCCACTCCAGATAAACTGCCCTTTCAGCATGCTCAGAGTATTGATTTTTAAACATCTATAGCACAAATTTATAGTTTATGATATTGGATCACTTTCAAGTTGGCGCTGATTTATTTCTGTCCAACCAGTAGAAATGAAATATGAATTTAAATTTGAGATTAGTACCCACTTTCACATACACACTAACAAATGTTTGATTCTGATCATCATGAAAAAGCCAAATGGAGGATAAGCAATCTAGACTATTCCGTTAGAAATTTTGAGAAATTATTTGAGACTTTAATCATCTAATATTTGTTTATCTTGAGGGTAATAGTTGTTTCAGATATATTTTAAATCGGCAGGCATGAAGATTATTATAAGAATTATGATTTTTTATATATTTTGTGATGACAATTTTTTTAATCACACGAATCAAATCATGGTTTGTTATTTAAAGTTTTATCTTAATTTATCCTATTCACTAAACATGTCAAATATGGCATTAACAGCACATGTGTGAACAAGAATGTTGGAACAATCTGGCAAAGTAATTTCAATGTGAAGAGAAAAACGTCATCAATTTGAGTGTACTCAACATGCGCTTCTGATAATCATGTAAACAATCATATAATCATTTCTGAAATGTTCAGAGCACATTTTGACTTTTGTTCAAATAAATATTTCTTGGCAATATTTCGTGACATGACCACGATGCAGAGGTTTCGTCACTGACCACCAGGTGTTTTTCATTAACCATTTGAATTTATGGAGTGACATCTGGTGAAAAAAATAATTGATACTATTTGGCATACAGTTTGGCTCTATCGCCTCACATATTGCCAAAATCAGAAACATTAATATCTCTGCCAAAATCTGTATGAAAAACGCTCCAAGGATAATGTATAAAGGCGACTTAACACATTGAAGTAGGAATATCACATATTTAAGTCAAAATCCTGAGTTTCTGCAAATGCAGAGATAAAACAATCCAAATATGTCTTAAATGTGGATAAGTTCAGTTAATAAAATGGTATATCTGCCCATAGAAGAAGGATAGATGTAGATATACAGAAGCAAAAGCAAAAGCATATTTAATCAGTGTATATAAAGCATTACTAAAGTAAAAATTAAACTTTCCACATTACACCAGCATATAAAATGTCACGGAATGACCTTCAGACCATTGAAGACATTAAATGAAAACAGGCACAAAACGGCACTGGAAATGAAGCTAAATTAACCAAACTGAACCTCTTTTGTCCATCATCATGATCATATATTGGCCGGGAGGTAGGTCCAAGAACCACTCTATTTCAGGCCCAAATGAGCATGATGAGGGTTGATTGGTTGGAGGAGAACATTCGAAGCGATATGTAATCTATTAAAATATACATGATGTCTTCAATTTCCCCATCACCACTTTATCATTGAGGAATAAATCTCTTCCTTATCTTGTATACATTTATTTGACTTTTGTTTTGTGAACTTTGTAATATATAAATCATCCTTTTATGACACAGATTCACATCCTGAACTGCCGCCATCAGGAAATGAAATACACTCCAGTGGACTCTCACCACAAACAGGCTGTGTAGGTTTTCATGTTAAATTATAGTATTTAAGAGAATAAAAGCCGTGTAGTTCTGCATTTAGCATGCAAGCAGCACAAGGAGATTACAAAATCGCTTGGTTAAAGATCATCAAGTTCATCAGGAGAGTACAGTAACAGTTGATACGTAAGTAGTCTTCGCTCCGACAATGCACTCAAATGTTTCACATTGAGTTTTCATATTGAAATATTATACATGCCGATTATATGAATTTTGGAATGATGATTTATAATAGCATCGGGCAATGACTGGGTTTGACATGAAGTACTATTTATGCCAGCATAATGTCAGATGCATGATGTTATGATAATATCTACGCTAATTGCTCCGTCAATAACTGGCATGGATGCTGTATGCGAAGGTTAGATGATGCAGCAGACCCTGCCAGCTGAAGGCCAATGCGGGACTGTAGTAAAACTGAATATATCATCAGAATAAAATAACATGAATATATATATATATATATATATACATCCTATATATATACATCCTATATATATATATATATATATATATATATACATACATATACATAGAGATATACATTAGATATCTCAAACCACAAAAAGTCCACTTTTAATGACAGTACATTTTTTTCTGGTTGGCATTTATATAAATAGGTGTGTGTAAGACCTATATATATATTTATATATAGATTGTGCACTGAAACATCCTGGCTGGGAACGAGTGTTGCTGGCCAAAGTTGCTGGCCAAAGATAATGTGGCTAAGATAATATGTTAATGGTATATCTGTATGTGATATCAGGCAAGCCAAAATGATGTGTAGAAGATAGAACAAAACCTGCACATCATGTTGGCTGACATATGGTTATGACATCCCACTACAAATACAGATATACCCAACTTCAAGGTGAGTTTGTGTTGCTGTCTTATAGACGGATCAATTCGATGACATTGTCATGGAGAGCTTTCGTTTATCTATGAAGAATGACTATTGTTGAAATATTAGCATATATATTGTTGTGAAGATTCACAATGATCTGGTCATAGGTTGAAGGCATATTGCTGACATCCGGGCAGGATGTGAATTTTCCCACCAACACAATGCATGTTACAGCGTGTCGACAAAAAATTCACAGAAATAAAGAAATATTCAGAGAATATTAAGAATCGTAAACAAACTATTATTAACATGATTAATGGGTATTGACAGTGTGATGATATCTTAATGATTATCAAAATTAGTGAAAACATAAAACCTGTTTGAGTTAATATATAGGTTATGTATTAATTTTTATAGTTTTAAAGTGCTAATGTCATATTTATATATATTTGAGTGTGGTATTTTATCTCCGATGTGGCATCAAGTGTTTGTAAAGCCGCGATATTTGTACTAAAGGACGGACCATTAATAATTCGGGGGTCAACATCTTTTTAACATTGTTCTGAAGATTAAATGGTTCTTTACCCGCAACTCCACGATAATATATATGCATCATTACATCTACATCTACATCTATATGTTTACTCGGCAAAACCAATTGGCATCCCGCCGAGAGTAATTTGTGATAATTTATTGTTTTGACTAAGAAAATGGATGTCCTAAATATATGTAAAATATCATAAATGGTACATTCAAGTTAGCTGTGATTAAGGAAGCAATATTAAATATTAGCCAAAATGATCTAAACTGGAATTTTCCATTAATTAAGAGAGCGGGGCCCTTAAAGAGGTGCAATATTCCACCAGTTTCAAGCCACCATGTTTTTAGTTCTCCCCTGTTCAACATTTTAATCCCCCACAACTTTTCCTTACTCCAGTGTTTCCCCTCCGAACCTAAGTGCATTTGCTTTTGGAAAAAAACACGTCATGACAAGGCATTTTCCTGGCATGGTTGGTAAACCGGATAAAATTTTTCCCAGCAGGCAAAACTGGTTGAAATGACGTGGTTTTATCCTGAATTACACACACAGTTTTGACGCGGTTAACTAGTGGATTATGTAAACAAAGTAATGTGTCCATTTCCATGTGAAAAAGATGTACATTATTCTAGTGAGCAAGACATGAATTATGTGAAAGAGGCGAGAATTACTCAGACAAAAAAGAATTTGATTTTCATTTTAATATGATTACTCTAAATGACTGTTTGGGCATTGTAAATCAGACCTCTTGTAATCTATGATATATCCCTGTCATTTGAGGAATTTTCCAAGGAAGGGTTTGGTTAGTAAGATTTTGAAAAGTGAAAATTATTAGTTTTAGGCAAACATAAAGTGGCAAGTTTTATCCTTTTAATCTTTTTGTAAATACAAATTATCATACTTTCCTGTTCTATCGCATTTGTCAGCATATTTTAGAATAATTTACTTCATATTTTGTAATCATGTCATAAACTTGACCTGGTCATAAACTGGACCAGAAATTCACGTCTCAATAAAAAATTCAAATCTTGGAAATCACGTCTTAATCAAGGACTAGAAATTCACATCTTGAAAATCACATCTTTACTACATCAAAAACTGGACCGGAAATTCACCACCTAACCGCGTCACAAACTGGACCAGAAATTTATTCGGTTATCCATGAGTTTCTGAGATTTCAACTAAAGAATTCTCATGTACAGTGTCTGCTGGGTTTTTGAACCGGGAAACTGTTAAAACCGCATAAATCACGCTGTTTCCAGACAACTGAAATTTCTTGTCAAAAATTGTTTAATACCTTCCTAGATCAGGAAGATTGAAACTAATAGTGTTTTTATGGATTAAACATAGCCATTAAGGGAATGTATTATAAACTTATCGAATACTCCACTTTTATACATTAAGTTTCATAAACTAAGAAATGAAACTGAATGTCTTGTAAAAAATGATTTATGAAAAAACACATTGGGATGATGGGGTGTGTTTGGTTAGGTTGTGTTGTGCCCCGTATTTATTGTTTAGGATTAAAGAATGGTCTTCCTCCCTCCCCCACAGCCCCTACTGAAGCTGGACCACAATGTGCCCAGGTTAGTCAATCAATTTTGGTTTATAGTTGACTTCCCCCTCCCTCGAAAATTGAACCTTTATTATCTTGAAACTTAATTATTTTCTTTATAAAATACTCCACAAACAATTTTTTTCACCAAAGGTGAAACTTTTACTATTCTCCCCTCAATTTTGGTGTTCTCAATACCTTTTTCCCACGAGAGGGCCTCACAGATATTTTTTTCACTTTTTCCACGCCTCCTTGTATATTTAATGGTCCGTTCTTCATGTCATGACCTTTCTATGAGGCCATCGCTCCGGAGGAAGGATCCAGTGACTGCGTGACCCAGTTGGCCCTGATATTGGTCACCATTTCACTCCATCAGTAAAATATACAGAAGTGCAGGTAATTCACAAACGAGATAAAACTCTTATATTTAAGATCTATATTCACATATGTGACATACATAAGACACAGATACTCGAGTTTTTATAGATATTTACCCAAGTCTTTCATAGGTATGATTCACAGTCTGTTTTTTCAGCACAGTTCTGACATATAGAGATGAAAACTTCGCTTTGCTCTGAATAAACATATGAAAGACATGTCACGTGTGTTACGCCTGCGGGCAGACCCAAACAGTAGAAATAATTAAAGAATTACAAAGTATCTTTATCTACCGTCCACCGTAGAACATACACAGGCGAGAGCACTAGGAATATTTACATATACTAAGGTATCTGATGTAGGGCATAGCGGCCGGGTTTGTGATCCTGTACATTTCCAGCTTGTATATTCATGATATCTGACCCACAAATGCACAGAACACAAACAAGAGCACAAGATTGGGATAATCAGTCATCTGATAGCAATACACTAGAGTCTGGGGTTGAACCTGGAGTTTAACATGCAAGATCATTATCATGCACACAGTGATGGGCTCCTGACTTTGACCATCTTATCACTTGCCTATTTATATGATAGCTCATCGATATCTGTTGGACATAACTATAAGTCATTTCAAACATGGCCAGTGAATGTGAGGAGTGGGTGACGTTTGCTGACCCTCCAGCCCAGAACAGGGTATACACCATATCATCTAACTCTGATTTTATTCTAGATGTTCTCCCGTCATCTCTGGATATGGATGATTCCAAGCTGTCAGCAGTGGAGGGGCCATCGTTTGTTAGTCTGGACAGAAGCAAGTTAGTTATCAACGCAGATTCAGATTACTACCAGATAGATCATGATGAAGAGCCACTGGTAAATAACAACAACCCAGACTCGGGATCTGGGTATGGATTACCACCCAATGTAGACCTGCCAGAACCAGACACATTCAGTGCCAGAGAAAGGACTTCAAATAATGCACTAAGCCATGTTATAACATTGGATCATCAGGATATTTCCACTTACCATTGTCACCCTCCCAAGCTGAAACAAACCAAGAAAGCCAGAAACCAACTTTTAGTTGTCAGCTGTCTGTGTGGGGTGTTTATGGTTGCAGAAGTATTAGGTAAGAAAAATACGTTTTTATATTCTCCAGCGTTAAAAAAAATATATATATATATATATATATTGGTATTCATACACATCATGATGGTACCTTATTTAATATCATAATATTATCTATTTTTATTTGAAATCCATATTATCCAGTATTTTATTACCATAGAGCCACTTTTGCCTAACACGGCTTCATCTTGTCCAAACAGGATATCGTCATCGATAATTTTGCTGGACGATTGCATGTTTCCATCTTGTATTCTGAGAACATGCCTCTCATGCACAATATCATGATTTGTTAAAAAAATTGACCTTTGAATTTAGCAAGTGAAAACGCCAGGGTATCATGACTTGTCATATGATCATGTGCTTGTCCAATACTTTTTCCTTTTAAAGCCATTTCATTGCTTAATCATCTTGTCTAGGTTCTTTGAAGTTGTAGTTTCAGAGAAAGATAATATCACGAAGTCCTGGTTCAGAAATTCAGAAAAGATAACCAAGTTTGGGCAAGCAATTAATAGTCCTATTTTTATAAATCATTTTATTCAAACTCTTTACATAAAATAAAGGTTTAGTTCACATTCATGCATCACACATCATTCATTCATATATATAAAAGACCATCATCTTGCAAGTTGCATTGCACATTGTCAAATTAAAATCATATTACTCTGTACAACTATATTCCAATAAAATCACAATCTGTTCCTGGTTAAAACCATCTATATTAAAATCCTGTTTCATAAAACCTCTTAATTCAGTGATCAAGCTTAGGGTCACATGGTCATCATGTGTTAGGTCATTCACATATGTCTGTGATCAATATTGCTGTGTTCATAAATCAGAAATATATTTCATAATGCTTCTAAATGCTTCTAAAAACAGACAATTTGAGAACTATTTCCTTGACATAGCATTGTTCCAAAGACATGGTTCCCAACGATTTAGTATTGAATTTTTGTGTATCATTAAAGTATTTCACAAATCAAATATCCACTCTGACATTAACATTTGAATATCAAGCATTGTCACCATAAAATATTCATGATGTGTAAAGACCTATTTTTGTTCACTGTAGGTTTGGAGTTTATTGACGCAATCTAATAAAATACCATATCAAACCTCACTTTATCTTTATCTTAAATTCAATCAGATAAGCTGACATACAAATTATCATCATGACTATGACTATCACATACAATACATATACATATATATATATATATATATATACATATATATATATATATATTGTATTTCATATGTTGTATTTCACAAACAAATGTGTCGAACAATTAAAAGTATACGCTCTGTCAAGAAGGACCTTAAATAAATGTGTGCTTTATCTCACATAAGATCACACAAAGATTTGTCAGTCTAAAAAAGGATTTACTTTTATATGATTATATTGATATTGTCATATTGTTAACAATGACATTTGATTGTTTACAACATTAGAATAGGTAGTAAAATGACATGAAGGACCTTGGGTACCACTGAATGTGAATATAATGAAGATGAAAAAAAACAAACAATATAACAACACGATTGCTGTGTTTCTCCAATAGGAAAGTGAATGTGTGAAAATGCAGATGTGTTTGTCTTTTTTGGTAGGTGGTGTGCTATCAAACAGTCTGGCCCTGGTGACAGATGCCACCCACATGGCCAGTGATCTCTCCAGCTTCATCATCAGTCTTATTGCCATCTGGGTGGCTAAGAAGGACCCCACCTCCAGATTATCGTTTGGCTATCATCGAGCAGGTAAATAACATTGATATAAAGCATTCATGAAATCAAAGAGGTAACAGGTCACATTTTTACAGAGGTTTGGGGTATGCTTAAATGATATGTTGCCATGAAACTGTGATACAAGCATGCTATCTCACTAAAATCAACCAAAATACACCGACCATGGTTATTGTGTTTTGCTGAAAGTGCCAAATAATAATTGTGAACCATTATAATTGTTTAATTATAGGTTTAACATTTGTTGGGTTACATTAAGTACACTGGTCAGGTTTTTGGGTTGTGAGACAAAGCTTATTCAACTTTGGACTGAATGCCAGTAGCCAATATTACTCATAGAGATTTTCAATACATTACTACTTATATTTTTAACTTTATCTTACTTAAATATTTGCACGGAAACCTAAAATTTATAGCATTGGATTAGTCGTGATATATCATACCACTAATGAGTAAGCCAAGTATCTGTCTGGTCATGAAAAAACATAACTCCAAAGCAGTGACGTGGGGTCATTGCTTAACCATAATGTGTCATGTGAAAAGTGTGCATGACTAAATAGCACCACACACCAGCATCAGATGCAGTCATGCAATGACCATGCATAACTGTTGGATCAAGATAATGATCAGATATACATGTAACCATAGATGTGTGTTTTCAACTGTTATTAAATATGACAAGAAGAAAACATGGTTCAAATAGGGCTTACTACCTTATTCACAGTCCAAAATTTTGTATGTTTGGTGCAATTAGTCTGGAAATGATTTTAAAACAATTATGAGAGAGTTTAACAATCACAGTTGTCACGATTTGATAGAAGTGGCTAACAACAGTTTCATGTTATATAATCATAATTGTTATGAATGAATTTACCAGAGTCATGATATTTTAAATTAATGTTATATGGGGTCTGATTACGGAGCTGACAAAGAGTTCTTATTAGAGAATTCGTGATAGATGATAATTTAGTCTAGATATATGTTTGTTTTCAGAGGTAATATGAGCCTCCTTTTGTACATTCATGATATGTGTAGTCTGTTTACAGAGATGAATGAAGGAGCCTCCATTTGTGCATTCATGATATGTGTGGTCTGTTTACAGAGATGAATGAAGGAGCCTCCATTTGTGTATTCATGATATGTGTGGTCTGTTTACAGAGATGATGGAAGGAGCCTCAATTTGTGTATTCATGATATGTGTGGTCTGTTTAGAGAGATGGAAGGAACCCCAAATGCATTTATGTATTTATGATATATGTGATCTGTTTGCAGAGGTTAAAGGAACCCCCATTTGTGTATTCATGATATGTGGGGTCTGTTTGTAGGGATTATGGAAGGAGCCTCCATTTGTGTATTCATGATATGTGGGGTCTGTTTGTAGGGATTATGGAAGGAGCCTCCATTTGTGTATTCATGATATGTGGGGTCTGTTTGTAGGGATTATGGAAGGAACCTCCATTTGTAAATTCATGATATGTGTGGTCTGTTTACAGAGGCTAAATGCACCCCCATTTGTGTATTCATCAAATATGTGTGGTCTGTTTTCAGAGGTGATAGGAGCCCTCATCAGTGTATTTATAATATGGATTACCACAGTGGTTCTGGTATACATGGCTGTGGATCGGGTTCTTAATCCAGACTATGAGATCAAAGCAGATGAAATGATCATAACTGCCGGTCTTGGCGTAGCATTTAATATTGTGTGAGTTATGAACAGAAATAAACTGTCAATCTTGTTGAGCCTGTTTATATTTTTATATTTATATTTTTATATTTAGTTGACTCGTATATATTGCTACACATTAATAAAGTTTTATGTTTTTACTATATATTCAGGCACTAAATTACTTAAGTGGTTGATGTGCCTCTAAGCAACCATTTATTCATCCATTCACTCATTCATTCATTCATTCATTCATTCATTCGTAGACTCGTGCAAATTCTATCATCGAACTAACATTCATGTCTAAAACTAAAAGCAAGGATAAAAACATCCCAAAATGTTTATTTGCAGGATGGGCATAGTTCTACATGGAGGATTATTCACATGCAGCGTGCCACACACCCATTCTCACTTCGGTAGTTCACATGGACATTCACATGGAAATTCGCATCATGACAATCATCCACATAACTTCAGCAACAATGCCCATATCAATAGCAGCCATCCCAGTGTGAATGGTCACGGTGATATGACGTCATCGCACCAAGATGGAAAGGAGAAAAGAAACATTAATGTTAGAGCAGCAATGATTCATGTCATAGGAGATTTAATTCAGAGTGTTGGTGTGCTCATAGCCGCATATGTTATCAAGTATAAGGTAAGCTATTAATGCAGCATGGGATACTATCGTTAATATATGTTTATCTTATCAGGCAAATGTTTCAATATAATAATCACATGATAGTCCAGATAAACATGATAGATCCTTTTTTCCTTGTGTTATATATTAACCATATTTTCTTCCCCAACAAGACACTTGAAATGATATTTTGTCCATTTTATTTTCAGCCTGAATATAAAATTGCAGATCCTTTATGTACGTTTGTGTTTTCAATATTGGTGTTATTCACCACAGTGACAATTCTAAGAGACACTTGTCTTGTATTTATGGAAGGTAAGAATTTATGTTTAAATATACCTTGAATTAATGAACAAATGTTCTCCTGGCCCATTTAATTTTCATCTGACAGAATCAAAAAGACTATCAAAACCCCCCATCTCAATGTTCTGACATGATGTCCTTGAAACTAGCCCTTTTCAGCCTTTTTAGTTTTGCACCGATTACCCCCTGCATTACTGAAATTTGGCATTTCCCTATTACTGCTCACTTGCCCGGTCTGCAAAATAGAACCTAGCCTTCTCAATTGCCATGACAAACTATTGCACCAATGTTGAAACAAGTGTCACAATTGCTGTAATGAACGCACGGTCTGCCCTTTGAAGACCAAAAGAAAATAATGAACCTTTCTCATGACATCCTGTGATCTGCATAAGTAATGAACGTGTCATGCATGTCATAAAACCATGTTTAGATTTAGATTGTAATTCGCAAAAGCTTGTAAATATTGATTTAAATAACTAGATATTAATATGTGTTGTATTTGTGGTAGACAATGATACTGATACAGATATTCTTTGATTTAATTAGCAACTTTTTGCTTAAATTTGCCATACATTTATGACTTATCTCTGATTGGTAAGTACTTCTATAATGCCCTTGACAAGATGGCTTCTATAATGCCCTTGACAAGATGGCTTCTATAATGCCCTTGACAAGATGGCTTCTATAATGCCCTTGACAAGATGGCTTCTATAATGCCCTTGACAAGATGGCTTCCACAAATTCAGGTTTATAAGTACCACACAAAAACCTTCTTTTCATGTCTTATATTTCTTCAAACTAATGATATTTGAAATATTAATATTTTGCATTTTATATATATATTCCTGGCTTAAACATGCATAATAATGAGATACAATCAGGTTTCCCTTGTGACATCATTGCAGGTGTACCCCGTGGATTTGATATTCGCTCTGTCAAGAAGGACCTCAAGGGTCTGCACGGTGTGAAGGCAGTACATTCCCTCCACGTCTGGGCCCTTACAATGGATAAGAATGCCCTCGCCACACACCTGGCAGTAGGTCAGTATGAACCTTGGCTAGAGAATGGCACAATATAAGTGGAATGTACGTGTTCAGGTCAAGGACCTGCGACATGATAGAGGTAGCACCATATATCTCTACAAGTAGGTCTCGTCATGAAATGACCTGAACATAAACATAATGTATGTTTGATCTTGAGCCAATCAGAAATGATATCGATTTTGCAACATGAATCAAATGTTTACAAGTAAGTTTAAAAAAGAATGTATTTATAAGGATATATAACAATCCTTACAAATACAAATGAATACGACATACATCTTTCGATCTCTAAACTGTCCATCTGGCTAATCTATCTTGATCACTCGGACAGAACAGTTATCAACTTAACCTAAAAAAACCAATGAAGTACTGATTGAAATTTGGAGTCCACGCGTTATCATTTTTTATTGATCTTCTTTATCATGGTTTTACAGATGGTTCCACCGATATGGACACAACAGTAAAGTCTGCTACGTCACTTCTCAGGAAAAAGTACAATGTACTTTCTTCAACGGTTCAAGTGGAATCATTCGACGAAGACAAAATGTCCTCCTGTGATCAATGCATTGGTCCAAAAGGCTTGTGATATGCAAAGTATTGTATGAACGTCACAAATATATCATTGACAATTGATATGTGATAACAGTAAAAACATTTCACCCGGTTATTTTCAATAGGATATGGCGACTACAAATATTGAATAGTGAAGATTGAATGGAACAATGCAAATTCAATGGAACTCGGTCCTGAGACTTGTTTGTTGTGGTGCTGCAATGTAGCCATTAAGTATTAACCATGTGCTTAAGCTTCTGTGTTCCTGTTACGTATCAATTTGGTCTTAATTTGTGTGAAACATTATTTTGGCATGGATTTGATTTGATAGTGTTTTAGTTCAATGGCACAGGAAGAGGCGATTGCTTCCATTCCAAATGACAAAATGTTTAAGCTGACCTGACCATTTAGGCTTGCTTATTGAACTTTTTTGCATAAAAGTTAAATGGTAGTAATATTCATTATTTGATGAGAAATATTTACATGATCGCAAATATTATTGTCCTGTGTCATGAAGAAACCAATCAAACAACACTTTTACCAAAATACTTTAGTTTACTATTTATTCATAATGAGGTGATGACCATCTTCTTGCTTTATTGATTGTTTTGTGTGTTTACTTCAGAAAGTTCCATTAAATTCTCTGATACCATTACAGACTAAAGCTATATCTTCCAAAATGTGCCTCACAGCAAAATGGTGGCTTCGGTTTTGTCAGACGTTTAAGAGAAACAATACATACCCTATGGTTTCCTTTAGACGGATATTCCAGTATTTACATATCATAAAAAATGGGCCACAGAGATGCAGGTTCATTCAGCCCTAGTCATTTCTTAGGCATAAATCAAACGATGAATAAATATCGGGATGAAAATGTCACAGAGGGGTTGAGGTTGTACATATTTGTTACAAGACATTTCCCCAAAGAGTAAAATTAATCTGATATGTGTGGTTTGTTTTGGCAAAACTATCACACTAGCAAGAGGAATGAGAGATATATATACGTACAAATATACATATAAACTTACATACATACAGTTGTAGCACTTCAATACACTCCGCTGTTATAAATTCACATGGAAAATTCAGATAATGCCGAAATTGTTTGATCAATGCCGGCGTCAATTCACCCCTCTGTCATGTACAAATAAAGGATAGAAAATCTTAAATGCAACCTTTTCTACTGTTCTGTACCATCGAATTCTTCATTAGAGTTTTTTTAAACCTAACCTAGCCTTATATTTTTGTATACATTTATTTATGCCCAAACATATCAAAATGAAATCAGCACCTACAAGGAACCCCCTTGCCAGTGTGTACCTCCCCCCCTCCGACCCCCCCCCCCCCCACCAATGCAAGCTTGCCATATGGTTTTACTGCGTAAACTTATGTTACAGATGTTATATGTTATAGATGTTATAGATGTAAAAATTCCTGTTAGAATGACCAAAATAGCCACTGACCCCAACCAGCCATACTGGATCGCATAGATTTATCTGCCGTTTGATGGAGTTGGCTGGTAGACCGGCTAATAACGAGTTTGAAAAGTTCATTCCAAACCATTGTACCGATAAATCACTTTTTATTAAGTCTTTCCTTCATAGACGCAATTTTTGTTCGTAGAGAGATTTTCAGCATCAGAAAATTCAGCGATCTCCAGAAGAGGGCTCTGTGAAAACATAGTCAGGGACGTTCTTGTTTCTCCTCATAGTCTCCAAACCCAGCGGTTATCCTCATTACTGAAGACTCCATTTCCAAACAATTAGCATCAAATAAGTTTACAGATCTCGAATATCAAATAACTCTTGCTTTAAAACATCCTGTTTATGCTGTTTGTTTCAAATCATGTTTACAGGAATGAGTAAAAAAATGATTATTTTCAATGTTTAAAAAGTAGAATTCAGCTGAAAATTGTGGAAGTACAGTAAAAAAAGGTCAAAGTGAGATATGAATGCTTCACTGACCTCAGCTCACGGCGTCTCATTAAGAAAATCTCCAAGGCAACATGG
The DNA here is from genome assembly GCA_949316495.1 of Amphiduros pacificus. Taxonomy (NCBI): domain Eukaryota; kingdom Metazoa; phylum Annelida; class Polychaeta; order Phyllodocida; family Hesionidae; genus Amphiduros; species Amphiduros pacificus. The sequence goes on along the minus strand of OX439002.1, from coordinate 54,200,775 downwards.
ATGCAACAATCTCAAGATGGCTGCCCTTATTCGGGAAATGGAGCCAATCTGATAATTGAATATTAATGTTTAAGATGATTTATGATTTTGTTATCGTATTAATCATCTCCAGAATGAAGATATATTATTATTCAGCTGATGTGGCCTTTTGAAACATTTATATACTCAAAACAAAACAAGTATGTCTCAAAACATTTTTCAAATATTTCTTCGGGAAACAATGATATATATTTGACAGGATATTTCTTTATCTCATCAGAATCGAATAAAAGCAACATTGTTGACAAAAACTAAAGTTAAGAAAGTTTATTGTCTAAATAATGTGTAATATCATATATATTGAGACGACTCAACGTAACACTTAAAATCAAACTTCTATCGCCTCATAATATTTGCAGATTTTGTTGTACGATTACGTTTTACAAACGACTTCCCCGGAAAGATAATGGTAAAGATCCCCCGAATATAAATCATGGACATCTGATATTAAATTTAATGTGATAATTGCTTGCTTTTTGCTTGTGTATTTATGATAAGAGCATGAATCCAAAATTAAATTAAAAGTAAACTTTCACATTTCCTTGGGAAACTGAAATAGCAAGGACAAACACTGAAGCGCCACCTTAAAGACTCTTTTTTTCTTTTTTATAATTATGCAATGATTCATAAAACTTCTCACAATCTTAAAAAGTACTTTGCACAAAATCACTGCATAACTGGACCATGCCTTTAAGGAAGAATCTCTTAAGTAATCAATTGTAGCCATAGTCTAACACAATTGATCCATAAATCATAAAAATAAATGCGTATTTGAGTAAGGCCAAATTAGGCCAGATCTCGATATGATAAAGCTGATGGGCGATAGAGGCGGGCGGACAAGGGAATACTTTCATCGCTCACTGGTGGCAAACTTCACTGTAAATAGCCTCGTTAGCTGCCCAACCTTGCAGCACTCATCTTGCATCGTCATTAGCAGAGCTTGCTGGCGCTTCTGCTTCTGCTTCTGCTTCTGAGGGAGAAGGAAAGGGACATGGACTTTTTTTCATTCAATGAATGGTCAGAAAAAAAAATGGCGCTTGAGCACCAAGATTGCCATTATGTATTTGATAAAAGTATGGAAAAATATATATGTGTCAAATGCACGTTTTTTTTTAAATGATGAAGGAACTTGAAGTGCCGTAAAAGCAACCACTTTCATTTAATTGATCTGAAGTGGAAATGTTCACAACAAAGCTTCTTATTCAGTCAACAACCACTGCCTTCTTAAACCATTGTAATTAATTTTCTCTTCTTATCTTTATTTTTTTTTTCTTGAATTAAAATTTGAATTTGAAACGTATATTTCCAGGCAGTATTCCGATTATGGTTAATATTATTGTAATGCAGAGTATACATTTCATTGCCTCCTCCTATTGTTGGATTGTTTATACAATTTAGTCTCGATTTGTATTTTAAACCATATATTTTTCAACACACTTGGCATTTCATTAGCATTTCAAATATAGGCATTCTACCTTCTTCTTAATCACTTTGAAATACATGAAGTTTGAAAATATGTTCTCGTTAACACCTGCGTATAATTAGGTAGCACCCTTTACACCATATTACCGCTTCAAAAGCTCTGTATCTCTTGTCACAAAGGGATTTCTCCCATAGAAAGTGAGAAGTTTGTCAAGATGCTACTATATATGTCAAAATCCTCTACAAGTCTCTTAGAAAACGCTTCGATATGAATAGAATGACACCATACTTGGGCCATGACACATAGGCAAAGTATAAACTTTGAAATATACTGAGATGTCTGATATCATGTTGATCATTTTTTTTTAAACCCGAGACAGTGTTAATATTTTTTATTTGTTTAAAAACATGTGCCGACATAGATACTTAACTGGCATCAGACCTATCTTATATTGTCAGAAGTGCAGGAGAAGTCACCATTGCTCAAAGAAGCCCGCAGGGCGTGACAGCCTTGAAGAGCAAAATGACCTCAGGTCGCGTCCATTAAAGTTGAGCGTTAGTGTATTAATCTGCACACAAACCGGAGAGGCAGTAAAAAGATGTAGTTACTGTTCGGGTCATCTTTTGCCTGCTCCACCGAGACTCACAAATTACTTTAACGCCACCATTTTCAGAACTATAACTGTCCGGAAGCTGTTCCCAAGACGAGGCCCAAACTGAAATTTGCGGCCCCAATGGAACCATCGCCTTGTCGTCTGGTGCACAACTATTATTGGTGCAAATTACGAAGACGACTCAATCTTCAAGAAAGCACTACATTTTCTGGCTCGTGTTCAGATCAAATGATTGTTCTTTTTGACCCTAGCTCTTCTAAAATCAAGTATTTCTTGTCCGCCATTTTGCTGTTGGAAATGTTCTGCACTCGACAAGATTAGATATATTACCTTAAAAGGGCTTTCAACTGCATGTTACAGGCGAATTAACACTCGTGTGGATGTAAGAGTGAGAGATGTCATTTATTCTAAAACTGCCAAGCACGGAGAGAATCCATTCACTTTGCAGTGTGTTCTATCACTGGGCCTTGTCTCTTGTTTTGCTGCCTAAATTGAACAAATGGTTGACGTTCACATCCAGCACTTACCACCAAATACCACTCACTAATTAAATGTTAGTTGCCGCGGGCCCTTGAGAATAATTTGTTATATTAAAACATAAAGGTTTTTTTTTATTCCTTCCAGTGCAAATGGTAATTGCGACACCATCCGTGGATTGTGATCCTAACATATTTATGAACCAATATGAAGTTAGGTTGTGGTTGATATGTCTGTTTACCACCCAAAGGCAACAATCTTGTGAATCTAACAGATAAATGAATTTATTTAACTTGAATACAACAAACCTACACCTGGACTTTAATATACGAATTTCATTCCAGTATGTGAATTTAGAAGCATGTCTGGCAGTAAATGTATTCAACAATTTGATACATTGCAGAGTAAAAACGTAGAGAATCCGATGTTTTCCCTAATTATACTTGTTGTGCATACATTTTTTGGCATCGGGGATATATTACAAGTGGTATCACTATTATGAAAGATGGTACGATGTTTCTTAAGGCTTGTTTCTCTGTGATGGAAAAATTAATTAAATGAAGCCATAATTAAACTGATGTGTGAACAAAAACTCAGAAATCATTTGCACTTGAAAAGCAATTCTTTATTATTTTGCCTCAAGCCAAAATTTCATTAACGAAATCCCATTAAAATAAAAACAAGTTTTCTGGTGCTTTCTACAAAACTGTCGATATGATTTTAAAACACCTCAATTCATATTAAACACGATATCCCAGCATCAAACACACGGATATCCGGTAGCGATGATACAACGTGAAGTCGCAATATTGTGTATAAAACTTTACATTAGACTTCATGAAAAACATTATATTTCGTCTCGTTTACTCGAACATTTGAAGACGATATTCTAATATTATCACAAAGCGTAAAGCAAGTGTATCAAATAGTTGGGGGATTTAATAAAACACATAAGCATGTCACAGGAGCTTCTTGATAGGGTTTTGGCCATTGTGTTAATTTTATTTGTGTTGCAAAGACTTACTTTTTTAAAAGCAAACCAGCCAAGAACAATACTATTACTTAACTACTTTTTACAAAACTATTGTTATCTTTATACATTATGTTTCTTTTCATATAGCAAAAACTTCCCGACACACGATACACTATAATGATATATTAAGGCTGTTTTATTCTCAAAACAATATAGCATCTATCTTTTCTGGTTAAACTCGGGACAATATTTTATTTGAAGCAATTCAATAATAATTAAGAAATGAAGCAGCTACAAATGATCTCAATGAATATTTATCCATAATAGTTTTGAATCTAAATAATTGCGTTTCTCTCATGTGCATATTGCATATATATATATATATATATATATATATATATATATATATATATATATATATATATATATATATATATATATATATATATATATATATATATATATATATATATATATATATATATATATATATATATATATATATATATATATATATATATATATATATATATATATATATATATATATATATATATATATATATATATATATATATATATATACATATATATATATATATATACATATATATATATATATATATACATATATATCATATTGATATATATTGAAATTTGATCTTGTATGTTGGAAATTAGGACACATTTAGAAAATATACTGATTTTGTATTAATATCATATTACATATAAATTTGAAAATATATATATTTACAAACCTACTTTTCTTTTAACTGTGTCATTTTCTCTATTATTACAGTGAATGTCATGTACTTATTTTTTATGCCTCCCTGTTTGACAATAGTCATAAAACAATAGGATTATTCATCCTAAGTCTCCACTTTTGCAGCCATTAGTTATATTCAATATAAATGTGCTAATATTTGCCTTTTTGCTTAGTGTGTCAAACTGGAGACTTCAAGTTATTTTTTTTTCTTTCTGCGAGATCATATTATTCAATATCAACTCATAAAATACAACATATTATCAAACATTTCTGATATTTCGAAAATATGCACACATTATCGGTTTATTAAGTTGATATCTTATCGTTGAGCAAATTGTACCTTTGTTTTGTTATATTACTAATATCTATCTTGCTCATATGACAATTAACGGAAGAGGGAATCATGTTCAGAACTTCTTACCCAAAATAATCAGAGATTCCAATTAGCATGAGAAATATACTTTTTGATACATCAAATATGAAGAAAACATTTTGGTTTAATAAAGTGATTCAAATTCATTCCATGTTTATGTGGTTGATGCTAACCACTTCCATGTAGATATTAACAAAATATATTCATTTAGAAATCATGTTCGATGTTAACTTTGCAAGATTTCCCTGAAAGACTGGATGACTAAATATTATGATTTACTTTTGCCTTACCTGCTATTATTATTTATAATTAGATAGTTTATAACACAACCTGCTATTGCCAGACACAAAGATGCATATAAATTGGTCTGACCACTGGTATCTATAGCAGCTTCCGGTTTTCCATGCACTTGCGGATCTTCCGGTTTACTTTGAAGAGTGTCTGACTTTTTCTCTAATACAGTGGCTTGTGTTTTTGATGACACTGTGGTGTATCTATCTAATTCCTGTGTTCTCGTGGGCATGGTTTCCTTGAGAAGCTTTGGGTCTCTCCTATCTGGTTTAATGAACATCCCATATGACCCGGATGTAGAAAAACGAGGAAATCTGGTGATGACCTCAACATGCGAAGCCTCGGTCTCAACTTCTGGAAAACCATCCGCCATATCGATCACATGACCATCTAGCTTTACCTGTGATAAAGAGAAAAGAAATTAGCCTCTGAAAATTCTTGATATATTCGTCATACATTTTACAAATGCCTTTTTGATCTCATTCAATATTCCCATGACTCTGGGGTCAGGGTATTGTTTGGTATTTTTCCTTTTTCTGTGGGAAGCCGTACACATGCAGGGTCCAGCCAACTGTTTTACCACCTTAGCATATTCATCTCTCACAACATGTTCTTGCAGACAGGTTTTGCGTGTCCACTCACCATTTGGCTACATCAACATAAACAAGAATCTTCAAACTCATGCAACTCTAAGCCTGTGGAGGATTATACCCATGGAAATATAGACAGCTTGATTGAACACATTATTAGGTTCATGCTTTGCTCTTTAAAAAACAGATTTATAGGGCTTCCTGACTCTACAGAACTATTTTATTTTGAGCTTCTTGTTCAGAAAATCTTCTTCAGAAAATCTTCTTCAGAAAATGTGTGTGTGTGTGTAGCTAATATATTATTTAGCTAATATTATATCAGTCAATATCAAAACAATCAAGTAAAAGTAAAGCAATTTTAAGGCAGGGAAGGTAAGTTGTCCACGGTTATGACGTCATGGCGGATGGTCTGTCATGCATCTTACGTCGGATCAAGAAGGGACCATAGGACAACATTGGGAATGTTGGGAATTTAATGAATAAAATCCTGACATACATTAGTCTTTCCAACCCATGAATGATTCGATGGGCAAGCGAAAGAAAAACCTTTTATGGATTCAATGGTTCCTTGAATACAATCTTATCAGGACACTTTCTCTGCTTAATCGCTTTTAAATATGATAAATATCTGGCTTTGAAGTTAGATTCTATTCTCTCGGGGATTCAAAAGACCTGATAATCTTATGTGACAGTTTTTTGTTTGCCATGGTGAGAGATATTTTAATTTGGAGAGATGGAATTAGTGCAATTCTGAATATTTTGCTCTCAAATCGGTGTTTGGGAAATGTCCAAAATATGATCCAGAGAATAAGTGCAACTTATATATTCATCTCTATGGCTGATTTCGCTTTACATTTGTATAAATGTATATTTACCAACCAGACAGACGAATGTCTATTCTTTCCTTACTCTAACTAACATTCATGGTATCTTTTTCATCTCTCCCAAACAGGAAAGTATAAAGATATGATCTTCTTTTTACATTTCTAATGACATTATTGAGGTGAACTATTAATATTTCTGTATATGTCTTCCTCACGTTTTGTTGGTAATTACTATTGCAAGTATCCTACACAGTGGAAATGTCATATCATATTCACTGAAAACATAATGCCGGTATTGCCAATATATTCATCTGAAGCTAAAGGTTCAAGTTCCTGTTGCATTTTCATTAGAGAAAAATTCATCAGTTGAAAAATATACCTCACTAGCGGCTTATTTAATCATATTAAACCTGTCATAATTGATTTTTTTGAGCTGAACCTAGCAACTCCCCGTACAGCATAATTATCAAACCTATTATGCAATCAAAAAGGTCTACGTCATGAATTTGAAGTTAACCTTCTAAATACACACATTTGTATATCTAAAACATAGGATAAAGCCCTAAGAGCTGTTTGATCATTGTTTTTTTTTGCTCTTTCATTAAATTATCTGTACACTGCTTTATAAATGATAAGTTCAAGTACTAACTCAGCTTCACAGGTCAAGTCACTAGGGTCATCACCAAAAGTCTAGTCAAAACGTTTATGTTTTTACCATTTTAGGCACTGAATGACCTCAGCGGTTGATGGGCCTTTAAGCCACCATTCATTCATTCATTCATTCATTCATTCATTCATTCATTCATTCATTCATTCATTCATTCATTCATTCACAGGTCAAGATGAGTAAATGTAGCAGAAGTATAGTATTGTAAACAGTAAGGAGGATTGACCAGATCACCTCCACATTGCTTCTCTACAGGAGTCTCAAACTAGCTAAATTTTGATCAGCAGAATGAGGCACTGGATGTTCCAGGTCTCCAGGCAAGTAAAAAGTAATCCACTGTTTGCCAATGCGTGTTCTTCTTAAAAAAATATATCATAAAAAAATAACAAATATGTGAGCCCCATGGAAATATAGGTAGGATTCATATTCCGACAATCCCACGAATAACTTTAGATAATGATATACTTATAAGCTGATCAGAAAATTCTATAAATTCTGTGAGATGCTCTTTTAACGATGTTATTTTACGTATTAGTTTCTGAATCTTTCAGTTGTCAGATATTTTCAATGCCTCTGTGGAACCACGATAATGGATATTAGGCCACACTTGATTTTTTTCTAAATTATAAAAAATCAAATAATGCTTAGCCTCATGGAAAATAGATATAAATAATCTCCTAAAGTATATCTTTCCAATGTACATCTATCTAATAGTTTCATAGGAGAAGATAGAAGGTGAAAAACAGACAGAATGACAGAAAACCCCTCGCCGGGGCCTCAAACTGTGCTGAAATCTTCAGTAAAGGTAAAAGTCTAAATCATATTATGAAGATCATTATACACTTATTTTGCACATTAGAAAAATAGAACATTAAGAGTACATCGAATCTATTTCGAATCTGAAACTAGAAGAATATGTTTAGGTTTTTCTTTGTGCAAACATATTTTCCATCCTTAAATCGTATCAATTACTAAAACTAATCAGTCACTATTAGAGAGGTAGACATTGTTCAATGGGCATTTTACTTAATTACTGTACATATACAGAACAAAAATAGTAGAAAAAACCTATATTTAGTTGCTGACTCTTTTGTTTTAGCAGTTGCACGGTCAGCGTTGGGTCACATCGCAGTGAGGTAGATGTGACTCAAAAAATGTCCTCGCTTTTCATGTCTCTGTCACTACCATTTTCTCTAATAAAGAATTATGAGTGTTGGTTTGGCATTTAGGTGCGGGGAGGGCAGGACAGGGAAGTAATATCTTATATAAAATAACCTTAATTGTGATTCATCCCATGAGCAGATGCATCGTAATTCATGGCATGTTTCTTATTGCAGATTGTATATTCACAAATCTTGAGATATAGTGCCTACAAATAATCATATTGAATCGCTGATTGCGGTGCTTACACTACATCCGATAAGAAAAACTGGCAATCACTCAGAATATATATATATTCAGCAAAAGTCTGTGTTAACTTGCAAAATTATTTCAATCAACATTCCCTCTGTGAAGAAACACATTTACTTTTATAAAAAAATCTTCAAATAGATTTCCCAAGAATGTGATGTTCGATTGCAAAGTAATTTGTATTTCAGTCTTGTGTTCTTGGTCTGAGACCACTTTCTATATGTGTGTGCTAGTCTACTGTCAGATAGTGATTTGCTCTTCATGGGTCCACGGGGATGTAATTTTAGCTCATTCAGTAACAATTTATCTGTCAGACGAGTATCATCGCTGCATCAATTCTTTTATTCTGTGACACACACTTTTAAATGCACTGCTTGGGCTCTGAGACAACTCACATTCCCTCTTATCAATATTTAGGCCCAGAAGTCTCTCTAGATTTCAGATGCGGATTCGGCCCTTTCAACTTTGTCAGGGAAAATCGTTACTGATACGGCATACGTTTATGTGATTTATACCGTCAATGCGATGTCGATGCGTCATGATTTGTGCGCAACACCATCCAATAAAGATGGTGGATGACTTGATCTCGCCCCGGGTCTCGTCACAGAGATACGACACGATAAGTCACGAGATTATAAAGTGAAGCCTTCCTGAGTTCTCTCTTAAATATAACTTCCGAGGGGGGGATTTTTGAGCCAAGGATGAGCTTTCTAGGGGGGATTTTGGAGCCAGGGATGACCTTGAGCCAAACAGGGAGTGTGGCATTCACGGACTACCAAATATTCCAACCGCAACATTGCGCCAGGCCAGCCACGGTCTCACACGGCCTAATGTGGTGTGGGTGCAGTGAACCTCTGGCTGGATCAGTTCATCTGGATTCCACGCAAAAATGATCTAATAGACAGTGAGAGGAAAGTACTGCAGGTCTTCATCAAATGATATATAGATGTTTATGTTGTTACCAACAAAGTTATCAATAAAATTTAAATAAAAAAAACGATACTTGAACTATTGCTTTGAGGACAACAAAATAAATTGATGAGATGTATATTGATTCATTTTTACTGTGATCTGCTGTCCTCACATGCTCTATAAAATTAGCAATCTTGTAGATTATGCAGCACTTAACACAGAACCTTTATTAATGGGTCTTGCAACCTTATTCTGTTCTTAGTGTTTCGTTCACGTGGCAAGATTGCTGAACACATTGGCCAATTTTCATAATGGACACTAAAAAATTAGTTTTCGTTCCGAGTTTATGTGGTGTTTCCTTACAAGTAGGCAAGCAGTTTGGGTGAAATGGCAGCGGTCTTAGGACCGCAGCATAACCACGCCAAACACAAACACCAAGCCGTCCGCAGATACCCTGATTTATTAGCCCCATCTGCGAGATAGCACCGGAGACTGTTTGAAGTTATCCTCAATGAACAAAAGCAGAAAGAACTAATGGTCACAAAGCATGGCCCCATGACACAACCATTCTTATAAATTTGGTGTATAATATTATTTACTTAAAATTTAGTGTTGCAGTATCTTGGCTTTAGCCTTATATATCCATTTTAGGTGATGCCGAAAACATATTGGAGCCTGCCCAGAAGTGTATTTTGTGGACATATGGTTATTGCATTATGCAATCTTGAACTGCCTTTTATGCTTTTGGAACAAAGTCTGTGCCCCCGGTGGACAAGACAGTGTTACCTCTACACCGAGAACATAGATACAAAGGATATTAGATGAGAAGGCACGCTCTTGGGGAGACCTTCTGTAATTGGCTAAATCCTATTTGTCCTGCTAGACGCTGGGAATTGGTAAGAAAATAGAAACATATTGTATCATGGGGCCACAGATGGCAGCCACTGGACGCTTGCGATTGTGACGCTACGTCAACTTTGATATATCGCAAGGCCCCATCACCCATCAGGCATCTAAATGGCCAAGGATTGACTACCCTCCCTTGAGGTCTGCATTTCCGGGCACAAATATTTCAGATCAAAAGTATTGTTCTTATGGGAGGCGCATAATCAATGTCTGACATAGGCGAGTTGTAGAAGCAGATTGGTATGGTGTTAGAGCGGGGTAAAAGGAAAAGATGCAGGTGGAGTCAGACCAGCTGCTGAAGCTGGCCTCAGCTGGAGGGGCACATTTAATGCTGATCAACACAGAACTGCAAATTGGAACCTCAAGAATTGATAACATGAATGATTAGCACTGCCTAAATAGTATTGTGTCAAGAATATTACAGGGTTATGCGGTGTTGTACACATGCTGTATGTACCCTTTCCTCCCCCTCAGCAGATACCTAACTCCCTTTGATACCCAGCAAAGACGTGTCGGCCAACAAGACACCTCTGTGTGGCTTCTTTGCAGCTTCTGTGTCGGCTAATAATCACATTTGACACCACAATTCAATATAGAACAAGTCCTAAATGGAATAAGCGCCTGTGAATTGTGTCTACCAATGTTAATGTTTTACCAGTGTTATATTCCCCTTTGACAATTCCTACAAATATCCATTTTCAGCCATCTTTTTGCCTATTATTTCAATGAATACCATTGTTTGTACAGGAAATACATTTGTATTACGCTGAAAGGCTAGACATAAAGTTCCATTCAACAATAACAAAAATTTAAATAAAAGGATGTAGACATTTTTCACCCTTGGTTTTTAAACAATGAAGTTGCCGTCATTTCTCATATCTTGAAGATTGACAATGCAAACAAGGCTTTTTAAAATTATCATGATAAATATGAGGACAATCATTTTTAACTGTATGAATCCCAGTTTAAGCATGCTAAATGTTTCCCAATCCGTGTTTCTTGTAATCATGGATGCATATTGTAAAATCATCCAAATACGTGAGTGTCCCCTGGTGATACATTTTCAATGAAAACTACTTTTGTACGCCTATAAAAAGAATCAAAACGATTTAGACAATTTATGTGATTTTGTGTAGAATGTTTCAAACAATTCAAAACATTGGACGTACCTTGACGATCTCAAGACGATATATGAAGAATAAAAAAAGAACCACAACTACAAGGGGAAATTCAGCACAGCCCAATTATATTTTCAGTCGTCAGAGTTCTCCGCGTATATTCGCCTCTATGTGATCACGAATAATCACGCTTTGATACGATTTGACACGAACAGAATTTATTTATTATTAATTCTCATCGTCATTTCTCTGCTGCAAATTTGTTGGCCATATCATAAGGTGATCTTGAGTGTATACACGATTGTTTAAATTTTCTCTAATAATGCTGATGTGGTTTTTCCAGTGGAGCATAAAATAAAAGCCATTAATTGATTTGATTGCTACTGAAGTGAAGTTTTAAAACAACAGGTACACAGCAGTAAGTTTTAAGATTCACTTATTATGATAATATTTCTCAGCAGTGTGAGTAAATAATGATAATAACAACACTGATATCAGACAGTATCATTTGGTTGAATTAAAATTTCAACCAAGAGTCCTGGAAAGACACTTGAATAATACCATATTACTCCCAAATCAGACCTAGATAATTTACAGTGGGAGTATTGCATTCTCATTCCAATATAACAGGTTTTGTATTTCATCGTTGTAATTGTCTTTCAATATCAAGTCCGCATAATGATTACCTTCGAGCTGCATTTTAATAGCGGACAATTTTGCAAATGCGATCCGCGACACGGATAGAGTATTCTAGGGGGCACCGCTCATACAAATATTTGTGAAATAATTAGCCAACTATGCAATGCTATATCTTGATTAACATTTTTTAATACAGCTTGTGCAATGATGAGAAATTCGTATGCTCTCTTTTCTGATACATTTCCTTGATACACAACAAGGTAATTATTGTCCCTTAGACTGGTCACACATGCTCTATTCAAGCCATTTGCCTCACGGAGAGCGGTAGGAGTAATTTGTATTTTGCAGCTGTGCTGTATATAGGATGAGACTACGGTGACTGCATGGTGATTTATAGGAGCTGATTGGTGGATGAGAGCACATTACCATCTGATTCTACACAAGCATGCACACGATGACTGACCAAACAGTGATGCCATGTCAGTCTGTATTTTAGAGTTTGCCAAGACAGTGATGCCATACCAGTCTGTGTTTTACTATTTGCCAAGACAGTGATGCCATACAAGTCTGTATACAGTGATTGTCAAGACAGTGATGTCATACCAGTCTGTGTTTTACTATTTGCAAGGACAGTGATGCCATACCAGTCTGTGTTTTACTATTTGCCAAGACAGTGATGCCATACCAGTCTGTGTTTTACTATTTGCCAAGACAGTGATGCCATACCAGTCTGTGTTTTACTATTTGCCAAGACTGTGATGCCATACCAGTCTGTATACAGTGATTGTCAAGACAGTGATGTTATACCAGTCTGTACACAGTATTTGCCAGGACAGTGATGTCATACCAGTCTGCGTACAGAGATTGGCAAGACAGTCATGTTATACCAGTCTGTGTGCAGCATTTGCTGAGACAGTGATGTTATAAAAGTCTGTATATAGTGTTTGCCAAGAAAGTGATGCTAGACACCAGTCTGCTTTATATATTTGGTTGCTCAGATATATGTGATATATTAAAGTGTGCCAATGGTCACCCTGACAGTTATGGCTGATAAACATTGTAATGCCAGTGCCCTTTTAGTAGTCCCCTTATCGGCGATCCAAAACCACCTGGCAATAGTGGTCTGCCGTAGGGTTTCCCATATTTTGGTCAAACACTGCTTACAGTGCCCTACCTTATGGTGATCCAATAGCCGTCTTCTTCTTGTCTTGATTTTGGTGATGATCTTATAACTGTCTGCGTATGGTAGTCCCCCTTATGGAAATTATATACCTGTCTTATTTTAGTTTTTTGCCCCAGATGATGATGATATTACCATTTGTGTATACCAATCTGTATAAAGCTTAGGATGGTCCTCTTATCGTGATGATATACCAGTTATTCCCTTTGTGGTGATCATATACCAATCCCGTTATCCTAAAAGTGATACAATATCAAATATCTGACAGTGCAACCAATCATGGTGATACAATACCAAATCCCTGACAGTGGTACCAATCACAGTGGTACAATAGGAAATTCCTGACAGTGGTACCAATCATAGTGATACAATACCAATAATCTTACAAAGGTACCAAACACTTTTCCAGTTTCCATATGGTGGCATCTTTTATGGGGAAGTGGAATCAGAAGGCTTATAGTGGTTTCCCAGACAGTAAGCCTATGCCAGTCTGCTGCTGATAGCTGACCTGACGGATACCATTACATCAGTCCACTTAAAAGGGTTGAAATGATGGTGAACAGTCATACAAAGCCATTGTACCCCAAAGGACAAGACATATTATATCTGACTGTGAGGCAACCTAGGTCAACTTATAACCTTCCAGTTTGCTAAAAAAAAATATATATTATAGTTCATTTATATTGTAAGAAAGCGCTCACTTGTACCTTGGTTATCTGTCCAAAATTAGTACTGGACACAATAAATGCATATAAACTAGAAATATATGGCTTATCTTATTTTATATTCATTCAGCTAAATTACTGTCTGATATTACAAAACTTTTTGCAGTTCAAAATTGGGCAAATGAATAAAAACAAAAAAATAACTTTCTTAAATTCCCGTTTCGTTCATCCTATATATAGGTACACATATATGTATAAAGTGTCTTTCATAACTTAAATCAGATATATGTTTAGAGTGAAACTACATGCTTATTAGACAGTGATCGCGTGTCTGGGACAAGATGCCTTGCTAATCTCTTGATATCGGTTTTCTAATATTTGCTGACATCATAGAAATGTTTCAATTGTGTCTGAAAACAATGATGCCCAAACCAGAGAGACTTGAGCAGATAAGATCACATCTAACTTTTTGTATAAGCATATTTGTATTTTATGTCAACATATTACAGACATTCATGTTCTTTTACAAACTAATGAGATTATGAGATACTTTACTGATGTTTACACAGAGTTCCTACAATATTCACGTATTGAGATATATAACATATCCTTGTCTGTCCTAAGCACATTTTCCAGGCTGCAGAAAATATGGTACAATATTAAATAGCATAGAGACATATAAACATTTATCCGCTTTCCAATTTCGTGGCAAAGATGTTTTGATAAATCATAATAAATAGATAAGACCTCCCCCGTTCTCTCCATTTGTCTGTGAAGGGTTACTGTGCATCTGTCCCAGAACCATGATTGAATCTCAAACCAAGTGAACATCCAAATAGATTCAAGTATCCGAACGTATCTCTGACAAGCTACCAAACCTAGTCTGGGGTCACTTTGGTCTTCTGTATATCTGTTTTGTTTATTCCTTTCAGCTAACATCCAGGTTGAGTAGAATTCTACAGAAGTGTACTTTCTTATGTTTTTGTCCATATGAAATATTGGCAAAGTAACTAAAAGATCAAGTTACTTCTGTTTTGTTCTATCATGAGGAAAGATAAATGGTTAAAAAAAGATTTAGCTTTGGCTCTTGGAGGAAGGCACCATACGGCACATCAGGTGGGTATCAACGTGAACAGGTCTGTATTGCATACTAGCCTTACTATAAGATAAGACTGACAAATATATTCCTCACAACAAGCTGCCTTAAGTTAACAATATACATTGCTACATAAAAAGAGAAATAATTCACATTTAGAAAATTGTTAAATTGCGTAATAACATTGGGACTAACATAATTTAGCACAAAACTTGAAGGATATAATACTATGTTCTCAGAAAAGTGTGATTATTTTGAAAAGAAAGGCATATCTGAACTAGGTTTAAATGCTCTCAGATAGAACAATAATGTCAATGTTATCAAATACAATGCCTTGTCAATGCCATTGTTTACCCTGTGGTCCCGGATGTGTAATGTTTTGTATTCCTCCCCACGGTGACCTCAGATATATCAACTGTCATCAGAGTACAAAAGCGTGTCAGTTTCACGTGAGAAGATTCTAAATTCCGGCTCAAAAACAAAATTTATACTTCTGGAATCGGATCTTGCATATCAAGGATTTATATACATGGGAAATTAAATAACATTTAAAGAAAATATATTGACTCTTCCAATAAAATCTCTCTGGAAGTGCTTTGAGTGGCCAATTTGAGCATATTGGCTGACTTTCAGCGGTACTATGAATGTGAGATATTGGAAATGGGATCCTTTAAAAAGAGTAATAATGCACAGGAGTAATTTTAAGTGTTACAAACATTTACCCAAATCCTACTACTCCCTGTCTGTGGATAGAAGCGCTTTAAATGGTCTCTCTATCTATAATAAGTAGTGCTTTGAGCAGGTTGCTGGAGTGGACTGTTTATGAGCAGTGCTTTGAGTGTCGTTGAGGAGAAGTGCTATAAGTGGACTCTCTCTGTGAGTAGAAATTATTTGAGTGGATTCTCTCTCACTCTCTCTCTCTGAGTAGAAGTGCTTTGAGTGGATTCTCTGTCTGTGAGTAGAAGTGCTTTGACTGAACTCTTTGTCTGTGAGTAGAAGTGCTTTGACTGAACTCTGTGAGTAGAGGTGCTGCTTTGGGTGGATTCTCTGTTTGTGAGTAGATGTGCTTTGAGTGGATTATGTGAGTAGAAGTGCTTTAAGTATATTTTCTGTTTGTGAGTAGAAGTGCTTTAAGTATATTTTCTGTTTGTGGGTAGAAGTGCTTTAAGTATATTTTCTGTTTGTGGGTAGAAGTGCTTTAAGTATATTTTCTGTTTGTGAGTAGAAGTGCTTTAAATATATTTTCTGTTTGTGAGTAGGAGTGCTTTAAATATATTTTCTGTTTGTGGGTAGAAGTGCTTTAAATATATTTTCTGTTTGTGGGTAGAAGTGCTTTAAGTATATTTTTTGGTTGTGAGTAGAAGTGCTTTGAGTGGATTCTCTGTTTGTGAGTAATGGTGCTTTGAGTGGATTCTGTGAGTAGAGGTGCTTTAAATATATTTTCTGTTTGTGAGCAGAAGTGCTTTAAGTATATCTTCTGTTTGCAGAAAGGCTGGAAGTATATTTTCTGTTTGTGGGTAGAAGTGCTTTAAGTATATTTTTTGTTTGTGGTAATGGTGCTTTGAGTGGATTCTGTGAGTAGAAGTGCTTTAAATATATTTTTTGTTTGTGGGTAGAAGTGCTTTAAATATATTTTCTGTTTGTGGGTAGAAGTGCTTTAAGTATATTTTTTGGTTGTGAGTAGGAGTGTTTTGAGCAGACTGCTGTAGTAGACTCTGCCTGTGAGTAGCAGAGCTTGAGCGGATTGTCCTTTTTTTGAAAACTTCTCCTTCCCAAGCCGCTGTCTAATAAGACAAATTAGCGTGTAAAGTGCACAATCTTTCTACTGATTGCTGTTTGGTTTCCTCTGCACCTGTGACGGGATGTTCCCCGATGACATTAACTGTTCATTATTCTCAGCAAGTGGCATCTTCTTCATAATGTATGCGTGCCACGTTCAAAGCTTCCTCCCATCTCAACAACATATTTCCCTTGCCAATATCAAAAGAATCCTGAAGTTTAAATTTGACATTGCAAAATATCCAGAATGACAGCATTTTGATATATATTGTGAAATGCTTTGATATATATTTTGAAATGTTTTAAAACATAAACATATCTTATGCTTCTTTGGCCTAGACATATGAGCCGACCAAGAGTCAAAATACCACGAAGGAGAGATAGTTATGTTGAGACAAATATCGAAGATCCAAAATGCACATTGGCACAGAAGTCTACAGGGGCCAGAAGATATCTCTGTAATGACTTTTATTGCTAGAGATAAGAGGTAGACTTGAAGCAGACATATCTAGGGAATATTTACTTCAATATATTCTAGCTGTGTGGCAAGGTCATATCCCAGCGGGCGTTCCGGTGCCGTCTTAGACATTGTCCATCTGATCGCTCCACTGTACGACCACTCCAGCGCTATTAATACTGCCATCGTTGGCCGCCAGCGACAGCGCTCTGTCACAAATAAAAAAAAACACGTGCAATGTCTTAGACATTGTCCATCTGATCGCTCCACTGTACGACCACTCCAGCGCTATGAATACAGCCATCGTTGGCCGCTAGCGACAGCGCTCTGTCACAAATAAAAAAACACGTGCATTTGATTGTTAACAAATGCCATAGTTCTAAAGCAGAGTCGTAATTGGCGTTGTAAATGTGTTTAAGAATTGATGGTGATGCTCTATTTAATCAAATAGAGTGTGTATAGTGGGAGAAGATAACAAGCCCTCGTCCTGAGGGAGATGAGTTCTGGAAGGTGTTCAAGGCTGCTAGCTCATCAGGATAACAAGTCTGGAATCACATAGGTATTACCTCAGCCTGCCCATAAAAGCCTGTCACACGGGCTTTACATATGCCACCCTTCACATCCCATCTTAGCAGTTCCACGTGTTCTGGTTTACCTGCTCTGTCTCAGGATTTTCTGTCCTTTTAAACACCAGCGGTGTATGCGTTTATGCATGCGTTAAGAAGTGGGTTTTCCAAATTCAAATCTCATGTGATAACTTCATTACTTTCCCCAAATGAAATGTGTCAAAACTGCTTAACATATATTAGATACGATGTATATATAGTGTTCGGCTTTGTAGCATGAGTTTAAACATTTAAAGTAGGTCCGATGAATTTGATATTTTTGTGAAAACATCAAAATAAAAAACAGTCACGAATTTATCATAAAATAGATTGTGCTCATTTCTTTAAATCAATCAATTTTAATTGGCATGTTAACAGCTGTCACAGTTTTATAAGCGCTCTTATAGAGACCAATTAACGTCAAAAACAAGAACGAATAAATTGATTCCGCATCAATGATTTGAATACAAAATCTAATCTCCACCTTGATAAAGGTTTGGTTCTATACTGCACCATGGATGGGCAAAAACAATATCAAGCCAATGATGATATGAGATCCCGACGATCACGTGAGCTGATCTGTATGATCGCGTTATACATATTGAATAGACGTCGAAAATTGGATAGATGTAGGTTATTGTCGGTTATATCAACCAATCATATTGCATCCAAACAAAGAATCTTGGTTCACTTTCAATGACACATGTATTTATCACGTCAAATTTATTTGTGTAAGAGAATATGGGTATATTGGGCCAGGCCAAATATGAGATCACGCAGCACGCAATATACGGAACGTCACGCGATATAGGACGAGCAACACGGCACTGAGAATATATGGTTAAAACGGGCACACAGACATCGTGTAGTAGTTGACCTAATTGCAAAGTTAAAGAGGGGCATGGAAATTAAGGTTTACCTAACTGCAAAGGTAAAAAAGGCATGGAAATGGAAATTACGGTTGACCTAATTGCAAAGGTAAAAAGGCTTGGAAATACAACAAAGTCATCCAAAGTTTTGTAAAGAAGCATGCATTGCTAAACTTGGTGTCAACCCAGGCATTGTGGGACGAGTCAGAGCAACAGCGCCGAGTTTGAATAGCTAACACGCACATATGGATGGATGGACACACCGATAGACGTCATTTTAACAACCTTTTTGCAGGGTGAAAAACGTTTTTGAAAAGCTTCTTCAAACCTGATTCAGAATTATAAGGAAAATAAAACTCAACCGTTTCGTAATATTCAATGCCAAAATTAAACTCAACTGAACTAAATCTAAATTACGAATCCACAATTTGCGTCTTTTGATTTATTCACATCTAAATACTTTACGACAGTCACTTCCAGGATTCTCTTCGCAATTTCGCATCACAACGATGTCACGTATGAGGATTGTACATATCACACGCACACTTAAATCATTCAGCGTGAGCGTCTGTGGTGTTTCACAGAAGAACGTGAAGATGAAGTTGGAAGGGCCTGTACCTGATAAAAAAAATACCAAATATTCCTCTGCATAGAACGAAAAGCAAAGCGACCCAAGTAATCCCTTTATTCATGATTATAAGATACTCTATGAATAAAATGGAAGTCCGTAAATACCATGGACTTGAAGGTCTTCTTTTGTGGTGAGGATGAGCAAAACAATTGATTGTGTTAGTGTCAGTGTGAATGATGTCATATTCTGTCAAATCTGTTTATGCCTACCCATCCTTCTCAATGTTTAAGAATGCGAATTTTATCCACTATGTATTTTACGCTGATAGGCAAAAACTATTCTGTAACTAATGGGCTTTCAACAACACACCACTATGAACAACTCCTTTTATGGTTTTAATACACAATAGGAAATATAATATAAGAGACTGTCTTTGCTATATATTTATATGGAGATCCCGACACTGACAAATAGTCAAGACTTCCCTGCTATTCAAGGACGCATACAGCAAATACTTTGTCTGGCAGCGCGGTTGTAAGTTTTCACCTACTCACCTCGTGTTAATCAATATGGAAGTAGCTTAATTGAAATATTCTATTTTTAATGTTACCTATTAGAGCTTATCCTGTGAAAGCAACTATGGGTCAAGCAGGTGTTGTCTGACTGAAAGGACTTGGCATATGGAGACAACTTGCTTTGTCTGTAGCTTACCTTGCCTGAAAGGCCATGGGCTGTGGAGGAGTTGGTTAAAGTGCCAGCTTATTAGCACCAGTTCCTCTGTGGTGATCCAAAGGTCGTGGGTTCGATCCCCGGCCGTGCCGAGATTGAATTCATGATACAATTTCACACACGACCTGAGGCCCGTGCCAAAGGGTTAACCTGTTGTCCTTGTAAATCTGTGACCGGGTGGGTTGTCATGTCAAGGACATGACAATTCAGTGAGGCAGCACTGTATATGTTACAAGTAGGTCTCATCACAAAATGACTGAAATAATGTTTTAAGTTATGTAAAACCCAAACAAACAAACCTTGCCTGAAGATGGGTGCCTCGCCTACAGAAGCTTAACTTGCCTACAGAGGCTTACCTTGCCTACAGAAGCTTATTTTGCCTACAGAAGCTTACCTTGCCTACAGAAGCTTACCTTGCCTACAGAAGCTTACCTTGCCTACAGAAGCTTTCTTTGCCTACAGAAGCTCACCTTGCCTACAGAAGCTTACCTTGCCCGAAGAAGCTTACCTTGCCCGAAGAAGCTTACCTTGCCCGAAGAAGCTTAACTTGCCCCAAGAAGTTTACCCTTGTCTAGAGAACCTTACTTTGCCTGGGCATTTTGCATTCGGCACGTTGCGCGTTTGATAAATGGCGCGTTCAACACAGAGTGACTTGTATCCATGTGACGTCACACAAGGACAGTGTGTGAAAGGCATCAGTGGCAGGTCCAGGGTTTTACATTTGTTAAAATGGGGTACACTACAGTCTCTTTTCTGTACAAGTATTTATTATTTTTTTGGCATATTCGTGTT
This sequence comes from Amphiduros pacificus, assembly GCA_949316495.1. Taxonomy (NCBI): domain Eukaryota; kingdom Metazoa; phylum Annelida; class Polychaeta; order Phyllodocida; family Hesionidae; genus Amphiduros; species Amphiduros pacificus. Next base: position 54,180,012 of record OX439002.1, on the reverse strand, counting down.
CACAAATATCGTACAAAGTCCTATAAGAAGAAGAAATGCCAAATGATATAAATTGTGAAATTTGTAAATTGTGAAATTCAATATCCATTTCTGGACATGCCAATATACCAAAGCTGATTCCCGCCAAATTCAGTGAAGTGTCATTTTTAAAACTTTTAAATGGTTGGGTTTTAAGATTTAAATCCAAGTTTGATGTTATGTAGTATGTACATGCAAACATTCCTATTCAAACTTTTTGACCTCAAAAGCCCTCCAAAGATACGAGGTGTCAGACATTTCTCTAACTGACACAACGCGCATTACGCGCCGAATGCAACAAGCCCTTTGCCTGAAGGAACATATATTGCCTGAGGAAGACACAACGTGAAATCATGGAAATTAAAGGCCAATCTCAAATTAGAATCTTGGGGATTGAGGGATTCCTTATCATCCGGGGTATTGCAGACAAATATCTGTCATGGAGTGCAGAACTATCTGGCAGACGACACACTGGTGTATTTTCCCGCCAAACTGTCTTCGTCACGCAAATGACGCATGCGCTTGGCCACAGCAGGTATATATTTGCATGCAGACGACAGTCAAGACATTTTTGAAATATGGATTCAAGCTGATTTCTATGAGAGATCCTTTTAGTTGCTGCGTGTAATGATATCGTATATCTATTCCCATTTCATTCAACTATCCATTAGAGGTATAGAGCAACTTCCTTCCTTCTCTGTCTGGAGATTATCAATATAAATAGAAATAAGCTTTTCTTCTTTGAAATTTGATAGTCTTCTTTCTAAAACGAAGTTATAATAGTAGTACTTTTAATTTCATATCGTAAATCCAACTATTCTATTATTCCTATTTGTTTAGCTTCACTTAAGCCTGCAGAGAATATCCTTTCTATGCAATATACATGTATGGAACAAAATGGCTTTATTAAATTTTTGCAAGATGAAGAATACACATAATTATTTTGATCTTTCAGAATAAATCGTGATATGTCATTTGCATGTCCGAATCGAAGCATGACGTGTTACCTATCACCCGTTTGCCAGTATGCACGGTCTAATTATATATATATATATATATATATATATATATATATATATATATATATATATATATATATATACATATATATATATATATATATATATATATATATATATATTTGAGGGGGGGTGTCCCACATTTGATTTATAAAAGTCTGCAAATATTAGAATGCATGTAAGTTCTTATGAATTTAACAATTTCATTCTGAAAAGTTATGATACTTAAGTTATTCTGAAAAATTATGATACTTTTTAATAAGAGTGTGTGAATACCGTTTTCAGTAGCATAGTATTATTTCTTTTCAAAGAAATCTTTCTTGTTATCTTCATCCGTTGCAGGTTTATAAATTACCTTGTCCTTCTGTGTGACCTTGACCTCTGTATCCACAGACGGGATACGTTCAAGCGGCGCTCTGTTACATGGCGCATTTTCACCTGCTGACTTACTCCCATCTCATTCCCAGATTACTACGCTATATTGTCATTAAATGTGGCAGAAAATGAGGGAAACGAACACGACATTTTCACATCAGCACGGCGGAAACGTGATTACACTATACATTGCAGAAGACACGAGTCTCATCTTTGCCACTATTGATGATGGATCTAAGCGAACAAAGTGAACTACAGCAAGTCACAATAAAAAAGACATATTTATGTATACATTCCAGCTGTATGTTATATATTAATGCCTTTCATTTCCATACGGATCAATTAAGCCTTTGTATCTGGTTTCATGATAAAATATACATGCGTTGGGCTCTATTAATGTGGCAACAAATGTCTGAAAAAGATTCTCTTGTGGCCATTATCAGAGGACTGACGTTTTGTGTCCCTTATATCCTGACCCAGGGGTCCTTCCAATCTTGTGTGCCTCAATACCAGGAATCCGCCACTTCTACATCTAATTCCTATGAAATGAACACTACCCTACATCTTATTTCGTAGCCAGTTTCCTGTCTTATTGTGCTGCTCATTTCGATCAGCTTTCACGCTGAAGGTCCAAATGGTATAACTCATCCAATCAACTCACCACTCGCACAGGCCTGTCAAAGTCCCCTTGTCAAACCTACCCTCTCATTTCCTCAATGAAGGCTACTTTGTCTCATTGGCCCCATCCCCTCACGCTGTTCTTCTCTTTTTCTTATATCCAGCCCATATTATTCTCCTCCTGACCATAATATTAATTACTTATCTTCACGTTTTCCTAGTTACACTCACTGACCTTGCTCAAAGATTCATCAAAATTTCTTCTAACAATTTAGTTCAAGACCAGTTTTTCTTACCAATATATAGCATGTCATACCCTCCCTTTCATATATCATTTGTTTCCTTTCCATCATCAGAGTTTTGTTGTTTTTACCATTTTCCAACATATTTATTCAAAGTATATCTGCTTAACTACATATTGAATTAACCCTGATGTGATTAAGATAAAATACATCCACAATTACCGTACACGTACCGTCAGGACACCGCTGAGATCGGTGATTTCCAAAAGAGATTCATCACATTGAATCAAATTTAATCATTAACATATTATTTCTGACAGCGAGAATAGTTTTATTATGAGTATCACAAGGCTCTGAATTGTAATGTCGACAATAAATGCAAAGATAATGGACACATTTGAAGGCAATGACTAATTCATCCCTACTGCAAAATACTTAATCAAATGAGTGGAATAAATATGCCTTAGACTTAATGATTTGCCTATCTCCTACACAAAACAAGCTTTCAGACCTTTTTCTCAATCTTTGAGAACATTTCCAGGGGACAAAATGTCTTTTGTCTGGGTAGATCTGTCTGAGTTACTCAAAGATTTTTTCCTTACTGCTCCGCTTTCAGGGTGCCCCAACATGACGCTGCAATTCCGACCAAACGAACAATAAGGCTTGAGAATGCTGGCGCTACCTTAATCAATCCCACTCAATTCTTCAGTTTTCTTTCCTTCCATCCCGCTTTTTTCCTGTTCATTTAGATTTCCCAGAGTCACGGAGTGCCTTTCAGAAGACAGGCTCCCACTGTGGCCTGACGCTGGCTTCCCAAATGGCTATAAAACCATGAGGTCTGACCGTATTGTCAGCTGGGCACGGTAACGTTGATGAATGAGAGCAAATTCTGAAAGAGGACATTTCAAGCACTCACTTCAGCGTCTTCCCGTTTTTTTGCTGCCAACACCAGCTTGTTTCCCTGGCATATCGTGGCAACCTTCAACTTATTACGCCTCCAACTGTTATAAGCTCTACAATTAGTCTATTTCTTGTGCTGGAAATATGACGCACCTTATCATTTGTTAGAATTGCATTTTTGTCCAAAACACAATATCACCCAAAAATGATCACTTTATCCTGACAGCGGAAATGTAATAGGATATCTATCTTGTGCAAGTTCACAATATTCATTTGACTAAATTGCTATCCAAAAATATAAATGATCAAATATAAAAGTCAGGTCCAAATAAGGACATTGGGATGAGTAAGTGTTAAATTTCAGAGATTGAAAAAAGCACCTGGCAATACATTGACAATGCAGATTTATCAAAATATGCATTTGTAGTATAGAACCACTGGGAAATTCTGCAGAGACTTCATAGTAACTCTGTAATATAGAAATAACATTTAAAGCTTAACTCAGAACGGTTAGTTGTTGTAAACATGTAAGTGTTTTTTTATGCAGGTAAAATGCCTGCAGCAGATGGAGTGTAATAGGACTGACAGAATCAGTCTCACTTTATATGCCGATCAACTTTTCTCCCCAAAGCCAATTTGTATCCCATAAGCACCCTTATCTCTGATCATTGGATGGGGTGGGTGGTTAAAAACTAATTTGTCCTACACGCCCTAGCTTAAGGGATTACAATCAAAGTGGAGCGGAGCAAACCGATGCGTCAATATAAAATCGCTTCTGAAGTTTTCTACACAAATTTTATCAAGGTGTACGTGAAGCTTTTTTTTTTGCCTGAGCCCACAGAAACTCACATGACATACACATCTCAATACATACTTTGCTACAGACCATCTATCCTCTTCTATTAGACATTTAAGTTAAGTATAGAGGGTAAGGTGGAGGGTACTTAATACACAGATATTCCACATGCTTTCACTCCTCGAATGAACTGTGACTGACGTTTTCATATGGACTTGTGAAAACATCTTTAAAGTGGACTGTATTCACAATAATGCCGATTTCGGATCCAAGTCTATTTATATCTATGTTAACCATTCATTATAGCTGCAATGTTACCTTTTAGCAACAAACTTGAGAATGTAATATTGGTTTAGAGCAATACAAGAAAGATATCTTATCACCATTATATTGTAATAAAAGATCATGACAATGGTTTAGGTCAAATAAAAATAATTTATAATCAATATGTGTTCACATTATTTGGACTAAAAAAAATAACTTCTCATATTATTGCCTGATGCAACTGACACTCAGTGGAGATGGCAATGATAAATGATATGTCGGTTTAAAATGTAATGTATTCAGTTACAACAACGCCAATGTCCTCAATTCTTGTTCAAATGTTTTTATTGTCATTCTGGAGCATAACAGATGTTTTTAATGCTGGTTTAGGTAGAACCGGAATTATCCCCTGGTCCCCCGGCGAGAGACGATAAAAACCTGAGCAGCTAAGTGGAAGTCTCCGAAACGGTCTCCAACAGACTAGGCGGTAACTTATTTTCAGCCAGCAATAATTTCGAATTTCCTTGCATTAAACTAACCTGCCATTATGATAGAACAAATACACTATTTAGGGAATTCAATAAGCTGTTTCGGGACTTTTCGCTTAATGATACTAATGAGGATTTATAAATGTTGGTGTTTTCATCAATTAAGCACATCAGAACATTCAATTTTAAAGGCAAGGAATGTCACATCAAATATTCTCCAAGTCATTAGATATTTAAATCCTATATTTTAGGGATTTCATCCTCTTTTAAAATTATATCAATAAGTGTTTTACAAAGGGTCAAACAAGATTATTATATAAAACAAGATTATTTTATATATATTTATATATATATATATATATATATATATATATATATATATATATATATATATATATTTATATATATATATATATATATATATATATATATATATATATATATATATATATATATATATATATATATATATATATATATATATATATATACCAATATTTAATCTGAAATCTAATTGATGAATTAATAGCATTCTTTAATTTTATTTATGTTTTAATTCATTTATTTGTACATTCATAACAAAAACAAATTGAGCTTGGTGTGGAGATTTTACCTTTGTGCTTAACGCTGTCTGGCTTGATAAGTAATTTTGTAATTACATATCAAGCCAGATTTGCCTGGCACTATAATCTATATAGTGAAGGATAAATTGCCTCAAATCATTGCAAATTTGGAGCCAGAATGCGTTTACATCGAGATGCCCTATTTAGATTCCTCCTGGCATCGTCTTTGAAACTGTCTCCCCACCCTCCTGATAAACGATTTTACAGCATAGCGAGTTGGTATAGATGTTGAGGTGCTGGGAGGTGTCAGGTGCCCGGATGACGGGAAGCCCAGCAGACAGGGGACGTCTAGGTATGTGGCATCGTATGCACAGACAACCCCCCTCCCTATCATAACACGGTCACTCGGCGTGACACTCCTCCAAACACTGGCAACATGTTCCCTCTTAGACGTGTGTGACATTCATGCAACATGAATCATGGAAACCAGCACATGTTGTCTTTGTGTCATCCAATACATTGGATCGGTGATGTTCTCATTTCCGTCTTTGTTTGAAAAGGACATGATCTTTTTATTATCTCAGAAAAAAAAAACAATTTTCAGTAATAATGGATATATCACTTTATCACTTTAGCTCTGGTACACCAAGTGGTATATTTGCATTGTTACCTATCGTATCTCATTCTTGTTTCCTTTCCCCGTCCAAGACCAAAAGAAACTAAACTGAAATAGTCCAATTTCATGTTGCTATCTTCGGACTACATTGTTAGATGATTTGCAATTTGAATAACTATTTTCTCCTTGCACGCTTTCAATGCCATTTCATATCAAGATTAATCTTCTACAAAGAACTGGAACTGTTGAATTCTCTTAATATGTTTACACGCACAATTGCACACTTTGGTCCCATACACGTTATTTCGATTGGATGCAGATATTTTACATTGTATTCATTGTCGGTTCTACCGATATCCCTTTATCAATTCTTAATGAGAAGACCGGAAATAGCTTTAACGTGTGGATGGACATGGTCAAAAATGGTCTATTCTTCGCGAAATCGACGTCATGTATTATGTACATTTCGACAACATCTCATGTAAAATTGAAAACCTGCACAATATATTTTCCATGCATCATTCACAGCAATAAGAAGCAGGTATATTATGTCTTTGTAGAATGATAAAATTAGGTTTTCTCAGAGACAATCACGCATAATACAACTTCATTACAATACAATTTCACATTTCTTTATTTTCTTGATATTCCAATATATTTAATATGCTCAATCATGTTTCTATTACATTACATTCATTTATTTTCTCATGCATACACATTCTGTGAAACATATAACCCAGCCAGTCTGGGGGCTGAGCGGCGATATAGCATTAAATAGCCTTCTGATTTCATCTATTATTAATTCAATAAGATGGCTTAGGGGCATGGTCTAAATAGATTACGACTGTTCAATATAGCCCCGAGAAATTGTCTGGTACACCAAGATAAATTCATCACATTGGGTAATGGGACTTGTCCACATTCATATCGGATCAGACATTCATGTTGGCAAATGGGCAAGCGTTAACATCAATGGCTTCACCATGTAATTTTTTTCTCAGTTTACTTAATTGTATTTATAAATGTATCTGTGCATCACGATGAACATCGCCTGGTCTGTTTTATATATAAAAAAGATCAGCTAATTACAAATGTATTAGACTTCAAAACAACATACGAATTGGAAAGCCTTTTTTTTACAAGTCTTGATATATATTGGTTGTTCATCTTAATATTTTCTCAGTATCCATACCGAGCCGTGGCGACGTTTATGTACTTATATAGAATATATAAAGCACTGGCGACACAGACGATCACTCATTTCCCTCGATAACCAATTTCTCTTTTTCCAATGCATATATATATATATACAATATACTGCAGTTGGATATTAAATTATTTTCTTTTCTCAACCCATACCTTTTTTCCTATAAAAAAACAATAGCGATTGTTATACATGTTCTATTGAGATTGAGGTGGCTGAGGGCAGGACAGTGGAGACCTCTAGCGGAGAAGGTTCTATATTAGGTAATTACCATAGTAAGATTCAGTGTACAGACCCCATTACGAGTGTATGATTTATGCATCAATCACTTACTGCTCACTCCCTACACGGACATGATAGACCCAGGCAGCCGATTTGGCCGGGCAACCGCGCCCGTACTCCGGGGACATATTGCGCTACCCCTGAGGTGCAGTCCAAGCCTCACGTCCAACTCTGCCCAAATGATACACCATCTCCGCAGGGGACATCTCTGAATTGCTACTTTACAGACATTCCAAGTTGCTTCTATCTAATATTTGTTCAGCAATGCGGAGGAAGCTTTCAGACGGATTTTAGTGTGACTTGAAGGGAAACAGAAGGCTGGGTTTGGAATATCGCCTGCATTTAAATGTGGGAAGGTGTAAATTTTCACGGGTTGTCTTTTGTGAGGTTGGCACTTTATTTGTCCCTGAAGTGGTTTATGGTTCATAACCGCTATAACTTGGTCTATTAACGATAATCTGGGTGCCCCACACGGCTGTGTTGTTCCACGACACATTCGTCATCGATATCACCCTCTTTCCACACCCCTTACAGCTAAGTCTCTCTTCCCAGATTACTCTCCATATATCACACCAGCTTGTACTGGAACTAACATGCTAGCCTACAACACACCATGTCTACATACAGAACTATTTGTAACCCGGTGACAGAGTGTCGCCGTTTTAATGCGGTAACATTGCCATCAATCATTAGGGAATATGTACATTGTTAGAATGGGAAATTCATACGAGAAGAACAATGACACGACTCCGTTGCTAGGGAACAATAACGAGGAATTTAAGCCAATCAGTAACAGACCGATTAATGAGACATTCATATTTGCCTTGATATCCGTTTAATGTTATTGGCAAAGAAAAACCTTTTCAGAATTCATGCTTTAGATGTTGACCTACACAATCAATTATACCTCTTTGAAACATGAGATCGCTTAAATCGTTAAATGGTTTTCTTTGATGATGGAGGTTATTCTTAATATCACATTGGTGACATTATTTCATTAATATATATATATATATATATATATATATATATATATATATATATATATATATATATATATATATATATATATATATATATATAGATATATATATATATATATATATATATAAATATACACATATACAATACTACATGCTTATGCTTATGCTTATGCATATATATATATATATATATATATATATATATATATATATATATATATATATATATATATATATATATATATATATATATATATATTATATCTATATATGCATGCATGTACCTCTTTTCTGTTTTAATAGATTAAGGAATACTGACCTGTTCGTTGACATAGAGAATAGCACTCCCCGGGACCTCTATTCTGGTGCCCTGATGCTGGTCATACATGTGTACATTCTCAGCCAGTCCGTTATTGCCTTTGATCCCTAGAATGAGCTCTACAAAAGCCACGTTGTAGCAGGTGTCACATTGGGTAATGCCTTCCAGTCCAATATCCACATGTATATCTCCGGGGTGGACCATGTGGTCCGTGGCTCCATATCTGGCCAAGCCATCTTCGGTGAACAAATGAACTTTTAACTGAACACTCCCAGATATTCCTTCAAGATCAGAAGCCTCCATGGATCTCCCCGAAGCTCCAAGTGACCATAGGTCACTTCCTTGCCATCTGCTGATTGTGAATACTCTCTTTTGGCTGTCTCTTAGGCTGTAACTGTGGACTACTTTGTGGGAAGAGTCTAAAAGTCTTACTTCTTTGATATCAATGGTGGTGAGCGACCCGTCTATGTGTCTGCTGAAGGGGTCTGTAGATTTGACATTATACCTGCCAATAGTCACAGTTCCCCACGTTGCCAGCTCAACAAACATATCTCTGACGCTAAACTCCAACACACTTGCCTGTGATGGTTGACATAACACACACAGCAACACAAATATATACGGTATCCAAAGAGCCATTGTCATCTTGTACATTGTCTTGCTGCCTGTCCACATCGTTGCTAAGATCTGAATACTTGTATGGCCTGCCACACACGCTGCCTTTAGGCCCGCCTGCTTGCAGACACGCGGAGACGATGCCACGCGAGTTAGGAGGAGGCTGTGTTTGCGGCAAGCCCGGTCCCAACTCCCGGCTTCTTATTGAGTTTGTGAGCGTGCAGGTCTTGATGGGGCAGTTCTTTAAAGTCCCCAGCCCAGCTTGCTCTGCACAGTCTCTGTCTCCACAGTTAGTTAGTCTTTCCCTAGTTTGTTTTATCGATTTCTGTGCCTAGTGGAGTGGAAAACAAGTACCTGTCTCACCCACTTTGGCAGCCTGGAATGATGCAAAAACTAATCAAACCCAGTGCTTCTCGCCTTGCTGAGCAGCGCTCAAACTTCACTGCTTCCCTCGGCTTTGAGGACTCTCAGTATTTCATCTTCTCTGGAGCTGAAGTAAAACACACGTATCATTTTAATAAGGGTGCAAGAATTATTTTAATATAGAACAAAAGAATCGAAAAAAAATCAGATCATTGAAACTGAGTGTTGTGGGTTATAACTCTTATATCTGTCAGCAGTTCCCTTCTTAAAGTTTGCTTTTGTCAGGCAGAATTGTAATTGAAAATGTAATCCCAGATGTTCCATCAAATGTGAGAAAGCCAGACAATAAAATTGATTTTTTTATATCCCGGATGTAGTTACTGATCTCTTCAGTCATGCCAGCGCAATGAAAATTTATTTTCTTACTTTTCAAGGTTAGAGACCGATTTCAGGAAAATTGAATTTTCTATTGATCGAGGGTTTCTTTTGAGAGTTTGATTTATCATAATCAGGGGATATGACAGGGATTAAATGAAGATGCAGCCGTTAATGTTAGGTGATGGGGGCTGGTAGGAGGCCTCAGGTGTAACATTTCACTTGCCAGCATCATCGACACCTTGATTCAGCAGCATGTCATGCAATGATCACTCCCAGACTACAAATCAAACTCTGCTTACACTCCGCTTACTACCACTCCGAATACCACTCCGCTTACCACTCTGCTTACCACTCTGCTTACCACTCCGCTTACTACCACTCTGCTTACCACTCCGCCTACCATTCCGCTTACCACTCTGCTTACCACTCTGCTTACCACTCCGCTTATCACTCAGCCTACCATTCCGCTTACCATTCCGCTTACCACTCTGCTTACCACTCTGCTTACACTCTGCTTACCACTCTGCTTACCACTCTGCTTACCACTCTGCTTACCATTCCGCCTACCACTCCGCCTACCACTCCGCTTACACTCTGCTTACACTCTGCTTACACTCCGCTTACCACTCACCTTACCACTCACCTTACCACTCACCTTACCACTCACCTTACCATTACCCTTACCACTACCCTTACCACTCCGCTTACCACTCCCCTTACCACTCCGCTTACCACTCCGCTTAACACTCTGCTTACCACTCCGCTTACCACTCCGCCTACCACTCCGCTTACCATTCCGCTTACCACTCTGCTTACCACTCCACTTACCACTCCGCTTACCACTCTGCTTACCACTCTGCTTACCACTCCCCTTACCACTCCGCCTACCACTCCGCCTACCACTCCGCTAACCACTCAGCTTACCATTCCGCTTACCATTCCGCTTACCACTCTGCTTACACTCTGCTTACCACTCTGCTTACCACTCTGCTTACCACTCTGCTTACCATTCCGCCTACCACTCCGCCTACCACTCCGCTTACACTCTGCTTACACTCTGCTTACACTCCGCTTACCACTCACCTTACAACTCACCTTACCACTCACCTTACCACTCACCTTACCACTCACCTTACCACTCTGCTTACCACTCTGCTTACCATTACCCTTACCACTACCCTTACCACTCCGCTTACCACTCCCCTTACCACTCCGCTTACCACTCTGCTTAACACTCTGCTTACCACTCCGCTTACCACTCCGCCTACCATTCCGCTTACCATTCCGCTTACCACTCTGCTTACCACTCCACTTACCACTCCGCTTACCACTCTGCTTACCACTCTGCTTACCACTCCCCTTACCACTCCGCCTACCACTCCGCCTACCACTCCGCTAACCACTCAGCTTACCACTCTGCTTACCACTCCACTTACCACTCTGCTTACCACTCTGCTTACCACTCTGCTTTCCACTCAGCTTACCACTCACCTTACCACTCCGCTTACCACTCTGCTTACCACTATGCTTACCACTCCCCTTACCGCTCCGCCTACCATTCTGCTTACCACTCTGCTTACCACTCCGCTTACCACTCCACTCCACTTACCACTCCACTCCGCTTACCACTCCACTCTGCTTACCATTCCACCCCGCTTACACTCCACTCTGCTTACCACTCCACTCCGCTTACACTCCACTCCGCTTACCACTCCACTCCGCTTACCACTCTACTCCGCTTACCACTCTACTCCGCTTACCACTCTACTCCGCTTACCATTCCACCCCGCTTACCACTCCACTCCGCTTACCACTCCACTCCGCTTACCACTCCACTCCGCTTATCACTCCACTCTGCTTACCACTCCACTCTGCTTACCACTCCACTCTGCTTACCACTCCACTCTGCTTACCACTCCACTCCGCTTACCACTCCACTCCGCTTACCACTCCACTCTGCTTACCACTACACTCTGCTTACCACTCCATTCTGCTTACCACTACACTCCGCTTACCACTCCACTCCGCTTACCACTCCACTCCGCTTACCACTACACTCCGCTTACCACTCCACTCCGCTTACCACTCCACTCCGCTTACCACTCCACTCCACTTACCACTCCACTCCGCTTACCACTCCACTCCACTTACCACTCCACTCCACTTACCACTCCACTCTGCTTACAACTCCACTCTGCTCACCACTCCACTCTGCTTACACTCCACTCCGCTTACCACTCCACTCTGCTTTCCACTCCACTCTGCTTACCGCTCCACCCTGCTTACCACTCCACTCCGCTTACCACTCCACTTACCAATCCTTTCTTTATTACTTATTTTCCAGTCGTATATTGTTACCCTATACATTCATATGTTTGAAAAGAAATAAATACAATTTCCAGTAAGAATATTATCTAGAAATGACTTTTGCTTTGCTAATTGTGTAGGAAATATAAGCACGTCTCCAAACCACGTGCTTGTCATCTATCCACTACTACGCCGTAATTTGTTTACTACTTTTTAGGATATTTAATCACAGAAAAGAAAACAAAAACTGAAACAGAAAAGAGAGCCTCTTTCTGAAAACAAGAGAACAGGAAGTTGTCTACTCTAAATTTGGTAATTTTTCCATCCATTGTCCACACGTTCACTTGGCCAATATGGAAAAGTTTTATAGGATCTCTCACCAGTTGTTTACTTGTTCTTAGACTGACGAGACCACCATCGTGTTGAAAAGCAAATAAGAAATGGAATGGAATAAGAATCTTAAGAAAAAATACATCTTAAGGAAGGAATTCAGTCATTTTTAGAGTCATCGCCGTTTCTATATTAACTTATTATTCAAGTTGATTAGTACATTGTATATACATTATAATAAGTCTTTGTATTATTTGTGTTGTCTGCTTTCTTTTGCACGATACGACATTGTGTAAGTTAATTAGCAATGCTCGCATAATGTTTTTACCCTGAAGAAACATGAGGACAGTCATTTTCGATAAAACGTGCATAAAATGTGAGTGGGTGTGTGTGTAATTACTATTTTAGTTATTTCATTTTTAATATTTGTTTTGCTAGTTTTATTTATTAGGCAGACATAATTAGGTGGGTACAATGACCAGTATGGTATTTCGTACATATCTTAGTTGGGTTATTCAACCATTGTGTTAACTAAGTCTACTTCCTGTTTGTCTTTGTGTTTAATCAAACATTCAAGTCATAAAGTAAAGCATTTTGGCAAGAATGGAAAATTACAAAGAAAAATGATTGCATTTTGTATTTTTGAGATGAATTTGCAAGTTTGATGTACACCTCTATACGTGTATGTACCCACATCAATATGCACATTTTCCCATCCAAATCATTCAGATATTTTTATGTATTATCATATTTGCAACATCCTGGGCAGGCAATTTATTACTTCTTTATAAATATCAGTATTTAAACGCTGGCTTAAACATTGTTGAACTTGGTAAGGTGATCATATTTGCCATATCAAATAAACAGTTTCAAATGTAGCATAAACATTCCACATTTGCTTGAAGCATGTATTTACAGTTCATCAGAGAACCCTTTGTCCCAATATAACCCAGGGCTCAAGCACCATTCAGACTGTTTTAATAATAAATATTAAAACATCTTCAGACAGATGTTAATCATTACTGATCATGTAATGAGCCATTCATATACCATCCACATTAAAGTTATGAATTATACAATTGCACTAGTGTTAAATTTATAAAAACACCAGAAATTGTCTAAAATTAAGGTTTGGTGCCTTCAGGTGGTATGGGTAAGTCACAAGGGTTCCAGATGGGACTGGAGACCAGACTGCTTATGTTGTAAACAATATTCTCTGCAGTTTACATTAGCTGAATATCAGCATTGAGAAGACAGCCAGACCAGTAACAGCCTTATCATTGTCCTAATGGACTTAGCACAAGTCCTGGAACATCCCACTTTATTCAGTGCCCTGAGATTCCACTAAGACTCAAATACATCCACCTCATTTATCAAAATAACTTTGTCCAACAGAGAATAAACCTGACTTTAAAAAACTGCACATCAATATAACCGGGGCAATATAAGTAAATTTGGGTAATAAATGTTTCTATGTTTTTAATCTTTGCAATTAGACATATGCTTACTCCATGCTTAGACATATGACACATGCTTACTCCATTAGACATATGCTTACTCCATGCTTAGACATATGACATATGCTTACCCCATTAGACATATGCTTACTCCATGCACGGATTTATTCTAATAGCCATTTATTTGAAGATGCACTTTTATTTGAATAAGCATGTTTATTTGTAGATTCAGTACAAATTGGTATTCATGCAATTGTTTTTTTCCTCGTATACATATTGGTTTTATTCTACGCTTCAGGTTTGTTATTTGATGTTAATAATATAAATATGTACAAGACATAAAACTCTTCTGATTAAACATGACACAAGACAAAGTTCATTTCTCAAAGGATTTAAATCAAATGTTGGATTTGCAATTAGATACTGTTATAGATAAGTAACAGAGTGTCTGGACAAGAAGGTAGTTTATTCCAATGTCTGGCATTAAATGAAAGACACGACATGCATTCGAAATGTCTATCTAATGATAAGATGTACATTCTCTCAGAGGTTTGATTACCTTAAGCTTGTAATTGATTCCTTTCTTTAAGGTACCCATTAAGGAAGGTATTATATGCTTACCTTGGTCTGAACTAAAGGATGAGCACATAAATATACAACCTATATCAGAGGTATAAATACACAACCCATAGCATATATCAGAGGCATAAATGGACAACATATATCAGAGGTATAATTGGACAATGATCCCTTGGGGGATAAATCTGGAGACGGATGGTCTTTTGTTTCAGGTGGTTAAAACTATAGAAATGATGGTCTTGGGGTTCAAGGTGATAGACGGTCTCTTGCTCCAGGGGATTAAACTATAGATATAGAAGGTCTCTTGCTCCAGGGGATAAAACTATAGATATAGAAGGTCTCTTGCTCCGGGGGATTGAACTAGAGATAGAAGGTCTCTTGCTCCAGGGGATAAAACTAGAAATAGAAGGTCTCTTGCTCCGGGGGATTGAACTAGAGATAGAAGGTCTCTTGCTCCAGGGGATAAAACTAGAAATAGAAGGTCTCTTGCTCCAGGAGATAAAACTAGATATAGAAGGTCTCTTGCTCCAGGAGATAAAACTATATATAGAAGGTCTCTTGCTCCAGGGGATAAAAATATAGATTGAAGGTTTCTCGCTCCAGGGGGTAAAACTAGAGATAGACGGTCTCTTGCTCCACGGGATAAAAATATAGATTGAAGGTTTCTCGCTCCAGGGGGTAAAACTAGAGATAGACGGTCTCTTGCTCCATGGGATAAAAATATAGATTGAAGGTTTCTCGCTCCAGGGGGTAAAACTAGAGATAGACGGTCTCTTGCTCCACGGGATAAAAATATAGATTGAAGGTTTCTCGCTCCAGGGGGTAAAACTAGAGATAGACGGTCTCTTGCTCCAGGAGATAAAACTATATATAGACGGTCTCTTGCTCCACGGGATAAAAATATAGATTGAAGGTTTCTCGCTCCAGGGGATAAAACTAGAGATAGACGGTCTCTTGCTCCACGGGATAAAAATATAGATTGAAGGTTTCTCGCTCCAGGGGGTAAAACTAGAGATAGACGGTCTCTTGCTCCACGGGATAAAACAAGAGATAAAAGGTCTCTTGCTCCAGGAGATAAAACTAAAGATCGAGGCTATCTTGTTCCAGGCAGATAAAACTAGAGATATCTACAGCATGGGTGTCAAGGAAGCCACCAGACTGAAACTTCCTATTTCGGTACGATAAGACTCGGTTGCTGTAACTTCTACATTATTCTACTGAATACAATCGTCAACAAATGTTATAAAGTGTATATGTGACAGCCACTGATTTCTTGCATGTGGCAATGTTTTCTCTGGGGGCAATCTTATCAAGCTTTTAAATATTCTGTTTAGAGTCCTTTTCTTATGTTATGTTGGGGTCATGGGGTGATGTAATTTGTATGTCCATACTTATCTCTATAAATTCGTCTACCAAATAAAAGTATGGACTTCTCGTGCCATGTGTTCATATTAAATCGTGCCAATGTTATATGCCTCCCCTCACCTTATGAGAAAGCTCTCACCTTGTCTGCGGATGTTCTTGCCTGTCTTTAAGATGCACTCAGAGCGAAGTATCGGTGTTTATGCTAGCAGAATGGGGCAGGTCGTAGATCAAGCAGTGGTCTTACGGCTAACACTTCTGCGCCATCCTCCAGCTGCCAACAACCAAAGCTGTCATTGTCGCAAAGAGCTTTATCTACGAGGAGCCGACAGAGCTGGATGATGAGGTGGGAGTTGTGAGCTGAGATGGTCACTGCGAGGAAGCTGGACTAGATGTTACCCGAGCCACGTGTGACAGACAGGATCGTGTAAGGCGGGAAAGAGCCGCAACAATCTGGAGGCCATTCAATCATAATGTACCCATGCACTTTTACACACACGTACATTAGATTATGTGTGTGCTCAATGTTTTCCTTGTTTTCAAATTGTTAAAAGTTTTAAATCCTAAAAACATATTCATGACCACTCCCTGTGTGGGTGTAGGTGTAGGTGTGGGTGTGGGTGTGGGTGTGGGTGTGGGTGTGGGTGTGGGTGTGGGTGTGGGTGTGGGAGTAGGTGTGGGTGTGGGTGTAGTGTAGGTGTGGGTGTAGGTGTGGGTGTGGGTGTGGATGTAGGTGTGTTAAAGTTATAGTCTATATTCAAATTAACTATATTATATTAATAATACTAGAACCACCCTTTAATTATTCAATCAATTAATAATATTTGTCATCAACCTTTTATTGCAAAGGTATCAACTTGATTTATGGCTATTAATATGCCAAATCGACCAAATAACAATTAGTGCCAAATACTCCTATGATTTGACTTTCATCCAACTTTTATCCAATTAATTCTTTATCACAATTGCCTGAACTATGGTTATGGCAACCTCATGACAAATTTTGATAGTCTGTCAGAGTATTTTACCTTATGGCTATAACGTTGACAAAGCTTTATCTAAAGCACTTCGAATTCTGATAGTTATTTTTAACTATGTGTTGGCTACCTGGGCTAACCTCATACATCTCTGTGTCCCACAATATATTTGATGGAAGACAACATCAACACAGCTTCGACATTTCACAATTATCCCTTTTTTTAGTTATTTAGTTGGCATATGAGCAATCACTGTTCTTGTATTGAGTATTAATAACGTTTAGTACAAAAAGTGTCACATTTTCCCCCATTAAAATACTAGCATTTCGCCATGCATTTTTATTGCAATGAAATACATGATATAGTAAAATCTATTTCTCTGTCTATCTATCATATTGCGGGTTTCAACCTTGCATTCAATACGAAATATAGGAAAGAACGAAAATCGTATTATTTTGGTTACAATTTCATTCTCCACACAGTCAGTCAAAGTAGATTCCGCTGTCTATTATAATATTACATTATAATTTCGGTCCTCTTGCATGTATATGAGAAATAATGTGTTTTGTTCAAGACTAGATTCCTTATTGTAAGATATCAAATTAATTTTAAGAGCAATGTGTGGAGAAAATTGTTCAGCAAGTTATTCTCCAGGCATGTACATAGAATTGTGTCCGTTATCCAGAAGACTGCAGTAAACGCCTTTCATATACTTTTTCCTCAATTACCTTTATCAGAAATCTTGCAAAAGATTTGAACATCTATTACATGGTTCCTTAATCGTTGTTACTAGAGCGAAGGTAACGAATAAATAACTCAGGGCTGTGTACAAATATAGAAATATTTGTACATATTTGTATGTTATATTTATACATATATTTATATATGTGTGTGTGTGGATGAATAAGTAAATATTTTCACACAAAGGTCCATTCTTCAGATCTGAATTATTGTCATTTTATTCGTCACCAGGTGTCACCTTACACAATTTGAGTTGTATTCATATCTTCTCACTTGTATACAATTTCGCCTGCCATTATTCATGTTAAAACTGTAATCTAAAGACAGCATCATCAGTAGGTGTTATAAGACTCCTAATTCCTACAGTTGCTAGCATAGTGGTATCTAAATATTCCTATAGTTTAGAAATGTCAAATACATCCAGCTTCAACGCAGTCAGCTTGGTGCTTCAATTTTGATTTGATTTGATTGTATGCATTAGAAAGTAGGTTGATTGGTAAAATTACATTATTAGAAAATTGAATCAAACACGTGATATTACCTATCGCTTGTTATTTTGTTAATGTCACATGAAACATCATTAAACCTCAGTGTTACTATATACATATAATTTGCATTTTTAAATAACCATTCAGACAGACCTTATACCAAGTTATTGAGGTACTGTAAGGTAACTTCCAATACCTTTCAGTAATCTCCCTGTCCGTCATGAGTACGTCCACTCATCTGGTTGTCCCATCTTCTTCTATCTGTTCGATCGTTCACTCCAATGTTTCTTTGTTCTATAAAATACTGGGTTTATTTGTATACGAGGCATCTGAGCACCCATGAGATTAGGGGTTTCAGTTGGCAACATTTAAGTTGTTTTAGGCCATGTACGAGCAGCGGCACTTTTCAACCAATTGGAACGCAATTTACTGATTTTTTTGACATTATACAAACCTCATTGAGCTTAAATTGAATTAAATGATTTATTTTGACAAATACAAGAATATCATGAAGTAAGACAGACTTGATGTCCACACAGGATTGATGGTTGCACAAGCTAATATAGTATGAAGGGACATATGTAAATGATCCTTTGATTGTTTTGGTTGCTAGGCAGCTGTGACTAAATGGGGCAGTGATGAGATCCCTGGTATTTTTATTCTTGCATGCTTACTCAATAAAATTGCATGTATGCGTGCATACTAAATGTTGGAAGACCTATTGACCTACATTTGAACCATTAGTGCTAAAATAGCATCTGACTAAGCTGCTACCAGTATTGATAGGTGTGTTGTATCCCGTGTAAAGACATCATTTAAGCAGCAGCTTACATGCTGTGTTCCCTCTCCATGGAACCTTGATGTACAATGAACCCAATAACAAACCAGGAAGACATTACAATACATGGTATTATACAAGGCACATATTGGACTATGTTTGTTGCTATCTTTATTTAGGCCACTGACATGGAGGTCAGGGGCAGGGACCTTAATATTTAACAGTGTTTATAAGTTTGAGATAGCACAATGCAAATGCACTAAACTGGTGGTGGCAAAGAACAAAAAAGCTTGGTCATAAGGCCATACATCAAACTTTTAATGTGGCAGTTGCAGTACAATGTATATAGTGTAAAGCATTGATGATATCACAGAGATCATAGGTATAGTGTATGTTCTGAAAGTGCCACATATATGTATTGGCTGTACTCTTCTGACCACTTGGTGGTTACATGTAGACAAGCATGTGACCTTTATTATGGTCTGTGCGGGTGTTAGGCCGGTACCAATGGACAAACATTACTGGACAAACAGGCCTCTGTAAGCCAAAACTCTCCACTGTCCCAATCTGAATGTTCCTCAATGTTAGTAAAACTATACTTAGCAGGTGATTGTCCAAATCAATGGTCAGCTAAACAGTGTTTGTTGACAAAGTGTCCAATAGGTGATTTGGATTTTAGCAGAAGACTCATCCATTTTCCAACGACACAGAAATTTATGTAGGGGCAAAATGATGGGCTATAACATTTGATCACAAAATTTGGGGTATAAACATTTATATTATGCAAGGAAAAAGTGCTTGGAAATTTTATTTCATAAATGCTTTTAGGAATCTGGCTGTAGCTTAGCCATGTCTATTTTTATTGATTTTTACAATTGATTTCTACAATTCCTTTTATGACATTATTCACAAGGTATCTTGTTAAGCTACAATCCCACATTGAGATTCATTCTCCATATTAAGAAATATGGGATTGGTCAGACGAAATATTCCGAATTGCTTTCAAATAAGCTATATTGATATAAGGTATTTGATATTTTCTTACTCTTTAGGATTACTTAGTTGCAGTTGTGATGCAGGTAATAGTTGATACAAATGACAAGATATATTTGTCCCTATGGACATCGATAAAGTCTCGCTTTGCATGTGTGATTTAGTGCTATGAATATAGAGTACATCCATCTTCATATCCCATATGCGTCTACTGATGTTTGAATAATTGGTAAAGTGATCAAAACAACCATAGGCCTTCTTCTTGTTAGAACAACCATAGGCCTTCTTCTTGTTAGAACAACCATAGGCCTTCTTCTTGTTAGAACAACCATAGGCCTTCTTGGATAAAACAACCATAGGCCTTCCTCTTGATAAAACAATCATAGGCCTTCCTTTTGATTAAACAGCCCTATATCTTCTTCTTTTTAAAAACAAACATAGGCCTTCTTCTTGTTAAAACAACCATAGGCCGTCTTCTTGTAAAAACAACCATAGGCCTTCTTCTTGTTAAAACAACCAAAGGCCTTCTTCTTGATAAAACAACCATAGGCCTTCTTCTTGTTAAAACAACCATAGAGACAAACATATCTTGTCACTTGTATGCACTCTTATCTTTTTCTTGTTGGAAATCCCTTTCTTACTCTATATCCTTTATATCCTGAACTAAGATACATTCACAGAATTATTAATTTTAACCTTTCTTAAGGCTGAATATCATACCTTTCAATCCATGGTTTATTCGGTCTCAACTATTTCGTGTTCATATCTGTTCTAGGCTTTTCAATAAAAATGGCAAATTTTGTTAGCCTTCTTTGAAACTTATTCTGATTTTTGTCAATAATATAACTATTTATTTATCAATATTTAACTTTTCAATCATTAACCCAACAAAAGTGTCTGGGCTTCGAAATCATAGAGTTAGAATGAGAAAAATGCCATATACACGACAGGGCATATATATGACATTCTATATTTGTGTCGACTTTGGGTCCATTGCGGTTGAATAGGTTTGCGCTGGAAATGTTGTTCTGTTAAGATAAACCTTCCCCTTCCCCATCGCTGAATCACCATTGACTCACAAGCAATAACCTGTGTTGTTGGGAACGAAGTAACTGCTCAGAATGGACAAGTTTATAAGGGGCAGTTGGAGGTGAGATTTTATGAGCTTGATTCCAGCGTCGGGACAGTCTGTGCCTAGAAATGATATTTATTAAGGCCCCGGGGGCACGGGATGCTTTCATAATGTGGATATTTCCTGCTGGTTCTGGTTGCCCAGAAAGGGGGGAATGCGCCCGATGTCAAGTGTAAAAACTTGCCCGGGCAATCTCTTTCTCTCAATCTGCGATACACGTCACGTGTACATACTGTGAACCGCTTAACTAAAACTTTCCACTTGCAATCTTTATTTCCTGTTTAAATACAAATTGAATACTGTAGAATTCTAATCAAAATTGAACTTCTTTGACTGTAAAAGCATAATGGTTTGTAAAAGAACGGTTCAAATAACAAAGTCTTGTCATACGATAGTGCGATTGCCATCAAGTTCCATTTTGATGTTCTCATATGACAAAAGAAAAAGAACGGTAAAGTTACAGGGCAGAGCCGGTCCATATTTTACTGAGTACCAGAGGGGGAGTATTCCACTTGTTCGCTCACTTATGTGTGTTATATTGAGTTTTATGGAGAGCTCCATATTGAGTTGAGACCAACAGTAGTTGGCTTAAAGCTACAAAAGGTGCCAACAAGACTGCAATGAATTCACAATCGGATGGGTCTGCGGAGTAATGAAGTCTTATAAGAAACCAAGATTTAAATTGAATCATTGGGTGACATCTAATTACACCCTCAGCAATCTGACAATGTAAAAACAAGTCTGAAAAAAGTGTTCATCTTATGGAGTAAAACCAAGTTTGAAAAGGGTTAATCCGATGAACAATATTGTCTTAAAAGGGTTTTAACCTGAATATATATATATAAAGCATTTATTTGAGGAGCCAATCCAACGGTGTAAAACAAGTTTGAAAAAAAGTTAATCTGAATGTGCAGATAAAGTAATATCTTTGGTGCAGACAAAGTTTTGAAATATGTCAATTTTACGGTGTAACCAAAGTTTTAAAAGGTATTTGTCACATTCATGTGATATCTTCATATATGTGTTTAAGTATAACATATAAATGGGTGAAGGACAATAAAAGGTTTGATGTTCTCAATTACTAGGTAAATATTAATATGTAATCTTGTATATACATTTTAATTACATTACCCTTCTATGATCACATGCAAGTGTAAATTGGCCAAAATTTCATTTATTATTTTCTAATATAAATTAGTGATTGTTGAAGGCTTTCTGTTTGCCCCAGGAATGTAATAAAGATTTCAGTTTCAGTTATAAGTTCTGGAATGCAGAATTAGTGATTGTTGAAGGGTTTCTGTTTGCCACAGGAATATAATAAAGATTTCAGTTTGAGTGATAAGTTCTGAAATACACAGACAGCTGGCTGATGTTCTCCACAGGTTAAGGTTGATCTACTTTGCTAAACAGAGATTGTTGATTCTCTTCCTACCTCTGTCTCCAAAACCATCTCACTGTTTTTACAAGAAATATGAAAAACCTCAGGTTATTGATAAATATGCAGAAGATAGGATTCCTCTCCAATTGACAACTTCAGACAAATTGGCACCATTTTGTTTATATGCAGTTCGCTTACATCTTGACACTTGTGGGACAAGACAAAGTAAATTAGAAAAGTGAGAAAAATATCCCTCATTCAGTGTTGATATTAGTTTGGATGATGCACCTCTGAAATAAATATTTTCATAATGTGATATTCATATTACATGATCTGCAGTCGGTGGTGGCTATGAATTTGGTCAATAAAGACAGTTTGCTGTGCATTTAGGCAAAAGAGCCAGAGGTGGCTGTGAATTTGGGCATTATAGAGAGGTGGCTGTGAATTTGGGTATTATAGAGAAGTGGATGTGAATTTGGGCATTAGAGAGAGGTGGCTGTGAATTTGGGCATTATAGAGAAGTGGCTGTGAATTTGGGCATTAGAGAGAGGTGGCTGTGAATTTGGGCATTATAGACAGGTGGTTGTGAATTTGGGCATATAGAGAGAGGTGGCTGTGAATTTGGGCATTATTGAGAAGTGGCTGTGAATTTGGGCATTATTGAGAGGTGGCTGTGAATTTGGGTATTATAGAGAAGTGGCTGTGAATTTGGGTATTATTGAGAGGTGGCTGTGAATTTGGGCATAATTGAGAAGTGGCTGTGAATTTGGGCATTATTGAGAGGTGGCTGTGAATTTGGGCATTATAGAGAAGTGGCTGTGAGTTTGGGTATTATTGAGAGGTGGCTGTGAATTTGGGTATTATTGAGAGGTGGCTGTGAATTTGGGCATTAGAGAGAGGTGGCTGTGAATTTGGGCATTATGGACAGGTGGTTGTGAATTTGGGCATATAGAGAGAGGTGGCTGTGAATTTGGGCATTATTGAGAGGTGGCTGTGAATTTGGGCATTATTGAGAGGTGGCTGTGAATTTGGGTATTATTGAGAGGTGGCTGTGAATTTGGGTATTATTGAGAGGTGGCTGTGAATTTGGTCAATAAAGACAGTTTGCTGTGCATTTAGGCAAAAGAGCCAGAGGGGGCTGTGAATTTGGGCATTATTGAGAGGTGGCTCTGAAAATGGGCATTATTGAGAGGTGGCTGTGAATTTGGGCATTAGAGAGAGAAGCACATTGAGGACTGACTACCTCTATTCAGCAGAGTTAGGTTGATCAAGTAATACACCAAATCATTTGTCTCTGGTTTGCAATATGGAAAGGAAAAACAAACACTACTCTGCAAGTCAAATGCTTTGTTGTGAATTTTATTCAAATTCCTCCATGTTATAGCAGTGGATGTTATACCATTAAACACCATCCTGACATTAATATTAAGATGATCATCAAGATGTCAACAACACAAAATTCCACAAAAATATTTATATTTTCAAAGGCCAAGCCAACCAAATTGTTTTTCATTTCATCACCGATAACATCAATGACTTTTTTCAAAGCATAAACAAAATCACAACGTGCTGACTTCAGGGCAATCATTTGCCTGAGAATCAGCCTGGAATGAGGTAATAACCCAAGTTTTGTTCAAGTACTAGTATCTGACTAACATGAATATTGCAAATCAACCTTTCTTTTCCTGCAATACATCACAACAACTTAGAATTAATATAAATTGATCATATTTGACCATATCATATGTTTGTGACAACAATTTGAATATTTGATCTATAAAACCCTATTTTTTGTCACAACCCGGAACAAAACATTTTCTGTATTTGGTCAAATGCATACACTGTGTTAACATGATTTCAGTTGTTGGTATGATCTCCAAATTAGGATCACCTGAAGATCAGTACCTAGTCATACTTTATTGTGTGTACATCTGTTTTAGGTCTTTTCTGACCAAGCACTTTATCTATATTTTTAAAGCTTCCTACAATGGGCTGAAATATCTTAATATCACAAATTTAAAATCAAATCATGTGAAAGAGCTTGGAAAATATTAAGATCTGTACAAAAGAACAACGGAAAATACTTTCAAAGAAAATGGGTCATGTTTTAAAATGAATGTTATTGAATGATCAATTAGTCTAGTATATTAGTAGTTTATTTCACAATTTAGCAGAATTTTATATCATATCTTCAACATAAAATGGTTGATGAAATTTCTTCCGATTTGGCCCGATATAAATTTCCAATTTAGCTCCTAATTAGAGACTTTTCCATTTGACACATTACAAATATTTCATTCAATAAAACACATTTCACCGTATATTTTCCTATCACAGGAAACTGGAATGACACCTTGAGATATATTAGGATTCTTATGCCATATGCTATTATGTCAGGAAAAGTTCAGGTTTTAATAAAATAGTAATATATTTGTGTGTGATTAAGGCATTACATTGGTATTTGGATGGACATTTACTGCGTTCAATATCATTGACATATCAAGTAAATTTCAGGACGGCATATTAATAGGCACTCATTTTTTAACAAACTACGACACTTTTTTTAAACTACATTTATAATTACAATTAAAAACTACCAGAAAGTCTACATTATTCAACTTTGTGAAACCTAAAACAGTTGTTGCAATAGCAATGTACATGTACATATCTCTACTGTCTGAAATTACAAATGCATAAACGTTGAAATTTGATGAATGTAAGTAAATGTGAACTCTCCTTTTGTCTTGATACTATCAACATTTCCCGTAAATGTGAGCTATGCAACATTGACAGTTTTGCAAAAGTCACATCAATATTATTAAATGGTGGCATCAAGGCCATTAAAATAAATGTTCTGTTTCTGGATACAGCTTCTGGATATTGTAAGCAGGCAACTTTATTTTTAAGTATTTGAGAAATTATTATCGTTAATCAAAAAATCCTCATAAATACATTGACCACAATGGTGTTTTTCTATAGTTTTGGAGGCTGGATTATTTTCATTGGACTCCAGTAGGCATTATAAATAGTATTTTGCATTTAAAGAATATGATCACCCAACTGAGGAAATGTGATTTTTTTTTTGCCATCTACCACAAGAAACAGGACATTACTTTCCCTGTCCTTATCCCCACACAACTTTTTTTTATTACTACTGAATACAATATGCACATCTATGATTTTAAATTTATGTATTACATATATTATATGTAATGTAATATTTTAACAGGAAGGACACATCACATGCATATGTTAAGAGAAAAATACTTCAACATTATCTGAAATTTATATATTCTCATTCGTGTGAATCGTGATATAAGTATTAAATGAATCTCTACTAATTTATGTTGTGCCATGAGCAGACCTTGTTTGAAATAGCACTATATAAATGTTTTATTATTATTCTTATGTAAGGTTTCACCTGCCCGCAGGAGTAATGTTTACATAATACTACTTTACCTTCAACCAGGAGATAAAATACAGGTAAGATATAATATATGATATCTGTCTGAAAAATGACATCAAAATGATATTGCTTGCCTGGCTAAATTTGTAAATATCTGAAACATATATAGAAAGACAAGAAAATCGTGGGTCTAAAACTCAAGGATTCGTATCAAATTGATGAGTGTCATGGAAAAGCTACAGTTTCATTAAGGACATATCACATCTCATTCTAGTTTACTGAAAGTCTATAGCATGTCCATAAAAATAACATGAATAGACTCAGTAAAACTCAAATGAGATTTCAGACTGAAATAAATGGACATAAAAGGGTGGCTGGAATTGCATGATGGGAGTTCTGTTTGTCAAATTTGTCTACTAATTTATATTGATCCATGTCAAACCCACTTTTTGTCAAAATTATTTGCAATCCATTATGACATAAAATGTTTTGTCTTCATGAACCCTATATCAATGTAATGTTTATACTAAGAATTAAACATTATATTTCTAGCATTTTTCAGATTTTTTAATAATTTGCAGTTGGCTTATCAGTTTTTTTAAATTAAGGTCAGTTTGCAACACACATTTTTGTTTATTTTGTACCATAGAAAATGTAAGCCAGATGAACCAAAGGTTTGCCACCTTATCAATGTCATAAACTTTGTGTAAGCATAACATATACATTTATTTCCACCAGGTGTCACTCTAAACCTTGACCATGAAACCATTGTGTGATCCTGACAACATTCGGGATATATGTTGCAGTTATCATCTATCAAAGCATCTACTTAATGACTGAAAGATCTTTGCACTGCATTTCTACTTCTAAAAGCACCTTTTGTAAGACAGTAAATGAGTTAAAATTGATAGTTTTGAGACATTAAAGTGTCCAAACATATGAGAACAAACACAAAACAAAAACAGGTGAAGTCACACATGACCTACTTTGGTCCAGTATATAGGTCAGTATAAATACATGCACATCTTCTGTCTGACCTCAAGGCAAAAAGTGGCTGCAAGTTCAAACTGTATACTGAAATCATTTCTTATTTGTTATCAGTGTACAGTGTTCATTTGGGGATTACTGCTTTCTGTCACCCTCAGCACTAGTATTTTGCATGCATTTCCAATCACTTTATGACAAGAGTTTGCAGCTACATTTGTGGCTGTCTGTCACTTTCAGAGCGAGTATTTTGCATATTTTTCAGATCCTTTGATGATCACTACCGTCATTTACTGCCTTTATCCTCAGTACTCCTATTCAAATACATTAAAATTCGCTCCTTATATCAAGAGACTTCAGCTACTGTTCTGACTGTCTATCACTCTTGCTATCAATATTATGTTTGATTTCTCATGATATGTTTCTGCTGTCTGTCACTCTCAATAATAGTACTTTTCCTACCATTTCACATCACTCAATAACATATATATTTTTTTTTTTGCACTTGTTGATTTCTGAAATTCAGTCTAATCAAAGAATTAACATTTAGAATGACTATATGTATTTCACTGGAGTTTTATGCCTACCTTTTTTCACCCACCCACTACATTTGAAGATAGGGATGGCACAAATAGTCTTCTGCTCCCTATGACAGCATATTCCATTCTAACATTGCATTATATCACACAAATCAATTCTAAATGACCTTCAAATGAGGCCCTTTTAGTTTACATTTCAAATAATTTCCGTTATCTGACGTAAAACATAATAACTCATACTCATAATCTGAATCCACTGTAAAATATAAAGACACGAGGAATGACAAATTTATAGCACTATACATCTCAATGTATTTTCTATTTATCAACAACAATTGACATTTGATAATCCCCTGGTAAATTAAAAGGATGCTTTTAAAAATGGGACATACACACTCCAAATAATATTTTCTCACGACTGGACATTCAAATGTCCTGTTGATTCCATACGATGCACTCTCCACTGCCACTCTCCACTGCCACTCTCCTGTTTTGTCCGAAGCGTTGCAAACAGGGCATCCACAAGACTTCAATGAGAGGGAGAAAGCGTGCACATTCAGCCAGAGGCAGGTCGTGTTGGTCGACTCTGGACGCCCAATCTATCTGATCAGTGTCATCTATCTGATCAGTGTCATCTATCTGATCAGTGTCATCTATCTGATCAGTGTCATCTATCTGATCAGTGTCATCTATCTGATCAGTGTCATCTATCTGATCAGTGTCATTTATCTGATCAGTGTCACTATCTGATCAGTGTCACTATCTGATCAGTGTCATTTATCTGATCAGTGTCATTTATCTGATCAGTATCATCTATCTGATCAGTGCCATCTTGTAAACCTTCTGACACACAGATTTCAAGGGTGTTGTACAGATGTTTATTCACAAAAATCCCAGATTTTTTATCCATTTGGGTCCCAACACCGAGTATACATGGACTGCAATGAAAATTGCCCAAGAAGGTCCTTAAGCAACTCTGAATAACAATGTTTTATTAAAAAAATACATGTTATAAACATCAGTGATCCACGGTGCTCTGTTTACTGGGAAAAACATATTGTTTTGAAAATGACATTTCACTGGATATCTTAACACCAACAGTGATCATCCAGATATTGTTGATATTCCGAGAGCCGCAGAATACTCATTTAACACAGATGGCTGGCACGTTTTACGTGGTAAATAAGCCAACATGTTTAACTGTTTCTCTGATAAGGTAACAACTGATCTCATACAATGGAATCATGGGTAACTTTTTCACAACTTCCATCTACTTGTTCTTGTAATAAGTCCTCGGCCAGATCTGTGCGTCCCACCTTCACTAACGCCTTGTGCAGCCGACCTTTAATGGCCTCTTTGTTCCCGACTGCATTGTCTCGCCACGTCCTGAACAACTCGAACACTTGTTGCCGCGTGTTGTTCGGGAAGTCCATCTTGATCTGTTCCTGCACTGGATTAGATATGCCTAGCAGCGTACCAAGATGGTTCCACTCCACTCCGATCATGCCGGCCAGATCATAAAGACCTTGATCTGATAATAAACCTGCAACAAAACAAAAACACAAAAAAATCAGAATATTGTCATTTTGGTAAGAAAAACTTGTAAAGAAAAAAAAATGAAGTCAAACTTACCTCTGAAATTTTTTGGATTACTTTTCCGTTCAATGCCAGATCTTTGTCTGAGGAGACCCGGTCCGGCCTCATGTATTTGTGGTTTAGAATCTGAAAAGACGAAAAAATATGAACTAAAAATAAATATAACATTACGCTACATATTTTTTATTTAAAAATATCAAGGATGAAAAATGAACATATCATTGTGCTACATTCTGAGCCTAAAGGAAAATATACAAGATTCATCTCCTGTAAGTACCGTCAGACAGAATGACAGAAAAAAATCTCCCTTCACTGACATAGTCACCAATACTAAAATATTCAAATATTTTTATTTGATGCCAATAAGTTGACTTACTGCTTCTGTTATATATAATAATAGTTGGTGCTTCTCCGTCCTGGTCATTCTCTATTATTTCCATTGACCCCACGCTTCTCTTCTTTCTCACTGAAAACATCAAATAACAAGAATTCTCAGGTTAGATGTGCCATGAGCCTAACATGCATTTGACGAACGTGACAATAAACTTATCTAAATACTTTGTGATTTTTTGTATAGTTTTGTTATATATTTTTTAACAATCCTTGCATTTTTAATGAGAAGCCATATTTCAAATGTATATTACACAAAATTTGAGTCGATATAGAGCAGGATTAACATTTGGCGAAGTGCGCTCAAGGTTGTGTTTTTTATTCAAATGATTGATAAAATTATCCATATCTTGATCAAAATTGGCAGTGATAATTTCATAATCATACATGAAGGTCCTTGTACGAGGCCCCCATCCACCATATCATGGACGCTCTGCGACCGCTCAAACACACTGGAATTGCCACCTGAAAACATAGAGAAATTAATCATATCACTTGTAATACATTCAACCCTTTCTTTAACTTTAATTCTTTTGAAAAAAATTAGACTAAATTTATGACGAAATTCTTTAATATTCTTTTTTTAACATTCTTTAATATTAATTCATTTGAAAGAATTTTAGACTAAATTTTTGACGAAATATTTGATATAGTTCTAATTTCAAATATTTCATTTTATAAGGCATATTTGATATAACTTTACAGTAACTTTGTTATCAGGAATATATAATATCTTACTATGGTTATGTTCCTTCATCAATGGAACTTGAATATTTTCCTCACTATTAGATCTCTGGCGTGGAAAAACTCCAGATCCTGAGAAATAAAATAAATGAATTAGAAATGATCACATAATGTTCTTAAAAAGAACTGAGACATTATGAGAGGATTCTCTTCTGCAGTTATTTCTTTAGTTTAAAATCTTAATTCACTTGTTACATGAGGACAATATGGTTATGTTAATATAGTTCATCAAGAAATGAAAGTGACCTAGTGACCTAGTTTGCTTTGTTATGAACTTTGACCATTTCTTATTTACCTGCTCACATGCTAAATTCATATTTTTTGTAGCTAAAAATATCAAACATAGAGATGTGCTTAACAGACAGAGATCAAGAATGTTACTCACCTGTGGACGTAGATAACTTTTGTTTAGAAACAAGTATTTCTCTGAGAATACATTCCTGTGCTATGTTTTTCAGTCCGAGTCGAGGAATGTCCTCGATGCGTAATGACTCTACAGCCTGCTTGGTGGTGAAGCCGTTACTGCGAAGAATGCTGGCCGTGTACTCGGTGAGTCTCTGCTCTGTGCACCACTTTGCGATGAAGTCACCTGGATTACAGCAATGGGCAATTAATAAGTCACATTTCATTATGATCATTTAAAATAAACCAAATAAGGTAATTAGTAAATGGTCAGTTTTTAAGACATTTTTACCATATTATCACTCACAATAATATTTAATCATGATTCCAATAGTATTATTCCTGAACAATTAGCGATAAACCATAATTGGGGGAATTTTTTTTAAAAAAGCCATTTCCTGTCACTCACTTTTTATCCGGGACATGTTGTTGCGGACGTCTCCATTTTGTCCGCCATCAGGGTTGACAGGTTCATAGGATATGCTGCGAGATGGACCCCCCACCAGGGGGCGTGTTGTGGCATTGCTCGCATCGCTCTGTCTCTCATGAGCATCTCCTGAATAAATCATCATTAAATCATAAAAAATATATATCTATAGACTTTAACCCCATCAAATAGAGAATATTAAGCTAACAGTCATATAGGTCACCTGCTCTACTTTATATAGGTCGTCTGTGAGTGATCTTGCCCCATTAAAACCAACACACCATAAGTGCACAAACAATCAGAAGTACACTAAAACTCTCTAAAATTCAATCACAAAAAAAAGATGGTAACCCACAATTACACCATATAGTGTGAGTTGATTATAGCAAACTTATCAAATAGGTAAAAAGTTATTGTAAAACTTGTTGATTAAGTTGTAAAACATTTTGACCTTGGCCTTATTGCATAGGTAAAATAACAATTGGAAAGGTCAATGTGAAGCTTGTCCCAGTTGAATACATCTGTAAAGTTTGGTATCAATCAAAGCATTTTGGGCATGTTAAAGCACCAACAAGACATTTTGATCTTTATAGTTTAGAAAGGTCATTAAGGCCACAGGAAGGTCAAACAATATTAGCTCAAAGGATTTGTTGAGAAGAATATATTTGAAAAATGTGGTGCCAATCCAGACAATTTTCTCAAGGTAAAGCCCTTGCTAGATATTTTGACCTTGACCTCATTGGAAATGGTCAATGTCAAGCTTGTCCAAGGTTTTATCAAGAAGATTAATTCTGTCAGATTTGGTGGCAATCTAGGTATAATTGTGCAAATCAGAATTCCCCCAAGACATTTCACCTTGACCTAACTGCAAAGGTCAAATCTAAATTCTTATTGCTGTGCTGACTATGCAATGGACATGGTCAGCAGAGCTATGAAGCAAATTCAAAAATGTTTTTACCAATTACAAATTACTAAAATGGGAATAAGTTCATCGATATGCATTTATCCTTTCAATGTCAAAAGACCAAAGCAATTTTACAACAAAAATATGTTGAACTCACGTTTTAACTTGGAGTTTCTATTTTTTCTTGATGTTGCCCGCTTGATGCAGTAGACTATGAGGATGGTGAGGAGAGTGGTGATGACTGAAGTGACCAGGGAGATACCCACTGCTAGGCCTGTCACATCTGCAAACACACACACATAGACTGAAGTCAGAACTCAGTAAGATTGGAATCAATTGTCCAAGAAATTTTCCCGGACATTGTCTTAAATGTGAAAATTAAGTCGCAACATCATAAAAAAGTGAAAAATATTCTTTAAGAGAATAAGTTATATCTATTGACTGTCATGAAATTTAAACCTCTATGGGAAAGGCTAGGATACATTTCTTTGAAACATATGACCTTGGCATGCAGAGTTGACCTTTCCCTGCAGGTGAAGGTCATAAAAATCAATATCAATAACGGTGTTAAATGCTGCATGCTAATCATAGGAATCTCATATGAGTTATTTATGCTACCCTGAAAATATTTTTGATTGATGAACATAATCAATTTTATCATCATCATTATTATTATCATTACCCATTTCTGTATCCTCAAGCTGTGAAGAGATGTGGGGTAAAAGGTATTGATGGGTAAAAAATAAATATTTTATCCCATAAAAGATGTGTTGAATGATATTGTTAAAAAATTAACATGTTGATGTTCTCCTATTTGAGGTATTGTCATTATCATATTTGTAGAAAGTAGGCCTGTGGTCTGATATTCTAGGTCAAGCAAACTGGGTTTTTTTCTTCTAAAATCCTCCCGGATATAAATTATCACACTAATCTTTGAAAATGGATCAATGGATAATCAGCAAGTGAGATAAAGAACAATCCTCAAAAACTGATGAGGAAGGTAATATTCCTTATCTCAATCAATCTTAATTGACTGATACCTTGAGTTAAGTGACATGAATGTCAAAATAATATCATCCACGAAATGTCTTAATCGCAATATTTTTTAAACAACTAGTACATATATGTATAGAGCAACGATGAATTGTGTACAACTGAAAGGTTTTATACATCTCATTCAAGCATAAAAGAAAATGTGCATTTAATCGATAAAAAAGAAATATTTAAAGGAAAACTGTTATTGTGCAAGAATGGTGATATTATTAACTAACCGTTTTAAAAGATAAACTGAAACGTGATATTAACATAATAAAAAATCCCCATTGAACATGTCTTTAAATCAGGACACAAACAAAAGTTATCAATTCATTAAATATCACCATATCAAAGTCAACAGGAACTGATAAACTGGCTCGAGGGTTATCATCAAAACAGTCTGATCACAAATAAATAAATTCAAATGAGTTTCATTGCTTGTCCATCTCCGATATCAGACATCGTGACCTATACATAGAAAAATCATGATTGCTATCATTACCTCTGTACAGTGGTATATATATATAAGTTATGAACAAGTCTCCTTCCTTTGGCACATTTTTTCTAGTAATATAAAAACAACTGCTGATAAACTGCTAATTTACGATCTCTCTATCTAAATAATCTCAATGTTTTTATTTCATAGCTAAGTCCTTACTTACCAGACATTATCAAGAGTTCCAGGAACAATCGGGTGATCACATATTTTTTTTTTATGTATAAATTGTCAGGAAACTAGAGCTTGTTGCTTACATATGTCTATAAGGTGTGACAAAAATCTGCCAGAATTGTGTCTCTGGATGACAGATCAAAACCTTTTGAGAATCAACACCCATAGCAAGACAAATATATATATATATGTCTTATTAACAATAACATAAGTATCGCGTTGTCTTTAAATCCTTATTGTCAAAAGATATCCAAATCAAGAGAAAGTAAAAATTCCAAATTTGATGTAAAAAATAGTAGTATTTAAAGTATCAGAATCCTTTATGTAAGTCCACACCTGGGATGTTGTGAGCGAGTGACCTGTTAATGATGATGTGGTAATAAGCTTCTTGAGGAGTAAACACTGGGCTAGTCTTGGGATAAGGTCAAGTGGGAAGAGATAACTGGCCCTGATAACAAGACCACACACACACACACACACACACACATGCATCCTTAATCATTTCACTATCATATTCCCCTGTCCACACTATGGTGTGAAGTTCTCCATTAACACTTCTATATTTATAAATCTCACACTATTTTCTTTGAAAAATAAAGATAATATAATGTTCTCCTATAACAATTCTATCTAAATAAATCAAACATTATTTTCTTTAAAAAAAATAAAGATGATGTAATGTATTGTGTTCTGAAAAATATATTGAAGATAAGTTGTGCGTGAGATAATAAAAGTTAGTCTCTCGACAATACAATCTCATATTTTTTTCTAGGACAGCCTGACCAAATCAAACACAGATAAGCATGTTTGACAAGGGCGAAAGGATTTTTTTAAAAAGTGTTTGTTCACTAACAATTGATTCCTCTTATTGTAGATACAATAATCACAAAGATTAGCATTTTTTTTTATCACTGTAAGAACTATATATTTCTTACCTGAATTAGACTGTGCACCTGCCCCAGGAATGTCTGAAAATAAATAAGAAACCTTGGATGAGGAAGAAAACATCACAAAAAGAAAGTTGTATAATTTCATCTTGTGTACTTTAATCTTTCATGATTTAATAACAAATATAACATTTGACTGAATATCAGTAATTAAATTAAATATTTAAAAGAGAAAAGAAAAATAGATGCTCAGAAATCCAGCAGCACTCTTGAACTACTTGAAATATTTAAATCAAAGCATTAAAACATAAAACATATATTTGGTCTCACAGACTCATCTTACAATTATACCTTTATTTTTAGGATTCAAATATCAGAATGGGTTTGTCACTAACGTCCTCGCACTTTCATGTCAACATAAAATTCTGGGCCTCACCCAAAAATGAGCTCCGTACATAAGTGGATCAGTTGTCTCAATGAAAACAGTTGTCTCAATGCTACGATTCACGATACTACACATGAGTCTACTATTTGATAAATGGGACAGGGCAAGTAGTGCATGATACGGTCTACGTCCCCTTATTATGCATGATAATGATGAGATGAAGATGAGAAGAGACGTCAATTAAATTGCACTATTTTCGAGTACCATAATGGCTTTTTTGTCAATGTTATAAAAAAAAATAAGAATAATTGAATGGACTACATTTTGGTCTTTGCTGCCAGGGGCTCTTTCCTGTATTCCCATGTTAATATTCTTTGTTTTCAAGATAGGTGGCGCTTTAACAGACACTGGTGAAAAGTTTCAAGGGTCAACTTCACTTCATACTTTGCATTTAGAAAGATGAATATTTTTGTTATTTGATAACAATTATTACAAATATCCTAGATCAATACATATTTTTATTCTGAATTTTTGCAAGGTTTATAACGAGGCAATATAATTGTGGTCCAAAGCCTCACGAACATGATGAAAGCACAACAGACATGTTTGGTGTCACATGGCTAAAACTATTAAAGGCAAAACTGAGGCTCTTGTAGCTTTTGACAGCATTTGACAGCATGTCATCATGACAGAACTTGACAGCATTTCATTATTTCATCAAAATTATTTCATGGTGGATTATGTATTGAGTAGTGATAACATGCAAAATATTATGCAAAATTTGTTGATGATCATTTTTTGTCACTTTTTGTCAATTATCATTAATACTCTATCATTAATTAGTAAATTTAAGTTTGCATCCTGCTTGAAACAATGCCTGTGCCCTATGGTTATTTATAGGCCTCGGATTCTTTCTCATGGGCAGCAAGGTCAAGTCTCTTCAGGGTCACAAATGGACCTGCTCCATACATTAGACTGCACACACAGCTGGGCTACTTGACTGATATGGTCTAAATACAAGCTTTTGTAACACCTTTGTGGTGAAAATTCCCCTAAGATTGTGTGAAATTATGATGCAAGTCAAACATACCATGCCCTCTTGTATTTAATAAAAAAAAAAAAAATTCAAAATACTTTTAATGGAAAAAGAATAATTTCTATTTGCAAATGAAAAAAGTATCTGCTATTTGCCTTTAATTCTTTCCTTAATGAATCATTTGTCAATAAAATTAATTATCAACAGATGAATCTGAACTGTAAAACTAATTTTAAATGATAAATCTATGCATTCATAATGTTTTAAAAAGAAATCTTATGGTTTAAAGTTCTGTTCCTGACAAAAGTATATTAATTAGTGCACAGGATATATCACTGATGTAATTTAATATTATTTTTCTTCTGTATTTCCTGACCTATTTTTTGACCACTATAGCATTACCTTACAGAATATATCAATTAGATATCCTGTATTAGATATACTGTATAAGATCTAAGAGGTTCAGGTGGCAATAACAGTAAAAAGATAACTCATATGACTCACGGTATTCACTATATAAAGCAAGATATCTCCCTGCCTGGAAATTTAACCAATAATCAATTTGAGTGAATTATCTACCTGGTCGCAGCAAATGTGATCATATTATTGCAAACCAATTTCCTGAATATATTCCATGATGCATGAGGTTTCTATGATGAAATAGTTCCATTCAATAGCTCTAGTATAGGTGACCAGATGAATTCAAGCAACGACCATTAAGACATTAGTTTGTAATATTTAAGCATAACCAAAGAGATATTTGGTCCTGGCTAGCTTTAAATGGCTAATATTTAATATTAAAATATTCCTTTTTTATCACTTTTGTGGCAACAGTAGTATCTATATTGATCTAAAATTGGCTCAATCTCACCAGGTTTTAATTTAGCCATTTGCTACATCAATATTGACCTGATACATAATATATTAGTCTGGATTTTTTTTTTATAAATTTTTAAAATTAATTTTGAAATGTTAACTGGTTTATCTTAAATAAGTTCCCCAACATTTATTATAGTCATCCTTCTGTAAAAAAGGCAAAAATAGATACTGAATTATTAATGAGTCTTTTTTTCAACTGTACTCATCACATATGCAAATTATTCCCAGTTTAATATGATGAGGACCTCAGCAGTTAAGGTGCTGTGTGATCTGTCATCTCAAATCATATTAAAGCAATTGAGTTTTTAACATTAATGAAATACATGTGCTTTTATGTATACGCAAAAATATTGACAAGATTATCATTTCTATGTGTTAAAATGTAACAAAAAATCAAAATTAGAATGAATATCTGGACAGTGGGTGATAACACTCTAATAAATACCTAGAACCTGAGTGAAAACACATTAAAAAAAGATCTCAAAACTTCAACAATTAAATTCATATGATAAACTTATATATATGTCAATATATTCCAGAGTCATTGCCTTTCCAGAGTCTTAAACCACTAACTACTTGCATCTGAGGGTGATAAATAATAAATGACTCGATAAATTCTTCATCTTTTGTGCTTAACCACAGTATTTCTGACATGAAACATCTAATCAATACACCATCAAACGCAATGCTTTGTTCTTTCGTCAATCGCTGAAATCCATCATCTTTTATTTGACTGTAACTCATTGAATAACAACCTCATGAACAATGTCAAAATACCAGTGTCAAAGCCAAAATACCAATGTCAAAGCCAAAATGCCACTGTTCATAAGACATGTGATCGGAATGCCCATAAACCATAGTGGTGTCAACATCTGGAGGAGTATGTACCCGAGGGTACCCATTTTCATGTCTTGTGGTTTGTATGACTCATTCACAAAAAAACACTTGTGCTACATATAAAAGTGCAGTCATTTTTTTATATTCTTTATAATAGATCACTCACATGCAATTTTGTCAAAGATACAGCAGTCATACCTGGTTCAAATAGTGAGACTATGCTTGTAGGTCATGGTAAAAATATAAGATTCTGGCTTGGTTAAGATATGATGAAAATTGAGACAATTTGTTATGAAGAATCAAAGTAAGAAAAATGGCTATTGTCAGATCAGATGGACTCGAGTGAAGAAGATAAGGAGGAGAAGTGAATGGTAAAAGCTTGCACAATGTGTGAAGTGCACTCTGAGTGGCAAATAATCACTAATGTGAAAACAGCATTTACCATAAGAGTGTCACTTGCTGCAGACACTCATCACAGCATTCCAAAGATGCAATAAGAATACTGCCACTGTGATTTGATACTTAATCTATCTGCTGATGAACTTTAAAAAAAATTGTGCAAAACAATTTATTCTGAGAAATGCTTACTTTCTGAAAAATTCATATCGATTTAAGATGTTAAAACACTGACCAGTTGTTCAAAACAACTGCAGCAGCAGTCAAATTCACTGATGTACTGATATAAACAGGGGATAACATCTCCATGCAATTAAGTCAGTAATTCGTCCCATTTTACAGACCTTTACAGTGTGGGAAAAAATCCTTCAACATGGCACTCTTCATAATATCAGTGCCAGTACAAAGCTTTGAAGAAATAAGTAGAAAATTAAAAACAATATTAAAATGAAGGAATATTTGAGTAACATAATACATCTAGTATCACAATGTAAGATCTGATTGTACATTATATAATTAATATATAATGTAACTGAATCTTTTTATTTCAATTAATGAGGTGATGACCTGTTGACCTACATGTTTCCTGCCTGTCTTGTCAATATTTGCAAGTTGAAGTGTGTGGGAAGCTTTATCCTCTTATGAAACACCACAACATGCATGCCAAGACCCATATTATATACATTACAATATTTGTCATTCTGATTAACATGCTCTGGTGGTGTAAGAATTATTTCTATCTTAATCTATCTTCATCTATAATTTAAAAAAAAAAGTTTATAAACTACCGGTATGTCATATGTGAGTATTTCTGAACTCCTCATAAAAGTATAAAAAATATATGAAAAAAAAGCTATCATACTTAATAAAGCTGACTCAAAGCTGGAAAAGGTTAAATTTCTGGATAATTCTAATCTTTGGAATCAAATATAATATCACAAGAAAGGTGCAATGATAAACACAGGAAAGTGTCCATGGCAACAGCTGCATTGAGAGGGGGTGAAGTTCAGTGTGGAGATTATCACTCGCCTATCACCACAGTGCAGATAGCTGTGTTTGCCCATGCATGTTCATTATGAATCACCACGATTTATTGAGCTCTCCCGGTGATAGTGTATTCCCTGTCAACAGCTGCTGATTGGTGTCATTACAACACCTACTCCTTAAACATATATATAGTCCGTATCCTGGTTCCAAACCAGGTATCAGTGCTTTTTTTTCTCCCTAATTCACATTTGTCATTATCATTCTACCATAAACAGAGTGCACATTGTTTTGTTTAGTTTATATGAGGGAGGAAATACATGTGACATTACCATATAACATTAAATAATGAAGTAAAATAAAAAAAAATATGCATTGAAGTATTAGGTTCAACATTTAGTTCACTGAAAATTAAGATGTGAAGTAATGTGAAGTAATTAAATTTATGCACGTTCATTCATTCATAGATTTTGAAATCAAACTGGTGTTTCTAAGTTATTGTAAAATTTATATCATAAAAGTAACCATATTTTAAAATGGTGAAACCAACTGAGTTTAATCCTACAGAAATTATGAGATTTAATTATCTGCGGTTTAAATTTAAATAAAAGATTTTATTTGAAGCATATGTTTTGGAGCATATAAATAACAATATTATGCATCCATGGAGGAAGGAACTATATCGTGCAGTCTGCCATACAACACATTTACAGTACATTAACCCTATTTCGTTCCTGGTGTTCAGTTTTTTTGCATCTTGATGGCAATTTCAAGAAGGCCATAAAAGGTTTCCTATTGTCAATTTT
Organism: Amphiduros pacificus; assembly: GCA_949316495.1. Classification (NCBI taxonomy): domain Eukaryota; kingdom Metazoa; phylum Annelida; class Polychaeta; order Phyllodocida; family Hesionidae; genus Amphiduros; species Amphiduros pacificus. The sequence goes on along the minus strand of OX439002.1, from coordinate 54,140,140 downwards.
CACTACAAAATTGTCTCACTTTGCATTACACGTTCCACATGACTGCAAAAGGGTCAACCTTTACGGTTCATCGTTGTGCTGAACATGAAAAATATACTACTTTATTACCGTACCTTGTCTGTTTGTGTTATTCATTTGCTCTGGTAGACGTCTCGCTAGGCCATTGTTTTACTTAACAAAGTGCTCAAACACGAGTACATTCATGAGTTCTGAAAGTGATTTGTTAATCCGATATCCAAAACATTAGGCATGAAATGCATTACACGGGTTATGTAGATTTCAGTCAGCTGAGGCTGACAAGTGCCTGATATGGTTTCATTTCATCATGGCGCCGAACATTAAAGCGCCGCTGTTGTCCAGGTGAGTGTTGGGTGCCCCAGTATCGCTTGCCAACTATATGTACATACATCGGGGCTTTGACTTACCTGGCAATAAAATGTACACCACGGCCAAAATTCCCCTCAGAGACAATTGCCAGCGTAGTGACTTCATCGCTGGGCTGGCCTTGTCAGTGGAGAATTGCAATCGAGGCTAGACATGACGTCGAATTAGATATGTATACGTTCAAGAGGATCAATGTTTTGTTCTAGCGTGAAGCCACGTCGTGTCTTTTCCTCTGAGTTGAACCATATTCGGTGGGGTTGTATGCGTGCTCCATATAAATGTAAACACAGATTATGTGCTCAAACTTCAAGATATTTCCATCTCCAGAAATAAATGAGATATTCAGGTATGCACTGTGTCGCCGACTGTGGATTCACCTGAGTGGAAAGGTCACCATGCTGGGGTCACAACGCATCAGCCAATCAGAACAACGCACCTGAGGGAATACCTGGACTGCTAAATATAGACTGTAGTTTTACAGATAACATTAAAAGTTTGGACCGGCTTGTTTGTATGGGCAGCTGCAAGCCTCCCAGCGATATAGATGTTAACAGACTATATCTTATCGACTTTACTTATAAAAAGAGCATTTAATCATACTTTGAGTAAGAATGAACCAGCGTCAATTATTAATGACTATTGGTAATATCATTAACATGGAAATCCCGATGATTCATCAACATATGGGTAAAAATCAATAAACTCGGATTACAATATTGAACGAGTTTTATCATCACCACAAAGTGTTTTCATGCAAGCATAGTCATCATATATTAGCACTATATATCATCAATAAAAAAAACATAATTTGGTTTAATTTTACACAAAATCTGGGACTATTCATCAAGAGTAATTAATACTAAATGCCCAAATCAACATATAATACAAAATTAATTTACAATCTTGAATGTACATTGCACCTCCTGGTGATTAAATGGCCCATCATTGTATTTTCCAGTTATTGACCAGTAACTGGTAAGGTTTTGAAAAAATGTATTATTAAAGTGTTAATAATCAAATGTTTCCCCGTTTTTTACGTTCAAAAATCTCTTCAAAATAAAGATGTAATACAATTCTTTAAAGTTTGCTCAAACGTTTGACTGAGTTTCTATCCCCCTCCTTCTGTATGGACCCTCACAGCCCTCACCTCAAAACTTTCATAAGGGATGGTAACAGTCAACTTAAACGTTAAAATCCAGTTTATATTTGACATCATGAAACGTCCGAATTACCGTCAAGCTAAAAGGTGAAAGTATTACCTTCGCCACGTGGGCTCTGCTGTTACCTCTGTCTTTTCGCAACATGTCTCATTGTAAACTGAATTGATTTTAATTAATCTTTCAATGATGATTGGTTACATATCATCGATTAGATTCTAATAAAATAGTTTTTTTTTGTATGATATGCGTTTGTGTGTGTAAAAACAAGATCATTTGCAGGTTTCTGTAATGCATTTAAACTGAGAGCAATAATAGTTATATTGCTCTCAGATTTAAATGATCACAGACAATTTTACAGGGCTTTGGGGGTATGTTTGAATGATATGTGACCATGAAGCTATGAGACACACAAGCTATATCTCCATTCAATCAACTACAATAAACCTGTCATGACTATTGTTTTGTTGAAAATGCCAAATCCTGTGCTGTACTCCTGTGACGACTGTTGTGGTCTGTAAGAATGTTGAGTCTACACCAATAAATAAACACAATGAACAAACAGGCCTTTGTGAGACAAATCATTTCAGTGTCACAATCTGAAGGTGCCCCATTATTACCAAACCTTTATCAAGTAGCAGTTTGTATTGGAATACTGGTTAGCTTAGCAAAGTTTGTTGGTATAGTGATAAATGGGTGATTTTTGATTTTACATCTACTTTCAAAGCACACATATATAAGTTGGGGTAATATGAATAATGATAATAATAATTGATCACAAAGTTTAGGGTATAAACAATCATATCATGTGAGCAAAAGTGCTGGAAATCAGATTTTTTGACAACTTTAAGGACGGCTTAGTTAGACGGTATGAGCTCCCTCTTGTTCTGAGTTTTCAAAATGAAAAAAAATTCTCAATGGTCAGTTGTGAAAAAATAGGAGGAACGTCATGGCAAATCATAACAAACTTGGAGACCAAAGGCTGTGGCACAGTTGATCAGAGCTCAAGCTTATTAGCACCAGTTCCTCTGTGATGATCCAAAGGTCATGGGTTTATTTCCGACCATGGTGAGTTTGAATTCATGTTATAATATCACATAAGAACTGAGGTCGGTGTCTGAAGGGTACACATCATAGCTCGTTGACAACTTATATAAATCAGTTGACCTTGTTGAGCTTTCGGGGTTCTCCTGTGGGTAGATTGATACGGATTGGTTTAATATGGCACAAAATTGTCGATTTCATCCCATATTATGCTTCAACGGAAGAGCTTTGACCTCAGATTTTCAACTCAATATTTTAAATGAAGGATTCTCTTGTCAGTAATATACGTAGAAGGGGTTAATATTGAACTAGATTAAAAAGCCATGTATATGTCATAGCAAAATATGCATGCCAAAGAACACCCATTAGCATATCCTGGGTTTATACCAGGCTCTGCAAGTAAGGGTCACACATGGGAGACCTGGGAGACCACACCTAATACAAGCTTGTTTCTAGCAGCCAAAAGGCACTAAGTCAGATATTTTGCACATGTTGTGACATGGCAAATTGATTTTATTGTTATGATCAGAAAGTGAGTACAATAACAAATGAGTTAAAATAGTCAGTCAAAAATAATCAGGGGATGGATAATTAATCTTCAGGTGGGGGTGAAAAGAAAAATCCTGATTTTATCTTCCTGGGCAAGGCTGAGAAATCAGGCCTCATCATGAAATAATTTAAAATTCTTGAAAGTGATGTTAAACCCCAAGCAAACAAACAATGTATAAATGATATACTTTTCCAACCAGATATTTCCAATGAAGACCCCAATTACAAATGACCCATTCTAAATTACTTTTGAACATATGAAATGAGCATGTACATGTGTGGGGTTGTATCGTTGTGCATGAGCATGTACAAAAACTAACCAATTACGGAGCTCTATGACAAAGTTATTATATCATATTATATCATATTAATAAAAAAAAATATATATAAATTTTAAATCTGTGAAGATGTTTAAAAAATTATATTATATTTATTATAAAAATATATATATATTAATTATAAATCTGAGAAGACGTTCATTTCATTTGTTGCAACTGAATTTTAATAATAAAAGGATAAACTGAATGTCATCAAAGTGATTTATTAAGAAAAAAAATGCCCACAATGTTATGATGTTGATTATAATGATCTCCACCTTGCCCCACTCGATTAGCACCTCAGGGAAGTCAAAGCATCATCAAGTGCATACACAGTGTTCTTCATTGCTGACCTACAGGCCTCTTCTTGGGTAACACAAGCCTTTGCAACCCTGAAATGACTGAAAAATAACAATAATAGACAGTGAGATATGTCAAATTATATATATTTTCCAGACAATGCATATGACATTGGATGGATCTACTTATTAATATATTATATATAATCTATACATAAAAAAGGAAATATATCTGCGCTTTTAACGTGTTGTCTCCCTGGCAATAGGTTTGATATTTCATAGATCTACTTACAAATATGTTGTTTCCATGGCAATAGGTCATATATCAGATAGATCTACTTACTTACAGGCTACTTCCAAGGAAACATCGTCTGGCATAAGTTCAATCCTGTCAAAGAGTGGTTGACACTGTAACATTTTGTTTCGGTCACAGACACCGCATCTAGCATCAATCCTTGCCTCAGCCTCCTCAATGGCCATGAGGGTAAAAGGGTTAGACGCACATCTCGAGATGCCCCGCAGACACTGCATCACTTCCCGAGACCTCCTGTGTGTAAAAAAACCCAGCAAAAGAAACAAAGTATTTTTTTTGGTTGCAGTCAGTGTTTAAATGTTCATACCATATGCAGCGAGGCTAATCCAGACTTCCAGATGTGACAAAAAAGATACCCAATTGTCTGGCAAGAAATGTCACAGATTGTGTGTGGATAAAAAGCACTGACTAAGTGGGCCATGCTGCCACCTGGTGTGTTAAAATCTGTGTACATGCCTGGCATGTGTATTCCCTTCCCAGCACGAAGAATGGTACTCATAAACTAAACTCTTATGTCTCCAAAACTACTCAAGCATTCAATACACATGACATAAAATACACACAATTGTTGAAACTCAAGCAATGAGAATTGATTGAAAGGTCCATCTGCCTTTATTATTGTAGGTCTCATTAGCAATTTTGATTTGATATCATTTTGACCTAGTTTGGATTATTGCCATCAATTAAATGTAATCTTGAATTTCTTCCTTTTTTGTCTGTAATATATAAATATGGACGAATGGATATTTTTTCAGCCACAATGTTAACTCACCCACAGAACTCACTGGATGTAGCTATATGTCTGCAATGGTTATAATCTGCTCTGTAACAAGTAACAACCTGCAAAAAAATCAAACTATATTTTTTGCAAATAAAAAAAAAATTGTCTTAATATAAAAAATATTGATTACCGAAATATTTTACTTACCAGATCAAGGATAGAAAATAAAACAACTAAAAATAATAAATCCTTCATTTTCATTCAGCAAACTATTGTCTGAAATGTTTTTGATGTCCTTTTGAATAATATCAAAGATATATAAAGCACCTGTGGCCTCAAATCTTCTGTGGAATAATTCCTTATTTTAGAGTGTATATAATACACATGTATGCTGAGCAGAATGATCAAGAGGAGTAAATAGCGAAGAGTATCTAAATTAGTGTGACCTATATCATCTGTGCCAAGTTAATGTGTGTTGACCATTTATTTTTTTTAGGTTTGTGGCCTGATTATACCATTCCATCAAAGGCGAGGTCATGCATTTCAAATATCGGGATAAATTGTGGGTCATACACCATCATATGCTAATCCATCTTGACCACCAAATCCCAAATCACATGAAGCTGATATGAAATATTTGAATTTTTTGTGCCAGTAAGACATCATCAAACATATCAAGCTCAATATTCCTTTCAGTTAAGCTGCACTAGTTAAAATAGTCCCAGACCAAAATAAGATATTGTGATCATCTTGTGAAAATTAATTTACACTCTGACTAAAAGTGTGTTGACCATTTATTTTTTTAGGTTTGTGGCCTGATTATACCATTCCATCAAAGGCGAGGTCATGCATTTCAAATATCGGGATAAATTGTGGGTCATACACCATCATATGCTAATCCATCTTGACCACCAAATCCCAAATCACATGAAGCTGATATGAAATATTTGAATTTTTTGTGCCAGTAAGACATCATCAAACATATCAAGCTCAATATTCCTTTCAGTTAAGCTGCACTAGTTAAAATAGTCCCAGACCAAAATAAGATATTGTGATCATCTTGTGAAAATTAATTTACACTCTGACTAAAAGCAAATTTTTCAAACCTATACCCAGCAGACAAAAGTGGTTGAAATGATGTGGTTTTGACGTGATTTGCAGAATAAGTTAACTGGTGTAAACAAAATGATTTTTCAAATGAATAACATTTCAATTCTCCATGTGAAGAAGACGTGCATTTTTCATGAATAAGACGGGAATTATTTTGATGAGAAACAATTTGCTCTTAACTTTAACATATTTTGTTTTTCATTTTAATATCATTACCATAGAAAGCTATCTTGGCATTGCAAAGTGCACCTCTCATATATTGGGTCATATTCCTGTCATTAAAGGAATTGCAGGATTAGGTTAGTGAGAATCGAAATATATAGTTCACCTATAATACAAAATTATGAGTTTTAGACAAAAATTTATACTGCTATTTTTTTAAAGAAACATTTTCATGCTTTACAATTTCATAGAAATTGTTTACACTTTTCAGACAATTCACTAGTAATACTAGTAATACATATATTGCGATGAAAATCATTTATAAATACCCAAAAAGGTCACAGGCTATTTCTAAATCATATGTGGTCAGAATAGTGTGATACATTCGATCTATATCCCTGAAATCAACCAAAGTACACCTGCCATGATTATTGTATTTTGCTTAAAGTGCCTATGCTTGTACTCATGTGACCATTGTTATGCTCTCAAAGGGTATCAGGCCTCTACCAATAGATAAAGAGTCCTCTTTCAACCAAATTACTCCAGTATTCCAATCCAAAGGTGCTCCATAATTACTCCAAAATTTTACCAAAGCAGTTAATATTTCAGAGACCTTGTTTAAAAAGCAGTCCTCTTCACATTTGAAATGTTCTCTTTTTAGCAACTTTGCCCTCTATGTTTTCTTAATCCAAACTGCTGTTACTGAAATTATCAACATTGTATATCTTTCTCATTTATATTCAGGTTCGCTGGTTTTGAGAGTTTCTTATTACAGAAGTCTTTTCTGGTGTTTCATTGTTTCTTGGGCCCTTTCAACACGTTTAAAATACGTGTTTTAATGTGACTTTCATCTGAAGTAGTCACATAGTCCATGGCCATTGCTTGTTCCATGTACATAGTTATTTTACCTGAAAGGTGTGGCCCGTTCTGTGCTATCACATAGATGGTCAAACCTTGGAGTAATTATTACTCCAAGGTCAAACTAATCAAACTATATGCATCATTTCTTGGGATATAATTCATTAAACTCAAAGATCATAGTGAGGCGTTTCATGCATTTGGAATTTGGACATGGCTTTGATTTCAAACATACATTTATACCTTCTGATAAATGTGTCCAAAAAGAATATGCAAAGTAAAAAAAAAAGTGTGGATGTATAGATAGCAGTTTTGAAACTGTCACGCCTATTTTCATTCATTCCAAACAGATCAATACATTTGTAGAAGTGACCTATTTTCTTTCATTCTAAGCAGATCAATACATTTGTAGAAGTGACCTATTTTCTTTCATTCCAAACAGATCAATACATTTGAAGAAGTGATCTTTTATTGGTCCATGGCATAAGATCACATCTGTTGTTGGCCAGATGGCAAAGACCTGCAAGGTTTGGGAAGGTCCATCCATCTGCTCTGCACTTGATAGCCTGCACCAACACGCTCTTCTCATACTACAGTTTATTCTATGGAGGACAATACTCTTAACAGTTGAGTCTCTCTATTACACCATCTAATATTTGTTTTGTTTCTGTCAGAAATGGTGAGCACGATGCCAGGTCATGTTCCACACACCTTTTGGACTGCAAGAATGCCCTGAAAATAGAAAAGTGCATCACACATTAATTATTAATGTCTCTATGGGTCTCACAAAAATCACCCAATTTATAACTTATCTGCAGGGCTTATGAAAAGATTGAAAAATGTCCAACTTCACCACGCGTACCTGCAGTATGTGACAGTGTCAGGCTGGTCAGGCAGATTGTCGATTATCCTCTGACATCTCTTAATACCAGAGATACAAAATGATTGTCCGCCACACCTTTCACTTATCCGATTCTCCGCCCCCTCAATGACCAAAAGAACAAATGGGTTGTCCAGGCACCCCGGGACGGCTCGCAGACAAGCCGTCATTTGACGTGCTTTCCTGAACATTCCAAACAAATGAGCTTCACACACATCGTATACATCTCACATACATATAGAAACAAGTGTGTGATAAAATTCATGATTGATATATATATATATATATATATATATATATATATATATATATATATATATATATATATATATATATATATATATATATATATATATAGGTTTAGTGAAGGCTACATTATCGTATATATGTATTCGCATGCAGTACGTCCATATTTCAGTCAGGATATCATATTTTTACATATGTATGTCAACGTATGAAAAGGAAAATAGATGACTATAGTCACTGACTAGTCATCGCTCAGTCTTACAGCCTTACAGCTATTTACTTCATAAGAAAAAGTTTTCTATGACTACCTTATTGTATTTGACATTGCATGATAGTATACTTACACACAGTAGTCCTGTTGCAGGTTTGATGGCCTACATCGCTCAAAGTCTCTCTGACTACAGCCGACTGCCTGAAATACAAATATATCCGTAGACAACCATATATACATGTCAACATGCAGTTCTATGATTTATGTTTTTAATTTCTTGGTTATTTGTTTATTTGAGATTTATATTTTGATGTGAGAACCACTAGTAGTTTTACATTAATCACATATATAAGACAAAGATACTTGTCTTGTTAAACATATATGTGCATACAGATGATGTTAAAACTTATTGTTATACACATTAAAAGTCACATCCTGGGCTTTCATGCATCCAGGAAATTGAAGTGTAGAATTGTTTTATATCGATATATAATTCCAGACTTACACAAGATATGCAGACGCACAGAACAAAAGCTGATAAAAGATTGTCCATTTTGTCAAAGTCAACAAAACAGTGTGATGTATGAACATAATTTGAACAAATGACACAAAATGGCGTTCATGAGAGTTCATGACAACTCCTCATAATCGGCCCACATACATGTATATGTGTCAGTGAATTTGCAGCCTTAATTATAGGCAGAACACCCAGTATCCATGAATTTCAGATTCCCATATTTGGTAACTTTATGAAATCACCATTCTCCCCATTGCCTTAGACTGGCCATGCAGGATATATCATCACGGTATAGATATATGATATAACAAAAAAGGTTTCTTTTTATATAAATGACATCATTCAGATACATTGTTTCATGAACAATGGCAGGGATTTTATCCAAACTATACTCACATTTAGGTCAATCACATTATTTCCATCTCTGAAGGGATTAACTATGGATCTAAAGCTGGGTATAGCGGCATGTGATAATGGTAATCAAGCTGTGACAGCGATAAAAAAACATGGTGACTGAAAGTTGGCTGAAAATTGCCTCAAAATCTCTGAGGGACAACCACCCACCGTCATAACTAACACATAAGAAACACGGTAAAAATGGTTATTGCCATTTTCAATTGAATTAGTTACAGCCACCCTCCCCCAAGAAAGGTATGGACCCTCACAGCATAAACAAGAAAGTCTTTTTTTAAAAAAAGAATTTGTATATAGTTTCCTTTTTGAAAATGATAGTTATATTTTCTCATCATTTTGAAGTTGCCGTAAATGTAGAGTACAATGACTGGCAGCTGTCTGAAACTGGCAGTTGAAACTCAGATATTTTTAACACAGTCAAACATATAGCAAACCTTTCTTTTGTGCATAAAGTTATTAATTTTCATATATTCTACAATTGCAAAAAGATATTCAAATTCTATGTTTATTTATGCAGTTGAGGTGTCTGCCAGTCTGTGACACTGACAGGCAGGTTTGTGATCTGCAGGCCCCTCAGAAGTACATATCGCTCCAAAATTCTGTGTTGTAATACCCACCACTAATTGCAATTGAGCTGAATGTTGTGTCTCACATGTCATCTTGTAATTCCACTGTCTTTCAAAATGTTAAAAGTGTTTATTTGTTACAAAGTATTAACCTATCATTATATATAAAAGTAGTGATATTGCTCTGGCTGCCTGTGGTGGAGGTCGAGACACGTGTGACCTGAATCCTGGATCTACACAATGTTGAAATTCAACACTGCTATAAATTTCTGACATGTGTACATCGGCTGGACTGGCTGACCATGGGGGTTACTATCATAAAACTAAAAACAAACAGTGCATCATTTTCTTATTGCATCACCCCATAGTCAGGGTATCATTTTTTAACTTTGTATCATCCCTAAATCAGGATATCAAAATTTAAGTCAGTCATAAATCAGGTTCTGGGTTTTTCAATTCCATCCCAGCCTCCATGGGTTAAAATTATGAGAGTATCCCCCCCGGGCGATGTGTGGATTGGCTCTCGTTGTCTCCATTCGCTTATAGTATACTGGTCTGTTATAACACGATCACACGGGACTTTCTTATAACATAGATTTCTTCTCGGTCTAAGACCCTGTATACAAAAAGGTCCATTAAGGATGGTAACAGTCAAGGTTTTCAATCCCGGGTTTTCACTATCCTTGGCTGAAATGTTTCAGTAATTGTCTTATCAAGCTCACTTGCAATTTGATTGTAACTGACGATTCCAAATCAGAAAGTTTAGGAAAAGCAAGATAGTTTTTTTACTGACACGTCAATTTTCCATACAACCGACTTGATTAATTAATTAATTGATCAATATGTCTTAACCTGATAGCATCTGTTAGCAGCAAGGAATGGCGCCCTGAAATTACCTTAACAAACTATGTCACAATCTTCTCCAACAAACATTTTAAAAACCTTGATATGAATGGAATTGTTTGGATCCCATCTTTCTGCATGTGTGTGAACTTTGTAACCACATACTTTTTTGCGCTCTTTTACCACTAGGGCACATCTTGATCAGCCGCTAGGTGGCACATCCTGGGCTCATAAATCAACTTTATGTAAGTAAATATAATTTGAGATTGGTGTGGAATACATCAAATTCTGATTTTAGTAAAATGAGAACCTCATTGATTTCCCATGCCATTACTTTGTGGGTCAAACTTTAGGATGTTGTATATGAGAACTTTGTGCTCTGCACAGTATTGGTTCACTACTATGTTGGGCCACATATTGATTTTTCTTAGCGGAAGCCAAAGCAGCACTGGATGTCTTTATTCACACGCGTGGCGGGTGCACAGTGCACTGTGTACGACTGCTGCACTATTAATGTTCTAGTGCCCTGCACTGCAAAGTGGTGTGCCTGCGTAGCTAGCTGCATACACGTACGCCAACACAGCAACCACCACCATCGCGACCACCGCAAGCTTTAGCCTGCATCGCATAGCGATTCACTGACCGTGGATATTTACCTACTTATGCTATGTGTCAACTCACTAGGGTGAGTCTGGGATTGGAACATACCACAATCACTGATTTATGGACTTAAAGGGGATCTGATATGAGCATCGCAACAAGCTTACACTGCTTATCTTTGCAGGGTCAGCCGATATTGAAACATAATGTGGGTCACGTGTAGATCATGCCTGAAAGCTCCTATCGATGGCGGATGACACACCATTTGACGATCACACGGGACGTCAAACTTAATGGTCACATGATAAAGTGAGGGTATGTATCATACAAAGATACAGATATATGCAACTCTAGCGATTTGCACATAGTCACATATACATATAAGTGTTGGTTTGTTTATAGAGCTTGACATACTTGCAGGGCAGCGTCTTCAACGGGGCAAATCTTGACAGTTTAGCTAATATTATACCTGATTATATATATGTGTGTATATATATAGATGACACCTACTTACCACCCAGGTATGTCAAATACGCGAATATGGTGAATGCACATTATTATGGTATGTTTTATGGGTTTAACTTTATTATCTCTATTACTTTAGTTTTAGATATAAAACAGATTTCATACCCTAAATAAATAGCCTAAATCATTGATGTCTTATCAAATAGTCTCCATTCATAGATTGTACAGTTTAAGAAAGATGCAAAGGTATCAAACTTTATAACTTTATTAAAGGGTTTTGATTGTAAAAATAAAATAGTACTGACAAGGGAACTTCAAGATTCTTCAACGGGCTTTAATTGAAATGGTATATATAAAATGAACATGCAAAATAAATAAAAGTGTAATCCCGTATATAATGTTAGAAGCTTAACCCAGTTTATTTTAAGTCTTATTATAGTGTGTGTATAGTTGTCATATCAGGTCAAATTTGCATTGTCTTTCATATCTTTCACTTAAAATGATCTGAAAGTGGGAATTATGTCAAAATTAAGATAGATATGACTCAGATTTTCCCTTTTATGAGGATTCTGTTTTTAGCTCAGCATAATAAAAACTAGGATATAAATATTATTGTATGGTGGGATTTATTGTTGTTGTATGGGACAGCAACTACAGAGTATAGGTGGGATACATATAGGTGTGGATAAACAGCTCAGGGGACCAATTACCAGTCTCTCAACAGGTATCGCACCAACACAGAACCTCCCCAAGACAAGGTATTATACCAGGATGAACTTAACCTGCAGAAATACATAATCCTTGAGGTGATGTTTGCATCATGTATGACCAATGAGACTGGAAGAGTCCCGTAGGTATGATTTACTGCCTGCAAAGTAAATATTGGTGATGTGATTGAACACACAGCTACTGCATTTTGCTTAAATGCTATGATATTTTATCCAAATATCTCTGACATAATAGAATTTGACATAAAACAATAACAATTTAAATTTGATATATACTATTTGAAAATGACATGTTTCTTAAAGCATACAAATTTGACAGTTTGGTGATTATCAATTTTCTGTCAAAGAAAGTGAGTTTTTTTTTATTTTGGATACATTTTCCAAGTGTGACATTAGTTTGGCTATATATAATCACATAAAATTGACTATTATCATATAGACACAGTCAGTAATATAAAACAGGAAATTGTAACATGCATGGTTACTATTTTCAACAAAATTACTACCAATGAAATATTCATTCAATTTGTGAAAGTAGTGTGTTTTCTGGATCTTGTTGGGACCGAGTGCTGGTGCTTTGCCAAGATTGTGTGGCAATATTGTACCACAGTCAATAAGCTCATGTGGCCCAGCACAGTTCTTGGATCTGACTTGTTACATAATCTCTGACTTAGCTGCATGAAATCCAGATGGGGCCCCGGGAATGGGAACCCAACAATCCTGGTCCATGTTGGCTTATAAATGTGAATGCCAAGGCTGCTATAGGGTTAATGATGATCCCTCCAGGCTGCACACTCCGACAGTGGCACTCAGGTTGGGAGGAGACTATTTTCAGCCCTGATGTGGTATATGCACCCTCAAGTGCTCCCAGCATATAGTAGGCCTGCATGTGATGTCGCCCCAGTTTTCAAGATAAAATCTATATCATATGTGCTTTATCCACAGGATTATATGTATAAATATATTGCTTCCATTTGTAGATTTTTTTTGCAGCAGTAAATCTATGTCATGATTTTGATTGGCTTATGAATGTTTTAGGTGATTTCCACAAATGTTTAAAAGACAATTATTTGATTTATTGATAATATGTGACTGGACGGCAAATACCTGGCAGTCATTTTGAATATATTATTTAAAGAATCTGCAAGACTTCCCATCAAATTATATTTCATTACCTTTCTGTTTTTGCTATATTTACCATTTTTGTCCCCCTCCCTCATGGATTATCAAGTCTGAAAAAAGGGTTTCTAAGGGATGGTAACAATCAACATCGTGGTCTATAAAGAAAAAACTTACTGGACATTTTTTATTGTTTTATTTTTTTTATTTGCGATATTTGTTTGCTTATTCAGAGAAATTTGAGTTATAATTTAAAGCATTTATTTTAAACAATTATATGTTTACTTTAACAGAGAGATCACTTTCAATAACACAACGGTCAATTACTCTCAGGTGTATAAATACCTTGCTTATGTACTTTCCTCTGAGATGAGAAGTTGAGTGTCTTCACAGAGGCAGAATAACACTCCAATATTTTTACACCATCATTTCGCCTGAGAAGAAATATGCCATTTTATGCAAGGCATGCTAGAAATGCTTTACCATTTTATTTTGTTCTGCAAGGTTCAATAATAACCAGGTGTAAATATCATCAATGTTTTCTTTTCTCAGGTGAATTATTCATCATAAAAAAGCTTTTAAACATAGGCAAAGAGCATTTCCCCCCCCAAATTTTTTTTGGAAGTTGTGTCAATGCTTTTAAAGACACATCTTAAAAGATTTATGAGGGGATTAATATATGATGTTCCGTCTAGAGTAAGAGGAATGATATCTTGTGCACAGATGGGGAGAGTTTTAAGCAATATGTTTTGTTTGTTGCAGCTGATGGCATATTGAGGTGTGAAAGGTCATGGCTGAGGCGGGAAGCGTGGATGGCCGTGATGAGGCTGGCAGTGGTGGTGGGGGAAGCAGCACAACCCCTCCCCCTCCCAGCTTTGGCCAGGCATGGCAAAGCCTACTGGATGCAGTGAGGGCCAACAATGTGCAACAGATAGCAAGCCTCCTGGACACTAACAAGCAGCATCTGCAAGAGGGCAAGTCGGCCTGTTGTCAATACCTCAGTGCTCTGCTAGACGTCAGCAGCAGCAGCACCACGGCTCCAGCCTCCCGTGATGATGAGGAAGAGGGCCAGGAAGCAAAGGAGAGAGGAGGAGGAGGGGATGGGGTGCAGGCAGATGGCCACCAAATGATGGAGCAGGCTGAAGTGTCGCCTACTTCCTCCGGCCTACACTCTATATATACCACTCTCTACAATCGCCATATCCTCACTGCAGTTCAGCACTTGCCTCTGCTCTATGCTGCCAACCTGGGACACCCAGAGGCTCTGGAAACGCTCATCAGCAGAGGAGGATACAATGTCAATGAGACGGTGGAAAACGTAGGCGTCAGCGCAGCCCATGTCGCGGCTATAGAGGGACGTACTGATTGCATCATGGGGGTGATTAACAGAGGCGCCAACGTGGAACTCAGAGACAAACACGGCAGAACACCTCTCTTCCTTGCTGCCTCTTGTGGACAGATAGATGTCACTAAGTGTTTGATAAATCATGATTCAGATGTGAACACCATAGCCACAGGTGGGTTGGACACAGGTAGGACCCCCCTGCATGCTGCCTGTGTTGGGGGTTATGTAGATGTCGTGCACCTGCTCATCAACAATGGTGCTAAACTTAACATCAGAGACGCTGAAGGCTACACCGCCCTTCATCTAGCTGCTAGAGATGATAAAGCTAATATAGTTCGCATTATTGTCAAAGAGGGCGCTGATGTCAATGTTCAAGATAATGCCGGCAAAACTGCCCTCCACATTTCCATTCCTTCAAAGGTGATGCCGTCACCAGAACAGCTTGACATTGCTAACTTTCTCTCAAAGACTACAAAAATTAGTTTAGGAGACAAGAATGGAGTGACAGTTTTGCATAATGCTGCCTATTGGAATTTGGCCTCGCTTATAGAGGATATGATTAAATATCAAAGTGATGTAAACTTACAAGACCGGAGCGGAAAATCGCCACTTCATTATGCTTTCATGAATAAAAACAAGATAGGAATAGATGCCGCCAAGGTGTTGATATCCAACAAGGCAAATATTCAGGCATCAGACAGAACCAGCAAAATGCCCTTGCATGAACTCATGAAGCATGATAAAGTGAACACGTCAGAGGTCACAGAGTTCGTCCGGGATTGGATGTCTTCCCATGTACCGCAGGAGTTTGGTAAATCCATGCTGCATTTGGCTGTGCTCTCAGGTCATATTGACATTGTGAGATTCATGCTTAGATGTGGTGTCGATGTAGATGTACAGGATAACAGTGGAAACACTGCTCTACACCTGGCCACAATCGGGGCCAGGACGGACCTCATTAGGTCCCTCATAAGCAAGGGGGCCATGGTCAATCTTCAGAACTTCCAGCAGCTTAGTCCACTGCACTATGCCGTCATGCTTCCACGGATTGTTGCTGCACAAATGCTTCTTCATCATGGTGCTAATATACTTATGAAAGATGAAAATGGTTTAACCCCTCTACACAGGGCCTCGGGTTGGGGGACGTTTGAAATGGTGAAATATCTCATCAGCCAAGGAGCAGTTGTGAATGAATTTCAAAATAAAGGTCAACGACCTCTCCATCAAGCAGCTGAAGAGGGCAAAGTTGAAATAGTGGAATATCTTATATCTAAAGGTTCAAAGGTCAGTATTCAAGACAAGGATGGCAACACGCCACTCCACCTGGCGGCCAAAGGAGGCCACAGTGATGTTATAAGGGCCCTCACTGTCAATGGTGCAGAGGTCAATCTAGTCGATAAAGACGGACAAGGTCCTCTTCACGTTGCATGTTTTTTTGGCAAACAGGAATCCGCCCAGGCGTTGATCAACAGAGGAGCCAATGTCAACTTGAAAGACTCGCAGGGCTTGAAGCCAGAACAAATAGCCATGGAGATGGGCAACTATAAGGTCGTGTCCATGATGAATGTGCACAGGGACAGTTTGGTGCAATATGACCCTGGTGCCCTTGCAGACCAAAAATCACAAGAATCCCCCACTTTGTCTGGTGATAGAAATATCACAGAATCAAATGACCAGAATGACAGACCGCCCTCTGGTGAACAGACAGTTGCGCCACCTACTGGTGGTGAACAGAATGAAACTCTTCAGCAGACATCTGCTAAGACAGATAATATCAAGAAATCCAAACTGCACAAATGCTGTATCATATCATAATAATATCTCCATATTTATGCTCCATGTTTATGGATGTGCCATAAAATGACCTTAAACTTGAGTTTATTTGGTTCTCTTCAAATACATTTTAAGTGCGAAGCATAAAAAAGTAATAATTGAAACATTTGCCATTATCCCAGTAGGTGTAGATGTATTGTCATTCCAGACCTTCCTCTTTTGACCTGGTTTAAAGATATCAACGGTACATCATGTCAATATAAAGTCTTCAAGAAGCACTTCAAGAAGCACTATATCTCCAATACATGCACCATAACATACAAAGTGTAATGCAGCATAGTAAACAAGGAATGTGACATATCTGTGTAGCTTTATGTACATTATCAAAAAAAAACAAAAAGTTCAATAATCGATTGTTGTATGACAATATACTTTCTCATATCCATTCAATAATAAGTTGATTTTAAAGATCTGTGATTGTTATACAGGATATCCAGATTTACTTATGATCATATTTATTTACATAAACATAATCTAAGAGCATAACAGACAATTGCAAAAAAACTGTTATGCATTTAATTTTGACCAAAAACAATCTCAATAGTCCAATCATCGAAGTAGTCGCACATAAAATATATACTGGTACCAGATATTCATAGGTGTTAGTGTCAGAAAAGGAGAACAAAAATATGCAATATATGTTTAAACAGCTGATCATGTAATATTATAAATGCAAATCCTTGAATTACATTGTTGTCATGATTTTTCATTTTAATTGGTTAAATTATACAGCTACAGTATAATATTCATTGGATCTAAAAAGCTTTAAGGTAATTGAAGTGATATCAATTTTAACCATAAAAACAAACATTTATGATATTGTGATATGTATATCATGTCTTTCATTTTAGTTAAACTAATTTATATTGACACATATAAAATATAAATTTAGATTATATATAACCTAGACTTTATACTTATCCATGCCACAAGTTAATCATTTGATTTAACAGGTGCAAATGTCTCAAAAGAAAATGTATTAAGCATAGTTCATTAGGTATGCAATCACATCATCCTAAACAGTGTCTACTACCTGTCTTTATTATATACAGGAAATAAGAATAATTACATAAAATGAACCATGGAAACAACATATTCTGAACCAGGGCTTGACATACGCCCTGGCCCGGTGGCCCGGGGCCACCAGATCCTCTGTTCGGGCCAGTGAATGCTCTGTTGTAGTGGTCCAGTTGGGCAACCATATTTTTGGTCTTTTAGTGGACCAAACTATCTTGATTTTATTACTCTAATCACTATCCTAAGAACTTCGGGCCACCACTTCACATGCTCTGGTGGCCCAACTGGGCAACCAACATTTTTCTCTTTATGTCAAGGCCTGTGAACGTTAGTGAGATTATGTGAAGGCAATATTATATTGAAGGAAGGTCATTTATTATTCATAATGTCTGAAAACTCTAATCTGTTTTTGGCCTCATTAGGTGTGATGCCAGTCAAACACCAGGTGGAGCTTGTATGTACAGTGAAGAAGATAAGAGAATTACTTGTAAAAAATAATTTTTCCATTGTTAAATATTTTTCACTTAAAATCAATGTTTCATAGGTTTTGCAGAAATGGTGCATTAACAACCATCCATATACTTAATTATCAAATGATTCGTCATGTAAATCAATCATGTGTCAAGTTATGAAATGATAATATTATACCAAATGTTTTATATTAAAATTTGACTCACCTCACCGGTAACTGCGACCAGCAATTTCTGCAGTAATTTCCCATAGTGTATTTTACATAGATGTCTAGTAGTTATCACAAACACTGTCTTCACTATTTAAATAATACACCACAAGAATGTTCAATGCATTAAAGGTAATAAATTGAGCTATGGAACTGTAGCTAAATGTTTTTGTCATAATTCTGTTTTTATTGTAATATTTTTTATAAAAAAATATGAATAATGTTTTTAGCTATGATAGGAATATTGTTGTTAGCTTTGATAGGAATATTGCTGTTAGCTATAATAGGAATATTGTTGTTAACTACAATGGGAATAATGCTGTTAGCTTTGGTTGAAATAAATGTTAGCTTCAATACCTAAATTATCTATGATAGGAATAATGTTAAGAGTAATAGGATCAATGCTGTTTGGTATAATGTTAAAAATAATAGGAATAATGCTGTAAGCTATGATAGGAATAATTATGTTAGCTTTGATAGGAATAATGTTGCTAGCTACAATATAATAATGCTGTTAGCTATAAGCAAAATTAGCTATGATGGGAAAGATTCTGTTAGCTATAATAATTAAATCAGCTATGATAAGAATAATGTTGCTAACTATGATAGGAATAATCCTGTTACATATGGTAGGAATAATTCTGTTAGCTATATTAGCTAAATTATTAATGATAGGAATAATGATATATATAATAGTTATATTGCTGTTAGCTATGATAGGAATAATGTTGTTAGCTATGCTAGGAATAATGCTGTTAGCCATGATAGGAATAATGCTGTTAGCTGTGATAAGAATAATGCTGTTAGCTGTGATAGGAATAATGTTGTTAGCTATGATAGGAATAATCCTGTTAGCTATGATAGGAATAATGCTGTTAGCTGTGATAAGAATAATGCTGTTAGCTATGCTTGGAATAATGCTGTTAGCTGTGATAGGAATAATGCTGTTAGCTGTGATAGGAATAATGCTGTTAGCTGTGATAGGAATAATGTTGTTAGCTATGATAGGAATAATGCTGTTAGCTATGATAGGAATAATGTTGTTAGCTGTGAAATGAGTAATGTTGTTAGCTGTGATAGGAATAATGTTGTTAGCTATAATAGGAATAATGCTGTCAGCTATGATAGGAATAATGCTGTTAGTTATGATAGGAATAATGCTGTTATATATGATAAGAATAAAACTGTTAGCAGCGATAAGTATAATCTTTCTGATAAATTATCACGAGGATTATACTCGACAAATGTGTCTATTTTCCAAGGGCAAAGGGGGAAACCTGATAAATGGGCCCAGAGAATGTGCATGAAGTAATCAGCTGTATGATCAACTCTGCTGTGGGTCAGCATCCATTATGCCATCAGGAATTTACCGTCAGATTCATCATCATACTGGGCTCGGGGCATACAAGGTTAAAGTGCAGGATTTGTCCACATTTGTGATAGCTTTAATTCCATTGAATCAAAATCTTAATAGCATGTAGTAAGTTATATACGTTATTTTTTTCTCAAATGTTTTTATATACAAAATATGTTGGTGTGTTGCACTGTGACTGATGGTTTTGATATATACATTTTATTTATGTGTTTGACAATTTTGGTCAAATTTATGTACAATTTTCTAATTCTGCTCAAGTTTATGGACCATTGCCAAGAAGTACTTTCTAATTGGTCATCAAAATCCATGACAAATCGTGACATCACACATTTACTCATCATTTAGGAGATCATGTGCATACTTACCTTGCATATTGGAACTGTATAGTGCTCAAAATATTAGTAAAACCTCAAATTGTTCAATTTTTTATAATTGATATTAACATTAATCAATCATTATCAGAGTTTTTTCACATGAAAACAGCACATCATATTACAGGCCACCGAATTAATGTGTTTTGAGAATATCGATGTCATAACAGATCACAAATCACTGCTTTTAGATATTTTCTTATCTTTTCTTGAATCACGATGATTGTTTGGCAAAGATTAAGGTCATGCGCCGGCTTAGCCACCAAAGAGTGTTGATGCCACATGAAGAACACCCGTAGCTCACGATAATCTCATTTTTGTGCCACGTTGAGACCCTTATTGCCTGACACAAGCTGACCTTGATGTTAAACCTGGATCCCTAGATTTCACATTAATAACTGTCATCTGTCTGTGAGATATACCTGAGAAAATAATTATCATGGTGAATATACACAGACACAGACAACATATACCTTTGTTTGCCATATTAATCATAAGGTCAGTCACTATGTGTTCTGAGAATCAAGTGCACTTAGGTTACAGGAGGTCTTGTGGAGAGAAACCCGGCCCTGTTGTGAGCTTCTCAGCTCAGACGCCATTCTGCCTTAATTGCCATGGATTTTACAGTCACCTGTTGGACATCTCCAGGAGACCAATGTGATTGTGAAGGTACACAATTCATTACTTGCGTCACTACGTACCAATGACTGAGATAAGAAAAAGGCATTAATAAGCCACAGCTGAGAATATGGTATTTTGGCGGTGATCTCTGGATTTGCATACACTGCTGAGCATACGGTAAATGTATCCACCACTAGTGCTCCATGCACTAACGACATCTGGTGTTTAAAATAATGTAAATGTAGGACCATTTACACAAGAGAAGAATATTGCAGCATAAAGAAGGAGAGAGGAAGCTGGTTTATTGGTGAACATCAGTGAGTAGGTGAATAGGGTAGAAACAAATTATTATATGAGCAGAAAGGGTTTCATTGAGCTCATATAACATAAAAAACAATACCAATTAAACTTCAAATCAAAATTTGGCCACAGTCATCAGTTGTATAATTTTAATAAATTATGCACAGTTGGTATTGCTGGATTTTTAATTTATATTTTTTTTATTCATTAAGGGGGGGGTTGGGGTGGTTGGAGTGGTGTAGCAGGGGGAGGGGGTGATTTACAAGCTGTCATGGACTAACCTAACTAATATTTTTTTCGTAGTATTTATACAAAGGCCACAAGGGACTTTGATGGTTGAGATGAAAGTACTCAACATTAAATACATTAACTTTATACATATACATATACATATAATATATATATATATATATATATATATATATATATATATATATATATATATATATATATATATATATATATATATATATATATATATATATATATATATATATATATATATATATATATGTATGTATGTATGTATGTATGTATGTATGTATGTATGTATGTATGTATTCTTTTATTTTACATGGGACAACTAATACAGTTACAACTGATTTTCAATTAGGCCCATACAAATAAATCACACACAATTAGACAACACATTTACATAAAAAAGAGTTAACATGTACAAGATTAAAATCAGTTCAAGTTCTGCTATTTACAAGATACTGCACAACCCTGCTCTTAAAATGGTTTTGAGAAGTACAATCATTCATGTTAAAATTTAACCTGTTGACAGCTTCTGGACCTCTGAATGTAAAACTACGCTGGCCAGCTGCAAGTTTATGTTTCGTTGGTTTGGGTCTACTGTCGACACTAGCCCTGGTATTGCACCTTTCTCGCTCTGAGTTGTACTGTATGGAATCATAGAGATACCTTGGACACTCATTTGTGTAACATCTATACATCATTATGTTTAAATGAAGCTGAATTCTCTCCTCAACTGATAACCACTTAAGTTCCGAGAGAATGTCTCTTTTATGGGAGAATCTATTCCATCCAAGGGTGACTCGGCCTCCCCTATTTTGGAGTCTTTGGAGCCGTTTTAGGATGGTGTTGCTGCAGTTTCCAACTACAATATTACAGTAGTCAAAAATTGGTAGGACTAGGGCATTAAACATCATGGTAGCTACGTTTCTATCAAGATAACCTCTGACTCTTTTTAGAACACCAATCCTTTTGGAGATTTTGTTACACAAGATCTCAGCATTCTTGTCCCATGTTAGTGAGGGATCCATGATGAGTCCTAAGTATTTGTATGAGTACACCTGCTCTAGCTGATTATCACCTAGTTCTATACAAACAGTATCTGCATTGTTTGATAACCTTTTCTGAGTTCCAAATAACATAAATTTGGTTTTATTTACATTCAAATGAAGTTTGTTCTTTTCCAGCCATCTGTTTGCATTTATGAGATCCTTTTCAATCTCCTCTTTGATGGAATCTGTTGTTTTTCGTGCATACATCAAAACAGTATCATCTGCATACATTACAATTTTACATTTTTGGATTGTAGTGGGTAGGTCATCAACAAATAGCACAAATAGGAGGGGCCCTAAGATCGATCCTTGTGGGACTCCACATGTGACAGGCATTTTATCTGACACTGCCCCTGCAGCTGACACACTCTGTTGTCTTTTTGTCAGGTACGACCTAAACCAATCTAATGGTTTGTCCTTCACTCCAATGCAGTTGAGCTTGTGGAGTAGGCGCTGACTGTCTACGGTATCAAACGCCTTTTTCAGGTCTAAGAAAACTGCTCCAGTGAGCTCACCCCTGTCCATATTATGGAGTATGTAATCAGTTACATTTATTAGTGTGGTACAGGTTGAATATATATATATACAAAAATATGTATATATATATATATATATATATATATATATATATATATATATATATATATATATATATATATGTAAATCACTCACTTCTTGCATGTCTGCTTTGAGTATGAATAAAGAGTTTCAGATGTGGATTTCCACAGGGAACCATCCATGCATGAGCTGAAGTAGAAGACGTAGATTCGCATTTCGTTTCTGCCATTGGTTCCTCATAGATTCTATCATTCATAAGACTAAAATATATCGATGTGATGAATCATATTCACCTATCATCATCATCCAAAGGTTATCTGGGAAATCTATTGAATTGTAGATACTGTTAGAGACATATCCCAAGGTCCATATATTGAATTGTACTGAAGTGCATTTATTTTGTTATTTACAGCATTGTTCACATCTGTTTCCTTTGTAGAATAGCATCATGATTTTAGATATCATTAAGAACCTAACTATGGAGAGACTGTATATTAGCATTCAAGCTAATAAGGTCATACTTAATTGAATATTATAATATTAGATGTCCAAACACTATGGAACTTTCTAGGTTTATTTTAATGAGAACACATTATTATACCAAAATAGTCATTGAGTCTGGTATTTAAGGAGCAACATAACATGAAAATGCATCACATGGACAAGTGACTCATTGACTCATACGAAGGAACACATACTGCAGCTGACTCCTCAGTGATAATAATAATAATAATAATAATAATAATAATAATAATAATAATAATAATAATAATAATAATAATAATAATAATAATAATAATAATAATAATAATAATAATAATAATAATAATAATAATAATAATAATAATAATAATAATAATAATAATAATAATAATAATAATAATAATAATAATAATAATAATAATAATAATAATAATAATAATAATAATATAATACATTAAACTAACTAAAATATGTCTGTCAAAAATTACAGTGCTTTTCTTGGAATATTCGCAACATAATATTGATCTATATCATAGCTAATAATTTAAAAAAAAAAACTTATGATATCTCCTATTCATTTGCTGAATAAACAATTTCTAGCAGACTTCATATGCAATTGATAGAGGAGACTTCAGAGAACTACCGGTGGTTTTTTTAATCAATATATCAAATCTCCTCCCCTTGCCCTCACGGACCCCCAAGGGTAAAATAATGACTGATGCATAAATGATCAGTGACCTATTTACACTTTTCTGGCATGTTTAATGTCAGGAGAATTATTATTAGTTGTTCTTGGAAGAAAAGGTAGACACACTACACAGCTTAACACGGGATACATCGTTCATATTCATTGTGTGTTCATACTAATAAGACCTGAAATGTAAAACCACCACGCTGGGACTCTAAACAGAAAATTACTAGTAAATTTAGTATAGGCACCTTTTTTTCTTAATATACACAAAACAATGCTCTTCGTGGAATTGTTTTCAAAAGAACATGAGCTTTGCATTAAGCTTATTTAGGGGAGGGATGGTTCAGGTAGGCTGATGAAGGTTTATGCCGTTTTAACGAGGTCGGGGCATCTTAATAAACGCCTACCTTGTAGGTTTGTCTATAATCTGGTACTCTTGATAGCATTAATGGAAATACTTGAATATTTAAGTCATATCAAATCCTTTCATCCCACCATAAAACCTGTCAGGCGACATTTACTTCTTAAAGGACAGTTTATCTTTTATTGTGATTTTTACACAATTTACTTATTCTTTTGATATTTTAAACTTTTGATGCACGTTGGTCGAATGTCATTGGCTACTCAGCGATTTGTTACTACAAATGTTCCCCCAGACATAAAATGGAAGACCCCTGATAGAAACATGTCCATACCATAGTTATGGTTAATAGCTAAGACCGGTTTTTTTCTTCTCCGCGATCTGGACTAATCATGAAATAACAAAACCTATTTGTTATTTAAAACCCTAATATTTTCATGATTCACACAAAATTGGACACTATAATCACACAAGTTGATAATAAAAGTTGATTCATGATGACGGTGGGTTGGTATACTGCAATGGTCACACCTGGCCTGGTTAGTTAATAACAGGAAGCCGGAACTAGGAAAGTACCACAGGTGGTGGTGTGTATTTATAGAAATAAACACAAAACACAGGTTCAGGAGGTTATCAATACAGGTGCCAGTCCAACCTGAAATCATACACACTGCTTTAACTTCCTTAACATGCGATTTATGGGGAAGGGTAAAACTTCAAGAATCTTTATTTAAATTGCATAAAAATCCCACAGATTATGCTTTATAATGTTTTTTTTGTGTGTTTTAAATAAGGCCAATAAATATGTGAACATTTGCAATCAGTTTAGTTCTTCTATTTCACACCTTAACCTGAATACACATTTAATTCATCAATATATAAAACTCTAAGATTGTATGTCATTGTAAAAGCAATAACAGAATCATGAAAACATATGAAAGGTATTGTGATTTTTCATATATTTTCTCTATTCCCTTTCTAATTCTGAACATTGTCAGTTGGAGATGCATTGTAAAATATTAGTTCCTCATATCGCTTCAAAATTTTTTCCATATCACTATCCAATTAGAGGCCGTATGTATTATATTTACCTTTTAATAAAAATAAAATAGCGGTATTCATAAGACACACATGTTTATGAATATTACTTCTTCGCATAAAATGATTTGTAATTATTAATAAATAAATCACACGTAATTCGCTTGCTGTTTGAGTATATATATAGTTACTTTTGTATGACGTATATATTTCAGAGTCCATAACCATGCAAAAAATACAAATACACTGTGGTGTCTTTTTTGAACTTAGGTAAATTGATCTGTTGTGTATATGGGTAGTCTTTTCTTGGTTTGTAGAGCGTTAAACAATAAAACTGACAATCCACACTTTTCATGGTAAATAAAGTATTTTGAACGGGGAAAGTGCATTAAATCATATACGAGAAAAATGATGATAATATTAATAGTGATACTTATGATGCTGTATCAGATAAGATAGATGTCAGCTCATGGCGCTTTCTGGAATAAGGGAGTCTTGGAATGCTTTTTAGAAAAGCCTATATTTAGGTTTACATTTTTCTATGTGAAAGGTTTACATTTTTCTATGTGAAAGGGCGGTGCATTCCATATTTTGGAGTATAAACTTTAAAAGCCTGAACACCAAGCACCTTCGCATCAATCCTGTTCATTATATGTTCCTGCTAAAAGTGAATTTCCATTGTCCAGTTTTGAGGTGATAAACATATGGCCTAGGGTATTTGCCATTTTTCCATTAAAAAAATCTTATTATTAGTGACAGGTTTTTACACGTATAAAAAAATACCCATTTTTTCATTTACTATTTTTTTCATTTTTTTTTTTTCATCTATAATTATTCCTCAGTGTCTGACCTTGTCGGATCTGCGAATGCTAGGATCTCCAACTTGGGGTTGTTATGGTATCGCTTATTAAAATGTGTCCTTTTCTCACATATGAGCATTTCGGTCTGGCCATCATTTAACTTCTTTGTATTATCAAATAAGAACATTTTAACCTCTTTGATACTTTTTTTCCATTTCAATGCAGGATATTGTTGTATTATTTGCAGATGACGAGTCCATTGTAAAATACAACTGAGTATCATCAGCATAGGTATGATGGTTAAGTTCATATCATATGGTTTTTGCAAGGAGATGCTTATGTGTGGTAAACATATTGGGCAAGTGTTGATCCCTGAAGCACCTCATAATCCATATATATGCATGCAGACAAACAAGTAAGATTGGGTACTGGTCTGTAACTATTTTCATATTGTGCCAACTTTGGGCCACTTCTTTGCTGTATCTTTGATTAATTTTGCCACTTCATTTTTTTGTGATTTTTTTGTCTGTTTCCTTTTTTAAAATTGTCTTTTTTTCTGGATTTTTTTTAAAGATTCTCAGGTTAACTAAGAAACAAAGATATCACATAAAAATCAAAGACTTTATTAATCGCAATTTGGTATGCATGAGAAAAAAAATGTGTATTGGTTGTGTATTTGTTACCTGTTCCTTAAATAAAATTGGCAAAATTGATGTATCTATTTAGCTCATTTTATTGGCATTTTATTATCTACATTATATATCGTTCCGTTTTAATCATGATCAGCTTACAACTATACTAAATTGAACACAAATAGTCTGATATATGAAGGTTTGCTTGTTTTGCTTCTGTCAATGACTATTGGCATCTTGTTATTTCCATAAGTGTAGGGTTTGCTGCCTGTGGTTGATTATTTTTTGCCTCCACGCCGCCATATATATACATACATGGTAAGTGGCAGCCCGAGTTGAAGGGACCGTGGGCCGCTCGCCGACGTTTAGCAGCCCGCCGGATGAACCAGGCGGTTGTGTGAGCGGGTCTGGTCTCGTGTTTACATTTCACTCTCCCCTCTCACCATTTCGTGCTCGCCTCAAAGTGGGTCAGGTTGTACTTGCAAAGGCTGGAGGTAGGGAGACCCCACAGATACGGCTACCACCGAAATATTACGTTGGATTTGCCCAATCTAAGCGTGGATTGTAGCAGCGATGTTACTCATTGGAATGTTAACGTTCTCGGCATCGTTATGAGGAAGGTTCCACGGGCTGAGAGCAGTTGCTCTGCTCAGAATTTTAACTGGACATTGGGTATAAAACCGACGTCAATCTAAAAGGTAAGCGAGGCTGGAATTATCAGCAAAACACAAGACCATTAACATCACTGGGTCATAAGTCACTGATTAGCGGGTGATACGGAAAGAGGTTACTCACTGTTGGCCATGATATCAAATGTAGAGGAAAATATGCGAGGGTGATTTGGAGAAAAACGCCGTGGAGTTCAAAGGCTGACATTGGAGAAAGTAGGTCAAATTTAAGATCAGCAACCCCAAATAACAATGGTTTAAGTTGTCGCTGTTAGCGTGAGAGAAATGACAGCTAGTTGCTACTCACCTGATCAGGGTCAAACTCAAATCTGAGATATTATATTGGTGATTTGGGGTTTAAATATATCACAAAATCTACACAGCAAGAGTGTGTACTCATAATGAATGGGCTATGATTAATATATTTATGCCGATGTTATGAACCTTAAAATCTGTAGATCAATGATAAAGGTTTTAACAAGTTCATGTTTGGCATAACTATTCATCTATTGAAAAGGATATTGAACGTTAGTTTGACTTATTTATGATGTTAGATTAAAGTGTGAGTCAGATAATAAGATACATATGTAAAAAGTTTAGATGTATTGACTATATCTATGTTCAGTGTCAAAATACTGATCTATATCTTGGGGAATCATTGTGAAAATCTCAATCTGTTTAGAGTCATAATGTGATAAGCACAAATGATATGATCCACTGACGATATCTATTCTGTCATCATAGATCATATGAATAACAAACACTTCTAATGACATGCTCCCATGAAACACACTAAAGCTGACATAAAAATAATGATCTTTGATTTAACACAATTTGGTTTGATGGATCTATATACTTTCTTTGCCTCGCATTTTGAGGAAGAAGTCCACATATGTGTAAAGGGCCTGGGAAATTTTTAACAGTCAAATTTTGGAATTCTTCAAAAGTGATTGTCCTTCCAAGAAAATGACACCTTGAAGTTCACAGATAAGAAATAGACTTGACCCCTGGAGGGAAAACCCTTTCAAAACATTCCATGCATAACAAGATGACACACGTGACAAGCTTTCTCCGATGTTAAAAGTACTGCATTTGGAAGTATCCCAGAAGGTACTTCGAAATTTATCTATAAAAGGGTAAGGTTTGGCAGGCAAATGTCAGAACCAAGACAAAGACTTAAAACATCTCATCTAGGCATTGAAATCACAAGAGTACAATGATTTCAGTTAACTTCAATTACAGCCAATATGTAATCTAAGATTGTAGCATTTGTCGAACAAAAAAGACATACAAATGAATGTCAAGATAATGGTTATATCGAAAAAAGATCCTTCTCAGAATAATATTTATGAAAAGCTCTTTCCAGAAATACTTCAATTATAATAATGATAAGGAAGTTCAATTTTCTATCATGTTGATTGAATTTCAACGTAAATATTCACAGCGCTTACAATTAATTTTACTTGAATGTTGTCTTTGTTGTTTCGTATGAGATAATGAGTCATAAACATGATAAATAAACTAAATATTGATGATTAATGTGCCCTGCTTTAATTGATAAATTACCACATTCTGACTGATATTGTAGTTGCAGTAAATAGAAATGGTCATCATACTTGTGATATGAAGATTATATATATATACTTATTTATATATACATATCTTTATATTTTTAGTTTAGTTGTATGGAAGGTAATGCAGTTGATGAATAAACAGAGAATACATTTATTAGCCTTTAATAATAATAATTATTATTATTATTATGATCCACTGTAAACCCTATTTTAGTCATTTCACCATTAGCTGCTATTTGTTGACATTAAACAGAGCTTGTTATAGGAAAACAATAAATTATGTTTTTACGAGCCAGGCTTTCTTCAGATGAGGTTTATAACCCAACTTTCTTGGAAGGACAACCAGAATATAAAATTGCTTAGTTTGCTTCTGAATATGTTGAGAATTAAGATTTGAAAAAATATATAAAAAAACAGTATGGCTTCTATGAAGTCACAAAGTTCACATGCAATTTTACAAAGATTTGGAGTGTATTTAAGAAATCTGAAGGTGTTATACCATTGTTAACAAAACTTTGCCAAACAGGTGTAGATCACTGTCATTTGGTAGGTTAAACAAAGTTTGCTGACAAAATGTCCAATTTATTATTTGGATTTTAGAAGAAGACTTCCCCACTTTCAAATGGCACTGACAGTTTATGTACCTGAAAAAATATGCGTCATACTATTTGATTACAAAATATAGGGTATAAATATCTATATTGTGTTTAGAAAAAGTGCTTACAAATCTTATTTCATGAAGGCTTTATCAGAGATAGAGGGAAATTTTAATATGGATAGATTTTTCATCTTTTCACATGCGAGATTCGGTATTTAGTAGAGATGATTTTGATATTTTCAATGAGGCTCAGATTCAAGAGAAAAAAAGAATTTTCAAAGAATAGAATGGAAAACAGTGAATTGTGTCTCACATCCTTGGCCCACAAAGATATAGTGCCTAATTCTGCTTATCTAAAAATAGCCTGAGTTTGAGATTTCTTCAGACACATTTTGTGAGGTGATTGAGTTATCAGCCATACTGTGTAGAGTATGGTTGTCACCTTAACTGCTCTTGCTAGAAATCATCATTTCTTAGGCAGTTTGCAGAAGCATTTCTCAAAAGCAAGGGTTAAGCACAGCTCTATGGCCTTGGTTATTTCAAGAAAACATAATTACTGCATTTACCATTTTGCCTAAAGACAATATGATAATGGTAATGGGAGAGTTTGAAGGCTATGCCAGGAATAGATATAATATATATATATATAAATACATGTAAATATATATATAATATATATATATATATATATATATATATATATATATATATATATATATATATATATATATATATATATATATATATATATATATATATATATGATGTATTTTATATGTGTGTGTGTGTGTATGTGTGTACCTGGAATAGCTGAATGTTCTTTACCAACCTCGAATTGATAGATATGATGATGTATTTTTTAAGGTGTACTTTATCATCCTTGAATAGATAAGATGTTATATAGGTATACTCTACTATCTGTTATATAGGTATACTCTACTGATCTGGAATAGACATGATGGTATATTTATATAGATGCACTTTGTCAACCTGGAATAGACATGACAACACAGTTTAGTGTTATATCTACTGGGAATAGATATGATCTATATAAGAGTATTTTATCAACCTCAAATAGACATGATACTGTATTATATAGGTATACTTTACCAACCTAGAATAAATAGATATGATGAAATATTTGTACATGTGTCCTTTATAGGGACCAGGAATACATAATTTGATGATGGCAAGGCTGTGTATTGTTTGCAGGGGCCTGTTCATCACCAGAGCCACTCATGTAGGACACGGGCAGAAGTGAGCTATCCCTTGAAGGATGAAGTCTTCCACCTGTTGCTATGGAGTTTCAACTGTATGGGCGGTAGTCACACTTGCCATGTTACTGGGCACAGCATCTGCTTTGTTTTTAGGTGCCAAGATTGGAGGTGAGGGTCTCTTTGTTATTGTCATTACCTACCACATCTGTAATTTGTGTAGACAAGAAAAAAAATGATCTCCAAATTTTAAACCAAGAACAATAATAAATATTTGATCTTTATCGATGAAGTTTTGACTGTTACCATCCCTTATGAACCTTTTTGGCCAGTATTTGTGGACCTTTCTTGAGGATGGGGGCTGTAACTCAGTCAAATCCAAGTTTTGAATAAATCCATTACTGGGTGTAATTCAAAAGGGAAAAATACCATTAAAGCTACATATTTATGCCTTTTAATTTTGAAAAGTAGTGTTAAGATACGAAAATTGAATTTAGAATAATAAATATTTTAATTATTTGTTTTTTTTTTCAGACATAACTCCACAAGAAGAGAGGGGTGAGAAGCCCATGATACTGGATGGCGCCACTGTTGACATAAACTGCACTATAAATCCTGACGCGTATGATATAGAAGACTGTAATTCTTCGTGTATATATTTTAATTATATGGCAGAAAAAATCCCAGAGAGATATGTGACTATTTTGTCAGAGAACTCGGTCAATCTCAGATACCCTCATGTGTCTCTGAGTTCTGGACCAAACTTTTTTGTCATGTGTAACCTCAATGAGACGATGTTTGACCCCACAGGAAAAGAAAATTTAATGGTCTCTGCAAAAAGCTACAAAATCGTACGTAAGTATAACATTTGACTATAACCGTGCTGGAAAAGTATCTTGTATATTATATGAAATATCTGAAATCACCCATTATGGTCGCCATGGCAACTCGATTAACCTGCAAGTTGGTACATCTTCTTGAATACATTAATTTGATTATTTGCATTCATTTTGCAAAGTCATTATAAATCTGTCATTTGAGACAATAAAATTTAATAAGAAACCTTGAACGCTAATTCCCCCCCCTTGTAATTGGTTATCATATTCGGAAGGATTGAATTACATTTTAACTTTAATCACTGAACATTTTCAACAATTCAGAGCTCAGCATCATGAAGTATATATCCATACCATATATGTAGATATAATTAATTGTTTCAGGGGAGCCATTGGAACCGAGTAATTTCTCATGTGTTGTATACAACTGGGAGAAAATGGTTTGCACATGGGAACCTAAAAGCCAAAATATTTACACACATTTACGCACAACAAGCAACTTAATTTGGACAACACAACTGTGAGTACGAGTTTGAAATACCTCTTTAAGTTTGTTGTAAATAATAGCAGTCTATGCCGGATAATGTAGAGAAAAAAATTCAGAAGCAAGAATCAGACTATCAATTACAGAAATATGACAGTGGTATGCTGTATCATGTTCCTGTAAAAAACAAACTGATGCCTGCAGTGGCAAGGAATAAATGTGTGCTCGGATCAAATGTGTGCTCGGATCAAATGTGTGCTCGGATCAAATGTGTGCATGGATCAAATGTCTTCATGAATCAAATATGTGCTTGGATCAAATGTGTGCTTGGATCAAATGTGTTCATGGACCAGATGTGTGCTTGGATCAAATGTATTCATGGATCAAATGTATTCATGGATCAAATGTGTTATATTTGTCTGTAATGATATCTAAACTGCATATTATGGCAGACATTATTGCTGTTTCAAAATATTGACTCAAACACAGAAAATTATGTCAAATTATAGTTTGTGAACCAAAAAACAACTAGGCCAGTTTAATGGCGAGTTGGATCTTATCATGTGGAGTTTATGGTCATAAAAGTTGTACTGTTACAGCAAAAACATGATAAGAAAGTGACAGACAGAGTCCCGATGATTATGTAATTGGCAAATGTATACCATATCACATATATCAAGTGAATGTAAACATATATTGATTGCCTTGACAGGAATGAAAGCAGTAGATGGTCGGAGTGCAAACAGTTAGGGGAAAACAGTTGTGGCTGGGGATTCACCGAGGAAGACAAGTTCAAGTATGGTTCCACCTACTACCTCCAGGTCAACATCACCACTGCACTGGGAAGCGTGGTCTCAAAAATCATAAAGCAACCCACCAAAATTATAGGTATGTTCCTGTATTATATAAAACATAGACATCAATATGATGTTTAAGGCCAAAAACTAGCATTGAAGCTACAGCTTTCCTGTTAAAATTTTAAAATGATTAACTTAATTGGCTCTTGCAATGACATCACCACATGATTCATTTTGGAGTTTTTGTCCAATAATTTTTGTTTTTGTTTTTTGTTTTATTAGTTTTATTTTCTATTGTAATCCTTGTTACAGTACAGAAAATAATCTTTACATTTTTTGGCATGAAATTATAAGATATCTTTTTTATTGATGTAAAAATACTTAAGATTGTCCAACGAAAGCAATACAAAAGCCATTTTCTTGTTTTAAAATCACTTCTGGGCATTTTTCAATATCCCACCAAAATTTATATAATGAATGATCTGATTGGCTTCAATATTGACATCATCATGATCACGAGAACACAGATGGTAGCTGAGGCCTGTTATGTGAGGTTTGCACTTCAAAACATATGTATGACTTGAAAAAGTGACAATATTTACAGAATTAAAAGTCAGGACATGAGATCCAATTCAGGGATATTGCAGGGTAAATTATGGCAAAAAGTATCAAGTCAGGACCGGATCTCCGTGAAGATTGTATGGATCACCCTTTTAGCAATTGACCAAAGTTCAGGGGGAGACTTAGGGGGATCTTATTTTTGTCAGCATGATAAAACCTATGATATTCTTCTGAGTGTTTTAAAACTTCAGAGGGATATTCTCCACATCAATATCTCTGACAAGTTGGATGTTGATGTTTCTGTGACCTTATTGACCTCTCAAATAAGGTCAATATAAAATTGGTTTGTCAATGTAATGAAACTTTGCCAATTATTCTGTTTACTTTGATACTTTATAGGAATATTCTGAACAACAATATCAAACCTTTCTGTGACTTTTTGACCTCTCAAATAAGGTCAAGATAATAATAATGATTCAGATATTGTGGTGATACCAGAGAGTGTCTGTTTATAATGCTTTTTAAGATAATGTCTCTGGAATAGCAGCATCTTTATCCATATACTGAGGCACCAGTCCTAATCTCATTTGTACAGGGTCAGTAACCAAAAAATACCTGTCTCTTCCAATTTCAACTGGGTGCAGGGCACAACAAGGTCTGACCACACTAGAAAATAGAGTAATATCAGATGGCCTCAAATTGGCAAGTTAGCACCGTAAATTTGCCAATTTATATATAAAGTTATGTCATATGAGGGACATATGGGATTGATCCTTTGATCTTTGGTTGCTAGTTACATATAATTATGTAATATCAGGTGTAACATCTTTGTTTCTTCTTTACACCAACTATCCAATGTGGCCTGATTAACAACTAGAATTAAAAACAAAGACAGGATGTGCTCAAATATATGAACTAATTGCAAAAAGTAGTAAAGGAAGTAAAGATTCTAACCAAAGAAATACAATTTTAAGTTTCATTTTATTATTTCCTGCAGTCAGAGGGTTACATAAACTGTTGACTCGGTCTTTATGTGGGTGTGTATACATGTCTGTCAGCAGAAACATATTGTAACATGTAATGAACCTATTTTATATTCAGAAACAAAATGACATGTATCTGTCTAAAGGTGATGCATTGCATTCTCTTAATATAGGTTTTGACATTATATTCTTTATATAAGAATAAGGGGGAGTGAGGGCACCATTGGTCTTGTGTAATTAAGATCTAATGATTTGTATGTTCCACACTCGGTTAAGGACAGAATCCTCCCGTTTTAATTTTGTCCAGAGGGCATTCTGAGAAAAAAAAACAGTGTCCTGACATATTTCAGTCATCAGAGAGTTTCACCAATGGAGATTTAAAACCACGGTGTTCCCCTGGTGGTGCCAACGCCTTAAGGATGCCCACAACACAGCCAATTTCATGTCAGGGTTGCCTGCCAACTAGACAACAACACTTTACATGCTGATTTGTGTCCTGAAATCTATCAACATGCAAATGTTTATACTGTGCCGTCTTGTGCTGATAGAATATCATATATGTCAAAGATTGAGAGAATATCATATATGCCAAAGATTGAGATATAGTGGGAATATGATGTCGATGCCAGTCCCACTCTCTGCGCATTCATCTCAACACAATCTCAGCAAACCAATCTTAGCATACTTAGTTTGTGTGCATATGATAGTCTAATTTATATGCCAAATGGTAAAATTCATGTATAATCATCTTTATGTATATGTATATATATGTATATATATGTATATATATGTATATATATGTATATGTATATGTATATGTATATGTATATGTATATGTATATGTATATGTATATATATATGTATATGTATATGTATATGTATGATTATAATGATTTCCTTGTGATAAAATACTCAAATGCTTTTTATAAAGAAATCTACAATATAGGTCTGTTATTAGCATTGTATTCAAAAGCACAGATATATTTTTTTCTTCGTTATCTTTCTGATTTTTCTTGAAAGTGATATTACCGTATCCGCTCGGGTTAGCGCCCATGCTTGGCTTAACGCCCACTCCCCTTTTTAGGAAGAAATCATTAAACGCCCACCTTCCCTGGATGTCCGCCATCATGTCATATTGGTCTCTACAGATCTGACTTTTAACATCTTCCTACAGTATGAACAAGTGAAATCTTTGAAGCTTACCCCAATATTCTGTTAAATCATGTCCTATCACAGTGTTCACGTGTATTTATTTGTGAAAGTTGTGTAGAGTTTCGTGAAAATTGACAGAAATGTGCTTGCAAAGCTGCAAAGTTTGCATCTTCTCCAGCATTGTGTTGTGTACTCGTCATCGCTTTATGCGCTCTTATTCAAATTTCTGCACTGAAACTGATGACGTCACAGGTGTCACTGTATTATCGCTCACAACGGCACCCCATGTTATCGATGAAAGAGGCAAGTTTGTGTACATTTTACAAAGATTTATGATTGTGTAAGAGCCCACCCATCTTTATAAACGCCCATGCTTGGGTAAACGCCCACCCCCCTCTTTTACTTTGTCCCCAATTAGCCGCCCATGGGCGCTAACCCGAGCGGATACGGTATGTTATGATTTAACAAGAAATAAACGGAAGGATTTTTCTGACGCTCTTCAAATTTCTGGAGCTTTCTTTACAATGCGTAACAGCCCTGAAGATTTACAACAGACAATAAAGGCTGAGATGTAAAAATTCCGATTATTCATGTCAAAATTTGAGTATAAAGGAAAATAAACCAGGCATTTCACTTTTTGATTAAAGATAATTCTCGCAGTAAATTTTATGTAAAAAGTTGATCATACTTTGATGCTGATCAGACGTCCTTGAGATGACAAATTGTATTAATTACTCTAAGATAGGCTCATGCTGGTTATTTCATTGATATAGTCAGAGAATTTAAGTTAGTCTGGGTACTGCAAACTAATGTATTAGACTTGATTCAGATTTCATACTATTTTCTAGTTTTTAGCATTTACGTCTATGTTTACCCAGACAGAAATCTGTCAGGTTGTCAACCATCACATCAATACTGCACAACGTTCTATAAGAATACTTTCAAGCCAATCAAAATCAATGTCAACACGTCTCTCACTAATCCAATGTCCTCATTGTCAATTTCAGTCCAGCCAGGAGCAGTGGACTCCAGACACATAAAAATCAACACCAGCAGCACCGCGGCCCAGTTGTCATGGTTACCACCAAATAAAGATCACCCAGGAAATGTACGATACAGCATCACCTATGAAAGCAAATGGGATAATGAAACAAATGTAAAGGTGAGAGTCCTGTTCAATTACAAATAATAGTATTCTTTCTTTTCAGTGAGTAAGTTATATGTTTATGGCTTTGTGTGAAGATACAGATCTTTTTTTATTTTTTTTTTATTTTGGTACTTTGAAGCAAGGAAATACAATATTAAAATTTAAAGAGATCTGTGGGAGCAGGTGGTAGAAATATTGATTTATAAATGAAGTATCATATGGAATAAGATGACAAGTATCATACAACATAACAAAATATTAACATCAAGTGTCTTGATATTTATAAATGACAAAGTTTTTGCCTGAGTCTGTTGAATCATGTAGGAGTGTTGTACAAGGGACTTGAGAGGGCTGGACAAATAAATGAACTCATCAAGAAAACTGCCTGCAAGTAGATCGTAAGCAAACGTGATCAGAACTATTCAGTGGTTGTCAAGAAATGAAATGTTCACCCTAGATGGCTGTAAACATCAGTATGAAATGGCCACATGCATAAAACACTAAATAACAGATAGATTATAATGAAAGTTGTGCATAGATGTGTGATACTGGTATTTGGGAGAAGGGGAAAAATTGCTAATTTCAAGGATTTTAAGGAAGATTGTGACAGATAAGACAGAGAATTCTATTCAAATGTGAATTAAATCAAGGTATTAAATGATTTAAATGGATTTATATTGGCATATTAGTTCAAACGTTTAGAGTCAATGATCTACTAACTGTCACTCTGAATTCATGTTATGCAAGCGTTTACATGAGAATAATTAATGGGATAGAATTTGATAGTGTAAAGTTGATAGTGTAAAACCGTAATAAATTCTCTGGCGTCAGAGCTGTCAGACGAAGGATGTTACAACAACGACCCTTCAACTTGAACAAATATTAAGAATGTCACTATTGTGTAATAGGAAATTCCGTTATAAATCCAAGTGTTGCTGACATTTCTGCAACATCTCAATCATTATTTTCATCAGTTTGAAACTGTGATCTAAGTTTTCATGCTGTTTGCATGATATAAGAGGAAAATTTTAATTTATGATGGAAATTTCTGATCTAAGGAAATGGCTGGCACCATGCCAGTTACATTCAAATGTGTATTTGGTATTGCATACTAGTGACTGTATTAAGGTCAGTCAAAGGTCACCATATTAGACATAAACCATATCGTGACATATATAGTTTGTGAGTAACCAAATACAGTCAGGCAACAGTACAGCATGATAAATTAAAGCCCAAAGATGCTTATGCGTGACCACATATGTTCCTAGATATTTGTGACTGTATGGGTGTTTGGTGTGAACTAGACACTGCCTGGCCTATCAGAATGAGGCACTGAGGATGGGAAACAGGCAGCTGATGGAACACTCTCTATAGCCATGCCCCGTACTTAGTGTGACATCTCGTAGATAATTCTACATAAATCTAGTCTCAAATCAAGGATCTACGTTTTTATTGAATGACAGATATTTTCTTTGTGGCTGTGAAAGAACTATTTACACCACCCTTTACAGCATGAAAAACGGCATTCTTTTGTGCTTTCAGAGAAGAACTTATTCAATCAGACTGTAGAATATTTGTCCATTCTTCTTTGATTAATAGTTTCTCACATCAAAGCTTAACAGACATTGCAGGGTTATGATAAAGGTATTAAAGGATTGTATTACTTGGGTTGGTTGGATTCACAATATATATGCATTAATCAGTTGATATTTGATATTCCATCTTATAGATATTCCATGGAATTATCAAACCGGTCAGGTGGGTAGATATGAACTTAACAGTTTTGATTGCTTACAATTTTCAGTCAAGATTATAAGGCAGGGTGCTCAAGTAGTGATGAAAATGGCCTGTCCATGGGACAAGTGATTTTGAAAATGCACTTGCCTGAATAAAATTTACTGTTGTCCGAATTATACAAGTTTATAATTTTCTTTGAAGCTTTGAGAGATCATTTAACATAACAAAATGATCGTAAAAGTAAATAAACTTAGCTCATATTGTCCAGGTACAAGCTTCCCCAACGGCAATAAAATTAAAATCTTTGGCTTATAATACACATTGAAATATTCTACCATATGTCAACTGTAGTCTGCTTTCATTTAGTAAGTGTAAATTATGCACAACTCAGAGATAATGCTTAAATATGCACATGCAACATGAGACTGCCATTTTGAAAAGTGGAAGTAACAGGGAGAAGCTCTTATTTTTGGCACCGCCACAGCATATTCATTCCCTTAAAAAATTGATATATTGCACAATGATGGATCCCTGAGTCTTCGTATTTACATTTTAAAGATTCAAAAACTTTTTGATGCGTAAAATATCGATCGGACAACTAATTTTGAGAATTCTGCATGTCCGATGTGAAATTTATTCATCCCGACATTCGGACGCCCTTTTCTTCATACCCTGGAAGGCCATCAGATCTGGCCAAACATAAATAGTTAAATGACCAATCTCCTTTTGGGCTACAAGACTTTAGCTTCTAGACAGTTGTGTTAGTATCAGGGGAAAGTGTACTAGTCCGACAGTGTTTCTAGATATTCTGGGACTATGGGCTAGTGCTAAAATCCCAGACTATAGATGTTGTTATAAGCTAATGATCAGTAGGAAAGAAATCAGAAATGGTGATTTATGACTTTTCAGCAATGTAGGCAATATCAGATTCGACAGGTTGACTTTTATGTGCATTTGACCAGTCTGAGAATAACGAAGGGCAAAGGTGGGATTCAAACCACAATGGTGGGATTCAAACCTCCCCTGATAAACCAAATAAAAGCTTCACAACTTATGTTTATTGGGCTGCTCTCAACCTTAGTAAAGGCATGTTGCGATATATTAATGCCATTGTCTACATATTAGCGTTCTTTCATAGTAAAGGTAAACTTTAACATTTTAGGTGTTGTTCAGGTAAGTGTATCAGATTGAAGGCAAGTTGTGATATTTATCACTTTATATTAGCCATCCAACCATAGAAAAAGCCAGTTAGGATTTGATGACTTTATATGTGGCAGTTGAACAATATTATGGACAATTCACAACATAACAGATTTATGGTTTTACCCATATTCAGGTCAAACCTACAGTACATTAGTGGCATGATCATGAAGTATCTATTCACAAATATTTACTTAGCATTCTGTGTTACTTGTTCACGTATAGTATAGAGTCTATCAGTCTTCGCTGCCAAAAGTCTCATTGTATCAGTGGAATATTGTCATGAATAAATTAATGGCAGTTCTGTGGAAGCTTTTAGGATGATAATTGTTCTGCAGCGTTACTCAACTCTTGCCTCTACTGATTACTCATTCTGAATACTGATTTCTGCTTTTTCCATTTTGCAGTATAATTATGATGGTAAAGCCATGACTCACCTTCACCAGTTGGGGCCAAACTATTTTTATTGTCACACGTGTGCTTATTTGACCAAATGCACCATTCTAAGGTATCACATGACCTATTGTCACACACTTACAAGACCAAATACATTGTGCTTGGCTATCACATGACCTATTGTCACACACACTTTCTGGCCAAATACATCGTGCTTGGCTATCACATGACCTATTGTCACACACTTCCTGGCCAAGTACATCATGCTTGGCTATCACATGACCTATTGTCACACACTTTCTGGCCAAATACATCGTGCTTGGCTATCACATGACCTATTGTCACACACTTCCTGACCAAGTACATCATGCTTGGCTATCACATGACCTATTGTCGCACACTTACTGACCAAATACATCATGCTTAGCAATCACATGACCTATTGTCACACACTTCCTGGCCAAATACATCGTGCTTGGCTATCACATGACCTCTATTGTCACACACTTACTGGCCAAATACATCATGCTTGGCTATCACATGACCTATTGTCACACACTTACTGACCAAATACATTGTGCTTGGCTATCACATGACCTATTGTCACACACTTCCTGGCCAAATACATCGTGCTTGGTTATCACATGACCTATTGTCACACACTTCCTGGCCAAATACATCGTGCTTGGCTATCACATGACCTATTGTCACACACTTACTGGCCAAATACATCATGCTTGGCTATCACATGACCTATTGTCACACACTTACTGGCCAAATACATCGTGCTTGGCTATCACATGACCTATTGTCACACACTTACTGACCAAATACATCGTGGTTGGCTCTCACATGACCTATTGTCATACATTTACTGACCAAATGCATCGTGCTTGGCTATCACATGACCTATTGTCACACACTTACTGACCAAATATTTCATGCTTGGCTATCACATGACCTATTGTCACACAATTCCTGACCAAATATTTCATGCTTGGCTATCGCATGACCTATTGTCATACACTTACTGACCAAATGCATCATGCTTGGCTATCACATGACCTTTTGTCACACACTTACTGACCAAATACATCGTGCTTGGCTATCACATGACCTTTTGTCACACACTTACAAGACCAAATACATTGTGCTTGGCTATCACATGACCCATTGTCACACACTTCCTGGCCGCATGCTTAGCCATCACATATTGTCACCACATCTTCTGCATGTAAGTATCAGTAGATGGCGCCACTCAACTACTAACCATGTCATTAGACACTAATAACATGTCCATATATGGACAGTACACCACCTCGCAGGTGCCCGTATGCCGTGCCCAGAATTCCGGTCATATGTCACTGGAAATATGGGTTCTTGTTTAGGGTTTCCCTGTTCTATATTTATGTCAATCAATCAGAGCAATCCCCTCCAAAATAGTGACAATATTCGCCCGCTGCACAACGAGAGGTCCTTGATAGTCCTAATATAGATTTGGACTGCATAGTCTACCATGTCATGGGCTTGAATGACCTTGTCAAGTTATAGAAGTTTGTCAAGGTATAGAAGTTTGACTCTAACTGTTCACAAATTACCTGTTATGATTCCCAAGATGATAAAAGGGTGCTAAGTGAGCTAAGCTGCTAAATGATGATAAGAGAGTGCTAATATTCAAGGTGATAATAGCATATAAGTATGTGCATAATGTTCACTAAATGTTTACTTCTTGGTGACATAGCTCCCAGGTAACCAAAGTATGAGATGTACCATTTGATACTTCATTGTAGATGCAAAGTCAAATATTTGAACATTATATCTGCATGATGCAGACTTCTTATGGTCCCTGGATTTATTGTTCAAAGGGGTAGAACCATTCTAAACTTTGTAATAGGACCTGGGCATACTTATAAGTTATAGGGCTCTCTACAAAAAAAAAAAAAAATCATTTTTCTGTGCTCCAGCAATAGACATATTTGTTTGCCTCTTTTTCAAGTGAGGAATTTATTTACAGCAGGTGTGTGAAGATGTGTGTATAGTCCATATATCTACCTTTTTGTACCATGTTTAAATAAACACACAGTTTTATCCCCAAGTGTCATTTGTGGTTCGAATCTTAAATTATATAAATGAATTAATTATGCATTTTTTTAGAATATTATTTCCTATTCAGATATCTCAGTGTTAGCATTTGGTGACTTCTCAATATGGTCATAAAGATCAGAAAAGGATTGAGCAAAAAGTATATCTTGAAAAACGTGATCTCAATTTGACCCAGTTTGGACCCTAGATTTTTGGGCTCAACCTTGAGAACATATTAGAACCCATAAGCACACAGTATCCACTGTTGACTTAATGGCGGCCTTCAGATGAATCAAAACCTCAGCAGGAACGCTGCTAGACATATATATATACATATATATATATATATATATATATATATATATGTATATGTATATGTATATGTATATGTATATGTATATGTATATGTATATGTATATATATATATATATATATATCTCCATTCCTCTAATGCATTCTCTGCTGGGTGTC
Organism: Amphiduros pacificus; assembly: GCA_949316495.1. NCBI lineage: Eukaryota > Metazoa > Annelida > Polychaeta > Phyllodocida > Hesionidae > Amphiduros > Amphiduros pacificus. Next base: position 54,097,326 of record OX439002.1, on the reverse strand, counting down.
AATTTAATGTCAGATTTACCACTTGCCTTTATATGACACAGAAATCTGATTTGTCTGAATATACATTGAAATATATATTCACAATGTGATGTGTAAATAATACAGACAGTATGTTTGATTGATTAACCCATCAGAAAGATTTTTAGAGCCTTTCATATTCCCATTTAATATTGTGTCTGTATCCTGATATTCTAATATCTGCATATTCGATATGGCATCGTGTAGGAAGAGGTGTTTTTCTTGTGTGCAATATAAAAGATCCTGATGGCTTGATAGTTACTTTACACTTTGAATAAATGCTGACTCAAAGATATAAATATGAACCCAACGGTATAAGTCACCATATACACAGCCTTATTTCTAGCTGTGACATTTGTAGTGTTCATTAAACTCATGTTTAGTGTTTCCTTGATATATAAAAAAGCATCTTGTATTCATTACCAATACTTCACCAATAAGACAATGACAATATTTCATAGCCAATACTTCATCACAAAGACAACAGCAATATTTCACAACCAATACTTCACCAGAAAGACAAAGGCAATATTTCAGAACCAGTATTTCACCAGAAAGACAACAGCAATATTTCACAACCAATACTTCACCAGAAAGACAAAGGCAATATTTCAGAACCAGTATTTCACCAGAAAGACAACAAACACTATATTTCAGAACCAGTATTTCACCAGAAAGACAACAAACACAATATTTCACAACCAGTATTTCACCAGAAAGACAACAGCAATATTTCATATCCAATACTTCACCACTTCAAGGCGGTATTTTCTATAATACTGTGCTTTACTGAGTATGCGATTACCTTTTTATTCGTGGCTTTTCCCGTCCAGAAATATAAGTGGTATGTTCTCCACTTTCCAATGGCAAATAGTGTTAAGGTGTTATCATATGTAGAAGCTTTTAGAAATCTTTAGTCCCAAACAAGGTTGGATTTGCTGTGTTGAATTAGGGACTGAAATTTGTTATCTGAGAGGTACAACTTGTTTGGTTTAAAGTAGCTCTCATCTTAAATTGCAGAATTAGTCATCTTTGGAAGATTGTATATATATAAAGAGTGGAAAAGAGATTTGCATTCAAAGTCATTGTAGGTGTGCTGGATATTTCGGAATGCAATGGTGGGGTGATGCAGTCATATTGTGAACAATAGTATACTTTACTTCTGATACCTGTAAAGCTGAATTAATACTTGAAATTATCATTAATAAAGCAATTTTGTCAGCATTTCCAAAAAATGTTCACAAACTTCATAAAAAGCAGCAAAAGGAACATTTCATATGATATGCATATCTTGATGTTAACACTAAATTTAATTGATAAATCAGAATCATGTCTACCCTGGGGCATCTTCCATTATGAGGTGAACAGTTCTATTTATAAGTCCAACTACAGGTAGCTGTTTATCATTGATTTGTGCCTAACGTGAAGAAACAACTAAGAAAACAGATAAGAATTTATAAGAATATTTTTGATTAGAATAGATAGCATTGATAAAGATTAGAATAGAATGTATTTGAAAATAATAGAATTATTTGAAAATAATAGAATTGATTAGATTAAATTGAAGATTAGAATAGATTGGAATAGATAAGAATAGATGAGATTAGATAATAATTGATAAAATTAGAATAGATTAGATTAGAGTTTTCGTTATGGGTCTTCTATCACCTTCAACATTATTGCAATAATTCCATGACAAGACTTTGTTGTGGCAGATAAATTGCTGCCTCACTGAATTGCCGTGTCACATGTCCTTGACATGGCAACCCACAGAGTCACATATTAATCAAGAGAAAAGGTTATCTGAACAAGCATGGGCCTCAGCTCATATGAAAAACAAAGTCTCAGTTATTTCAATTTTGTACATATCCATTCTCAATATATTTAATCATTTAAAAAAATATAAAATAAGAATAAAAATCTTGGGCCCAGATATGAATAGAAAAGAATACATTTTAAACTTCAAGTAAGTTTTAATATAAAAAGTATGAACAGAAACAGAAAGCTGTTCACAGTGATAGAACAATGACTCTATTGACTGACATAACACTTGCTCTAGATTTGAAATAACACATAGTTTGGTACTGTGCTAGCAAAAGAAGTGTGATGTGTTCAATTCTTAACCACAGTCCTATTTTGAGTCTCACACTTTGAGATGTATTGCCAAGCTTAAGGTGATATTTTGTGTCTTGCATGCCACCATAACAAAAGCCAGGGCACTACTTATTAATATCTCGTGCCTCCACCACATTCTGAAACTAATTAAAGTACAATTTTATCTATTTTAATTAGAGCGGAATGTAATTGATACCAAATGTTTACTTTGAGAAGTTCCCTCTCAAGTTGAGAAGTGTAAGGTATCTATCCAGAAGTCTATGCTAACTCTGATTTTAATTACCGACTGTTTTTATAATGGTGCTGAGGTTGAGCATTTTAAAATTTAGGAGATCTGTTTTTTGGCAACCTCAAAGCATATCTACTCTGTTTTTAATAACAATACAATATGCAGTGAAATGCATAAAAAAATGAAACTTATTAAATGTAAAACTAGACTTTGTAGAAATATATGGTAACCCATATTTATAAACTCTTATATGCAAGGTTATTTTTTATTTTTTAAACACCAAGTACATTTGCAGGGTTTCAAACAAAAATTTCATTTGAATATCTAAACCTACATTTTGTTGAGTGTTTACATGAATTTATGTGAATATTAAGTTTCCAGACAAGAGGCTTACATTGCATCTGTGTTAGAATATTGAATTTGCTGTTAGGTTGTTCAGTTGAAACGGTAGATCATTGGTAATTAGTGTGTGGTTTTGCCTGAGTCTTTGTGGACATAACGTGATAACTGTCTAACATTGGACACCTTTATTTACAGACTCTTACGCTAAGAAAGATCAGGTAGACAGGTCTTGACATAAAGAGAAAAATGTTAGTTGCCCAGTTGGGCCATCAGAGCATGCAAAGTGGTGGCCCGAAGTTGTTAAAGGATAATAGGATGTGTGATACAATAAAGAGTAGGGGATACTTGTCACAATTAAATGTCTATCATGATATGATATCTATCCAGGATTAGAATAATAAAATCAAGATAGTTTGGGCCACTAAAAGACCAAAAATATGGTTGCCCAACTGGGCCACTACAACAGAGCATTCACTGGCCCGAACAGAGGATCTGGTGGCCCCGGGCCACCGGGCCAGTGCATATGTCAAGCCCTGGGTAGAGCACATTTTCCTTTTATACCATTGTAATACATGTATGTAAATTAGAGAAATCAGAACGATGATGATATGAATTTTGCTATTGATTGTTGTCAAGAAAATGTTATCTCCCATACAGTTTGACTGAAAGACAGTTGGAAAAATAAGGTTGTTTTTATATGTACATGCCAGCTAGCATAAGGTGGCAATTATTATCAAACAGGTTGTTCTTGCATGAAATTACTGTGTATTTCAAGGAAGTTATGTACACATAGTGATAAAGGTCAGCAAAATGTTGCAATTTGCTCTGTTAGATTCTAGGATTATTATTTTTTCTTGAAATAGTAACAAAGGTCATGCAACATTGTAATAATATACAGAGAGAGGAAGGAGGATAACTTGATTTGAGCGTAGGCTTGCATGATGTAACATTATACATCAGCCAAGCTTTTAGTGGGAAGCCGGGGAGTGGGGAGCCATTGAATCAATCATATTAATTCTATAACCAAGAGAATATAGATATAACAATAGATTATTTGCTGTTTAAAAAAAAAAAAAAATAATAATTTCTCGACATTCTTGACACTTTTGCAGATTTTGGAGTTTGATAGCAGTAATCCGTGGTTAATGTTGACGCATCTGTGGCCCTATTCCGAGTACAGATATTCTATACGCAGTATTCCAGTGGGAGGAGGCTTCTGGAGCAATATCACAAACGGTTCCTTCACCACGCGAGCAGCAGGTAGGTGTCTACTTATGCAAATCCGACATGATTTAATCCTCGACTCCCACATACCTGACAAGCGTCTCAGAAGGCTGCTTTTATGGCTACTACAAATTTGTAATGGAAGGTTCTCGTCAAATCAGAATTTGGCTTACAAAATTTGGCTTGACATTTTTATGGCTTTAAACTTGGCAGATATGTTATCTGTTTTATGGGGTGGAAGGTTCACCGGTAGTGAATAATAGTATTATATTATTATGGTATAGAGTCAAGATGATTTGGTCCTTCTCAGGACACCATTAACCCAATATTCACGATATTCATCCAGTTCCGAGGATTGCATGTTGAAAGATTTATTTATTCTGTGCTGTAGCAGAACTTGGCTTGAATCTTGGTATGGTTCAAGCTGCCAAACCAAGAGAAATATCTGTCCTATTGTACCGTATTGCACGGGAACCCCATGGTGGCAGAGTAGGCATTATTATTCAGATCAAACCACATTCGCCATTATATTAAGTAACACTGTGTTATTGTAGTCAATTGTTGAGTTAATGGGCTCTTAACAAACATTGTGTTGCTTGCTTGCATTGCTTACATTTCTCTACTTCCTGTGTTGCAGCTCCAGCTCATTCTCCGCAGGTGACAAATGGATCCTTTGAAATTCACAGAAAGTGTGGACCAAACTGCAATAATATAACTGTTCACTGGAAGGTAAAAAATCATGCATTTCGTTTTCAACGTGATGGAGAATATGTCATAAAAACCAATTCTATGAATTTGAGTAATAAATACAGGACAATTCCATGAATGCTCATTGATTGAATGAGCTTTTTGGCATGAGTCACCTAAGACTGGTTAAAAGCCTCATACCTGGAATTTTAGATTCAAAATATAATGGACATTGGGTGATGGTATTTTTGACAGTTTCATTGCCCCCTTCTCATGTTGAGACTTGGGTAACCTATTGGGATGGGAAGAGTCAAGTGGTGTTAATGTGAAACTAAACCATGTTTTTTATAGGCATTCGATCGTCTAAAATATCTCTGTTTTATATATGTTTTATCGATAGCCATTAGCAGAACAGTACTGGTACGGAAACAGACTGGAATACAAGGTGACGACTGATAGTAAGCCGTGGTGCTTGCTACACACAGAGGGCCGGCCTACCTGGGACTACTGGGTGACCACGCCCTATATGAACTTCCCCTTAGCAGCCAACTGTTCTGTCAATATCACTCTCCGCGCTGTCAATCCAAAGGGTTCTACACTACAACCATCTTTTTTACATATCCCATCAGGTTAGTGAATGAATATGTATGCAAATATTTTTGGTCAGTCAATCTTTATCCTTTTTATCCGAATTATGTGAATGCGTTGACTGAGTTACAGCCCACTCCCGCAAGAAAAGGTTATGGACCTTCACAGCCTGAAAAAGGTTCATATGGGATGGTAACAATCAAGTGAATGTGTTTCTGCCTTAAAAGATAATATTTTCTTTGTATAATTACAAATTAAAAGTATTTCCCTTAATGTGGAAGAAATTAGATTAATCCTGATTTTCTAAGGGTTAATATTATGTTATTTTATTTCAGCTCCATCCAAGCCATTGAAGTTTGTCACCAGAATTTTTAACGATTCATCAGTTCAGATAAGCTGGAAAAAACCACACAACAAGAATGTGGTCAGTCACACCGTCTTTTGGTGCATAGGACATCACAGTAATCATAAATGCCTGGTAATTATTCAAGTTTCTACCATGCAAATTTAGTTTAAATGGTACCAGACTACAAACTCTGTGTAGTAGAAAAGGCAAGGATCCACAAGAATAAGCTAGATGACGATCACAGTCCCTGGCCAAACTCTGTGTAATTATAATATGATTATGTTGTCTTGTCTCCCTTATTAAATAATATTTTCCAGAAAGTCATGTCTCACCGGTAGATGGTACATGTTACTTTCTACCTACTACCTACAATCAACATCTTGTTATATGCGCCTCTGTTGAATTTTTTTTATGACATTCCGTCATGTTTGTTTTATAAACATATTTTTATATCTTTACATACAAATTTAATATTGTTCACTCTTTCCCATTACATACAAATTTAATATTGTTCACTCTTTCCCATTACATACAAATTTAATATTGTTCACTCTTTCCCATGACATACAAATTTAATATTGTTCACTCTTTCCCTCTGCAACTAATAGATATGAGAATTGAAATTGAAATGTCCAAATAATGAATTTGTGAATTGAAATTGAAATGTATATTCTGTCACAATTTGTTGGGTATAAAATTATTTGCTTTTTATAAATAAAAAACAACAGTGCCATTTAATGAAAGTCAGAAAGGTAAAAAATGGTAAATATAAAATTGTTGCTGTCTGTCATATCAGTACAAGTTGACAAGGAAGTAGAAATATATTAGAGCACAATATCTCAGCCAGTACAAACATACTGATGTCAGTGTACACATTTATACAGTATTGATTTAATCACTCAATAGGGTAAGTGAACTTAATGGAGGTTAATGGAGGTCTCATTGGCCCAAATTATTGTTAATTTCTGTCTTGAAGTTTATGTATAATATTCCTGGTTATATTTTATATTGGCCAAATTAAAAATAATGTGAGTTTTGAGTTTGAGATTTTCAAGAGGGTTAATGTGAGGTATTTGAACATATTGCAGGGGGCAGTGGATTGGTCAGTCGTGGATTCTCCTGCAGATCAGTACGCTCTTCACTTCCCTAGTAACGCTGGGCAGTATATTATAGGTCTATCACAGGAAACACCTCAGGGCAGCTCAGGAATGCAGTGGACTACCTGTTACTATGACGACAGACACAGTAAGTCTTATGCTATATTAATATATTTGATGATGATGATGATGATGATGATGATGATGATGATGATGATGATGATGATGATGATGATGATGATGATTATCATGATCTGGATGATGATGATGATGATGATGATGATGATGATGATGATGATGATGATGATAACAATAACAACAACAATAATAATAATAATACAAAACAACAACAACTTTATATTTACGATACAAGATTAAAAAATTAAATCATTATAACTGAATGTCTAAAATGGGAAGCAAATCCTAAGATTTTTGCAAAAAAATTACTTTGTTTAAACAAAAAAAATCACTGTGATCTGGTCCATATTTACTTTCTATATTTGTGTGCTTAGGACTATGTATATATGTCAAGCCAGAGCACATGGTGACTTGTATTGACCGTACAACTGGGCACTAAATATTTACCCCTTTAGCAAGGTGGAACAGGATGTTTACCGTACTGTACCTGTACCCCTGTGTCAATTTGTTTAATGGCTTTATTTTTAGAACAGTTAGGTATGAAGAGATATGCAACAATTAAGATTTAAGATACATTTCATGGGAGCTGGACTCTTTCTGACACAACTTTCACACAATTTAGTATCAATGATTTTGTTTAGATGAAGCCTTGTTTAGGCCATGTATAGGGTATTCAGGCCAAAATAGAATAAAACAATACCTGGACATGGTTGATATGGGTATACACTGCAATTTAAGCTTTCATTATGTCCTGTCATGTTAAATCATACAGATCAATTTTACTTTATTGTTAAAATTTATATATTACATTTTGAAAAAGTGGTGCTAACTGTAGTTAAAAAAAATCCCAATCACAGTTCACAATGAAAGTGAGTAATTTTTGCCTTAATATTTCCTGTCCCAAATGACATAGAGAAGTCTTGAAATCAAGCAATTCAGTTCCAGTACTTCATATTTCGTTAGTGTAGAAACATTTGAAGAAAGACTTGGGCTGATTATTTCTGTAGGCTTTTCTAGTGAGAATTCTCCCTGGTGGAGACTTATTTCGATGAAAGCAATTGTGAAATGCTGACATCTGGTGGGACATGATGACAATATCATCAAGTAAATAAATAAAATACCTGGAAACAAGTGGTGTTAAATTTATTCCAGAATTGATGTCTAGTATATCTAGATATGTTTGATTTATTACAGAAGCGTCAAGTCCATTAATAAAACTGAGCAGTCAACAGGAACACAATAGCATCCAGGTTGAGTGGGCATCGGCGCCTTGCAAGGACCAGAAGGCCTATATAACCCACTATACAGTTTACTACTGTAAGGTAGAGAGCTGCCAGGAAAACAACACTCAGTCATGTTTAGGTGGGTGTCAATACATCAGAAAATAGAAATCTTAGTCAGGAATAAGAATTTTTTTTAATTTTTTATGTTTAATGAATAAGAATGTATAAAGCATTTTTATACTGAAACAATGAGAGATTATCATAGTTTGAATCAGTGTTATATTGCAATGTGTTTTTATTTAATCATTTAGGGTCGTATCAAAGTTTGGAGGTAGGAGGGGAGGAAACGTTTTATACAATATCAGGCCTTGAGGCCCTGGGCAGTTATGAGGTCTATATGGACAGCGTGTCAGTGGCTGGACGCTCAGAAGATCATAGTAATGTTGTCTGTATGAAGACCACAAAAACATGTAAGTGGATATGTTACCCAGCAAAGCCATTAGGCATCCACTATTAAACATTCTATATGTTTTAAGCAGTGAAATTGCTCAAAAGAATAACATTTTTAAGTTACCGGTATGCTGTTTAGCAACTTCTTATTTTTCAACTTTTGTGACTTTTAGTATCAAAGTCAGTCCATACAGAAGATTATGCTTTTCCAGACATGAATATTTGTTTTGTTGTTTTGAAGGTTATTTAAGGGCTTCTCCTCATGTGATAAAATACTTATGTAATTCTATCCATATCTATATTTATATCCATATAATCAATATGTCAATAAAAAATCAGCATTTTAACAAATTCATTTCAGGGGCATCAGCAGTCGTTATTTTTGGTATTGTTGTTGGTGTTCTTGTCGGCACAATTTTAGTCATAGCTGGAATTGTCTTTGTCATACTGTAAGTATATATATTTAGCTTTTGAGCTTCAAATTTCACATTTGAAATATATAAATTGAATTAATTCTCATGAAACAGGTCCCTGTAAGGAAAAGGAACCTGGAGAGATTTTGAAAAAAAAATTAATAGATTTTATTGTGATATTATCTCAGAGGAAATGTTTTAGCAATGTATTTTCCATTTCCAGGAAATGCAATAAATTCCATAGGTGGTTCACAAAGGGCATAGAAATTAAAGTTCCAGAAAGAACAACTCCAGTAAGTGAATTCACCCAGTATTTGATGTCACTGGTGCAAAATATTGTTTGCTGACAAATGTTATTTGTGCATATTATGAGATAAGACTTTATTTTTATAATTTTCCTTTTTTTTCATTATCAAAATATGAAATTATGATGCAGTATAAATAAATGGATTTATCAAAAGAATTTTTCAAATCTTTTGAAATGATGAGAACAACATTTAATTATGTATTTCAGTTCACAATTTCTGGTGTTATTTCACCTTTTGATGGGTATCGACTTTATCCTATATTAACTCCCCTTCCAGACACAAAAGAGTGCAAAGGTTTTGCTATATATTTGGTTAAATTTCAATCTGGGTGAAAATTGTCTTTTATTGAATGGGGGCTATGAGGAAATATTTGGACCCATGTCATAAATGGGACCAACAATATTGTTACTTTTGCATGTGTTATGTTGTGGTGCCAAATTGCTGATCAAAGGAACATGATATATTTGTCATGTATGAACATTTCAGAAGCTTCAGCTTGCAAATAATGAGTTGGTGATGGATGCATTCCAATTAAAACTGTTACTCTTTTGATTGCATTTTGTTGATGGTGAATCGGGGCATGAGAAATGGGAGAAAATGCTAATTTATAGATATTCACTAATTCCTCAGATGTCTAAAATTAGGAATGAGAAGTCCAGAAAGATATTTAAAATTAAACATTCAAGATTTGATTTTTTCGAATATATAATCTTGATTCAAGATATCATAGTTCACACCAAAGTAGATGAGAACTTCACAATGGTTTTTTTAATAAATAACATGACTCTGTAAGATGTGATCATTGTGTAATGAAAGATTAAAGGAATAAGTATTCTCAGGCTTGTGGTTGCTTGTGATTTCAGGCTGCCATCAATGTATCCAGCAGCAAACCGCTGATGACGTCCAGTCCTGTGGATGAGAGCGTGGTGAGTTCTATAAACTTATATCTAGATATAAACTTATATCTACTCTTACATCGTCTCACATATGTGTCTCTCATGGGTAGCTGCTGGATCGTTTGAAATCAAATGGATATTGAATATTTATAATAATAATAATAATAATAATAATAATAATAATAATAATAATAATAATAATAATAATAATAATAATAATAATAATAATAATAATAATAATAACAATAATAATAACAATAATAATAATCAATTTCTATCGCGCCATTTCAGACTAGGTCTGCTCATGGCGCTCATTTATAGTAAAGTCTGCACAAAGATTTTAAAGATAAATAAAAACACACATTCATTTGATTCTGAAATTGATATCGCGGATTTAGTATTTTGTTATGCCCAAGGCGCTAGAGTCTGGAATCTCAGTGATTTTTATTTTAAAACTAAAACATTTGATAGTGCATTTCTGTATGTTAAAAATCAGATTTGCTTCAATGAAAAACAAAAGGCAATGCAGAAGTGTACTTTTAATTAGAGTGTTTAAATGTATTTTTTAGAAGTGGTCTTTCATGCACCAGTCCAGTGTGGAGAGTAACAAATCCGGAGATGGAATCAATGGAATAAACGGCCTGGCCTCTAAGCCAGCACGGCTACATTCCCATCCCAATGACGCTGATGCCGAAGACATTTTCATTGAAGACAATTATATAGTCAACAAATCAAAAAACGGTTACATGAAAGTGGATGCCATAGGAAACCCAAGTTATTTCCGCTTAGATACTTCAGGGAAGTTGATGTCCAATGGCATAGCCAATAGGCCGTTACCAAAGGTGGAGGAAGAAATGTTATCGCCAATGACGCCCATGATAGCCGCCAATCCTGGCTATGGAGTGGTGGACAATTCAGAAACGCAAATATCTGTAGTATGAAGATGAAATTACTAGCCAAATATGATGTATAAAGTACATTTATTATTATATGTGTCATACAATGTGATATTTATTACGGGGCCATAGTGTTAGAAAGAGCAATTGCATGTTTTACTGAGTTAAGAGACGAAAAAAAATGCATGATTGACTGTGCTTTTATTCACCACCAGGTGGCAGTATCTGTTTTAAGCAGAATTTGATCACAAGAGCATTGTCATCTTGGAATAGACAATTTATTTCTCAACATAGTAAAATCAGCAATTATTCTGCTGTGTTTATAGTGTCATACAAAATGTAAAATATGTTCATAAATATTTATCGATATATGTATAGTTCAAATGGTATATATGAGTGAAGGTTATGTTCCTTTTCTGCAGGATCAGATTAAGATGCTAAGGTGCTTTGTATGGAGGCTTTTCAACCTTTTGTATAGTAGAAGCTTAAAGAAAATCAAAGTTATTATAGATATAATGATATCAGCAGTTCTATATCGTATGCATAATTGTTATTATATGATTACTGTACTGGATTTCAGACTGAGCTTCCTGTGATAATTGTCCAAACAAATTATTAGTGTTTTTAATGTCATTTTTTTTGTGTTCAAAATTTGTAGATATATAAATTATGTATAAATCCTCATTGACTTACCAGACAAAATGCTGAGAAGCACAGAAAAAAGAATGTTATGTTTTCAGAATTTGTTGAATTAACTTACAGTCTGTATAAGTAAAAAAAACATAAATGGGTAGATCATTACATTACCGCACATGCTATATATGTGTGTATATGTATATGTATATGTATATGTATATGTATATGTATATGTATATGTATATGTATATGTATATATATGTATATGTATATGTATATATAATATGATTAGAACAATATATTGGAAAAAAGGACATTGATGCACAAAGATGAAACAGGGACAAATATTTGGTACAAGTCAGACTATGATTAATCAGGGGAATTGCAGTTGACTCATGATTATGTGCTAAATGTTTCAGATGATGCTGAATGATTGAAACTTATAAGAGCTTTGTTTCAAACTCGAACCACAGATTTTGCATTAAGGCAGACATACTTTTGGAGATGCTAAATTTCACTAAACAGTCATTACAGCCATAGACAGCCAACCTTTCTATTGAGCAAGAGTGGATATCATATTTTGACTTTCTCAGAATTTTGTTGATTAAGAATTAACCTGCTGCAATAAGTTCTAAATTTTAAAATTGTGCTCAATCCACGCCTAATTTTGCACTGCAGTTTAATATCATGGAAATAAAATATAGACAATTAATTGTGATCTCTACTACCTCAGTAAGCAATATAAACTAGCATCAGGTTTAATGTATCAAAGGAATTATTATACAACTGCATTAATTCATCAAGAAACAATGTCAAGTTAATGCATTGGTGCATAGGTAAAGATATATATTAAAGTTATTGGGAACTGTTTAACCTTGAAGGTTGGGAAGTAAAATTAAAATGGAATGCAAATATTGCTGTATATTAATGTTGAGGATAGGAAACATAGAGACTGGTGTTTTATGGTCAGAATATTTCTCATTTTATTTTTTCTGTTACATACTTAAGATTTGAGTTATCCTGGAGTGATGATACACACGATATGTTTAATCATATATATCATTGTATGTCTCATGTTGCAGAAGCTGAACAAAATGTACATTAGGAAAATCATTCAGACACACCTTGTTCAAGGTACAATGTTTAGATTAGTTCAGCTTTTTTGAGAATAAATAGAATTGGGTAATTGGGGCATAAATTGTCTCACTGAAATAGAATGTTATATAACTTGTACTCTAAATATCCAGAGAAATTAGGAGGTATAAAACAGAGCATCTTAATATGCTACAAAAGGCTATGGCCCCAGATTACAGATCAGCAGGCCAGCACATTTTCCTTTTTGATATCGGGAAATTTGTTTTGATGTAGGCAGCTATATTTATAATTGTTATGCCTTTTGATGAACTATATACTTAATTCTATATTGAGTTCCGTATCCAAATGGGATATTGGGGAGAAATTTATCAATGAATGTCTACTAATAGAATGATGGTCACTCAGATATACATTAATAAGAGTGATATTGAACTGAAGCTTTACATCCATTTTGAATGGAATCCAAATTCTAATATTTTAAATTATTTTTTATTAATCTGATACATCAAATGTTCAAGATGCATCAAATGTTCAAGATGCATCAAAAATGTTTTTAAATGCCTTGTTTTTGGTTAATTAGTGTTCAGCCAAGCTGAAGACTTCCTTATTTAACAATTTATTTAAAAATGTTTGATGCTTCTCATAAGCGGTTGCATTTTCTCCAAAGATGTTGGGGTTAATTTTTATTTCTTTTTAACACACTAAGGTGCTGTCATAGATAACAAAGGAAGATATACATTGAGGGCATTATTCAAGTCAGTCTCGTTTTTATCACGTTTTTGACAATTGTGACCCCAAAAAGTTGGGAGCGTTGCATTTAAAAAGCAAAGCCATGGATATACATTATTAAGTAGAGTGAAAATTTACATGCATTTTTATCAAACTAATAATCCCTTTTTCTGTTTATTGATATTTTAAATGATGGTCTCAAAGAAAAAGCAAACAAAGTTTAAGATTAACTGTCGACATTGTTATGAGAATTGTATAATTTTTTGTGTTTAACTGTGTGATGTGATTGATTTCTAAGTAATTTTTTTTGTAAGTTGTGAACTTCCTGCTGATAATTGGATTAATCCCATGTGTGGTGGTCCATGTCCAAATAAACCATTTAGTACTGCTCGTATCGTAAAGATACAATCCAATATGGCATTGAACAATATGTACTTACAGAATGCCCTGCCCCTTCAAGTTAAAAATTGCAGGTCACTGGACATCTTGAAAAAGAAATTAAAAATGCACCTCTTTCAAAAACATCACCTGCAAGAGTGCCATGAGTACACTTTGTCTGATTTAGGGCTGTATAAATATTTTATTATTTTTTTTTCCCATCAAATATAAGCATTTTGAAACATGACCAGGAAAACAACTTGTTTTGTATCTAGTATCTTCAGCGAGGTACCTGGATGGTTTGAACATGTATCACTTTGAATGGACTGTTTTAAAATTGAACTTGAGTTTAGATTAATTAAATGACAAAAATGAATAAAATTCTTCAAAAGTATAAAAAAAACCTAAAAGGCGGACCTATCCATTATTAATATTTTAATATTTTGTTAAAAGAGGTACATGCCTGATCTTGTCCATGCTCAAACTGTCCAGCATATCTTGACGAGTCCACTTTGGTGCTTAAAAGTAGAAGAAAAAAAATCATTTATCTAGCTCACAAAAGAGAATCTTGCAAAAAAGAGTTCTTCATTTTGTCAATTGGATTACTTATATCCCCTTATTAAGTACAGCATAAAGTTCAGTTACCTGTTAGACTAAATTTACACATTTTAAATTTTGCTCCAAATGGAGCCAAGATGTTTAGCCCGGCCTGAAGGTGATTATCATACACTGTAAAAAATGAATCCATATGGGTTATAAAAGAAGCTGCCATTTTATTCTCATGAAATTAATAAGGCCAAACAGTTTGAATCTAAATAATAATTACTTTATATTTTGTGTCATCTCCATTTTCTCAGGTGTCAGTTTCAGTGTCCTAGGGTAGATATTTTTTCTTCAACAATTTTTTGTTAGCTAAATTTGAAAGACATAAATAAAATCATTCTACTTATTACAAAATATATTCTGTAAGAATATTGTTGGAGATAATCTCATGAGAATAAAATGGCTTCTCCTTTTTTCTAATATTAATATTTAATATGTTGGTGCTGATAGTGCAAGAGTGTGCCTTACTCTAAAATATACATAAACTATATTGTTCACAATATATGAAATCTATTGATGTGATTATCATGATTCTAGTGTATAGAATAGGCCATATATGTTAAAAAAGAGCTTTCTTTAAATACTTATTTCAATCTGAATTATCATTATCTCAACAATTTCTTATGTCTTAAACTTCCAGGTTATATGAACAATCTGTATTGTACTGGATCTGTATCATATTATTGGCAAATTTATGATTTCTCTATGATGATGATATTCTAATGTTGTATCATGTTTGTATATCATCTGATGTTGTTAGCTTTGAATAATTAGTTAAGACATTTAATCTTTGGAGAAAAATTATTTCAAATCATGACTTGTA
The DNA here is from genome assembly GCA_949316495.1 of Amphiduros pacificus. Classification (NCBI taxonomy): domain Eukaryota; kingdom Metazoa; phylum Annelida; class Polychaeta; order Phyllodocida; family Hesionidae; genus Amphiduros; species Amphiduros pacificus. Next base: position 54,082,092 of record OX439002.1, on the reverse strand, counting down.
GCATATGTGATCTATTTTATCAATAAAATCATAGACTATAAATCCATAAATGAGAATGTGTTTGCATTTTTGCTGTTGAGTCTGATGCAAGATATCAGGGTTTAGTTTAATAATGAATCGCCAGGTGTCGTTTATTTATTTATAGATATTTATAATTGTGCCCTCTGGTGTGACAAAGGGAATCTTACAACCTCCAGTATGACTTGACTTTTCTCCTGAATTTAATTTTAATTTATCAGAGTTGCGCATAAGGCAACCTTAGGTTATATTGTCTTTTAGTATAAAAAATTAGAAATAAATAATTGCTTTTGATTGTTTTTTTGACTATTCCAATGATAAATATGTTTCCTTTGAGTCTATGCATCCTATATTGTGATATTTATGATATGCTAGACTTTATTAGATCTATTAAGAAGGAAGTCATTACACAGCAAGATTTTTTTCTGGTAAAAATATCAATGAAAAGGAAAGTAATTCATAATACTAATTTCTTTGAAAACATTTGCTTATTTTGGTAGAGCAATGCCAATTTAAAGCAAAAAAATGTTAGTGTTTATATAAATGATCAAATAACTGTCGCGGGAGAAACATTCTCAATGAAATCAGAGTAATAGAATAAAATCAACAGTTTGCTATCTAAGTTACAGAGTGTTTCAATTACAGGAGGATTCATATAAAGAAAACGTCAGCCACTTTCACAAGCCATTAGGTGTTATTTGATTTTCATAGTTCCCCTATGGCCATGGCAACTGGCAACAATACAATTACCCATAATTCCTCCAGACCCTTGTGCAATTTCTTGGCTCTAATGCCCTATTGTTTCGTAAGGTGAATATTGCTGGTAGATTCTTGCACCTCATCGGTTTCTACTGCCGTGGGTATTTATAGCATGCTAAAGCTAAAAATAGCCTGCGCGTGGAAGGATTAAAGATTAAGGAATTTTGGAAGCTGACTGCTTGTGCTTAAGATGAAATGATGTGTGGTTAAAATGGTATTAGGTTATCAACAACACAGTATGAGTGAAAGCTCCTACCGACACATACTTGAACCACATACAGTCAATCCCAGGTGAAAGTCAGAAGCCATGGTCAACGTGTTTTGCATACAATCAATCCTAGCCGAAGGTTAATAGCTTTACCCGACTTGTATCACCTAGAGTCAATCCTTGCTGAGAGTGAGTAGCCAGGCCCACCTTGTATCACCTACAATCAATTCTTGCTGAGAGGTAGTAGCCAGGCCCACCTTGTATCACATACAGTCAATCCTTGCTGAGAGGTAGTAGCCAGGCCCACCTTGTATCACATACAGTCAATCCTTGCTGAGAGGTAGTAGCCAGGCCCACCTTGTATCTCCTACAGTCAATCCTTGCTGAGAGGTAGTAGCCAGGCCCACCTTGTATCACATACAGTCAATCCTTGCTGAGAGGTAGTAGCCAGGCCCACCTTGTATCACATACAGTCAATCCTTGCTGAGAGGTAGTAGCCAGGCCCACCTTGTATCACATACAGTCAATCCTTGCTGAGAGGTAGTAGCCAGGCCCACCTTGTATCACCTACAGTCAATCCTTGCTGAGAGGTAGTAGCCAGGCCCACCTTGTATCACCTACAGTCAATTCTTGCTGAGAGGTAGTAGCCAGGCCCACCTTGTATCACCTACAGTCAATCCTTGCTGAGAGGTATTAGCCAGGCCCACCTTGTAACACCTACAGTCAATCCTTGCTGAGAGGTAGTAGCCAGGCCCACCTTGTATCACCTACAGTCAATCCTTGCTGAGAGGTAGTAGCCTGGCCCACCTTGTAACACCAACAGTCAATCCTTGCTGCGAGGTAGTAGCCAGGCCCACCTTGTATCACCTACAGTCAATCCTTGCTCAGAGTGAGTACCTACTCACCTACAGTCATGTATCACATGCAATCCATCCCAGTCAGGCCTACCTTGTATCATAGTTAATCAATCCTAGCTAAGAGTTATCAGGCCCACTATGCATTCTATACAATTGGTCTGAGATAGCTTCATAGTTTACATACAAGCAATCCTTGCTGCGAGTCAGAAACCAGTCCCACCGGGTACCTCATATAATCCATAGTAGCATATTGGCATAATAAAAAACCTTTTAGGCATTATAGAATATGATAAGCTCTCTGTGAAAGGACGCTAGGTCCCAGTACATGTATTGAGAAGTTGCAAAGATTACTAAGAGAGCTGTGTCATGGTGTGCATGTAGTGAGAATTTTCATGCGGAAACAAGAGAGATGAGTTATGGTGCATATAGTGAGAAGGTGCATTGGCAAACAAGACAACTGAGTCATGGTGCATGTAGTGAGAAGATACAGGGACAGGCAAGAGCCCTGAGTCATGGTGCATGTAGTGGGAAGGTGCATGGGCAAACAAGACAACTGAGCCATGGTGCATGTAGTTAGAAGGTGCATGGGCAAACAAGAGAGATGAGCTATGGTGCATGTAGTGAGAGGATGCATGGACAAACAAGAGAGATGAGCTATGGTGCATGTAGTGAGAGGCTGCATGCTCAAACATGAGAGCTGAGTGTGCATAAGGGCAGTGCCATCCATCTTACAAGCCATTCCCCTTTGTCATGCCCACAGACAGCACTGCTTCCCTCTCAGATCAGGTGCGATTAAGCCCAACCTGGCAACCAGGAAGTCAGGACTTAGCTTACATCCATATATTGCCAAAGCTTCATTTAAAATTTTAAACTCTCTGACATGAGCATAACTTCTTAAGACAGCATGTGTGCCTCCATCTCATGTCTTAATTAAATTCTGTCATTGGTGATTATTTTCTTAAATCATACTTGAAGTTGCTTTTCTGTGCTCATGGTTCTTTGATAAATATAATATGAAGTTAACAAGAAGTTATCTAGAAAAAAGGTTACGTTTACAGATGCCTTGGTTTAATGAAATTATGATTAATATTGTTTTGTTATTTTTTATCCAATGATATTTCCAGTTCTATTAATGACAGACAAGTGTAGAATAATGTAACATGCATGAGCAATTCACAAACCTTAATTCTAGTTTTGCACATAATCATTTCTTGTGTAAGTCCAATTTTTTCTCAAATAAAATGGATCATATTCTCAATGGTTGGATTGAGATAGAATCATCATATTGTGGTTGATATGTTGAAACGTATTTGGGCCTTAATGGAAAGAGACTTTCACATTGATCTTTCTGACTTTATTTTAAATGCTATTGATTATTACTCTGTTGAATATCCCCGATTATCTACTTGAAATGCTTGCTTTGGAATAAAAATATTAAAACCACTTTTTCAAATGTTGATATCATGAAATCCATTGCAAGCCTTTGAATAATTTTAGAAAAATGTTATTATAAAAGTTACATTCAAATCTGCTTTGTGCATTTTGCCTACCGAATTGCTCAGGAAAATGTAGCTCACAGAAAAGGTCAGAAATAAAGGCTAAAAAACATATCTTTAAAGATAATGTAGACGCAAAAAGGTTGCTGTTAATCTACAAAACATTTTTAGGTAACTGTGTGGTCAGAAAATTCGCTGTTTCAAAATTTACAGTGAACGATCTAATGAATTTTCATACATCATATTCAATGAATAGAATAACTCGAATGTTTTGAAATGCATTTTCGAGCAATGTTTCTGACGAAAATAATTTCATAATTCATCATTATTTTATAGTTCATTTTCCATTTAAATATAAAATAGTTTGCAGGATAAACTGTGAGTAGTGAGGATATCTAGAGAAATGTTTATTTTCATTGGACTCTAATATTTCATATAAACATGCTGATCAAAATATTCACAATTCATGTTTTGAATTCACAGATTATTAGTTTAGACCCTGGCTTTCAGTAATAATTGAATAATATGTAGGAAATATATAATTTTTTCCCCCAAAAATTATCAATTAACTAGCATTTAATATCACACTTATCATTTTAAAAATACAAATTTATACATACAATCTGTCAATGATTTTTTTTCATAGCCAACTAAATCATTTGATTTTTACAATGCATGATCTTAAGTAACTCTCATGTATTGGATTATGAACTTCAATTTCAAATATCCCAGGCACCTCTTACATATTATGGAGGTTAAGTCATAATATGTCATGTTTATATCCCTTAAGTGAAATACAATCTTAATGAATGTATTAAGGCACCATACAAAATAGGATAATCGATCTCTGTTATCACAAATGGGTCCCCTATACATGCAGCCAGCATTAAATCAGTTCATAAATATCCTTATTTGTCATCTTTCTCTTCAAACATAATCTACCCCAGCAAATATCATATTTTTAGCGCCAAATCTAATAAGCACTCCACTCTTTGCAGAACTCACTAGCTCACGTTGTCTTTCATGATTCATATAGATTAAAACAAGCAATCAATCAGTACGATTCCATGCTGCTTATGTATATTGGCACCAAACATTAATCACTTGAAAAGATCTTTGTTGACAATGTAAATGTACATATTTGTATTGTTTATATAACAATATTTGTATAGAAATAAGGTCTTATATAGCTGTCCTTCACAAAAGATCAAATGTCTAATTCACACACAATTACAAGCATTTAATATGTGTAAATATAGAAGATATAATAGAACATAGATGATGTACCATGCATTGCTGATCTCCTCTCTATGATATGATAGTGAGGTCGGTTCGTGTTTTGAAAAGCAGAATGTATCAGATGATGACATTTGTTTGTCTCAGAGTGCAAGGTAGAAATGTGTGGAGACCAATAGGGTTGTCATATTATCAGGAAATTGAGAATAGGCATAGGGATTAATCATTAATGAGATATAAAAAATGAGAGTGACTTAAACAGTGAACATAAACAGGTCTAATCCACTACAGGGATCAGACACTTGCAGATTTGAACCATGAAAATATATGGCTACCCAAAACCTATAATGATCAGAATTTTAGATATTTTTAAAATTAACCTCTTAAGAATGAGAAACGTTGTTTACATATGTCAGAGTCCTCTGCACTGAATATTAGTCTTTATAATTGGGCTCCTAAGAGAAGACCTCTGCACTGAGAATTGGCTGTAATTAGACCTCTAAACCGTGAAGGTCTGATGATATTTAACCTTTTCATCTGTTAAGTTAGATATTATTAGTTCAAATTGACCATAATCATCCCGTTGTTATAATCAATGTTTCTAGGGTAATATTTGTTACCGCCTCAATTGATTTTATGGATTTTCATATCAAAGTGATGATTATTGAAAACATAACAGGAAATAAGGACAAAAGGCTGTAATAGACAATAGGTCAATCACTGATTTGACCTGATTACAAAATCTATATGACAAGTAAATGTTGTACTATATATTGGCACACTGATTTTATTTTGCGTTTATGCAGTTTACCTTTTTATACTTGTATTCCACCATTTTGTCTTTAATCTAAGCTATCCAATTAGTAAGTGAGGTAGGGACAACACACATATTTAACAACAGTATGGCGTGTTTATTTTCAGTAAGAATATATACCGAATCTAAAAATATGATGTTTGGAAATTGGTCAAAGATTATGGCAGAATGTCTGAAGAGACATGCCTAATCAAATTATGGCTATTCTCTTTATTTCATATTATGTTTATTTGCATGGCGAGATTTATGTGGAACATATTCGATAATTAGAAGTCTGAATATGAACAGCTTATGGGACAAAATTGGAAGTCTGGTTAAAAAGAGTTTATTTGATTATACATGAGGTTTATATCAGAAAGGCTAATTTGACTATACAGGAAATTTAGATATTAAGAGCTTTTTCGATTCTACAGAAAGTCTTAATAGGGAAAGCTTATTTGACTATATATAGGCGATCGAAACAGGAAGAGTGTATGGGGGTCGATCCATGTCATTTGAAAAAATAAGATTAAAACTTCAAGGACAATTTCAAGGGCATGCAGTATGTATGCCTTTATTACCTCCATTTAGATGAAGATCATACAGTTTTTCATTTAAAGGTCAACATTATAAAACAAAAAAAAGCAAAAGAAATGTGGAATATTTATAATATAACTGAGCCTGTTAAAGTATATATAAGTAAGGATTTCAGGTCACTATAGCCACAGAAGGTTACATCTTGTCCACATCGTTTCTATTAAGCTGAACACATTTTCTACTCAGTGCTGAAACAGTTCATGAAAGCCAATTTTGGCTACAGAAAATATTGTCTTTGCTGATATGATTTAAATCATTATGGTGCACTAAGTTTCAAGTGCGCAACGGTAACCGGGGACTGATCTTCAGGTCTTCCTACATATGAAAGATTTTGCTTTTTTGTGCTTTTGAAATAATGAACAATATTGATATTAATGATATCCCCAGCCTCTCAGTTTGAAACCTTGTATCTTAATTTGCACAAGATTGATCAGCTAATAGTCATTGAACCCAACTTGTAGGAAACTTGTTCATTCCAAGGTCAATAATTGGCACTATTTGTATTGTTCTAGAGTCACTATCTGTAATTTTGCACATCTTTCTTAAAGTGTTCCTTACATCAACAGCAAAAATCATTTCATCTTTCCAGCTATACTGCCTGTTCAAGCAGTATGGCTGGATAGCATCCACCAATTAGGTAGGGCATTGTAACTATAATCTTTTTATTTTCTACGATAAACCTTCTAAACTTCGGTTGCCATTTTCAAAATGATAAAGGTATTAACTTTGTCATGTTTTTGTCAAAAGATAAGTAAATTTGGACATATAGTTCTGGAACTACCCTCCACTATTATCCTATACAAAATGTTGTAAAAGGAAGAGCTGATCTGTTTGTACAGGCAGGATCCGCGGAAGTTTAAATATTGACTATATTAGTGTTTTATAAAGGAAGCTTATTGACGATATAGGAAGTCTAAATAGGAAGAGCTTATTTGACTCCTCTGAAGAGAGTGTGCCAATCATGCGCACGCACATCCCACTGATGAGGCCGTGACGGTGTCCTGACGTGACCTGTGTGATTCTGGCAGCTCCTAATCTTATCCACCAATGCCATGCCCTACATCAGAGCTACTCAGGGCTACTCACATCTACTCAGAGAAAATGATAAATCCGCCTGCACGCCACCATACAATCTATTTGAATCACTTTCCTTGTGGGATAAGATATAGGTTTTGTATGTACATTTTGTCAAAATTATGGAATGGGTCTCACGCTGTTATTTACAGATTTGGCTCTATCTGCCACCATACAATCTATCTGAATCACTTTCTTTGTGGGATAAGATATAGGTTTTGTATGTACATTTTGTCAAAATTATGGTAAGGGTTCACGCTGTTATTTGAAGGTTTGGCTCTATCTGTCAAATATAGACCATTGTTTCTATGGTGAGAATTAGAGACCAGTATTTCAGTGTCAAATGTCAATAGGCGAGGAGCAGGTGTCACATTTACTTGTCTTATTTAATTCAAGGCAAAAGATCAAAAGGGGCATTATCAACATCATAAATCAATCAATAAAATGGGACCAATCACCAAGTTTATTTACCACAACACTGATACATTTATGTAATCTTTTATTTAAGATTTAAAATATATGCCACGTGCTGTTTATGTGACAATTAAAAAGAATAAGGTATATGTTTATTTCATCTTTAAAACATTTGTGTTGAGAACAATTTGACCATCTCAATCAGAATAGTGAACTTCTATTGATGTGTCCGGCAAAAACATGGGAATCTGGCATCCTGTATTTCTTTTGATATGCAGAAAGTAGAAGACCTACTTGGGTTTGATGATTAACTTAGTTTATTCATTAGGGTTTTGGTGCCAATCTTTGAGCAATCCAAGTATTTTGGTAATAGCATGGACTGCCAATTTCCAAATTTTCAAAGAAATGGTTGCCAATGATGGGTGATGCATTTGAAGCCAAACTGCATGGCGAATTGGAAATGACAACTTTGAGAGACGTGAAATGCATTGCATTATGTTTAAGAAAGTCTCAGACTTCCAACCAGGAATAAAAGAGTGACTTGGTCAACCAATGGAAAGGGAGGAAATATTTGGAACAACATACCTCCACTGCTGATCAAGACAAATCTAATTTTTTCCCTTTTTATACCCCAAAGCTTTCTTGAAATCAGAGGTCACCGGCAAGTTTATTGCCGGTGATTTGGGAGTATGTTAAATATCAAGATCTCTCACTGAAATTAAAATTAGGGTATAAATATTTATATTATGTAAAGAAAAAGTGCCTTAAAATTTGATTTCATTAATGCTTTAACTTAAACAGTATATCTCATTTATACTACACAGATACGATCAAAGAAATGAAATACGGTCTGGTAAAGAAGTATTGGCACTGACTATTGCAGGGTCCATTGTGACAAAGCTGTAGGGGTGAAAGCAGTTGTTGTTAATAGCTGCACCTTATGTACCCTGTTCACCTAACAGTCTTTGTTTTCAGCGCAGTACCTCCATAACGAGCCTACTCTGCAGTGCCACACTCCTCTCACCACATAAGTGACAAAGTGACCACTCATGACCACCAACAAGGTACATATGTAACCAAACCCCTTCTATATTGTCCCCAGGCAATATCAGGTGAGAATGTTATAACCTGGTATAATCACGGTCATCACCAGGAGATATCTGCAAACCAAATGAACAGAAGAACATTGGATCTCAGGCATATGTCTGTATATAGTAATTTTCCCAAGAGAGAATCGACATTACCTTTATATTATCAATACCCCATAATGGAATTTGATATATCTTAGGAAAAGGGTGAAGTCTAAATTTTGTTCAAAATCTTTGCTAGACCTACAGAGGGAATTCCCTTCACAATTTCTACTTGAAACTGGCTACACTACTAAACATTGTTAACTGAGCTCACTAACATGTTACGATTCTGTGAAAAAACAATCTGATGAAGAGTGCTTCATGAAAATATCTTCTATATATGTTAATTGCAAGTTACGTTTAAAAAGGTTTGCACATTTGATAATATTTGTAGTGTATTGCCTTTTCAGCTCGCATAACCTTGCAGATTGTGTTTTGTTCAATTAGCATTTTGTGAGAGCAGGTTTTGTTTAAAATAAGAGCAATGGAGTGCTGTTTTGGAGTGCTGTTTCGGAGTGCTGTTTTGGAGTGCTGTTTTGGAGTGCTGTTTCGGAGTGCTGTTTCGGAGTGCTGTTTTGGAGTGCTATTTCAGACCAGGGTTGAAGAAAGACATATCTTAGAACATATACACGCTTACGCCATTGATCAATATCCTTATGTCTACTACTTCCGGTTACAGGTAAACTTCAACACTCTGCTTTGGGCTCGCATCCACGTGTAACTTTAGATAGTTTCCATTGTTAAGGCTGTGCTTATATCAGATATGGTTACCTCTAAACTTTTCAGGGTCTGTAGCATTGCTCTACCTTTATATTATTTACATGTAATTTGTTTAATACCATCCCTGTGCAGTTATGTGTTATAATTGACATTATATCACACTTCAAAACGTATGGACTTGGCACCAGAATTATCCTTATTGGTCTCCATCACCTTGTTGTACCTATGTTTGTAACCACTAACTTATATAAATCACCTGGGCGTGTTTATATGTGCACCAAATGTGGCTGACCTGTAGCCTACATATATATATATATACATATGTAAGGACGTGTGATTTTGATGAGATCTCCATCCCTTTGTTGGAGGTATATGGCACCAGCTAAAGAATTCTACTCTATGATCAGAGGTGACAACTGATTGCATCAATGACGTCATCGGGATCACGTGATGTTTTGTCTGCCAAGTGTGGGAGTGGCATCAAAAGATTGATTTGACATGATAACTGAACTGCTGACGACTCCAGTTGAGTATGCGCTTGTATGACATGAGAAGAAACATGACCCCCCTGCCAATGTGCCTTGGATTGGATGAATGCATGGATGGAAATGGGTGGAAATAACGTCACATTAAACAGTATATATCCACATGAATAACATAAAATCTGAGAGAATGTCAATTTACAGATTAATGATGTTAACTAGTAAATCTGTTTATGACAATTATGCAGTACATCTGTGAGAACTATAATAGCTTGTTTTGAGATGTCTCATTCCCACATATCATATTCCTTGTGTTGACATGCTGGTTTTGTGGCACAGGTTTACATGTAAAATATATATCTGTGTGCATGTAATATGGAACTGAGGAGGCGTGTATCATTCTGAACAATGCACCAAGACCATGTGTATGTTTATCATGTATACACAAAGAAAGGTTTTTGTTTTCCAGATTCCTCCTCAAACTTCCCTTTAAAAATGCAAAGGTTACCTTCCAACAACCCTTATTTGATGAGGAAATGGTACCGTAGAACAATTTGATCTGATACTTCGTATAGTGATGGACGGTTGCATAGTTGGTTAGTAAGATCGCAATCTTAAATAGCACCAGTCCTTCTGTGATGATCCAAAGGACACGGGTTCGATTCATAGATTACAATTTCAAATTTGAGCTGAGGCTCGTGCCGAAAGGGTTAACATTGTGACCAGGTGGGTTGTCATATCAAGGACTTGCGACATGATAATTCAGTGCTTCTATATCTGCTACAAGTAGGTCTCGTCTTGAAATAACTAATATGAAAATGAAAGTGACAAACACTTTTGTGTGTACTCAAATGCCCACCCCAACGTCACAAATAGAGGTTATATAGGTTGGATTCTATATCAAAATGAGACAGTTCTTATTCTCCGAGGATCCACCATATTGTTTTTTGTATACTTGTCATAATACATGGCATACAATTGACATACTATGATGGAAGAATTCAGAACATGTAGTTATGGCGATAAGATGATGTATAATAGTCCTAAGATATTATATATATAATATATATATATATATATATATATATATATATATATATATATATATATATATATATATATATATATATATATATATATATATATATATATATATATATATATATATATATATATATATATATATATATATATATGTATGTATGTATGTATGTATGTGTGTGTGTGTGTGTGTGTGTGTGTGTGTGTGTGTGTGTGCATGCGTGTGAACTGAGTGAATTGGATTTGCACAAAGGAAATGAAAGGTAGATTTTGCAGTGTATAAAGCATGATGGTGTGCTAATATGTAGAAGGCAACGTAGGGGACCTTCAAAGACGATGTCCCCGAGGAGAGGCTACATAATTGATGCATCGGTAACAATAGAATGAGACTATATATCTTTTAAGTCCTGTATTAAGCGACTCTCACCTGATTGGCTTCCTTGAATATAAGACGCATGCAAGGCAGTATGGTATGAAAAATAGTCAGAAGTAATGTAACTTAACATTTTTACCTACTTTTGCTGTATTTCTACACCAATTTCTACTGCATTGAGCGTTTGGCCCTGCATTCCGAGATTTTGAGGCATTTGTCAACCAAGTTACATTCAATGCTTTCATGGCTCATGTTAATACAAAAATCCATTTTAATAAACAAAAATATACCCTTCTAGAAAGGGTATTTTAAAGTTTAAACTCCCCTCTCTTGAGAGTTTCTCAAGAGATATTGTATGAGATTTCCAAACATTTATCAAATGAATGATCCCATTACAAGGTTGAATAACGCTAATTAAAGACAATTAAGATCTGTAATATTTTACAGATAAAGGTACTGTGGACGCAAACAAATAGAAGTTGCTTTTAATCTGGAGCAAAATAATGCTGGTAAATATGCTGTAATTAGAAAATGTAAGGCATCGTGACAAATTGATGAAAACAAAGATTACATGAAAACAAAGTGCTACAAAATAGCAAAGCTGCTTACCCAATATTAAATATAATGTGATATATGTTTCTGTAGCACTGTATCATAATTATTATTTTAAAAAAATATCACCAAATACACGTTTGTTGTTATTCAAGCAGTGTGTAACAGCTGCAAAGTGAAAATAGATTCTCATCTTGATCTAGATCACTGGCAAATAAACATGACATTAGGCATGGTATTGATTATAGACACAATTGATTATAGACATGTTTAAACGAGCACGGGACACAAATTGTCTCGTGAAGATCAACGCACAAGACCCCATGTCGTATGTCGCGCAATAAGGGCTACTTGAGTGTCACGCCAAAGGGGAACCTGCAATCGGACTGTCAATATTTCGCTCCTTTAAGTCAGCCAATTGAGTTATTTTACGTAATAAATGTCGATTGGCCTTTGCACTGCGATAAATTGTGTTGATGAGACCCAGGCATGCCTACATTATGACATGTGCAGTGTGCTTGGATGGAATGGTCTTTGGGTAATGTTTGTGAACGGCCTTGTGGTAATCAATTACCAGATCGATCGCACACGCCTGCGTAGGAATTTATCGTAATCTTCTACGTGGCCATGTGGTACTGTTTGTGTTATGTTGTCAACTTAACTCCAAAAAGACGGCGATGAAAACTGGGAGAAGCGGGGAAGACAAGCTTAAGGTTGATCTCGCCATCTCAGCCATATCCTGGGGGTAGAACCAGTAGCGAGCGCAGAGGCCCGCCATCCCCACCGCCTCCCGCCAAGATATAGGAGAAAGGACGGGCCGCAGTGTGTTGCTCCAGCCAGCTTCTGTTGCCACGGTCAGGCATGGGCGGACAAATGAGGGATTACCGACGTATTAACGTTATTAACGTGTGACGAAGCGGATTCGATTTGATGGGGACCGGAATGAGAGGCGGATTCCCTGCCGTGTACCGGCTCAGGAGGCAGGGGCCGGGAGTTGTGGGCTAGTTTACCTGGTGTGCATCGAGCAAACTCCTTCTTTCTCGGGTTCACGGCGCAAGCTTTAGGCTGACGGGCTTTGAGTTCTGTTTGCCGGCAACATGAGCTGACGGCCCGGACCAGAATTGATCTATCGTCACAGACCAGCCTTTCTTCGCGGGGGCATTCATCAGAGCATCTCGGTGGCCCGGCAGGAGAATGGTGATAAGGCGGCGGGTCACACCCAGCCTTCGAAACTACTCATGAACATAATCACAGCGCACATCACATAAAAAAATAACAAAAGTAGGAAGTTACGTACACGATACCGTCGGTGTTCATAAGCCGCGGTGCATATGCTTCGCGGATAATTCACGGTTAAAGGGACTGCGCTGCAGCAAGATACTTGTGCGTGTCTGTGGGTGGCTGGGGGATTTTGTCACACGGTTACATGAAGAATGGAGGATGGAGAAATGTGGGAATCCCACAGCAGGTTCGCAAGTGGCCATAAATGATACTGTATACACAGGCGGATTATTTACCTGTACATCATCCCGGCAATACACATCTCCTCAACTTTCACAATGTCAGCATCGTATGTGCACATAATCCCACTCAACAATGGATGAATGTCATTAAGGGATGCGCCGCCTTAATTAGGAAGTTGTTTACCTATAGAGAGTACAGTCACTCATACAACTCAGAGGAGAGAGATACAGAGTGGAAAAGAAGTTTGTGGCTGGTATGTATCTATGTAACAAATCCAGTTTATTTACCAACACACCTGTCTACCAGTTGCAGAGCTGTATACACAATAATTTCTTTCCTCGAGGCAATCAGTTTACCAAAACAAACAGGATTGTGTCATACTAGGGGTTTTCTCATAGTTTTTTTCTTCTCCTTTATCGCTCATGAGCTGAAGTGGAATTATATGAGTCAAAACTCCTGCTTTCTTAGAATTCTGACTCATATCTAGCAACGGAGATATATGTCAGCGAGGCAACTTGATAAGGTTACTCGTGCACCCTTTAAACAAATACAGAGATTTTGGTTAGTGTGTGCAGTGACCTCAAGATAATTGAAAGTTTCTGAAATTTGCAATAATGAAGTGAGTGGCAAGGCAGTGGAAAGTAATAAAAAAGTGAGGCGTTATGAAGGTGTTAATCGACACCTGATGCTGGCAGCCACATGATAAGTGGTGGTAAGGTCCCCTCCTGCAACACAACCACAAAGTCACCTTTAAGCAAAGTTAAAACACACAGAAGAGGGAGAGGCTCTCCCGCAGTGGCACCAGTTAACCGCCAGATGCGCAGCTGATCTGACTTAAGGAGAAACAACGCACACAAGGGCAGAAAGACATAGGGCCATTGTCTGAAGCAGGACAATGATCTGATAGACCAAGAGAGAGAAGGACATAGAGAGGGTTTTGGAATGCTGTGTTTATTGAAGCTGTTTGGGATGATGGCATTTAGACGTATTGTGGTCCGAGGATGGCTGAGCCCAACCTTTGTGCATTGTTGAAATATTATTTGCCTCTTTCTTCAAGAAGAAAACTCCAACACTGAGGCTCAACAGAGGTGATGGCACCTCATAGTGCAGTAAAGAGATCATCATTTTGTTTTCTCCCTCAGGGAGTGCAGATTTGTGAAGCAATATCTTCCAGCTAATTGTGACAATAAAAGAATACCAGTCCTCAGGTTGAGGGTTTCCATGTGATTGTATGTCTACATATCAAACAAATCAAGACAACTCACTGCGTATACAGCCAACTATTTTATAAGCGATTTTATTAAACAAAACTGAGATTAGAAAAAGCAATATTCCTCTACCGGATATCAATCAGTACTGGATGACATTTTGCTACATAATCTTCTAATTTACTGGGAAGTTGCATATTGTATAAATTGATGTATATATGCTCTTGATGCTCTGCAGAGGGCGCTTTTATCACAATAAACTTCCTGTACAGAAAGCAGGAGTTTAATGTGGGAAACACTCCAGTGTGTTGGAGACCATGACCACATCGAACCACGATGACCAAATTGAGGTGCTGTCTGTTCACCCGACCCGGGAGGCTCAATATTTCTACCTGGAAACGCCCCCTGGCGGCGAGGACAATATACGCGTGCTGCCACCTGGCCGCGAGCCACCGACGCCGCAGACGGCGAAGCAGAAGCGCGTAGCCCGCATAGTCATGGTGATAGCGACCCTCATGATCCTCACCAGTTTCCTGTTGGTCGCCGTCACCTTGTCCATGTCTGATCACATCGACGAGATGGGTAAGTGTCCCGAGTGCAGACGGCTCCTTAGCTCAGTATCCCCTACTGTGAGCGCACATGCCATGTCACATATATAACATACATAGTGTGCACTCACAGTGGTAGACCGTAGCGCCCCGTTGGCTCACCCCTTCCTTAGTCATTTCATTAAGGTGTGTGTGTATATATGTGTTAATGTGTCTGTATCAATTCAATCAGTGTCATCCCACCCCTGGGAAATATTTAAGAAAAATTATAATATTTGAATTATGATATCGCACAGCGAATATGTTGTATGCAAAATCCTATCAATCCGTATTCTTGTCACCTGAAATATAAAAAAGTTAGGTTAGTACCTTTGCCAACAGACAAATTTACTCTGATCACAGAGAACCCTTTGGTTGGTGTATTTTTGTTATCCATGGAAAGGAACTCATTTTGGCTAGCTAATTGCTTTAAAGAAGTTCAATTTCTGGCGTTGAAAGAATTCCTGTCACCAGAAACACTAACCACTAAGACACATAAACATCCTTATAGTTTTATTAAGTTCAATTAAATAGCATAATCATCTGTTGTGTTTTTAGATACAGTTTGGGATTTCCATAACATGTTTAAATCCATCTTCATCTGATAAATTATGAAAATTCTTAAAATAACTATTACGAATGCTGTCTCATCGTCAGAAATCCCTTGTTGTCCAGCCTTGCATGTTTGCTTGCATTGACCACGATTACGAGGCCATTTGGAACTTATTACATTGAAAAGTAACTGCATCTAATACTATCAATTAAGACCTTATTTATTTATCATATTGGCCTATTATAGAAATAAATCAGATTTATGATGTTTTAGTTGATTCTTAACGCCAAATAATAAAACAACAAAGTAAAACAGTGCCAGGGTTAATAGATATTATAATGTGGTACCATAGATGTTATGATAAACTTTTGTATAGAGTATTGCCACCCTACTACGTCCATGGGTGTTTGATAGGCTATTAATTAATATATTATCAGTGTTCAGATAAATGGAAAGGAGTATGAATACATTACATATTCTACATTGTGTATTCCTGGTGATTTAGACAGCCTTTTCTTAACTCTATCAAAAATGAGACCGAGAGGAATAAGAAGGACCCACCAGATCTGCCCCATTCCTTGCTCTTACTTCGAGACCGAGAGGAATACTCTCAAATTATTCTTTGTCTACATTAGTATTGTGGTATATACTTGGAATACAAATTGCATGAAGACAAGTTTACTCCATTGTAACATCTCGAATATCTTGTCGTTCTTGTACGATATTTCGGTTCCTCTTTATGTATTATTTTGTCTTTTGAGAGAGAATTATTTAGTGACAGAAACTTGGTACATGTGTTTCAGAACATTTTCTCTTAATGAAAGACGATCTGTGTTAGATATGTTAATTTTATGGCATTTATGCTATATCGTCTTCTACCATTTAGGAAATGCTCAATATCGGTGATGTCACTCTCCCTTTGAATAGAAATATATATTTATATTGTTTTATTGTTATACCAAAAAATAGATTTAAAATAGAAATTACACTGCCACGAAATATAGATTCATATTGTAAGGAATTGAAAAACACAGATAGCAAAGTTATCTGATCATATCATTGGAAGGAAATTTAGAAAAACCTAACACGTTGCAAGCCTCTCCAATTTAAAGAAAACAACTTAAAATTGTCTTGGTATATTCTTAAGAATGTGTTTATTCGGTATGTTGTTTTGGTATAGGATGTCTCCGACGAAGAGGCGAGAAACGATCATGTTTGCTCCAGTCTGTCAACTCTTAAATTGAAAATGGTCGAACTAGGATTTATTTTCTTGTTGGCATCTCAAAGTTTGCCTGAGTATTCCATTTACATTTCGCTTCATTTCATGGGGCAAACATGGTGAAAGCCTTTTTTACATTTCTTATTGCATAAACGAAAAATGAGATAATATGTTGGTTTCGACAACCCAATAAGAACAGAAGCCAATGCCAATTTAGAAAAAATGCCACATTTGGGCTATTTCATTTTAGCATTCCCTCATAACATAGCAAAAACATGTCTTCTTTTTGTTTACTTAATGGCAGTCTTCCGTCCTGCAATAAGATATATTTATTTCATTATTTCATTTTTAATATTTTTGTGTCTTTTACCTTTTGTGTACAATAATAATACGTTGTTGACGATATTATTAACTATTTAGGTGTTTAGCTGTATTTTGTGACACAATTACAATTATATAAAATGAATCTGAACTGTAATATATTTACACCTAATGACATCATATATGGCATCAAATATGACATTTCAAAAGATGGAAGCGACATCGCCATTTATTCTTTTATTTCCCAGTAGTGCTAGCGAACTTTGCCGAGTACAATGTAGCTTGCATGACCTACTCCCTGAGTTAATCCAATGCTCCTTATTGACATCAATACATATAATCAAGTGCTAGAAATCTGATCAACTAGATAGATGGAATTCCACAGAGGTATCCGTGTAAATGATCATTGCTGATTTGGCAGCAACCCAATACTGTTTATAAAAGATTTCATATACCTGAAATAGAGGTCAACAAATGTTATAATATCATACTTATAGTGAAGGTGCATTGCAAAGATGCATAACAAATGGGAAAAAGCTCTGATTAATTTAAACAAGTCATGTTTTTGTTTTTAAGATTTCATGATGAAAGCCTCATGTTCATGTTCAGTATCATTTTTGAATACACCTCCGTCCACGACTGTCAATGAAAAACGCATGAGTATTGATGAAGTGACATATTGTGACATGGCCGTGGGTTAATATAAACAACTCAGTTCACACAGGTCTAGAGCATTTGTACCAGCAGATAGTCTATGTTTATAAGACAGGCATACATTAATAGCTTCATTTAACACTAATTAATAGTCATTAATAGAGCATCATATTATACATGCGTTTCTTTTTAGAATGGTGAAAGTGTTTGAATTCATACTGTTACAATTTGCAACAATAGAGAAATGCATTGTCATGACAGATTTTGAATTCTTGTCTATAGTCTTGTTGAATACTAACCTATAGATTTGTTACCATTGAAGTCTTATCTATTTTGAATTCCTGGCTATAATATTGTTGAATTCAAAGCCATAGTCTTGTTACTATTGAATTTTTAGCTATAGTCCTGTTTCCATTGAATTCTTAGCTTATAGTCTTGCTACCATTGACAAGTAGCCAACAAGTAGCCAACAAGTGGCCAACTATCTAATCACATCATCACCATATATATGTATCTGTTCACATATACAAGTCAGCACCTCCAAATGTATCTGATATCTTTGTAGGCGATATCAAGAAACTTCAATATGTACATGATATCAATATGTCTTCAAAAAGCCTTTGCAGGATACAGGTACAATTTGATAAATATCCTGCTCAACCTAGGTAGAGGATCAGATTTATTGATTAGCTCAAACGGCAGCTCAATATACATAGAGCTCACCATGTGTTTTGTTCTTGCATGCATGTGCTTACTGATTTGGTCTGATGCATATAAATTGAAAGTAAAACTGGAACCAGTTCACTAATAGAAGAAATCTTACACCAATATGAATATTTGTTATCCGCTTCAGACATTCAGCTCTCATGAATATTCAGTCATGGGATTTGCATAGTCAGAGCGAAAAATTAATGAAATATATGAAATGAAAAAAAATCAAGAAAATGAAGACTTCTTCTCCTTTGAGTTTTTTTCACGTTTCAGAATATGAGTAACTAATATTTTAGAAGATATTATAAAATAGACACATAGATCGGCATGTTATGACATTAACACATAGATTGGCTCCTCATTAAATGAGTTGCATTTGCCTGAAATACATCGATATATGTCAATATTTTGTGAATGAGTGTAAATACGTCAAATCGCAGCACAAAACAGGTCAAGAGCAACTTGTGATGGTGTGAGAGGGTGAAAAAGTCACGGCATGGTGCATATCAATATATTTATATCGTCGGAGCTCGGAATATAAAGGAGGATAATGTGATTTGGAATAAATTGGCTTTAGCTGATTACTCGTACGGGAAAATAGAAGTATAGTATGTTTGATGGCCATATGGATTTGATGGTATAGGATATAGGGTGCAACACCCTTTGTATTAGAGTGGTTGGGACAGATTGGTTGTTTAAGTGACTCTGCGATGAAGATATACCTCACTAATCAACCAAACAAACAGCCCCCATACACTCACACCCACACATACACACACACTCACACACAGACAGACACCCACGTACACTATACATTGCCCTTTTTAGGTTTGGACTGCTATGATGCTTAATTATATACTCGTTCGTATCATAAAGTGTTCAAACGTTTCTTAACATCGTTAAAAAACATCACTTAGCATTGGCTGAGGTAATCAAATCATTTGATTTATTGAAACCTCATCGGGTGAGATAATATCCTTGAGGTTAAATACTTACATCTATTTTTTGATAAGTTGTAGGTTATAGAGAATACCACTCGCATTTCATTGGTTATAAATAGATTTAGATCAGGAAGTTTCCCCCCTCACACATCACATATGTATTTATTCAAAAGTATATCTCTTCACATAGCTATTGAGTGGCACCAAAATGTCTTTTATTATTCCACAAGTCCATTTTGCTACAATAATCATCAGCAGAGTATCTTTTTCACTAACAGCAATACATTTTCAATGTTGTCATCATCTAAAATATGTCTTAAAACCTATATCTAAAATATATATACAAATAAGATATAACAGAGCAGCTTTTTAATATGGTGCCTTCAAGAATTCTTCATATCTCAAAAACCCATAAAAGAACGGCTCTTGTTATCATAGTTGAGATTGCTTGAAGATTTAGGTCCTAACTTTGTGTATACCCCTTTATATGAACACATGCACTACAGTTGCAAATTGTCAGACAAGCTTCAGACCAAGGCAAAGTAATTCTAAGCTCAATGATCACGGCCATAGTCTCAATTTATGATGAATTGTGAATGAATTGACGAGTAGTTTCATAATTATAACCACGTTTTAATGCATAACCCAGATATCCTTCAAATGCAGCATATGTATATTAATGAAATGATTGATTCATGTCAAATATTAAATAATTATAAGCTTGTTGGGAGACAGTTTCATTTCATATCTATTGAGCATATAATGATTAGGAAGCCTATCTCTTTAATGTTTTTTTTGTTAGTATTGTTTTTGGGGCATTCTCCTTTCATATTTCTCTTGGGTTTACATTGGTTAGAAAGGATACCATTTACAGATCTCTATTGGTTAAGAATTGGTCTGGAGGCATATTGCTCTACTGGGCAGTAAGAAGGTCTAGAGCTAGTCCTCAAGGCTCTCCACTCCTCTCGTCCATCATCCATACCTTAATATTAGGTTAGCCTACCAACCATAGCATCAGTGTCTTACACTAATATGCAGACAATGGACTGTTATTGCTTGGGGCTAATCCTAGGGTTAAAGCTGTTGTTACATTCTCCAGAGCACATATGCCTTATATCGTGCCCAGTTACAATGACAACATCACAATCTGGTAAATAAAATAACTGCTTTCATCGCAAATAACAGCTTAATTATTGATGTACCTGATACCCATAAAGTGATATAGTGAATCGTTTCATGTTTCCTAAGGCTGACTGAAACAATCTTTTTAAAAGATATTGCAAGAATCAATTGACAGGTAATTAATTCTACACATAATATTCTACACATAAATTAATTTGAGATAATTGCATTTTGTTTTATTGATATTTGCTTATTGATTTTTTTTATGCAATGTACCTATGCAATGTATTGATCTGTGACTGAACAATTGAACGTTGTCAGTGTAAGTTATTTAGCATGATACATATTTCATTTCACATCGGTGTTTATACATTTACTTTGGCCGTTCGCCTATTCCTCTGATTACAAATTATGAATATGGGTGACCATGACAATGTTCTCTAATGAATGTGGAAATGCTACTGAGCTAATGATTTTCATCTTGAATGTAAATATGGGTTATTACATGACTAAGATATCCGACACCAGGAATAGCCTTGTTTGCATCCTTTATGGCATTATAATGCTAATTCTTTTGTCTCAGTGTCTTGGAACTATGAAAAGCAATTATATAACATTCAGTTAATTACCTTATTGATACATACAGATCGCCATGTGTTTCTTCAATATATTTGATTAATATCAATATCGAATGCACTGGTCTCGATAGAAACATATGTAGTAAAAATCACCTGGTATCTTTATTTGATATAAAAGCAAAATCAAGGTCAACTGTTCAGTCTGTGATGCATGTGATCTTCCAGTTGTATTGTCACCAAATGCATTGGGCATGGTTTTAGGAAGGTATTTACTCCATGAGCTGCAGAACCCTCACATCATAAAAAAGATGGGATGGTAACATCCAATACCGGCACAAAAATCAGTACTTCACAATTTTTATTTTGACTACCTTTCTTTTTACACTCCCAACAAAATGCATGTTCTTGTAAATGTATATAGCCAATGCAAATCAATATCATATCGATCTAATTAGGCCATTATGCAGCCTAATGGTGTTAGTATTAGAGACCCTTTGCTCCAGATCTCCTGTTTGTGGTCACATCATTAGCATCACAGCGACTGCCATAAGGCAACCTCTGACAGTGGGTCTTAATTTATGGCTTAGTCCCCTTTTATATTTCTGAGTTTGTCAAATGGTGGCATAGTGAACCTGACTTCCAAGATATTGATGTTTCTTTTCTACACCTAATCACCAACGCCCTCTCCTTTTCTCGTCTATTTTTGGCCCTTAATTCCTGATCTTTATCCATATTGACCTCAATCATGTTAGTGTCTAATAACTCAAGTGCGGACCTTCTCACTCATCGCCCAAGATAACCTTAAGGTCCTCTGTGTACATTTGAAACCAAATCTCTCCCTCGAGCCCTGCTAATGTTCAAACCATTAAGGATCCCGAAAATGGTCCAAATCGTTGATTTACATTCAATCTCTCCTGTTACTTGACAACATGGTTCTTCAGCTACCAATTTCGCACACGTACCCTTATCAGATGGGTCTGTTTGACTGATTATATCATCCTTCTGCCAATGTGTCATCCCCCTTTCCCAGTTTCTGACTTATTATGTCAAATATCAATATTGATCATACAGAATTTGAGCATCTGTGTCTGGCAGCTCGGCTTAAATGAGTGAGGCACGATCTTTTATAAAGTAAAGGGTATGATTTGGCGATTGATTTGTAGGGTAATCGCTCACCTGGCAATCACATATGCTATTCACACTCCACTAGAATTATTGATGCAAGGTGGGTTGAGCAGGTACACTTTAACAGATGAAGGCAAACATTGCCCTAGTATGCATATTAAAGCAATACCACCCACAAAGTCTTTGCAATGGACAATGATAGAAAAACGTAGGCTAAAGTGGCCGAAAACATACTTTTCAAGTTTGAGATTGAGGAATGTAGGCGGGCGATGGTAAACAAACGGAAAATTGAGTAAATACTGCTAAAATGCATGACCTGCAATACAACACTTTCAGGAAATTCAAAATTTCAAATGGCATTGAGTGGAATATTGGGGAAATCTCCTGACAGTTGGTAAAGCTTTGCTTCACTAATTGTGAGATCAAGGTGATTATATTCACTTTGAATTAAGCAAAGATTTTCACAATCGGTTATCGATGACACAGAAAGGACATATGGAGAATTAATCAATTTATCCATTGAAACCTTTCAAATAAGCTAAAAATTCTGCTTTGCCTTCACACTTTCATATTTAAAGTGAAAGTGTCTGTTGGTGTTCAGCTATATTTCTTTCTAGTATATTACTGGTAGATTGGTAACAGTATGATAGAGTATGATCAGTGCACGTATTTTATCTATCTCCAACTAGCTGTTGAATGATACATTGATGGTGCGGAATATATATATACATGTATTTATTTATTCATTTTACAGTTCTCATTTATTGAAATGTATGATCATTATTAATAGCAAGCGTAGATGTAGTTGTTATAATCAAAGACATTCATAAGAACAAAATGATATATATTAGGTTCTAAAATGAATTTTATGCAATATTTGAGCCACCATGCATTTCGTGCTTTAGTGGCTACAGTTTTGGTTTTCCCACCAACACAATAGGTGCGAATGCTCTTGCCGCTTTCTCCATTTAACTTACCTCCTTACTCCTGTGTTTCACCTCCAAAATCAGGTATATTTGCTTATAGAGAAAAAAAAGTCCTTAGATTGAGAGTACACATCGCAGTATCTGACACGTTAAAATATAATACTCGATACAGGCTGCAGAAAACAGATGTCCATATTCGCAAATATGTTTGGGAACATTTATTTCCGGCACACATTCCATCACATTGAGACAGCATTGACAACGTGTTCATTACTTATTCAATCACACGGCTCTTATATTGTTTAACTTTAAAGTTCACATGATTAAATTTAACAAAAGATGCAATAGTCAACATTTGCTTGGCGGTGAAAGAGACAGAAGACGCATGTGTTTCTGGTGACTCACTGTTGACACAGCGAAATACCATGGCCCATTGTTTCCCCCTGCAACCTCCAGAAACAAGACAAACGACCACCTTTTATTATCGCTCACTTCCCTTTCCTTAAATCATTATCAGAGAAAACATGACACAGAAGAAATACGCCACTAAAATAACAGAATTCAATCCATTTTCTTGTATTTCTATGACAGAAGGAGACTAGCAAAAGGAGACCGTTTGAAGGGAGGTTCCCGGGGGAAGCCATATTGGCAATCAATAGTACCAACATACTTGGTGAGCTTCTTGTGCCACTGACTGTGCTTGCCTATTGTTGCCGGCGCAATGTCACTCCATTCACACACTTGTCCTCTGTCAGTGTCACTGGTGAGGATTTGTTGCTATCATGCTTGATTCTATTCTATTGCTGCACATAAGCTCACTGAACCATTGAATATTGAGCGTTAGAGTTTTATCTAGTTTGGTTTCAGTTACTCTGTTCATTCCACAAGTAATGTGAATTTTGATGTATGTTCTATCTCGTTTCTAAGATCTACATGAATAAATCATTAGATCCAAATCTGTAGATCATTCTGTAACAGATATTTCTGAAGAATAATGACTTCGTGGCATGATCGTGTAGGAGATTTGTATATATTGTTTGACTGTCTTGGCTCAAATTAGGAGGGGCATGAAGGTGTATAATTAATGAGTGACAAATTATATAAAGGAGACCTACCCTTCAGGTTGAGTTCATGCAGTTCATTCAATTACCATGGCCCCTGGTAAACAGGGATTAATTAAATGACATTGTGATAGATTTAATATTACCCCATCTCGATCGCCGGAGCTTGAGATTCGTTTAAGTAAGGGAGTCTTCGTGTTAATGTCAGACCATTGAGACGGGTTGATAAAGAAGGGTCTATTTAGGAATTCCTTCATCAGGTAGCCAGATAAAGAAGGGGACATTCAAGTGTCGGCGCCTTCCATGTTCATCAGCCAAGCCAGTAGACATGGGAAATGTTAGCCGGTCCCAATCAAGCTCGTGCACCGGCCCATCCATCTATCATGGCGGCAGAATTAGCCTTTTTCGGTGGGCACATAATTTAGGTTGATGATGGGGCTCGTTTACAAGGGGCCAAGATAAGGAGGCATTCATCTAGCTTTTGAAAGGTCATGTAATAATAATTCTACCGGCAAAAAAGGGGATGGTCCATGCTGTAACGGAGATACATTTAATCATATGTACACGTCATACATATAAGAAGGCCTGTACAACACAGGACATGTCATTGCGTCATCAAGCAGGGCCTTCATTACTCACACAGTCATTGATTTATACATGCACAGGGCCCTCACCTTAAGACATCTACCTTTCTGTTGCTTCAACAGAAGGGTAGAGATGGTCGACCTTCAGAAGGACATTTAAACTACAGACCAGGTAATAGGGTTCATGTTATTAACAGGTACGCCTTCATAACACTGACTATAACCGGACTTCAACAACACACATTTTAATAACAGGCATTTCTGACGTCATGTAGGGACCTATCCACTTACATAAGTGACATTTAAGGGTTTGTGATAACTGAGGCTAATTAAGTGGATAAATTGGACAGAAATATGAACATCATCAGAAACATAATATTTACAGTTACAAATGTGATTTATATTTCACTAAAGGCGTTTCTGACGTCATGTAGGGGACCCATCCACTTACATAAGTGACATTTAAGGGTTTGTGATAACTGAAGCTAATTAAGTGGATAAATTGGACAGAAATATGAACATCATCAGAAACATAATATTTACAGTTGCAAATGTGATTTACATTTCACTATGGTTATCTCAAGAACTAGTTGATATATCAGGGAATATATTATGTAAAAATGCATACAATTATATTTCAAAGTCTCCAATACTTTTGTAGGAAATCTGACCATTTGATTTACTCAGTTTTGATTTGGCTTGTTCTGATATATAACCATTGCTCTTACGATTAAGACGTATTAACAAAGAAAAGTATTTTGAAACAAACATGGAAGTTAAAAGGTATGGACAATCAAATAATTTGAATAAGTGGATTAGTAGATATTTTTCTTCTCACTATTTCATCAATATAATCTAATTTTAAGCACAACTGAAAGATAAATAGAAAGTTAATTGAACTGTAAAATATTTACTTTTCACAGAGGATATTTCCAGCATGATGTGTGAACAAGACATTGCCATTAAGAAATAAGCCAATAGTGAGTTGCAGCAATTAACTAATGAATTGTTCAAAATGAATGCATTAAGATATAAAACAGCACCTTATATCATCACAAATTATAGAGCTATACATTTTTTTCAACAATAACAAGAAATAGTTTGGCATATTAGTCAGAAACTTGTATATGCATACCGGCACGTTTTATACAAATGCTATCACTTGTTGCAATTTACTCTGGCTCCCTTTTTACATTTCATACAGTTCTGGCATCTGTTTCTGCCATTTATCAACCTTTCATTGTCTTGCAAGTTCAGAGCATGCCAAATGACATTCTATCATGTACAATTACACATCTAGGCCACGGGCTGTCTTGCAGGTGGTTAGTTTATTAGCGTAAGTTTCTCTATGGTGATCCAAAGGTCGTGGGTTTGATTCCCGGCCGTGTCTGCATTGAATTCAAATGAGTTGAGGCTTGTGTCTGAAGAGTTAATCCGTTGTTCTTGTGAATCTTTGACTGGGTAGATTGTCATGTCAAGGACATCACTGCTACACGTAGGTCTCGCCATGAAATAACTGAAATAATGTTGAAAGCGACACAAGACACCAAACAAGCAAACAACCAAACAAACAAAGAAAGAAACAAAGAAACAAACACAGTGAGTATAAAATGTAACTCAAACCTCATAGTTTGTAATATATCTTAAATCAAAAACATACTAATCATAGAATTGATTTATTTTGTGTACGTTGCAAAACATGTGATTTCATCTCTCAATTTGGCAAAGGCAATTGAAATTTGAACATATTAACGCCCACGTCGTTGGGTGCGATTCAAAGATCTTGAATAGTATTAAGTTAAAATGATTTCTCTTTCAGCACGAAAGAAATGTGAAATGTTTTTCATATTGGACAAAATGCCGAATACAGAGAAATGAATGTTTTCAACGAAATTATAATGGTGTCCCTAGACTTGTATCATTCTGCTCTTATTCTCTGAAAATAACAATATGGCAAATCAACATCAATCATAGAATCACTAGATTTTGGCAATTCACATTATATTCTCTCTCTCATATGAACTTTAATACCTGTATATACTGGAATAGTACTAAACCAAGTCAAATAACTAACAAACTACAGGAATAGAACCTCAAATTAATTATTTATGGAAGACACATTTCACCTTTAAGCTATATATATAGGGTTATGGAGGTACAGTAGAGTCGCCTTAAGGGTATATATATATATATATATATATGAAGCCAGGATATAGTTATGGAGGTACAGTATAACAAAAGGATATATTTATATATATATAGAAGGCAGAAATGCTGCGTGACCTCCGCCGTGACTGCTGTTGACTTGTGTCTTTGGGAGTTTGCTTGCATGACATGGAGGTATTTGAGTCAACTATATTATGGTGTAATACATGAGGAGAGGCAGCACGTCTCCTCGCTGGACACCTGCCAACTAGTTGGGTAATGAGCAATCACTTACAGTGCCTTATCCTATCCAGGTGGAACATATGTCTCTGTCTGTAAGGGGTGACAAGCCTGTCCGCGTCTTTGAGTGATTTCCGTTCAGATTGGACCCAATTAGATCAGTGGTGGTGGATTATCGCGGGGATTATCTCCACTTAATCTACGCAATATACACAACTTTTAACACACCCACTGCCATGACATGCAATTGTACTGTTATGCATGTTATTTTAGTAGATTTGTACAATATTTATATATATTATATATATATATATATATATATATCTTATTATCTTAAACACAATAATATCTTCTCAGGGCTGGGCCATATATAGCTGTATGGGTCATAACCCGTGCATTCTGTGGAAAAGGTGTGGAAAAAATGTTAAAAAATATTTGTATATGTTGAAGTATATTTTGCCAAGAATATATACAATATGTTCTCAAGCTTGTGGAGTTCTTGGATGCCCGCTGTTCCACACATGTATCTCACTGGATAGAAACTACAAAGAGGGCAAACAGATGCCGCGCATAGTCATGTGTCTCTCTGTTATATTCGACGGAGACAAACGAAGTAGGTCTTCTCCAGCATGTTAAGAAGATGAAGCGGTGCCTTGTAGCGAGGGGCCATACCTCTGAGTCAAAAACATTGCCATGCACACAACACATGCATGTTCTGTACTGGCCCCAAAGTGTCCTTGCCTCGCCCACTCCCTACAGTCGAGGCACCTGCAGAGGAAAAAAGGGCGTGGTACACTTTTTTTTGGTGGTATTTCTGCATGTGTGGATGCCACGGTGGTGCGGGCTTTGAGTCTGTGTGTTCATATTTATATCTAAAGTTTAGTGCATATTGTACATGCTTTTGAGCGAAAATCTGTCATGTTGGTTTGAAGAGGTTGTGATAAATGAACCCATTTTGAAGTTAGGGAATGCCCTTAAGTAAAGATGGAGCCGGGGTGTATATTAAAAGTGGCAGAGAGTGTGTGATGAATCGCAGAACTTTTGCAATCGTGTTTACCAGCATGTAGTCAATGCATTTCATATGTGGGATTGCTGTGCAATACCTGGCATAGCCCTCACTATGTGAAGCCCCGGCCTGAGACGTAGACAGGTGAATGTCGGTGCTGATTACGGCCCCGTATCGTCTTTCCGGGAGAGGCCAGTCTGCCAGGTCCCGGCGGTCAACCAGCTCTCCACACGGGGTCAGTGGCACCGTCAGCCCGCAGAGGATGACATCCGCGGCCCGGGCAACGTGCCCTCCGGGGCCTTGGCTAGAACCCTCCCCATGATATATAGGATGGGCCGGGAGATAAATGAGGGGACTGAGGCTACATACCATAGTATGCTCTTGCCACCTTGATGTTGATAACCACACAGCTACTCACGATAACATTCATGATTTTAACATGTGTGCAGGTCTGCAGACTCGCTCAGGAGACATTCCCTTAATGCTCTCCTCATTCTCATATCAATGCTTATAGAATTACTGTGCCTATCTGTGCTTGTAAATAAATGCGGTACAATATAACAGTTGCTTGTAAAATCGTGTCTGTGTTACTTCTTTGTCATTCAAAATGGTGTCATATGATGCCGCGCATAAAGGGCTGTTTTCGCATCACGCAAAATAGGCGTACTGTATATTACACAAAATATGAGCCATTCCGCCGATAAATTGATCCAAGAGTGGGTGGCTGTAAGATCATTTTCACAGTTTACACCATTAAGGTGCTCCTCTGAATGATGTAGGGATGAAAAACAAGAGACTGGTCTGTGTTCAGAGGGACAGCTTTGTCATTCTTTATGATCCCGGCCAAAAAAAACATAAATACGCTTGTAAAGTAAAACATATGCCTTCATCAAATTACACTCGATAAATATAGTAAAAATAGATTTATGTCACACATTTATCGACTTATGAAGTAATATTGTGGAAATATTTACGCACAATTACAATTTAATTGTATTTCGTCATTGGAGAGATTAAATGACTAAACGAATCCACGTTCTCATTAAGGATCTCGTGTCTACGAGAGGTTAACGAGAGGTGTGCCTAATTATGCAAGCCTTATTAATCACTTGGATAATTCCAATTATCTCAAGCATTCTCTTCAGTTCAGAGTATGAAGGATAAATTGTCATTTTTATACTATATTTACCGTATAACATTGATATTACGGAATAAGAATATCTTCATTAAATTTTCACTTCAAATTCAAACTAAATTTGAGATTAACATTTAATTTGGAGCATTTTCGTCAGGTCCTTTTGATATAGGAGCTGCATTGAATGGAGTGAGATGAAGACAGATAGTTCCAGATCAGAGAGTACACAGACCCGGTTCTCTTGGGTTCTGCCTTTTGTCAGACCTACAAGAGCCAAGTGTAAACAATGCATATCTCTTAGATATTTGAGGACATAATTATCATCAACCTTCCCCAGGTATTCTTAATGTATATACTCTGTAAGAGGTCAATCTGACATGGTAATGGTTTTGGTTTACTTGCGTAAAATGCTGCTCTGTTCCTGTATAAAGCTGCATTTTTTAATCATAATTACAAGCCAGGACAATTATATGTTGCTAATCTATTCTTTTCTCTATGAATGCTCAACTTATATATTTTCAACATAACTATGTTGTGTATGATTCAACATTCGAAAAGGGACCCTAATAGGTATGTCCTTTGTATATATTAATACAATAATAGCTTTTCTCTTGTTCTAAGTGACCTTCTCCATAAGAAAATTATTGAGTCATATATTTCTTAACATCAGACCTATACATTCCTTCTTGAAAAGGACTATGTAGGAAATCTTTCATCTCCATGTAAGTTTTTCTCCTGGGCACCATCACCATTAGTTTTATAGTATTCAAGAGTAAGTTTTTCTCCTGGGCATCATCACCATTAGTTTTATAGTATTCAAGATGGGCATTCTCACAGCTGTCCATCCGGGGTTGTACATTGGGATCCTCTTAAAAACCTCAGTCATTTCTCTTAAAACACCTCATTATCTGGAAGAGGCATGTACATCCCCTTACCAATATATAGTCCATCTGTTCTGATGCCTGAGTTTGTATTGCTTTGAGTTTGGAGAGAATAGAATGAAAAAGAACATAATAATATGTAAGAAGACCCACTGCATTTACAGTACAATTTATAACAGTCCTCCAGGCATTTCACACCATACACCATCCATTCTTACAAAAATTAAGCCACTGGCATTTCATGGCATATTCTACTGACATTTAACAACCTTGAAAGACAAAATAGGAACACCTGTACCTTTACTTCATGGCCCTGTTGATATATCTTTAAGAATACTGAGTGTTCCAACCTTCCCAGCAACCATGCCCACCATTCATCTTGATCTTTTACCAAGCTGGGGGTGATAATCTCAAGAGGAGTTGATTTTTACTTAACAGTCTTAGCAGAGCGCCAATATATCTGTTGTCTGGACCAAGCAAACGAGAATGTCATCTTTTCAAGGTGGCTTTGTTTTTTCTTAGATATTATTATTTACCTAATATTTATGAGTGTTTCTCTATGCCGAACTGAATGTTGTTTGTGAAGCTGTTTTCAAGTACCTCACACTCATGCAGACCCTATAAAAATGTCTAGAAATATATGAATGTCTCTTAACTCTTCATTTTAGTGCCTGGCAGAACTACTCAGCAAATAACAGAGTCTTATCACACTTGATTGGGTTCTCTAGGGTACTAAGTACACTTAAAGCTGACCTTAATTTCACACAAAAGATTTTAACTATATAACTGTGTATAAATGAATCTGAATGACTTTTCTAAATTCGCGTATGTATTAATAGTATCATATTATTACACATGGGAAACAAAAGAAAATAGTTCACATCCCTATTTTAGTTATTTTACTCCCGTAGGCTATTATACAAAAAAGTGAACCACATGTAGCATCAGTTGTGGGATATCATTTTGAGATTAGCTTTAAGACAGGAGAACCAGGTTGAGCAGAGACAGAGCGACTCTATGAGCAAGGTTTAAGGTGTTAGTTACTACTTGTGATATCCTCTAGTGTGTTAATTATGCACAACAAAAGGAAGAAAACTTCACATGGAGTACACGATGATCAGATGGCTGTATCTATAATTGATGAGGCCTGCTGGAAGTGGCAACATCTATGATACGTGGCCCGCCAAACCACTGGCCAATTATTGGCCCACTCAATATAATGCCTCCCTTAGGAATATCCATTAAACATCGGCGGAGTCATTCACAGGTTATCTCAGATTGTATGGCGCCTTGATGTACATCAAAATCTTTGATTGAGTCACAGACATTTCTGTGGGGAAACTATTGTCGTTTTGTTTTACAATTCATCGATCGTGTATTATAGTTTCAGCATGATTTTGTATT
Source organism: Amphiduros pacificus (assembly GCA_949316495.1). NCBI lineage: Eukaryota > Metazoa > Annelida > Polychaeta > Phyllodocida > Hesionidae > Amphiduros > Amphiduros pacificus. The sequence continues at coordinate 54,050,477 of OX439002.1, read as the reverse complement.
TTGATGTTTTGATTGTATATTTGATTGTATATTTTGTGTTTTGATTGTATATGCTGCAATACAATATAATTTAGATTATTATTTTCATTTCCTTATTTTCAAATTATGAATCATTTGGAACCGGCATTTAATAACCGTTATATTTGATTTATTTATGCATTTTGTTTATGGTTTTCTTTTTATTTTCACAACATATGTTTTAGATTTTTTTTCATTTGTTCTGTTTTAGTTTCCTCATCACAGGAAGATCTATCCTCAAGTATCCGCCCATGTAAGTAGAGAGGATGCATGCTGAGTGATGCTATAAATAGAGTGATGTTCCCTGCATCAAGTCCCCTCTGAATGGGGAACCCTGCATGAAGTCCCCTCTGAATGGGGAACCCTGCATTGTCCTTCTCCTTGATGAATTGAAACTCAGAATCCCCTTCCCCATAAATGGCATCTCAAAGGAGCACTGCAAAGCCCTTCACCTTTACTCTGTGAAAAATGATAAAAAACATATTTCCTTTTCAAGAAAGGTCCTTGTTGGGGGAAATAATTATTCATTCATTTTATTTGTATGTGTGTGTGTATTGATAGAGTGAAGTCAAAGTAACAAAAGGAAAAAATAAATGAATAAATCAAACAACAACAATAAAACCCCAAATATATCCACGATACCATCTCCTTCAGAAATGACCCTTTAATTTTGACCTGATATGAAGGTTTTAGCTTTTTCAAAATCCCCACAAAATATTAATATCTATCAGGTCATAGAACCCAATCCAGTTTAGCACTTCAGTACTTATTTATGTGTAAATCGTCAAGATCTTTCATCCACTGGAAAGCTTAATACGGACATATACATTTCATACCACGATGTACATAACATGAGGCGAGGATAAATGATGATTTGATAATGGAATTAAGTTGGGGAGCAACGTGTTTTCGTTTGCGTACAAAGACTCTGGTTTAAAATAGAAAATTGACTGCAAATACTTTAATATAATTTTGATAATAATACCTTTGATCATCATCGTCAGCAGGGGAATGCACACCGATGCCAACCACACCCAAATATCTCTGGTTGAGATGAATCATCATATAAGGCATAGTTTGAGATTTAGATTAACAACAATTCATGTTTTAATGTATAAAAGCATTTCATAAGCAAAAACTATTAAGATTAATAATTATCAACTTATCACTAAAATTACTGAATAAATGCCGAAATTATTAAATAAATTATAATTAAGATATTACTGCATGAGAAATGGAAAGCATCCCCTTCCCCATCAAATGTTATATCTGTCCTTGTCATCTTAACTCACTTGGATAAGTCGCTGCATACCTTAATGGCCGCGTACCTGGGTGGATTCGCTTATCTGTGAAATCCACTAATTAAATCGATTTCCACTCGGTTCCCACACAAATCACTTGAGCTTGGTTTTGATAAGTGACAGAAATAAATATGAATACTGTTTTCTAGCTTTCCGATATTTAAGCTTGCTGAACTCATATTCCAGATCGCTCTACACAAGCCATTCAGTTAGACTGTCAACAAAAAAAACAATTAATGTTCTTAAAAAACAATTGATAGGATTATCTCGATTGAGTCATTCTTGACTATAATGGATTTCGTCCATTAATATTTAGTGTTAATGCCCTGTTTTCAGAGCAATTGATTGATTGGCCTTGAAATAAACCTCTGCATTCAATGATTTGTTCTGTGGATCTTTATCCCTATAATGTATCAATTTCTTATACATACATGCACATATATGTGTGTATATATTTTTTTTATTTTTGTATACATACATAACATCCATCAAGACATTAAATTGAAGGTAGTAGCATTACAAAGATCAGTCAAGAAAATGCGATAAGGAAATTACAAGTTTAGCAGTAACATATTTTAAGTGAAGAGACAGAAAATATACATGTAGGGAGAATGGAAAATTCTGCTTTAATCATTATAATAACCTTCTTGTTTGAAAATTTTGTATGTTCACATTTGTTCTGAGTCAGCTTTAGAGTTTGTGACCTTCACATATACCCCACTCCTCAAAACCTTGTGAGAATACAAGCTATATTATCAATAATGCAAAAGATAGAAATTGCACACGTCAATCAGCTTATATTGGCTCAATTTCCTTCCATTCAAGATTAGAGCCAACTATTTGGCGGGCGGAGATTTTGTATAATATCACCCTTGGCATATATGACGTCATATTCGTCTGGTGGCCAGATTAGAAGCAACATATTGACTGGCATTAGGTTGTGGTGTAAACATCTGCAAGTCTAATTCTTATCCTTGTAGAACAGGTGGTTTAAGGAGAAAGTTATGTTAGTCTATAATCCGATGATCTGCCCAGCAGGTCTGTCCTGTCCTTTGTGGACCCGCAGTTAGATGTCCTCCATTCTTGTTATCTGAAACGTATCCAGGCTTGACCTTAGTTTCATTTCCGGCTGCGCATGCGTTACAAAAAATGTCATTCAGATGTATTGACATCCCATATATAACTCTGCCTTGCATTATCCATTTTGATGGAGGTGCACAACTCAACTGAGTCCTGCATATCTATTCAATGGCAGTTATCACTGAGAGCAGCTCTGTACCTGAGTAGCTCAGTCAGCGTGTTGTCACTGGGTGTGATCAAGCTATGTGGGGGCATGGATGCCATGGATGGGTCAGTCGGAGGCCACTTACTGGGCATATCACACCTAATCAAGGGTCATGATAGGCACTGTCAATAATCAACAGGGAATAGATAGCTTGTCTATCATAATTCCGACTAATCATAACCCACCAGAAGGGCTTGACTCTGCACTCTTAGGAGGCGGAGATAATCTTTTTTTATATCAGTGAGACACTCGCATGTTCAAAAATGAATTATATCTAGTCCACATCAACAACGATCTATGGTAGGCCATTATCAAACAAAGGTTTTTTATGTACAAAATTCATACACTTACGATTCTCACATAATTTTGAAGGTATTTTTTTAATGTAATCCAAAGCTTTTATGCTGGCTTTCACAATATAATTCTGTGAAATCTTCGCATTTTGAGTACCAATTTTGAGTACCAATTACCATCCTGATGTGTGGTAAAAAATGGGTTTTTGCACTTATAAAACTAACAAGAGAGGTGTGCATGATTAATCTAAAATTTAATTGTATTTTAGTGTAACAAAATCAAGCCACAGAATGCAATAGACATCCATGCAATGAAAGCTTTATGACACATATTATTTGGAAAACGTAAACACAGACTTAGGAATGACAAAATAACATGTCAGAATGCATTATCAAAACCTATAATTATGAAAGATGGCAACTTGGCTTGAAGGGTCGGCGAATAACGATAACAAATGTCAATGATGAATGCTTCTAAAATGTTCAGCTCCCGCGCTAAGCATTATGGGATATGCTATCCCAGAATGCCCATTAATAGACAGCTTGACATGACCCAGACGGGCGGATCTACAAATTGATTAGTTCAACATTTAACATTTAATAGCAGATGAGACACCAAGGACTAAACTATTTTCAAACCAAATCGGCACAATTCCTGTGCTTTCAACAAATATCTATATGTATATGCACACATAGAGAGAGAATAAGAAATGGTGCTCCTTTGTCATTTTGATACATTTTTAGATCCCCAAATCGTTTAAATCTCAATTGTATGAATATCTTTGTAGATATTTCTTTGTCCTTGGATTACTTTGATGGCCCTGTGTTGAAATACGATTGTGAACTGTCTGTGTCTGCCATTTATCATTGTCATCGATTGACAGACAAACCGTTCCTTCCGCTTCCTGCTTGTAATGGGCAGATTACACAACCAAACAAACAGATATACATTCATGAGTACCGCAGGGTGACCTTCAAGTCCTTCTGTTCTCCTTCGTCATCTGAAACAAAGACCTTTTTAAACGGAGAGCATCTGAATCCTGTTTTCTAAATAAGGCTCTTGATGACGTAAGTCGGTGTTCCAAGAAATGGGTTCTTCTGAATGTTAAAGGTGGAGAGCTGCAGAAGCACAGTTGACCCGGATAGATCACGTGATTCTGGTAGAGAAGGTAGATATTACAAAAACAGGAACGCCATGCAGACAGCCAAATGAAACATTCCTATAAATTCTGATGGATTCTAAAAAAACATTGTTTGGTCAAACAACAAACGGAAAGCCTAATGACATAATCCATTCAATCCTCTGGGTTTTTTTTTAATGAATCTATCATTAGATTAATCCTCGAATTAGATTAACCCTAAGATTAATCTGAAATCCCAAATCATTGTCATCAAATTCATATTTTATCTGATAATATTTTAGAATACAACCACTCTGTATACAAATTTATGGTGACTAACATTTCCTGGATATTGATATTAATTTGGGATATTTTTCAAGCAATTTGACCTTGAATGTAATTTACATGATATAAACGACTGGTTTTCTGTAAAAATGAGACTTATCATTGCCATTTTGGTTTGTTCATAATTTTTGTATTATATTCCTTAGCAGACAATTAGGAAACAAATTAATCTGCAATTGAATATGATTCATGTCAAGTCTGCAATTGATTATCTAAAAAACATAGAAAGGTAATAAAAGGATTAATGTACTTCCGGATTGAGACAAGAATAAGACAGGGAAGAAGTAGGCAGCAGAGGGAGCTGCAATATGTGAGTACATTGTCAGGAGTGTCTCTGATGTCAGATTGAGATAACATGGACCTAACACCACTCAGATTCCACTTAACGGCGCGGTCGTGTGTGGTTATGGGCCGACAACATCCACCCTGTGGGAATGTCTACCGCGTCTCGGGGGGAACGAGACCGGCACGTGACTTCACCAATTACTGCCACCTAGTGGCGGCCTAGTGTGTGACTGTCATGACGTGACCGGGGAGGGGAGAGGATGATTCCTCCGTAACACCACAGCGCCCAATATGTGTTATTATGTGCCTTAACCATCTGTCTGGTCAAATTACCATATTTTACATTCGAGAGCTTTGATCTATATCACAGCAATCAATGGCAGGCATAGCACATTTGATTGTGGAAGTTCCATTTTAGGGTCACATGGAGGTTGCGATATGATTATTTTGTAATTCTAATCAAAATAACCTTCACTTGACTAATTACTAGCCAGAAATGTAAATAAACAACGAAGTATGAACACATAATTACCATAGAATAAGACCGATATAGATTTACTAAAGATTCTATGAACTGCTGTGACTGTGACAATACGATAGGCAATACTGTGGTAGTATTTGTGATCGTCATCAGCAAGCTTCAAGCAGACAATAAAGCAAAATCCCATTAGGATTCTTTGTACTTGGAGCAAATATTGCAGCGGTCTGGACGAGATAATGAAGCTGCTTCACAGGGACAAATTGACCAGTGGAGGAATCCTCAATATCTAATCATTGTTCTGGAGGACACCCAATTGGCCAGGCCTGACTTGTCATTGTCATGGTAACCTGATTGCTGTTCCCTGGCCGAGAACCTTCCTAAATGTCTAGCGGAGGTCAAATCAGGAGAGAAAATAATATTTATCTTTCCATTTGACGGATGTGTCTGTGAGAGAAAATGACTGATTCAATTCGGCAAGTTCTATAAATAGTGAGATGCCGTGCCCAAATTCCGAGTATCCCATAATATTGAGTTTGAAATAGGAAAAGAATGAATAAAAGTTAATTAGGAAAATATACCTATTTAGACATAATTTTTCTATACACTGCTGTGTACATCTTCATCCGTCCTCACAAACATTCTCTCTTTAATTTCCGCTCCCTTTCAGGACATACTTAAAACATGCGTGGTCAAAGAAATATATAATGCATGTGACCTTTTGTCGATTTACTTTCGAAAGTAAAATGGCAAAGGTCCTTTTGAAAATTAGCAAATCCATCAAAGCTTCCCACTCCTGTGGTATTTGTGAAAGGATGGTTTTGTCAGCAGGATGTTTTTTCCCCTTGGAAACAGCCTTTTTGTCATGGTCACATGTAGCTTAGCTTCGTGACCAAATAACAGTGTCGGTGCGCCGCGTCTCCCCTTTGTGATATGATCTTACTTTTAGACTCTCAGTGTTGATGCGTGGTACAAATAGAAATCTCTTGATAATGCTGGGTTGTCTGTGTGTGATTTGAGTCAGCACACGGCCTGAAAGGCCACCGCATCATTTCATCAAGCAACGGTTGCCAGAAGATGTCTGTGCATTGGGGACAGCATGATAATCCATATTCTGGTCTCATACCGGAGATAACGATACTGTCACCTGATCACAGGTTTAGTAGAGACTTTCTGGGACATTTGTCCAGTTAAGAAAAGCAGAAAATGGCTTGCTCTCTCTCTCTCTCTCTCTCTCTCTCTCTCTCTCTCTCTCTCTCTCTCTCTCTCTCTCTCTCTCTCTCTCTCTCACTCCCTCTCACTCATTCACTCACACACACACACGCACGCAAACATATAAGGAATTGAGAATAGTGAAAACAATCTAAGCCAGCTGCTTCATAACATAAACGATGTCCTCCCATATGCGGCTAGCATCAGGAAAGAGAAATTGTATTGATGTCAAATTTGTCTTGCAGCAAGACAGTATCTATCACAAAATAGAGAATATATTATGAGAGATGATTGAGCACTCAAAGGGTGGCGATGTCAGAGATGAGAAGGCTGGCAGCCAACAGAGCAGGGCTTGGGGCTCCAACACCTCTGTACTGCAGTTCACAGCCAAACCATCATTTGTTCCTGGGTCATAACTGAAAAGTCAAAAAATCTGAATGGTGAAACTGATCAATACAGTTTCTATAAATATGTTTTTTTTTATAAACATCGGCACATGTCTGAAAAGATGTTATCAAATCAAAACCATTTCGTTTAAACTATTTTGTGGCCAGCTTGTTAATTAAGCTTAACAGAAGTTCTATACTCAATATGAAATTTAATCAGCATCGTTTTAAAGTACACAAACTACAGTCATATTATAAATTACAAAGAGCAAATGCTAATGTGTTGAATGATTAAGTATTTCATTAACTTTATGTAATGGGTAAGAATTTATAAACGTTCCTTCTAATCGAGACTATTGAGCAATTTATTGCTTTATCCACCAATGCATCATGGGTAAATCATCTCCATATCAGTAAATATTCCCTCAACCATTTTGTGACAGTTGCTGGCATTATGAAACGCATATCACCAAATATATACTAAAAACATATACATATGATAGGAGGTGAAAAAAATGAATATCCACACCGTATCATTAATCATGCAACACACCATTGTTAAGGCATATGAACTAAGATATATGGGATGGTTTCATGGCCATCGTAAGGGCATATGAACTACAATATATGAGTTTCATAGCCAATGTGGTCCATGTGAAATGCAAGACCCCAAGTAAAGCCTTATTAATGTACAAATCAAAATTTGGTTAACTGTGAGAGGAATCTTATGATTTTGGGGGCCCCCATAGGGTTTTAGGATTATTGGATTTTTGGCCTAAAAAAGAGGGATTATTGGATTTTTGGGGTGAAATATCTGGGATTTTTGGATTTTGAGGAAAGTGTTTAGGATTAACAAGGGAGAAGTGTCTATGTCAAAAAAGGTTCTGTTGTAGTTATTAACACAATCAAACATGTGCATATATGTAAACTGAGGCAAGATATGCTTGAGAAGGGAAAATGTAAAGGGGAAATCTACTTGCAGAGCCCACTTGAGCCCACAGAGTTCTCAAATCAAAAACAATGTGTCATAGATAGAGAAAATGTCATCACTGTTTTAGATGATACTAACTATGAATATGTTCCAAAGGATGATATAATTGTTCTGAATGAGGAGGTTTTGATCAATCTTTTGGACCTGATAAAGGATCAGGGTGATACGGAGACACCCAATGAGCAGCAAGAGTTAATTAGTGAGGAATTATCTCAGTTGTCATTTACTAGTGACACAAGGGCCACTAGGCCTAAAAGAGTTTCAAAAAAAAGGAAAGACACAGATTACTTTTTTTTACTAATTTTGAATATGTTCAAAAGGATTGGGTGTCTCCGTATCACTATAACAGTGAGATTACTGTTAATTTCAAACTCTGTGGGCTCAAGTGGACTCTGCAAGTACATTTTGTAATGTGGCATGACCTGTGTGAAACACTAAATATCATGTTATATCATGCATGTTATGTAATTCATTGCCAAATAAATTTGTACTAAATGTAAACATATTTTAGGATTTTTTGTTTTATACTTTTGGATTTTTAGATTTGAGGGGAAAAATATTTAAGGATTTTTGGCTACAAAAGATAAGGATTTTTGGATTTTTAGGTAAAAAAAGGGGGATTATTGGGTTTTTCATACCCCCCCTATGGGGGCCCCATTTTGATTGTCGACGTCCTTCAGATTTTGAATATGTCCTTACTGTGATTATTTTGTTGTTTGGACCTCTTAGCAATGTTTATACACATCTACACACACACACACACACACACACACACACACACTCACACACACATACACACGCACACCCATATATATATCTAAAGTTGATAGCCAGTTGGAATCAGAAAGACTTGCAGCCATGTTTGCCAGCAGGGCCTCGTCAGATAATCTGTCACGAAGCATTAGGCTCAAACAAAACGAATTGCTTAGTGGCAGGGACAAAATCATTAGTGAGGCTTGCCAGGCAACACACAGAGCAGACATTCCCTTCACAATACAAGAACTTTTCAATGCTAGGAAGAAAGGTAGAGACACTGCCACAGGTTCAGATAAGATCACATACAGTATGATCAGCAACGCAGGCACAGCTGGGCAAATGATGATATTAGATCTCATAAATGCCTCATATCAAGCTGGCCAGCTCCCGTCAAAGTGGAAGCTTGTTGACATACAGCCCATCCCCAAGCCCAAAGAACCCACCAAGCCTAGGCCGATCTCGCTCACGAGTTGCATATGCAAAACAATGGAGAGATTAGTACTAAACCGGCTGCTGTATGAACTAGGGCCCTTTCACCACAACATCTTCGGGTACATTAAGGCAGTCAGCACCACCCACAGTATAGCCACACTGCTTTCCATCATCACGACAGGTCAAAGCATTGCCATCTTTTTAGACCTTGAGAAAGCCTTTGAGTTAGCCAGCCCAAAAGCAATTTTAGCCACTTTAGCCAGCAAGGGCATCAAAGGCAAGCTACTTGCCTGGGTTGCTTCCTATCTCACAGGCAGGAAAAGTAGGGTGCGCTATCAGGGAACTTATAGTGCTTATCATGCTCACGAGAACGGCACGCCCCAAGGTGGTGTCCTGTCCCCCACGTTATTCAACCAGGTGTACAGCTGCTTTGCTATGCTGACGACTTGGTATTGACAGTCACAGGTAAGGGATTGACCCTCAAAGCTCAGAACTCGCTAGACATCCTATCTAGAGAATGCACAAACTTAGGGCTCAAAATATCTGCCTCCAAAACAAAAGCAATGTGCATCAAAATGAACACACCCAGCTCACAGCTCCAAATACAGGGCCATGCCCTGGATTGGGTCCCAGTGTATCAGTATTTGGGGGTGTGGATAGATAGCGCCTTTAACATGCACTGTCAGGTCAATTACCTCAAGGAAAGATGCCAAAAGAGACTAGACGTCATGAGAGCCCTTTCTTCCATCAAGATAGGCCCCAAAAGTGAGATTCTCAGACTCTACTATTTAGCCACTACACTTAGCCTAATAGACTATGCCACACCACTGTTAGCATTTGCCTCAGATAGTGCAGTACAGCAGGTTGAGGTCATACAAAACAAAGCCCTCAGGCTCATATTAGGTGCCCCGTTATGGACTAAAACTGAGAATTTACAACTTGAGTCAGGCATCCCAGCTGTCCGAGTTAGAATAGCTCAGACCACAGCATGCTTCTTAGCCAAGGTTATGCACTCCCATGTAGTAACACCTCTTAGGAAAAGTACCAAGATAGCCCTCGGTGATGGTGGCAAAATGCCCTCCAGGAGAAATCACTGGGCCACCAGGGCTGCTTCCCTAGTGCTAGGGTTTAGAGATGGACTAGTATTACACAAAGGTGCAGACACTCCAGCCTCCAACTATGTCATCCCTCCACCCTGGAAGCCACTCCCGTATAGCATTACATACATGCCTATGGCCAGCAAGAAATCAGACCTAGATAGGGCAGACATGCTCAGACAGGCTCATGCATCCATAGATATTGTTCGGCCCCCGGGAGCAACAGTGTACTACACTGATGGCTCAGTTCAGGAAGATGGCAGGTCAGGCTCTGGTTATTGTCAGGAAGGTAGACAGGAATTATGGAGAAATAGTGACAATTGCTCAACCCTGCAGACTGAGCTCATTGCCATTTCATTTGCCCTCCTAGATGCCCTTCACAACAAGACAGGTCCAGTACTAGTAATCACAGACTCACAGTCATCCCTCAAAGCACTAGAGAAAGGTCACCCCTTAGACAATGTTAAGCTCATCACGGGAGTTTATGTTACCCTGTATAAGTTACAATCAGACAATAGGGCTGTTGTGCTACACTGGATCCCCAGTCACATTGGACTTGAGGGTAATGATATGGCAGACGAGGCTGCGAATGCAGGCTCCAAGCTATCCAAGATATCAGCCCATGTCCTCCCCTCTCTTAGCCAGACCAGACGACTTTTTGTCTCTGACTCAAAGGAAAGGCACTATCTCAGGCACAAATACAGTGTACCTGGTTCAGGAACTGCCAGATGGTATGCCATAGCCACTAGATACAAGCCACTCCCCAGACTAGCTGAGAACCACAGATCCCTACAGGTCACCATGCATAGACTTAGACTAGGCTACAAGTGCACTTGGGAATTGTTAGGAGATATGGATAGAGCCTGCGAGCATTGTAGTAGGCCCACCAGTAAACCACTGTGGCACTACCTGCTAGAATGCTTTTACACAATGCCTCTTAGACAATATGACAATAGAGTATATGATGTGGAAGATGGCGCTGACCACACCCAGGCTGCAGCTGAGGTGGTCTATAATGCCTTAAACTTTGTGGATCTGCATTATATCCTGACTCAGTATCCTGTGCCCAGATAGGAACTGGAAAAGATCCCACTAGAACCCATGAAGTAGGCAGCCCGCATGACTGACTGACTGCGGATGGTCAATCAATGGTCACTTAAGAGATCTGGTCACAGTGGCCACTGGCTGATTCCCCGAGGACACATTGACTAATTAAAACGGAAACAAACCTGATCCTACCACTGGCTGCAATGATGGAATGTATGTCCTACATCCCTACATTGACAGCCAGGGTAGATTAACCTAACACATTACTAACACATGCCACCCATAATAGTGAAAATGCCTGGCCTGGGTCACAGATTGCCGGCTTTGGTTTCACAAGAATGACCAACAGCGGTTGCAGAGATATTCAGTGTATATCCTGCCCATAGTCGGCTTTCAGTGCCCCAAATCGGGCCATTTGCACCTATAATCACACACCACCCACCCCATAGCAATTTCAAATAAACTATAATTAGGCATTTATACACATAATAAGATGGAACACATAATATAAATCTTCTGAATTATTCTGTCATCCAAAAGCAAACAAAACAAGTGTAAACAAAAAAGGTTCACTTTTGCCTATGGACACCCCACTGGGTAAAATGCAATTCTCACTACTTTTTAATCAAAATTTCTACATAACTTCTCATATATGCAACCCACACACAAAGTCTGAACACAACATAAAACCACCTCTAAACTCACTATGGGTAGGTCCCCCTTTGACAATGCCTGGTTAAATTGTCCCCCAGCAAGGTTATTGCTCGCCCGCTCGGATTGGGCGTAAAACGTCGTGGTCCCGTGTATCTGACCCTATCCCAGAGCACGTTAAAGAACCCAGTAGCACTTATCGAAAAGAGTAGGGGGAACCCGGTGCGAATGGTCTCTGAAAAAAACCTTTCAGTTAACCAACTCACAACAACAATAGTCCATTTGTCAATAGCAATAATCAATGACCAAATTTAACAATACATGATTGCAATTCACAGCAATCACACTGCAGGGCCGCCTCTCCAGGCTACGGCCCTCTTGCAATTTAATATTGCATAGATTTCATTCATTCATCGATAGCCAGTTTTGTTGTGTATATGTATATATGTATATATTAAATATATATAGATGAAGTGAATATCAATTGTCAAGCTTTTGTTTGCTTTCATTCTTTTCCTGACAAATAGGCACAAAATAAGCACACTCCCACTGTGTCACTTGCTGACATATGAGAGGGACCCATGCCTACATTAACTATTTCTAGGTAAGATTGGGATGTTGCATTAATGTTTCTAATCTTTCTTTTAACGACATACTTTCAGTGCGTAAAATGAACGGGCTGACGACAAGTCCAAGACCTACATTAGCAGCGTCTACAACGACTCCATCACCCACCCCTCTACCACTGATGAGCAACAATACATACAGCTAGCGCCGTCTGCTGGCTAATGTCTCGCTGATCCACAGTCTGCCTTCCATCATCAATCAATCATCCCATTCCATTACCACACATCAAGACATCTTAGCCCAAGATCACATCTTAATCACACCGCTTCCATATAAGGACCTGGGTAACTACGGTGGCGACACCTAGGAGCAGGGCAGCAAGAGGACATGATTCTTGCGTGTTGCTCAGCAGTTGGAGAGGGCTCTAACGTGGCGCCATCTAGGACCAGGGCACCAGATATCAGGATTCTTACTCCATTTCTGGTGCTATCTTATTTAAAGGATGAAACTGATTTCATTACTGAGACAATTTTGGCATATTGGCTCCTTGACAGGACCGTTTATGGACAAGGAATTTTAAGCATTCAAATTTCCAAGTTCCACATTGGTGCCACCTTGAGTATTGAACAGCAGATATCGAGAAATATAAAGTAGTAATTCTTGTTCACTGTGACGTGTCATTTGCAATGGACTAGGGTCAAATGATGAGAGTGCCATCAAGCGCCATTGAAGATAATGAGAACAACTTTAACGAGTTTGTAATTTTCAAAGAAATACATAGTTTCTTGATCAAAAGATGGATCCAGTTTGGTTTACCTATTTTTCACACTTATGGTTCGATCGTTGTAAGTTGTAAAATACATTGGGGAAATAAAGACATTATTTTTATTTTTTTTTGTAATACAATACATTGGGACTATTTCTAATTGTATGGCTTGATATATTCATATTTATATTAAACGAAACATAATATATGTCATCGTCATATCATACCAAATATCCAAATCTGTAAATAAAGTTAAATCATTTACATAGGTCTGAATATTGGCAATGTCACATACGACAAACTCTCCAAACATTTTCTTTTATTTCCTTGGTATAATGTTCAGAGGATTGATCACTAAATGATAATAACATAAGTTTAACTCCAAATTGATTAAATCATCAACGTTTATTTTGATGAGAAACACACCATTATTTGGTTTGTTTTGTAAGTATCGATTTAATTTTGTCTTGAGCTATAATAAATACAATTTCCACGAAATAATAAAGGAGGTTCAATACAATGGAATTCTTAAGTTATATGAAACTGCTATGCATAAAGTTATAGATCTGATATTGATCACACACAAAGCCTAATCCAACCTATTAAGTGGTATAGTCCTAATAATAGGTTGATGTGTATGCATTATGGCGAGTGGTAAGCGGTGTTATACATATGTTATATATGCAATGCTATTGAAAGCTGATGTGTGATATCAAGATAATAATATCAAACATCTCTTGTCACGTTTTGTGTCCAAGCCTTGGAGATCGATTCACTCACGGGGCATACTCGGAAAGACAAGGAAGTATGTGTGAAAGTGATGGTCAATAAATCGGCAACTGACAAACCCAATATATGCTGAATTCACACACTTCCATGGTGTTTGTCTTGGAAGTTTGTTCACATCCTAATCGGTCAGCTAATCTTAAGTGGATTGCTTGTTCAGACTGCCACAGTGGTGATATTCATGATGGTTTTGACCAGGAATAACTCAATTTAAAATTCCTAATGTTATGTTAAACAATTTAATGTTATCCATTAAAGAGAGATATCATCTTTACATTACTAGTATTCAATGAGTAACTCAATCAGTCTCAAAATGTTATGAAAAATAATGAGCTACTACCACTTTGTATAAATTATGCCGCTCGTTACAGAAAGTTATGTTGGAGTCAAAATATACTAATATGCTGGATATCATGGATGACAAACTCAATCTGTCAATTATTTAGATGTAATGAGTAGCCAACCTTACATGTGAATCATTCAATGTTCATTGATGTATCCATACAATCTATCAATCTATTTTTTTGCATTAAATAACTCTATATGTTGATTTTAAGATATTAGATATCAAAGTGATAGAGCATGTAAACGCAAATTATATTTTCTATGGAAAGAGAGAATGAGATATGTAAGGTATAGTACTGCTGATATACTGTCATCAATATGAGTCTGGTCTCATTGGATGACAATAAAGGTCTTTGGGTCGTGGTATGAGGCAGATCTATATATATAGTGAAACACAATGACAAGAAGTTTTAAAAGATGAAATCTTGACAGAAATAAGAGTGTCAAACATGAAACTTGCAGGAGATAATATTAACTTAACCATTTATAAACGTGCTTCCATATTGTCGGGTATGAAATTCAACTATCCCAGCTCCGGCTTATCAGTGTTAATCCATTTATAATCACAACTGAAGCCCCGGATAATCATATCATAGCCTTGAATACTTTTCATGGGCCGGTCAGGTGGAGATTGCACAATCAATATCACAAATGATGCACAATAATTGATTTTGGCAATATTAAACCTTGGTACAAATATGGTTGCAGTTCTAGCTGTATATATGTGTATATATGTTTCACCAAGAGCACATATCATTGCTTTTACACAGGTTTTACACGTGTTTATTATAGATGGTTAATTCGCTGTCATGAAAGTTAATTTAGATTGGGTAAAACTGTATTTATTCCACTGATGCATAAATGCTCATTGGGTATACTATGTCTTTGTCAGAAGAATTAAAAACGTCTGTTATTAGGAATTCGATGCTGTTATTAGGCAAATTGTTGGAGGGCTATGACATCATCATTGCAGTATCATTCACAATATCCAAATGAAAAAAAAAACATAATGAAACAGTGAAATATATAAAGATCTCTAGACATACAATAGACATACAATGTTATGACCATATCAAATTAAGTCACAATGCATTAACATTGTGACATCATAGAATTACTTTGATTATGGACCTAAGTCATGTACTTATGCTAAGAATAGATAATTATTGTTTAAACAGCCATTCCTTTTTTATAAAAAGAGACTGGTTGTCAAGATTAGACCGAACGACTAGCTTATTTATATGAATGAATAATCTGTATTGCATGCCATTCTAAAACAATGCTTTCGATACAAGAATTACTAAATTATATGTTTCATATATGTATTGGTCTAATACTGGTTTTTACTATTTTCGAATAATTGTCAACAGTAATTTCAAGCCCTGTTTGTAAATTAACAACTTGACGTTATTTTTTATATCAATCCATATCTTCACATGATTTTATAAAATGTTTATAGATGTTTTAATTCACGGCACAATGAGATATAATGTGTTAGGCCCAAAGAGATGTTGAGCCATTCTTCTAGCGGCTTACAGTCGCCATGTTTTTAGTCATGACGTGTTATTATTCTCTTTAGAGAAAAACCAAACAGTGAATGGAAAGTATTGGTATGGAACCAGCAAGATAATTAATTAGGGCATAGCGGCGAAAGCATTCGCGCACATTGTGTAAGCGTTAGCCAAGTTGTGAAAGCACAAAAAACATGGTGGCCGGAAGTTGGTCTGAAAAATGTCTCAAAATCTCTGGGGAGCCCAACACGTAGTGGCTTTTAGAGCTTGGCAATCCCTATCACAATATTCTGGTTCCGGTCTAAAGACTTTTTTCCCAATGGTATTTTCTTTTAAGAGAATAATACGCAATGGCTAACAGATGTCAATTTAAAAGTAATGTAGAAAGTCGTCAATTATGCAAAGTTTGTTGTTTGACAAACAGTATAGATGCACTTGAGAGTTTTGTTTGTGAAAGGAATAATCATATTTTGTGATATATAAAAATATATAAATAAAATAAAATGCTAATGATTTCAACGAATCCCATACCTCATTTCATCATTATTTTGTGCAATACGTTGTATGCAAATATTGGTAAGTGATTCAATAATTTTTTTTCCGTTTCTTCTCAATATGAGTAAGTTTTTCCTGGTGTCAAATTAAACAAATATTGAAATTCTTAATAAATGCACATCATCCCAGAGATAATTATTCCCTTAATTATCTCCACTCTGCATTCAACAAGGTAAACTAATGTTGTTACGAGTCAGGTGTAAAACGCAGGACTTTTTTTCGAAAGTAATATAAGATAAACAAGGAATATGAAATGTCAATATTTTTTCCTAGACCTTTCCAAAGACTATTTGGAAGTTTATGTGGCCCAAAAAATATACATACACACAAACACACATATATATAATCAACAGCGATTCCTACCCAATATTAGCATGGCTTATGTTAAATAACATATATGTGGCATAATTCATCATGCCACATACAGAATACGTGACCAATATGTAAGCACAGGGTAATACATGGTCTCATTCGTTTTCAAGATATAAAATATTTGTGGACTTAATCTAATTTTAATTGTATACAACAAAATTATAAAGAATATTGTGATATTAACCAAGGTTACTATGATCATATCACTTATGCAAAGGTTTCTATGTCAAACTTAACACGGAAATGATGAAATTGTCATAATAACAATTATGTTATATCAGACAAGATAAGATCTTCCATCTTTAGCTATGAGTTAGGATAAGAACAGATCTTGAATGCCTCAAAACGCCTAAAAATAATCATTTTGAATTTAATGAGATGTATTGTATCCCAAAATCATAAAATAAATATTCTATTTCTGATTACATAAATTTCCAACTTTGGAACTTCCATCTACATAATTATTCAAATATATTTAATTTATTTATAGGACTAAGTTTTCAATAATCTCATTGAAATATTTCGGTATAAACTGAGTTTAAAAAATAATAATTTTTTTTAATTTTTATTTTTTTATGTTCTGAAGGAGATATTTATCAGTCATCTCTGTTCATATTTATTGGTTAAAAAGAGGTTAAAAAAAATATGGCCAATGTGACACACTACAAGATTAGTTTATAGATATTACTGTAATATAAACAGTGAATAGATCTGTAAATATATTTGACGCTTTTGGAAAGTCATGGTCTGAATGATTATGGTCTGCATGGTGAATCAATATATAATTCCTTCTATGACATAAATATGAGGTTGCTAGTTGAAACAGAAAAACATGGATCTCAGACACAATTATCACCAACACATATATTGTCAGTCACCATAAAATGTTAGATCGAACGCCATATAATGTAAATTTGCCTGCCTAGATTTAATGATATCAATTTTGAAAACAAGGGAAAGATTTCACACAAAGTATTTTTTTTTTCACATAGATTATTTCACCCCAACGGCAAATAGTCCGATTAATTCATCTATAAAATTGTGTGATTTGATGGAGATATATCTACATGAACAAGGAAGAAATTTCCCCTGACCTACAGATGTTATTTAATTTATGAACAGATAAGATACATGTAGAATGTTCAAATAAAACGTTGATTAGGGCACAATTTCAAATAGCACAAGTGATAATATAGTTTTAATTATCTGTATATACCTAGATATTTGTAAGAAATTTTCGCACAATTATATTTCATGTTTGTGAATAGTTTTTAGATAAAAAATGAAAATAACTGTGACTGTACAGTACAAGAATATGTATATAATGATAGTGCCATTAGCAATAAAGATTTTGTATTGAGAAGAGAGTTGTGTTTTGTTTCATGGAAAATTTAAGCAAGAACTTTGAAACTCGTCCATCTTTTTTAATGTTTTGACAATGCTATTAAAATAATATATCTGTTTATAACCCAGGATCGACATCCCTTTTGAAGCATAGAGGAATGGTTTATTTTGTCAATACTGTGACAACAGTTTCTGATTTTTATATTTATTATATTTATAGCAATGAATATTATCATGCTTTATGGATATTCATCATGTCATATGACAGAGGGCTGGGGTGCTGAAGGGGTTCCCGGGGGTGAATCAAATCAAAAATGTTATTCATGATTAAGATTTTTGTCAGGTTTATTATCAACTTGTCTGTGATTCCTAGAGAAAAAACCATGCGAGCCCATAAACGGTTTCTCATGGATATAATTGCCAGATTAAAACCCGTAAGATGTCACCACTATTCAGGTGAACCATTTCCGCTTGGAGAATGACGTCATATTGGGGAATACCATTTCTAAAATCATCAAAACTTGAGTGCAAACATTCTCATGTAAGTACACTTATTCGTTTAATCAAAGAGACGTGTTAATTTGTTTGGTTTATGGTCTAAGTACAAACAACAAGTTTGCATTGGCGAAAATAATGCATTATGTCATAATCAATCAGTGAACATTGAACGGCAGCTGAATGACTTGAAATTTAAAATGTCATTGTGGTTGTCGAAGTGTCCCAGGGATAGGTGAGGGAAATCCTGGCACCAGTAGTAGCAGTCACAGTTGCCCCAAACTATAGATATTGCAATAACTACAAGAAATAATAAAGTAATTATAGTGGATTTTGAAAAGGTACATTGTACATCTTTTTTCACAAAATATCCTTTGAGAAGGTTAGTTGACTCTGAATGCCAAACTAATTAATGCTGAAATGAAAAAGTAGAAAGTGGGTAATTTTATTGACAAGAAGGCACAATCGAACAGGTTACGGTCAAACAGGGGGACAGTCGAACAGAGGAATGGTCAAAACAGCCAGTCATTACACATCCACTCACCCTGTGACATACAATTTGTTTTAAAATCATGTTGATGGCATTATATTTAATACTGTTGAGCACACTGCACCGAGCGACAGTCTTCAATCTATGAAGTTCAGCTCGTATATGGAAGAAGAAGAAGACTTCCACTATATTGCATGTTTAATTCAATTCAATTCGTAATTCTTCAACATATAGATTACAATTTATATTCAGAGACCCTTATGGAACATATATTGATTATGAAATGAGGGAAATATATATATGTAAGTGCACACACAAGGTAGAAATATAAGACAATATTGTCACAGTTGGCATCAGGCATAAGCATATAGCATACATACAGTTGTTACGCCAGTGTGTCCACTAAGTGGAACTATATCATGTGGTGCTTTTGGCAGTATTACATATATTATGGTATTTATATATATATATATATATATATATATATATATATATATATATATATATATATATATATATATATATATATATATATATATATACATCATTCAAGTAATGACAAGTACAATTGTTGATCTCATAAGAAACCATTAAATTTTTCAACATTGCCTGACATGCATACGCATCACTAAGATTTGAAAGAATCTGAATCTTCAACTCTCTATCTACCTCTGTATATGGAAATATCTGACTAGCACTAAAATATTGAGACACACTGAGAAGGAATCTCATTGCATCATTTTATGGCTTTTGTTATATCCTCTCTGTTGAGTTTTAGTCATCACTACATATTGTAGAGTGGCTCCTTTTTGGCTTGCTTTTATATCAAGCAATCATTACTCTCAACATGGTAGGCAATACTACTGCTAATATTACATGAACAATAAACCAAGCTGTAGTTGTCTGTTTTCTTCTCCTGTTTTGTGATTTATATTCTAGAGGCTTGTTATCTTTATGTCACACTCTTCATTTCGAGTTTACTCAAAAAAGGTGATCAGGAATTTAAAGCTTTGAAACATTCAGATAAACGTAAAAATCTCATTAATTTTGACTCTTCAAGAATAAAATGGTGTATATTTCAGGAGTTGGCTGGTGAAGAATGAAATCAGCGAGTGTGACAGGATGAGATGACAAGCCTCTTTCAGACTCTGGGGACCAGGAATAGAAATAATTTCTCTATCATTAATCAAGGGATTTAAATCTCAGCAATTAACAATATAAACTAGTCAGTGACAAAACCATGACGTCTGTTAATAGTGACGAGTGGTTTAAAGCAATAAGTGATGGAGATGTTGCTTTGATTAAGATGATGATAGATTCAGGCATGGACATTAATGTGAAGACTGCAGATGATGAGCAGTATTCAGGGTTGATGCAGGCCGTGCTGCTGCAGCAGCAGGAGGTGGCAGAGTTACTGCTGCAGGAAGGGGTCGGGGCCAACTCTGGGGACAACTGGGTCGCTCTCCACTGGGTGGTGCGAGACAGCCATGTTGATCTTGTCAGAATTTTGCTGAGGTATGGCAGTAACCCAAATACACCTGATGCTGATTACAACCAGGTGACGCCACTGATGAGGGCTGCCTTTAGAGGCAATACGGACATCACCAGGCTTCTGATAGAGCACGGGGCAAGCATAGATGAGGTGGACACTCTGGGCAACACAGCGCTGATGATCGCTCTTAAGGAAGGGCATTTTAATGGACCCTTGTCTCTTCTACTTGAGCATGGTGCAGACCCTACCATAGTATCAGCAGTCTCACGGGAATGTGCCTTAGAGAAAGCAGCTAAAGAGGGCAAAGTGCCACTTCATGTCCTCCAGCAAATCTGCCACCAGGTGGAGCTAAATAATCAAAAGCTGAATCCACCTCAAGATCATGTTGACACAAAGTTGAGACGTATTTATACAAGAGCCGTGGACAAGTCATTTCGATTTCGACAGACTGAGAAGATGATGTGGCTTCTGGAAAATAAAGCACGATTTGTAGACGATCAGACCTATAAACAGCTGCTCACGAGTCTGGTGCATTCCATAGGCATGTCCACACCAACATTCGAAGCTGTCAAATATGTCGTGAGTAAAACTAGCGTGGAGAATGTGCACACTTTACTATGTCAGGATTATCTGCTGGAAAGTCGGTGTCCAAACACCCTCAAAGTGTTGGTTTTAGCTGCAACTGATCCCCTCAAAACCTCTATTCACGGTGACTTTGGAATCTCGCAAAACAAGATGTCTCTCATTTTTAAGCACCAGTGCGACCAGGTGGCGACACTGTATATACAGGCAAATATCGTGAAAGACGTGGCAAGAAATGCAGAGGGTGGTCGCAGCTTTAATATATTCACACTAGCAGTCATGCATGGACGAATCTATGATATTGCAAATGCCCTAATCGCATACGGCTGTGATGTTCAGGGAGAGAGAGATAACCTACAGTTTATGCTGGCCGACTCCTTTCGACGCGGAGAGCACATGTCCCACGAGTTGCACTTCTGGCTGCAGGATGTGACCATGAACCCCCTGTCTCTATCCTTCCTCAGCCGTATCGCAATAAGGAGAGTCCTAGGCCTGCATCTCCTGCACCGAGTCGACCGCCTATCCCTCCCAGCCTCACTCAGAGACTTTGTCATGATGAGAGAATTTCCTCTTGCAGTGTGGTGAACATGAACTTTAATGTTAATTAATCTCTTATTATTTGCTGGTCAATAGGGAGATATATATATTTACTGCTCCCAGCCAAGATTCTGTAAAGAAAAGAAGCATCGTTTTTTGCACAAAATCTGAGTGTCACAAAATATGACTATTATTCAGGGAAATAATGCCTGATGGTTTTTACAAGTGTGCAGTGACAAACGTCCATCACCACCTTACTATCTGTGATATTATCATGATCCTGAAAATTCTGAATTGATTGTAATTGAATATTTTCTGTTTACAGTTGGGTCTTGATTATGAACATATGTGCAGGGTTTGAAGTAACAATTCAAATATTGTTTGCTGTTAGTCCATTTTAATCAGTAAAATAATTCAAAATATGAGAAAAATACTATACACTAAATACCCTGAATATGTGTATATTCTATTATATATTTAACATATATTTCACTTGTCATTGAGTACAAGAATTTAGATTTTCAAAGGGTAGATATTTACCAAATCAATTTAATGTGTATTACATATTCTATTATATATTCTTGTTTATTTCAAGGTTTTGTATTTATTTAACTCTTTGTTTGATTTTACAGTGTTGTTTTTCATAAAACTGTGCAAGTTCATTATATTGTTGTATCAAGTATTACCTTGAGCAGGGAAGATCACATCTAACATAAATAAATATTGTAATCATAGGCAGATCGCTGCCTTGTTGAGCTTTATAAATTCACTCCAGAACTGGTCACACAAATCTAATCATTAAAAAAAGAAACCAATAGGATAACTCTCAATTAGCCTATGGTTAAAAATGGTATTTAAAGAGGAATAATTTGTAAAAGAAACTGGTCAGAACAATTCTTTTGTTTTGCAATAGCCAATGAACAGAGCTTCAATTTTTTTGAAGGACTCAATTGAGTGAATTGTTTCTCCTTAGATATGTAGATACCTGAAACATCCAGTGCCTCATTCTGGTAATCTTAATAAAGCCTCAGGCTGAGACTTTTGGAGATAAAAGGTGTGTGGTGATGGAGTCCACAGCCATATCAGATCCATTTTGTTTGTCATATCATATGTCAGATCCATTTTGTTTGTCATATTATATGTCTGTTCTTGACCTGAAAAATGCTGAAGATGATCCTTTTGTTGAGAAATTTGCAGTTATTTGCTTTTTTTGGATTGGACAATAGGTCATGTGTTATCAATACTGAACCCAATTTTTTGCAATATATAAGTAATTTTTATAATAGTGCAAAACATGTCAATGTTTGAAAGTAATTGGAGAAGAGTGTTAAAACTGATTATTCATCAAGAAAAAAACACCCTCATTGTGAGCAGTATCTTTATAATGGTAGTCATTAATCAATTTATAATATTATACAATGGTCTGCACAAGATACGATTTGTTTTACTTGACACTTTCTTGGCCATTTTATCTCAAAGATTTCAGCCATTGTTAATACTGAGCTTTATTTTATTCATTTTACACAATTCTCTTTTCTGTATTACTGTTTTTCTCATATCTGATTTATATGTTATGGAGGCTTTTAATTTTAATTTAACCATAATTTAAATTGAGGAGATACCTTTTTGTTTAATTTAAGTAATTACTTAACTAAGCTTGACTACCTTCCTTCAAAGACGAGGACTGAGAGATCGAACAGGCCCATTAATATTCATATTAGCAAAGGACACATGAGTATAAAAGCCATACAAAGGGTGTGGGTCGGGTGAGGAGACAGGATGAGATAGCAGACAGGTTAATTATCACATTTGCTGAGAACAATATGCTATGCCAGATGCAGTTGGTGACAATTAGGCCTATTTGATCTGAGAGCAATAATAGTAGTTATTTTGCTCTCAGATTTGATTAAACCTTTCAGGAAGTCACAGAGCTCACAGGCAATTTTACAGAGATTGGGGGTATGTTTAAATGATATGTGGCCACAAAACTAATACAAACAAGCTATCTCACTGAAATCAACCAATTGTCATATGGTCATATGGTCAACTATGGTTATTGTGTTTTACTGAAGGTGCCAAGTTCTTGCTGTACTCTTGTGACCACATAGTGGTCAATTGACATTTGTTCTCAAGTCAGTAAGTGATTGTGAGTTAGTTAGTGATTGGGAAAGTCAGTGACTTTGATAAATTACTTGAATAATTGTAAGATTAAGAAGTATGCAAACAATGTACAATTTTGAATGCTGCTATTCCAGTCCTTGTATGGACTCATACAGCATTAAAAAGTTTCATTAGTGATGGAAACAGTCTAGTAATTACAAGGAATCTTCAGAAAATTGTCCACCCACAAGTTAATTTTCACAGCAGATTGTTAATTTACAAAATAATGTTATAAATTTAAAATGGTCCAAAATGAAAATTAATGCATGGGTGCTGGTCCTCCGTCTACAGACGGATTTCCGTCAAAATTTAAAATCCGTGAACGGAAAATCCGTCAAATCGAATCGATTCCTCCGTAAAAAAAATAATTTCGTGTTATCAAAATTGCACAAATCGACCCAAAACATCAAAAATTCAGTCGTTCGCGGATTTTGATTGGCTAATATTTTGACGACTCGGCTACCCACACCAATCGCTTTTCGGTTAAGTTTGCGAGGCTCGCTTTTCGCCGAAAATGTTCCGTCAAAAAAAAAATTCTCACCAGCACCCATGTTAATGTCTGTGAAAAGTCAAAATGAAAATGGTGATAAAAGTTTTAATACTCCAATTTCTCAATGATAAATTTGTTTTTATCCTTGAAATATTTCCAAACTACTTCTTCTTGAGGTCATTCAGCCAAACACATTGTGTCTTTTTAGCTCTGCTGACGTCTTGAAGTGGCAGAGCTTTAGGAGTGGGGAAAATGTCTGTCTATCCGTCTGTCAACATTTCTTTAAAAATTTTCTTCTCCAAAACTTCCAGTTATATATGTTTCATATTTTATATAGAGATAGCTATAAAAGTGAAGATTCACATTGACACATTGACCTTGAAATCAAAATTTCTGTACATGCTGAATTTCAACCATTAGAAGTCAATAAAAAGTCCTTCATATCTGTTATATATCAAGAGTATGTTTTAAAATCTTCTCCAAAACTACAAGTAATATATGTTTCATATTTTATACAGAGGTAGATTCATTGTAAACCTACCATAATGGCTTTTAAACAGGCAAAGTCAAACATCTCTTTTTCAATAATGTCACCCATGACTACATTTAGCCATACATACTGCATGTAGGACATATATGGTCACATTTGTTCATAACCACCATGATGTGTGTGTGTGTGTGTGTGTGTGTGTGTGTGTGTGCATGACCTTGCATATTCAACATATGCACATTCATGTAAGCTAAAGATTGCACTGTGAGGCAACTTGAGTAAATGATGTGTTCAGAAATATTTTTTATAATGTGAGGATATTATATATGGTTCTATACAAACACGGATTTTAATCATTTAAAAGACCAACAAAAATATGAGAACAAATCATGTACAGAAAAGGCTGGTGGACATTCAGTTCATCCTGCAGATAGAGAAGGGGGCTCCTTGAGGGGATTTATATGTGATGAAGAAACAGGATCTCCATTACAATGCAGTAACCCTCCCATTAAGAGAGGGCAGAAAAGTCTTGACAGATTTATGGGATTTTTATGGCCGAAATATCACAATGTCACGTCAAAAGTCTCCAGTGGTATCGTAGTATACACATTGGGCTCGACTGTACATGCAATGTCTCAACCATTAGAAGTGAACAAAAAGTACTTCATATCTTTTATATATCAAGACTAAGTTTTAAAATCTTCTCCTCCAAAACTAGGAGTAATATTTGTTTAATATTTTATCCAGAGGTAGATTGAGAGTTGAAGATTCAGATTCCTTCAAATTTCAGTGATGTCACCATTGACCTTAGTGCAGTGACTATGAGGTCACAAATTTTGTATAGAGCATATCTCAGCAACCACTTATAAGAAGAAATGAAAACTTTGTATACAGAAATGTCTTATGTCATAGCTGTGCCTCTTCATACTTTTTTAGTCATGTGACCTTTGACCTTGACATTTTGACCTTGAATTCAAAATTTGTATTCATGCAACATCTCAGCTATTAAAAGTGAATAAAAAGTAGTTCATATCTGTTATATATCAACACTATGTCACACACCATATACATTTTTTAGAGATTTGACCTTTGACCTTGATACTGTGACCTTGACCTTTATATTGTGCAGTTCATACATCATGAACGATGAACTGAAGATACTTAATATTGGGCATGCATGGCAAACACAAATTGTTGTCAATGTTCACCAAAAGATTTTGACCTGCATCAGACATTATGTCCGACATTCAGCCCGCCAACATCAGAAATTTATCTTCAACATTAAACATTTCAATGCATATGCCCTTGAGTCAATTGTCACAAGTTAAGGTTGGACTGGAACCCTGTCGTAGTTTTGATTTTGTAACAGCAAAGAATAAGGTAGGCAACCAGAGAAATGAAAGTCTGAAGCACCCAGTTTTTCTTAAGAGGTGCATAATTACTGTGCATATCCTATAAATGGGTGAAAAGCGACTGGCCTGGCCTGTAGAGCGTGCAGAACGTTTGCTAGTTACACAGTTCATGTGTTTTCATCCAAGTCAACGGAGCTTTCAACCCACCGGGTTATGATTTACTTGAGTCTAGATATTTTCTCCTTGTTAAATCCATCACTTTCATAGATTGTTCAAAGATGATTAATTCTTGTGGTGATCATTACCTACTGTCAGGTAAAGATATATTTTTAACAAAAAGCATATCAGGAACACCAAATTGACATTTGCCATATATTCCAAGGTTTCTCCCTACATCAGTCGGGACACTTTACTGGGACCAAAATGTAATTAAATAATATATCATTGTAGTATTTCTTAATTTCCTTTATAATTGTACTTGTTGTGATTTGATTTTTTTTTATAAATACTGATAATAGTTGTAAATTAATTCAGAACAGCTGCTGTGATAAAATAGTGAAAACTGGTAATTTGTGTTAGCTTTTTTCTTATGTGTCTTGTTTATGAGTGCCCTCTGGTGACATATTCTGTAGGCACAACTCTTTCATGGTGAAACTGAGCAAATATTGGAAAATGTTGCCCCTTGTTCAGAGATCACATGTCACCCAGCTATTGATATTTGTTAAGAAAATTAAAGCTTATTTCATCATCAAAGTATGGGAATCATCATCAAAGAATGGAAATCATTTTGCTACAGTAAATATTTGCATAACTTTCTCATTATTATCCCAAAATAGATAATCTTATTCAGCAGCCAGAACGTAAAAGGATAAAAAAACTCTGCAATATACAGAATTTAACTGGAAATAAATTTACAAAAACAATTCAGGATATTAATTATGGTTGGTCACCTGAGTGAAACAGATAAATGTGAAATGTAGAGCCTATGAAGGAATAAAATTTTTGTCCTTTGGAATAATATAATTTTATTTTCAAAATTTTAATTTCAGGGCATGTATGGAGGGCCTAAAGGAGCACCTGCTTCATAAACAAACAGAACCAGTGGTGTTTCGTAACAAGATTTCCACATGGCCAGCGTCATCATGGACCCCACAGACTGTTTCTGATATGTTTAAAGATGACATCTTTAAATTTAGAATTGGACCAAAATTTACTGAGAGTAAGAGAGGACTGCATATCATTCAGTGCTTTCTCTGGCACATCATATGATTCATCTACATTGATTAATGTCATACAAGTCAAGATATCAATGCTGCCTTCACAATATCTAAATTGTCAGGCATTTGAAATAAAGCATCCAAATTCTTATTTAATTTTGGTGTGATGATATTTGTCAGCACTGTTAAGAAATGTTAAACCAAATTATTAATTAATGGATAGCAAAATTGTCAGTTAAGTTAATGCCTTTTGAAAAAAAGAGCAATTCATTAAAGTGGATTATAATCAATTGCAGATGTTCTGTGGGAAGCAGATTGTTGCTATCAGGAAAGCAGTGTTAATGAGTTCTTACATTGGACACAAGGTGGCACTGACTCGTCACATGATCAGGAAGGGCCTCTAGCAGCTTACACACCCGAAAAGCACTGGTGTTACTGCGACTACAAATACATGAAAGATCACTTTGAGCAGAAACATCTAAAGGTTTGTAATGCAATCGTGTATGATGCTACTTGGCAATATGTGCAGAATGATTCAATAAACATACATCAGTCACATTTTAATACTGAGAAATTGAAATGTTCAATAAAACAAACTTCAAAAGCTGCAAAAATGCATTTATGAGCCCTTTTAACATAACCGTGTATTAGTTCCCACCACCTGAGCAGTGCAGGAGCTATGGTAGCGGGCTTAGTCCATAGATCATGTGTTTGTGTGACATTCTTCTATATCTTATTAACTCTTTGAGATAAAGGCTCCAAATTTTATCCCATGTGCATCCAATGAAGGCCTAATTATGATTACCTTAATTATGACCTTGATTTGTTTTTCAAGGTCACAGGCTTCAAATTGTTATTGGAAAACATCACCATTTTGCTATTTCTGACATGGGGCGAAATTGTTACCACATGTGCATCCCATGAAGGCCTAAATAATATGACATTAACTATGACCTTAACTTGTTTTTCATGATCACAAACAATTTTTTACCAAAACCCTTGATATTGGTTATATGTTATCACCTGTTTTAGTTACAAAATGTCTCCCATACATTTACCTACATCGCCCCATGAAGGCCAACATTTGATATATCAAACATGACCTTGACCTTTATTTCAAAGGTCACAGACTTCAAAATGTCCCCAACTACATTTGCTATGTCTTACCACTTGTATTATTCCTGAAAAAGTTCAGGTGATGAGAATATTTCAATCCTCTTTTTGTACTGTAATTCCATTGTTATATGGGAATCCTACAGATTGATTGATCTTCTCTGCATCACCGTGGGAAGCTTCGAGCAGCTCTGTTTAAGAATGCTGCTTGTTATGGTAAAATTTGTTATCTCCAAACCTCTGAAAATATGATATCAGAGAAGAGACAGTCTTATTATTTGGAAGCAGACAGTATAATTATGACATATTTTACTTTGAAAGATATGAGAGAACTTAAATCAAATACAGTGAGCATAGGCCTGTCTGGTCCCTGCACATGTAGGTGAATGTAAATTCTTTTGATTAAGTGTGCTGTCCTTTTCATCATAGCTGATGCAGTGAGAAATATCTTGTTATTCTATCTGTATGTCGAAATCGATCTTCATCTGTAAAACTCCTGTGTGGATTTTTGAGCAATTTGTAGGCATGATACAGTATTGCCAGGAGATGAATTATACTTCATTTTTTGTCAGGCTTGCTCACTATGATTCAATTCAGTTTTTTATTTGTCAAGAGATGAACTATATTTCATTTGGTTAAAAGTCTAATGGCAAACAGACACCTGGAACATTGAGTGCTGCATTCTGTTAATTATTGCTTATGTATGTATTAATTTAATTGATGATGTATGTATTAATATAAATATAAATATATCCTGTATTTCCTCTATTTGGCCATGCTTGTGTGACCAGTTGAATCACATCTAGGATGAACAGGGCGCAATGAATGCACTTTATGATATTATTGGATCACGTTTATTATGCATGATCAAAAAGCTGTCTGGCTCAAATTGGTGGTGATGATCATTTCAGGCGGTGGATTGGTCAGTGTTTGGCTTTGATGGCAGAGATGGGGAGGAGAGCACTTTTTGGCTTGGAAGTCCTGGAGCCAATACTCCGTGTCATTATGACACATATGGATGTAACTTGGTGGCCCAGATTTCTGGGAGGTTTGTATAAATATATATGTACCCTTTTGTTACAACACATTCTGATGTAACCTGGACTGAGAGCCCAGACCTGTCATTAATATAAATAATATCATTATGGATAGATAGTTATTTGGTGGCCAAGACAGGTATTTTGTAGTTTAGATACCGGTAGTTATTTGGTGGCTTAGACAATTATTTGATGGCTTAAATAGATATTAGCTTAAATAATATTTGATCACTTAGATAGTTATTTGACAGCTTAAATAGTATTTGATCACTTGGATAGTTATTTGGTGGCTTAGATAGTTATTTAGTGGCTTAGATAGTTATTTGATGGCTTAAATAGTTATATAATGGCTCTGGTAGTTATTCGGTGGCTGAGATAGTTATTTAGTGGCTTAGGTAGTTATATAGTGGCTCTGGTAGTTATTTGGTGGCTGAGATAGTTATTTAGTGGCTTAGATAGTTATTTGGTGGCTTAGGTAGTTATATAGTGGCTCTGGTAGTTATATGGTGGCTTAGATAATTATTTGGTAGCCCAGACAGTTATTTAGTAACTTAGATAATTATTTAGTGGCTTAGATAGTTATTTAGTAACTTAGATAATTATTTAGTGGCTTAGATAATTATTTAGTGGCTTAGATAGTTATTTAGTGGCTTAGATAGTTATTTAGTGGCTTAGATAGTTATTTAGTGGCTTAGATAGTTATTTAGTGGCTTAGATAATTATATGGTAGCTCAAATAGTTATTTGTGGCTTAGGTTTGATGGGAGGGAGAAACACATAACATTTCTTCATGATACATAAAGTACAAACCAATGCCACAAATAATACAATAATTAGAGCCAAACTATGCAAATCTTTTATGAAACTAAAATATAATTTTCATATAAGTCGTTTTGTGATTTATGTTTAGGAAACGCTGGGTGTTATTTCCACCTGATCAGAGTGCATACTTGTACCCGACCAGAGTGCCCTATGAGGAGTCCTCAGTGTTCAGTCAAGTCAACATTAAAAATCCACAGTTTGACAAACACCCAATGTTTAAGGTACAGATATTTTTCACAACTATTATGATGCCTGACAAATATATGTGTAGTGTTCCATATTAGAGCTTTTGGAGGTCAGTATTTGTGTAATATACCGGTAAGTAGGAATCAGTTTAACAACATATAGTATAGGTAAGTAGGAATCAGTTTAACAACATATAGTACAGGTAAGTAGGAATCAGTTTAACAACATATAGTATAGGTAAGTAGGAATCAGTTTAACAACATATAGTACAGGTAAGTAGGAATCAGTTTAACAACATATAGTATAGGTAAGTAGGAATCAGTTTAACAACATATAGTACAGGTAAGTAGGAATCAGTTTAACAACATATAGTACAGGTAAGTAGGAATCAGTTTAACAACATATAGTACAGGTAAGTAGGAATCAGTTTAACAACATATAGTACAGGTAAGTAGGAATCAGTTTAACAACATATAGTACAGGTAAGTAGGAATCAGTTTAACAACATATAGTACAGGTAAGTAGGAATCAGTTTAACAACATATAGTACAGGTAAGTAGGAATCAGTTTAACAACATATAGTACAGGTAAGTAGGAATCAGTTTAACAACATATAGTACAGGTAAGTAGGAATCAGTTTAACAACATATAGTACAGGTAAGTAGGAATTAGTTTAACAACATATAGTACAGGTAAGTAGGAATCAGTTTAACAACATATAGTACAGGTAAGTAGGAATCAGTTTAACAACATATAGTACAGGTAAGTAGGAATCAGTTTAACAACATATAGTACAGGTAAGTAGGAATCAGTTTAACAACATATAGTACAGGGATTTTGTTAGAAGGGAAACTTGAGACAATGGCTTACTAAAGTCACATATGTCTCATTCTGATCCATGCCTGAGGAGACAAGGGACCCATCTGAGTCTTATCATAATTTGTTGTGTTATTCAAGTACTTTCACACTCACCAGTTTTCTTGGAAATTGCTAAAGCAAAGAATAGTGATTGGTGGTTATACATTGTCTGATCTAAAGGCCTTTAATACCCTTACAAAATTGTCTCATTTAAATTTGAAATGTCTTATCGCTTTTAATCTAAAAGGAGACAAAAGTCACATCAATGTTTTTTTTTTATCAAAATCTCTGCTTATACAATTGATTGGAAACTTTAACACCTGTAGTATCTATGATATTATGTGCCCAGACCTCTAATGTGATAGTCCTTTCTTGCTTATGTAACATTGATATAATTGTATAATGATATAGTCTTCAATTATGGTTTCAATTATATTTCCTGCAAGTAGTTTGTGCGAAAATCTACTTTTCACCCAAATGCACTTTTAGAGTTTAAACCGTGATAACCAGGGGTGGGAGAGCTCTGAACAGTTCTGGACTAAAATTACAGCAAATCTGGATGGTATGATGTCAAGCTCAAAATTTACAAGAATTAGTTACAGTTGAGTGTATATCAGTGTTGATTATGATTGTGTAAATTTTATAGTATATCTTTTACATTTTTAGGGTAATATTTGTGCCCCCAAGTCTGGATTACTCCTCATAATATAGTCTTAATATGGGGCACCTTCCTGTGTTTGAAATGGGAAGAAATCTCATTAAAATTCAGTTTCAGGTGATCATATTGTAACTGATAAGCGTATTATTTCTCCCAGAATGTGGATATAAAAGTTTATATATATATTTCAAATAAAGAAAGTACAGCAATGCTCACATTTCACCCGGATAGGTTGAGATTTAATGTACAGCTCTGTTGCGAGCGTCCAGAATGATGCGATCTAGAGTCCAGCTCTCTTGTGAGTGTCCAGAATGATGCGACTTAGAATCCAGCTCTCTTGTGAGTGTCCAGAATGATGCGACTTAGAGTCCAGCTCTCTTGTGAGTGTCCAGAATGATGCGACTTAGAGTCCAGCTCTCTTGTGAGTGTCCAGAATGATGCGACTTAGAGTCCAGCTCTCTTGTGAGTGTCCAGAATGATGCGACTTAGAGTCCAGCTCTCTTGTGAGTGTCCAGAATGATGCGACTTAGAGTTCAGCTCTCTTGTGAGTGCATGAATGATGTGATCTAGAGTCCAGCTCTCTTGTGAGTGTCCAGAATGATGCGACTTAAGAGTCCAGCTCTCTTGTGAGTGTCCAGAATGATGCGACTTAAGAGTCCAGCTCTCTTGTGAGTGTCCAGAATGATGCGACTTAGAGTCCAGCTCTCTTGTGAGTGTCCAGAATGATGTGATCTATCCGGATTGGTTCAGATTTACTGCCCAGAACGGTTCAGAGCTTTCCCACCCCTGTAAGGGGAAGTATGCCTCTGCTCTTTCCATAGCCACGCCTCTGATGTGACATTTTATTTATTTTTTTAAGTTGAATTTTGATGGAACATTTAACTCAAATGCTGAGATGTTTGAAGCCACAACTACTTGGGAAATTCAATATAAAACCTAGGGGGCTGCCAGAACTTCCAGGAGAGGATTTTGAAAGGGGAAATATCCTTTATGGGGAAATATGTCCTACACATGCCCATCCCTTACATTCACTCAGAGATCAATATGCTGTAGATGCTTAATTCTGATATCTCATCTGGTAATCTGAGTCATATCCAATGTAATGAACAATATTCTTATTTTTTTTAAAGATTGATGGTTTGCATTTTTGCTTGCATCTCAGCTTGCATCTTGTCAAATGACATTTTATGTTAACCGGTTTGCTTTCTGAAAAGATATCCATTCTGACTTATCAAGATCCCCAACCTTGGGCATAAAATTCTTTAAAATGACCTTTAAATCATAATTATTCTGCCCATTTCTCAAGCTTCAGATTCTCTTTCGTAATTATGGGATGGGTTGTTTCAGCTAGATAAGCTAGATATTTTAATCAGTAAGATGTGATATGAATAGGATAAGATATGAATCCAATACAGGAATACACCTTAGACACCTGAAACATCCAGTGTCTCATTCTGGTAATCCAAATATAGCCTCAGTATAAGACTTCTGTGGAAAAATGATGTTGAAATAGACATTGTTCTAAACCTGCAAAGCTTTGTAAATACTAAAATATCCATTTATTAAGCAATTTGCAAACATTTTCAGATATTTTGTATCAAACATAACAATGGAAGGGTCATAAACAGCTCTTAGACCAATGCCCAAGATAAAAGATTCACAGGTGTAAAGAGTGATACCTAATTTTCCATAATATGTCTCTCTCTCATCATATTGCTCTGAGTGCAGTTACATGAAATCAAGCTCAATCATGATGATCAAATTATACTGCAACTTATTGCATACTAATGTGGTGCAAATGGTGTCGAGATCATTAATCTGATTCTCAATTAATAGCAGATACAACAAAACACATATAATGAGACTCTTTGCAGTGCTTTTATCCATAAAATAATTGTTTTTTTTTGCTACAGAAAGTGGCAAGAGACACTGACCATAATAGTGTGTTGACAATTTAAAAGCCAGTGAACATTTTTCATATTTGACACATCTTTTCTAGCTCTGAACACACCGACCTTGTAAAACAAACCTTAATAATCAGATTCTCCTAAAATTATACATGTATAATTATTAATTATATATATTTACATTATATTTATCAGTTGGGGTCTACTCAAGTATAATGTCACAATGGGTTGTTCACATCTAGAATAATAATGATAAATAGATCTTGATATTATATTATATCTTGATATTATATTGTTTGTTTGTGTGTGTATATATACATATATACATATGCATTGAATGTTTCAGCATTGTAAGCCGTATATGGTAATATTGAAGCCAGGGGAGGTACTCTTTGTCCCTAGACAATGGTGGCACTATGTGGAGTCCCTAGACACAAGCATATCCATTAATACATGGATAGAACTGGTAAGGAAGCAGCCATCTGATATACCTCTTAGGTAACTGATATGCATAGCACCGGTAGTTATTTCTGATGAGATAACAGACAAATTGCAAAATTCAAGCTCAAATATAATGTGGATTTATATTATTAATTGAAAGGGATTTTGTGGTTAATTTTGAAAGAAATCTGAACTACATGATTTCCCTGGGTATGTTATCATACACCTTGATTAATGGTCTCAATTAGTTAACCATACTCAGAAAATGATAAAAATGTTTCATGAATGGCTGACAATTTGTTTGTAATTATCGCAAAAGTAAGAAAAAAAAAACCACATGGGAATTATACGGCCTTTATGAAATGATGTTGATTTAAAGTGCATACAAATAGGTGACAGTTGGCTTGTGACCAATTTGCACCTGACACTGAAAGAAGATACAGGAAAACTCTAAATGCTAGTTCCAAGCCCAAATTAATAAGAGTTTGCAAGTTTTCTAAGTAATTAAACTACCTTATGATTAATCAACAACTACTGCACATGCCCTTTATCAGCCAGATTCTTAAATAACGATTTATCCTCAACAAGAAATGTTGCCCCCAAAAGAAATATATATAATGGCTTCTGTCTTGTTGTGACATAGGTTACATGTGAATATTTATGTCTTTGAAAATGATAATGGCTTGGAATAGCTTTTTGTGATGATAATGGTGTTATAAAACAAGTTTTTTCACATTTTAAGCGTTTGCAAAATTGTAGTTAAATAAAGGTAAAAGGCGTCATTTATATCAGGCTGATTCCAGACATTGTTTGTTTGATAATAATTTGCCGGGATTCAAACCAAGATTTCCTGGGTCTCAAGGCAAATACTCTACCAATTAAGCTATATCAGACAGGAAGTAGATATAATAACATGACGAAAAATAATGAGACGGTTTACGGTGCTTTTAACCTTGAAATAATTGTTTTTCTTCAGGATGGGGACAGTAGAATACGAGTGGAAGAAGCTGTCTCTCGTATCCTGGTCACATCCCTGATGAAACAATATGGACCTACGGATCACAGCCGCTGGCTCAACCCCACAGAGGTCAATGCTACTTTAACTTATTAGAATATATAAGAAAATGTGCAATAATGATATCTCCATACATATGCATTGTTATTGGTCAGCTTGATTATTGAAGTGTTATGATTTAATATGGAAATGTCATTTAATCTGCATCATTAGGATGCTGAAAGAAACATGAAATGTGACCCGAAATGTGACCAGTGTTTCTGCTGAAAATGGTAACTGAAATCAATTCTCACTGCTTGAGTTTCAACATTTGTGGTCCATCAGGTGTCTCTGGTGTCATGTACAATACATGCTGGGATAGGTTTGTAGACATGATAGCTGATAGGATGACTACCATTCTGTAATCTGTGATGAGAAAACATTGATATTATGGCAACAAATGTACATTCAGAAATAAAAACTAATTAGTTTTGGAATCTTGAGAAGAATAAAAAGACAGTTATCAGCATAATAAACTGATTAAAATGAAATGAAATGACATACAATGGCAATGTTTGCTACTATTTAAGTGTATTTGTCTACAAAGTTCCCCCATGTGTGAGGTTTTTAAACACCAGATGGCAGCATAGCCCACTTGAGCAATGA
Organism: Amphiduros pacificus; assembly: GCA_949316495.1. NCBI lineage: Eukaryota > Metazoa > Annelida > Polychaeta > Phyllodocida > Hesionidae > Amphiduros > Amphiduros pacificus. Next base: position 54,014,547 of record OX439002.1, on the reverse strand, counting down.
GAATTATTATGCATTAATATTCTCAGGTAACTTTGAAACCTCAGTATATGAGTAGGTTATGAGTGCAAGGTATTTGATTGTACTAATTATGATTGGCTGAAAGCCAAAATTAATGCTCATTAAAATTGATATTTATCTTGGGTTACACTCTGGCTCTGTATAAACTCTTATTTCAAACTTTCAAATGTGATTTCATGATTTGAAACCTTGAAGGAAATGGGAAGATATTTTGAGGTTATTAAGAAAATTAATAAGTTCATTTTTCACATAAATACATAACACTTACTTGGAATAGATTGTAATATGTAAAATATCTATGTAAGTTCAGTGTCACATTTCCCAAAAGTCGTAGGAGTTGCTCATCATTAATTATTTCCTGGCTTATTTTGTAAAACTAGTTTTTTAATTATTGGATGATATTCATTTGCAGGTACTCACTCCAGAGAGAGATATCATATATCTACAGGCAGCACTTCAGGAGGTAGCCAATAGTAAGAAATCATTTTTTGAGGAGGATGAAACTCCAGGTTCTCCCAGGGCCAAACATGTCAAGGTCAAGGTCAATTGTGAGGAGGATAAAACTCCAGATTCTCCCAAGGGGGTACATGTCAAGGTCAAGGTCAATTGTGAGGAGGATAAAACTCCAGATTCTCCCAAGGGGGTACATGTCAAGGTCAAGGTCAATTGTGAGGAGGATAAAACTCCAGTTTCGCCCAAGGCCAAACATGTCAAGGTCAAGGCCAAGTGTGAGGAGGATGAAACTCCAGATTCTCCCAGGGCCAAACATGCCAAGATTGAACTCCATCATCCAGAAGACTCTGGTTGCCATACAGTGATTACAGGCTCAACTAAGGTCACCTCAATACCGTTGACAGAATATTTGATGATGATCAAAAAAGACATTGATGTATATGACCGATTGAAGCAAGATGGAAAATCACAACATATGTCTGCATTATGTGAATCGCAAGTTAAAAAAGACAACAAGAAGTCATCAAGCTCGGCTTGGGGTGAGGATGTAGTGGCACAGTGCGCTCCTGCTGAATCTGATCTGACAAGCAGTTTTACTGGGATAGACAGCCTAGATATATATAGTGTGCTTAAATGTGTCACAAATCCAGAAGTGGTTGCTCTTATATGTAAACTGCTGACCACACACAATAAATCAGATGAAACCTATTTGTTGTATTGTCATGATATCCTGTTTAATGTATTGTCATTATATCATCTGGTTACTTTCATTTACCTACCACTTTTTTGAAAGAATGAGTCATGCGCCTTTAGTAATTTTTGCAAAATGACGACTGCAAGATTGAAATAATTTTAATGTTTGTACGTCAGAGATCACTCAAATTATTTTGATCTTATATTGAAATAAAAAAATTCATCAAGTCACTACCAAAACTAATTTTCAGAAACCACACAATATTCTAGCTATGCTTGCATAATCTTTTGCAGTGATGGGAAATTTTCTGTCATTTGATCTTCTTTGATACTACTGGTCAGAGTTCTTTGCTATTAGTAGGATAAATGTATTTTCAGGTGACCAATTTTTTCTTTTTACCATTAGGCTCGGAATCTTTTCCATTTTGTTATGATTTTTCAAAAATATAAAAGCTATGACTGTCATTTTGAATAACATGTCGATAATTGCCAATGAATATTGAGATAACAAATTAGGGCCAAATTCAATGTGACATGCATTTTGATTGGTCCAAACTATCACCTGCTAAAGTCTGCTCTTGGAAAGCATTCGAAGGATCATTTAGGAAGTAATTTCCCACAAATGTTCACAAACATTTAAAAAGTAGTGATCAGCATAGCACTAAGGCCATTGACCTATGTTTTTAGATTACAAAAACGTTCAGTAAAAATATGTGCAGAATAGTCCTTTTTAATCTTCCATTTTTATTACAATTGTACAGGTACAACCATGGTTAGAATGCTATTAAATATTATAGTATTAAGGCATAATTGAATTAGGGTCAAGAAAATATTTGATATATCGTAGTCCTATACCTTGTATAAATATACACACATGGGCAAAATTTAATATTTTTAGTTTCAGATTGTTTTATATTTAGTGGATTGAAACCTTGCTTTTAATGACTCGCACATTTTTGCTTAAAGGATATTCCCCAAACAACAAATTATTTAATTCATTTGGTTATCTGGTTGCCAGCCTAGATATTTGCTCAATTTCAATAATGGAAGAGCAATTTGCATGTTACCAGAAAGAAATATTGTCCTGGATTTAAAATACTGTATTTTTACAGTTTCTTTCTGTTAGTCCTAAGACAAGCTGGGTTCTTCACAGCTGTCTCGTCTCATGTTTTATAGACATGTGAATGCGAAATAAACTTTGTCGCATATTGAGTAGACAGTGTAAAAAGTAGAAACCTGACAATTCTCAAGAGTAAGTGAGCAGGGCACATGGTTTATTTCACTCAGAAGCAAAATTCTAAATTTAAATGTCTAAATTCAAAGCCATAATGAAATTGACTGTGGCAATATGGGGTTTATAATCCACCTGAGATTTCAATTTTTGAGATCATATTGGAATCCGTTTCTATGGCATTGGTGGGGTATATTATCAGAGATAGCTCTCAAATATTGATATCTTAATGGAATCCGTTTCTATGGCATTGGTAGGTTATATAATTAGACATAACTCTCAAATATTGAGATCATAATGGAATCCGTTTCTATGGCATTGGTGGGGTATATTATCAGAGATAGCTCTCGAATATTGATATCATAATGGAATCCGTTTCTATGGCATTGGTAGGGTATATTATCAGAGATAGCTCTCGAATATTGATATCATAATGAAATCCGTTTCTATGGCATTGGTAGGTTATATAATTAGACATAACTCTCAAATATTGAGATCATAATGGAATCCGTTTCTATGGCATTGGTAGGTTATATAATTAGACATAACTCTTGAATATTGATATCTTAATGGAATCCGTTTCTATGGCATTGGTAGGTTATATAATTAGACATAACTCAAATATTGAGATTATAATGGAATCCGTTTCTATGGCATTGGTGGGGTATATTATCAGACATAACTCTCGAATATTGAGATTATAATGGAATCCGTTTCTATGGCATTGGTAGGTTATATAATTAGACATAACTCTCGAATATTGATATCTTAATGGAATCCGTTTCTATGGCATTGGTAGGTTATATAATTAGACATAACTCTCGAATATTGAGATCATAATGGAATCCGTTTCTATGGCATTGGTGGGTATATATTATCAGAGATAGCTCTCGAATATTGAGATCATAATGGATTCCGTTTCTATGGCATTGGTGGGGTATATTATCAGACATAACTCTCGAATATTGATATCACAATGGAATCCGTTTCTATGGCATTGGTAGGTTATAATATCAGACTCTCAAATATTGAGTTCATAATGAAATCCTCTATTTGTGGAGTATATAATCAGAGATAACTCTCAAATATTGAGATCATAATGGAATCCTCTATGGCTGGTGCGTTTATCAAATATACTTATTAAGTGATACCTTTTTACCTATCAAAAATAAGATGTTTGAAGATAATATATAATTTTAGTAAATATTATTGGTAGGAATGTACGTTTTTGGATAATTTATTCCCTCTCTTACCCATACCTCCTCCAGATAACTTCCTCAAGATCTTTGAAATGACTACTTTCAACATCATGGTCATTTTAATCCTTTAGTATTGTAGAGTATACAATCAGGTCATATAGATATCACACGTGGTAGGATAGCCATGGAGGTGAATATATGATTAAATAAAAATATAACCAAAGCATCAGCATAACAATTGAATTATTCATATCAATGCTGATGGAAATGGATATCCAATTTAATATAAATTAGTTAACACCAATTATATCACCTCGCATCTTAATATAAATCTTTAGTTAAGCGTTTGCTTTGTGTAAGGAAATACCAAATTTTGTTTTCAGAAACGTTTTAACCCTTTAATGATTATTTGTTTGCTTAGAAATCACTGACTGTGAATGATGAGTCAATACAATTCAGTAATCATTGACATGGCTCATACCATATCATTAGCTTTTTGTTTCCAATTACACACTATATATCATCTTACAATTTATCCCATCTTATCATAGATCCAAATTTAAAGACAACGCTGCAATCTATAAAACCTTACACTCAGAAAAGCGGAAGTTTAATTTAAAGAATTGCAAAGCGTTAAGACTAATACTTTTCTTCTTTTTTCCTCTCCAGCCTACTAAAATCGAAACACTACATCCAAGTTTATCCAGGAAGATAGCAGGTAGAAATATGGGTTTGTGTGTCTCTTTGTCTTGGCATGCTTATACACGCACCTGCAGGACCAAGAACACCTGTGTTCATCGCCTATGCCTGTATACGATGTGATGACAGCCTGGCGCTGCTCGTGGTCAGTGTCATTGATATATGCCATTACTACTGAATATATTTAAAACACCTTTTGACTGTGTGACCTGATGGGAAATGAATTTGTGTGACCTGATGGGAAATGAATTTAAGAACACCTATGTGGAAACACCAATGTGGAAAGGACCCAACACTGGGAATGAGGTGAAGTCTATTTATAGAAGCAGAATCTGCAGGTAAGGTTTCTTTACTGACAGGGCACATTTGAAGACATGGACAGAATATAATGCTGAATGCTGCAGGTGAAATAATCAACTGTTTTACAGGTCGAGCTGCAGGAGGTGTTGGGTATTGTTTAGGATAAATGACAAGCTTTTCTCTTTTATCGTTATATTTTATGTAAGATAGAACAAAAGAACAAAATATCATGATCGTGTTAACAGGAAAGAGTATTATCTACCTGTCTACAGGAAATAGATAATACCACAATCACAGGTTAGAGATGATTCCACTAAGATGATTCCACAAAGATGGTCATATTTAAAGATGATTCCACAAAATGGTCATATTTAAAGATGATTCCACAAAGATGGTCATATTTAAAGATGATTCCACATAGATGGTCATAGTTAGAGATGATTCCACAAAGATGGTCATAGAGATAATTCCACAAAAATGATCACAGTTAGGGACGATTCCACAAAAATGATTACAGTAAGAGATGATTCCACAAAAATGATCACAGTAAGAGATGATTCCACAAAAATGATCACAGTAAGAGATGATTCCACAAAAATGATCACAGTTAGAGATGATTCCACAAAAATGGTCACAGCTATGATGAATAATATCTAGTGATATATTGCACTCTCCCCGTGTTTATGAATTTATTAATTATGTTCTACTCTATAAAAGGCTGATTTAATTTCATACGACTTATTATATTACATTGCTGGGCTATGTTAGTGGAGTATATATACAGTTATCGAGGACAAGTGGGGCTGATATCGATCCAGGCATCTATGAAAAGTGCTCAACCTTTGACAGGAACATATTTAACATTTACCTACATCTTTATGTTAGTCCCTCTATTTGTATGGTGACAACGTTATTCTATAATATGACAGCAAATGTAGGCAACATCAAAATTTAGCTGAAACATGATCTTCCAAACAATACAATTGTATCATTGGTAATATGACCATAAGCAGTTTTACTTGCAGTTAATATGACCATAAGCAGTTTTACTTGCTTTACCATTATAAAAAAACACAATCAAAAGCGTAAAGAACGTGTATGTATCAAGATATATAATATATATATATATATATATTGATCTCAGATTATGCAATTATGTTGTAATCAGCTATTCAAATAAACACACAATAGAACGTTTCCTCTGAGAAAATACCTTTTCAAGTGTGAATTATGTCGACGTCTAGTGCCCACTTCCGGTACAAATATGTTGACCCTACACCTAGCTTACTTGGATTGTATGTACTCTTTGCCTTGCTTTTATGTCATCGTGAAGATTTCCAATCATATTTCTTTTGTTCTTTTTCCTTTAGAATTACAATAAGATCATTCTAAATCCTTAAAATCTTTTTTTTTCACAATTTATTTAAAGGAAAATTGTTTGGGAATGTAGAGCTAGAATATATCAACAAAGAGAACAGTTCAACAAATAAATTACCTTTTTAACACGATCCTATTGATGTAAATCTTTGTATAACCTTCATATATTCAGTCATTTGTGGCTTTGCAAGCTGATAGATTGATACTGATTGCTTAGATACTGTAGGACTCCAGTCATACAGAGCAGAAACATGAACCTGCACATCTTCAATATGATAAATGGAACGTTTTATTGGTTATAATAGGATGATACATGTATACTTTTGAAATATTTCCAAACTGGCTACAAAAGATTTTGTATTGATATGTAATACATTGACAGGGACATATTCACAAACCTCATTGTCAAACCAAACTGTTTAGCTATGATTGAATACACCATATTATTAGACAAAAGGAGAGAACCTCAGGTGCCAAACGGTGGTGGGGATTCACAGTCAGATATACATGTCGCAGGTATAGGTGACAATCGTCAGGTGGCATTGTAAATGTACCTGTATTGACATAGGTATAAGCTGAGAATGTTTTTTTGTTGTTGTTTTTTTGTGTTTAACATGTTTTAATGGATCAATAAATAATATGATGCGATGATTTGGGAATGCAAAGATCTTTTGCAATTTGACTTACACACATTATTAGGATTTGTATAAATTCATGATAAATGATAAGAATGGGTTTTCCTTGATCTCAGTCATTTGTCTGTATTTGTCATTACCTTGCGTAAATTAACGGCATGGCAATTCTTGCACCACATTTTCTTGATCAAATGTTTCAAATTAACTTAATATTAATTTGATATTTAAAAGGAATTAAAGGATATAATCAATACAAACCTAGGATAGCACAACATTTTTGGAAATTGTAAATCTTATATTTTTGCCTTCTTCCAAGATCTCGCTCATAAAGTTGAAATTTGTGTTCCATGAGAGATAGAAGAAGTCCGTGATTGTGGCATGATCGAAGCACCCTATGAATGAGACTATTCTCTAGAAAGTTTACAAATTGTCATGCTCCCTGTCATGCTCCCTGTCATGCTCCCTGTCATGCTCCCTGTCATGCTCCCTGTCATGCTCCCTGTTGCTCAATTACTGAAGATATTTGCAAAGAACCACAAGGCATTGGAGCACCCAGCTGAGCACAGGATTAAAAAAAATATTCTGTGAGGCATTGCTCATTTGCATAGTTTCTCCCCAACATGTCATTGACTTGCATCTGATTTTTAAACAAGTGCTCTTAGATTTAGTTAAAATATCAATTAATGCAAGACTGGGATGAGTATTGACACAATGAATTTCGGGATTTGATGGAAGAGAACAGAAATGTTTACATTTTAAGATAATGAAAGTAAAACAAAACAACTTCATACATAAATTAAAAATCTTCTCAACCACCATGGTTGTGATTTTAGTTTTCATGCATGAAGTAAATTATGACAGAAAGGAGAATTAAAATGACATAATCAAACAATTCCGGCACAGAGGCCCCCCATGAATTATAAGTCATAGGCAAATAATGCTAGCTTCCAATTTGTACTCTTAATCAATCCTTCAACTCATGCAAAGGTGCTATATTATATGTTTGTGGCCAATACATTTCAGTTAATATTCGTTTTGTGAGCTTCGCCTAAATGTTCTATCAAATTATGAATAAATGATTTTTATCTGCACCAAGGCGGAATAATACATTTTACATGACGCTTATGGCATTGTGAACGGCTTTGAATACAAATCACTGAGCAGTAGTTTTATAGGGTCTGATGACATCTAAATGATGAATGAGCAATGCAGTTATTTGAGTGTCGATGTAGGTCATTGGCTACTTCTACTGTCCACATAGTCAGCTTGTCACACATCAGAAAACATATTTTTTAACTATGCGCAGCGTAACGTCTATTGTGAGGGTTGGGGGGGGGGGTGAGAAATGTTCTGTTACTCTGTCTGTCCATCAACTTTGATGTTCTCCTCTGAAACTACTGATTGGACTATTTTCTATTTTCTATAAGGCCATTTATTATGACCTTTGAAAAAAACAACAATAGCATGACAATTAATAGCCAATGAGAATCGAGATAACAAATTCAATCTGTAACATGCATTTTGATTGGCTGAAACTATCGTCTACTCAAGTCTGCTCATTGAGAGGATGAGATATACATTTATGAAGCAATTTACAGGCATTTCCAGAACTGTTCACACAAAAAAAAGAATGACCAGCATTGGCCTTAGGCCATTGCCTATGTTTTTTTGTGAATATTTCATGTGGATTGTATCCGTAAAAGGTAAGGTTAAGAACATTGCCTTCCGACAATAAATAACAAGTAGACATATGAGGAAGAGATATTAATGTTATGAGTGTCATTTCCATGTCCTAAATGTTGACAGTCCATGCTTTGCAAATCTCTATGTTGTCCATGACGCAAACACATTATCCAACCAAATATTGCATGTATGGCCCGAACATGGTGAAAGACTGGTGGAAATGTACAGCTACAATGATGATAAATGACAAATGATATAGATTGGACGATGTCATAATTGTTATGTTATGTGTTTTGAGTATTTGTATGAGCAGTGATGCCTATATTTGCAGCCACCATTCCAGCCACAATGAGGACGTAGTGTGACACTATATTCATTAACTCAGTGGTGTGTGACACCAGGCCGGTATAGATATGAACAGAAAGGGAGAATATAATGTGAGCGAGGCAATATTGAAGCAACAGTCAGTATCTGAGGACAGCGGGCAGGACAATACTGCAGTGGAACTCCGGACCGCCGCCAACCAGGACTGCTTAAAAGATAATCCCCTCACTGATGATAAAGGACACACCCCTAGCACCAGTAGACAAGGCTCCACTGACTCAGATGAAAGAGGGAAAGCGACAGAAGTCTTATCAGAGAAGACAAAAGAGGTTGATAACAAAGTAAGAATGACTTCGACAGATGAGAGGGTGCTGAATATAACAGATGAAGGCAAAAAGGTCATATTGCCTGGCCTTCGACCAATCATAGATGAGGGCCTGATAGCTTCCTTGAGAGATACCATAAGCACACTAGATGGCACTCTGAAAGCACATGTCAAAGTTCTCAAGGGGATACTTAAAGAAAGCAAAACAACAAAGGTTACTACCGGAGCAGGCAAAGAAGACCAGGACAAATGTGTACAGTTGCAGCCAGAAGAAAAGGTAAGCATTAATAGTATATATATATATATATATATATATATATATATATATATATATATATATATATATATATATATATATATATATATATATATATATATATATATATATATATATATATATATATATATATATATATATATATATATATATATGAGAGACAACATTCAGGCTTGGCCAATCACAACCAGTAATTTGTTGAATTATGTCTTGTAGTGAGTGTGGGTGCCATTATAAAGTATGTCTGGTCAACATTACAATAGCAATGTATAATGTGACACGCAAACAGAGGCTTAATGTCCAGTATACATTGACCTGACAGTGGTGAAACTGTGTGAGAGTGTAAAAATATCAGACTAAAGAATTATACTATCCCATGGTGTATAGACCACGCACATTACATAATGTCATACACAGTATACACAGTATGAGAAAGCATATTCGACAGGACTGTCATACCATGTCAATGTGTGCAAATACACTTAAGGTTTTGACTTTACAGGTTATTACCAAGTTATGATTAGATTAATCTTTTGGAATATTTATAATGTTGCCAACAACATTGTCAAAATGTATATTTTTGCTCAGGGAAAATGATACATTATTCAGCTTTAATAGACACTATGATGTCAGTGAATCTGAACCACAACATATCTTAGTTACAAGGGAAATGAATTGATTGCAGAACAGCATCAATAATCAACAGTTTTATCCAGATACTGACCTGGCATGAAACATACCAACACTGAGTTCATGAAATGGCACTAGTCACAAATGTCCTTGTCTAACGTAACATTGCAATACCTGTTTTATCAGTGGCTGCCCATGTGCATCCATGCTTTAAATCAGATGGACCTTATTTGAACAATATCTCATCTTTGGCATTATACTGAGTAAGGACACTAGAACATACTTTATCTAATACCCACCCAACCCACACACACACACACACACACACACACACAGACACACACACACACACACTCACACACACACACCCACACACACACAAACACACACCCACACACACACTCACATAAACCCCCCCCCCACACACACACACACACATACACAAACATACTCACACACACACCTGATTCCAGGTTATAACTTGGTGTAATTCAATTTGGATGATATTTCTGCAGGGAAACAAAGAATTATGACTTGGGGAATTCCAATTTTAAAAAAAACTCTCATTACTACCAATGTAAAGCAGAGTAGGCCACTGGATCTTGCTTTCATAGAAATAAAAGAAATAGATAGAGATCAACATCTTGATTTACAAGCCTACAGTTCATATAATTGATATGTCGCATGTCAAGTCTGCATTAATTTTATAAAGGCTGGCTAAAAACCATTGATTGTGGTGTCCAAGCATGACGTGATGTAAAGTACTGATCTGTGATTGGCTGGAGACACATATTTGGGCAGTAGAGGAAACAATTCTCACTTTAGTAATCTAGTTGGTGTAGGCAGAATTGGGCCTTGTGACAACAAACTAGTCTCTTAAAGCATGTCTTACTAGCATAGCGGGGATGACGGAAATTCCTTCTCCCCCCCTCCTAAATCAATTCCAGTTATTATCTAATTCAGCTCTCTATAATTGTTTCACTTCATTGTATATCCGTCTTAATTATTTCATCAGCAGTATTATCTTACATGTTATATATATATATATATATATATGTGTATGTGTGTATGTATGCATATATATATATATATATATATATATATATATATATATATATATATATATATATATATATATATATATATATATATATATATATATATATATATATATATACATATATATATATGCATGTCTTATATATATATATATATATATATATATATATATAACATGTAAGATAATACTGCTGATGAAATAATTAAGACGGATATACAATGAAGTGAAACAATTATAGAGAGCTGAATTAGATAATATATATATATATATATATATATATATATATATATATATATATATATATATATATATATATATATATATATATATATATATATATATATATATATATATACTTATATTACGACAAACAATCTTGTAGATTACAGAGCATTTTTAAAATATCTTTTTCTAAATGCTTTATCATCAATTTCACGAAAGTGAGCAATGACATTTCACTAGAATAACATAGTGGAGGAGGTGTGGCGGTAAAATGTTTACACAAAAATGTCAATGCAATTCATTTTTGGAGGGTTGAGGTTATTGATTGCACTTACACTACAACACTGTACTTGTTTTCATGACCTTGAGTACACCAGCACAATGAAGGCCATGTAGTCATGGAAATGAAAAGAGTGAAGCAGTTTAATCAAGTATGATCAATAACCTTGCCTCCCGAAATTGCATTGCTTTTCTTGTGTAAACATTTTGATGGTACACAAGCCAGACACCAAACCTCCAAAAACTGTTTATGTCTGGCCAAGGAAGAAGTTAATCTTGTCTACAATGATATTCTAAACATTAATTAAGTTTGAAATTAAAATGAGATGAAGTTTTCTGCATAATATCATATGTTTAATCATATTTTGAAAACCTTAATCTCTTTGTTAAAAAAATAATGTGAATCAGGTATATTTTTCTACTTGTCGCTCAGAAAATCAACATAACTTTCATTATTTTATTGCCATAGGTCTGCCCATATTGCCCCTCACAAAATTGTTAATGAATTTTCGAATTTAGATTTGCGATTGAGTCCATCAAACGGACTTGAGTAGAATATGCGCAAAAATCTACTTTTTCGTTAATAAGCTTTTTATATTAAAATTCTGACATAATCTTCTCTTACATTTATCAGCATTTTTAAAGTGTGCACGGTACATGGTGACAAAGAGATCATCTTTTAATTATGACCAAGAGAGAGACAATTCAGATGTTTGTTCAAGTTTTCATTCTGTTCTTTAACGAGGAAACATGATTGTCGCTCTGTAACATTTATCCTTTAAATTGCATTAAATGTATCTCAAAAACAAAATATTTGTCAATACAATGTAATCTAAGTACCATTTATAAAAACACAAAGCAAATAATATTGGTTAAATGTTTAATTGAAATTATTTCATAAATCATAGAAAGTACAGTTTTCAATTTAGCGTCACCTTCAAGAGCACTTCAACCCATGCCATCGTGTTTGCAACTGGTGCCGGTCTGATATCATTCAATATATTTGATAACAATATGTATTTCTTTATCGTCCTCTGTCTATAAAAGTCAAGAAATGATCTTTTTGATGTTGAGTAATTCACCGAATAGTAATATGCAGCTATTTAATATATTTATAAATAATGAAAAATATATGAGGTATTAAGATATGAACGTTAAAACTAGATAATCGTAAATATGTAGCAATATGAATTTGCAACAAATATATTGAGAACCGTTCTATATATCTATGGATATGCAATGTAATATAGCATAATATAATTTGGCATTCTTGCAGGTTTTAGTTTTTGTTGTAGTTGGTCTGAAATAATTGCCTGCCTGAAACGTTACACCTCCATTATATAATCATATTCAACATAATCTGGCTGGCTAGATTAATGTTGAATGGTTGTCATATTCGTTGACATTATCTAATGTTTTGCTAAATGTCCTTGAACAACTGCACAAACCTGTTACATTGCTTGTCAGTTTTTTTACCTTTTTGAGCAATGTCATGCTGGTGCTAAGCCGTAGAGTATTCCTGCTTTTAACACCTTTACCTACCGTAAAGTCTCCCTGTGGCATTATCATTTCATAATCTTCATTAATTTTAAATATGTTTATTCATAGCTTTATAAGGAGAAATTTCCTAGAATCGTTTCTAAAACTATTGTTCACCATATTGCAGATGGTCATATATATTCGCATCGTGTTCCTTAAGATTGGAGAGATTGACACGGTCAAGGAGAACTTTGCAGCCGATGTCTTCATTCAGGCTAAATGGAGGGAACCTCTACTCGATGGCTTGGATGAGTTGGTGAGATCACTAAATATATTCAGAGATATACTTCTTGCACATTCATAAAGTATAGCTTTATTTACAAAGTATACTTTCCAGATAAAAAGGCGACGAGATAAAAGTTAAGGGAATTTTCACAGCTTTGAAACATAAAAACGTTGCGCTCCAAACAAAACAGGTGGATCGTCTTCAAACCTCTTCAACTTAATAATCCCCCGTTCTGGATTCTGTTTCCAGTCTGGCCACTCCCTTTTCAGGAAACTTGCTAAAGTGAAAACACATCCTTTCTATTTCAAGGGTGTGGCGCAGTTGGTCAGAGCGCAAGATTATTAGCACTAATTCCTCTGTGGTGATTAAAAGGTTGTGGGTTCGATCCTCGGCCATGCCGAGATTGAAATCATGGTACAATTTCACACATGAGTGTGTGTGTGTGTAGATAATTTAAGATAGTTTAAAGCATTCACGAAATGAGGTTTTCAGGCACATTTTCCTTGCACAATATAAATGTTTATACCCCAAACTTTGCAATCACAAATTATTATCCGTCATATTTCCTCTACATATATTTCTGTGTATTTGAAAGTAGACAGGTTTTCTGCTAAAATCCCTATTACCCATTGAACATTTTGTCAACAAACTTCAGCTGACAAGTGATTTTGGGAAAAACAACCTGCTCAGTAAAGTCTTTATAACGGTGGGCACCCTAAATTGGGACAATGGAGCCCTGTTTGTCCCTTAATGTTCGTCCAATGGTACAGGCCTAACACCCTGACAGACCACAATAGAGGTCACATGATTGTATACATGTAGCCACCTGGTGGTCAAAGGAGTAAAGGCATTTTCAGCAGAACACAATCACCATGGTCAGTGTATTTTGGTTGATTTTAGTGAGATAGCTTAATTGTATCACAGCTCCATGGCCAGATATCATTTAAGCATACCCCAAACCTCTGTAAAATTGCCTGTGACTTCTGTGGTTTCATGAATGCTTTAAGATATTTAAGATAATTGCATTTGGATGTTGAGATACAGCTAAACAGACAAATAAACTAAAAAGGTACAATATGCATAACCTTCTAACCACTGTATGGAATACACCGTTTACAAATTATTTTTCTTTTAATAGTTTCTTTATTGTCTTTTTCATATTTTCCAACTGTTAAGTGTATCATGTAGCAAAAAACAACATAGCACATATTCACACTTACAACAATACTGATATAGGCACCAAATGTAATTTTAAATTAAGCTCTCAATACATGAGGGATATACATGTACACCATTATTAATAAGAGGCGTATCAAATAACCTTTTTGACATCTATGTTTTATTTGAAATTGAAAGGCTTGCAGCTGTGTTTCAGTACAACAGATGTATGCTATTTTAAAGATCTTGTACCATTCCATTCAACATTAAAAAGTGGAAACTCATTTTCCTATAAAAGCATTAGGTTTTATAATTAACCTTTTGTAAGTTTTCAAACAATTTACCTTTTTAATACTAACATTGCACTTGTTTATCACACATTTGACCTTAAATGTTGAAATGGTAATGTGTGCGACTTGACATTTAAGTATAATATTCCATTGTTTGAGAATACATAGATATTTCAGAAAGTTTATTTTAAATGAAAATTTTCTTTCCAAAGATCATTTGGTACAAAATATTCATTTTCCAAACTATACTACATTTAGGTTGTTTCTGTTGACATATTAATTGTGGTAAAATGCATCTGGTGGAAAATATATGTTGAGCATTAATTATTAAAAGGAATAAATGATTGGAAACGTATGATCCAATTTTCTATCATACCATTTTGAAATCTTCTTATCCAGTTCATTTTTTAAACCTTTGATTCACAAAGCTAATATGTGTTAGATTAAAGCCATCCGGCCAAGTACGTGGTACACCAATTTTTGGAGACCTTATCCTTCTATTAGAAGTTGATTACAGCTTTCTATGGCTCCATGTTGATTATATATATCAGGAGCTGGTGTGCTACTTGAAACAAAGATATAGTAAACTTGAAAATGCAAAAGCGTTCATGAAAGAGGTTTTCACTGGGCACTTTGTTAACAACAATACTAAATCTATTTAGCTGACCAGTGATCTTGTGCAAACACATGCCCAGTTAAGTCCTGCTAATAGTTGGGTACAGGCCACAATAAGACCATAATAGAGGTCACATGAATATATACATGTAGACACCTGGTGGTTAAAAGAGTACAGGCAGTACTTGGTACTTTCAGCATAACACAAAAACACGGTCAGTGTGTTTGGGTTGATTTTAGTGAGACAGCTATCAGTGAGTGCTTGACAAGACAGCCATTTTGAATAACATGACACATATCAGAAACCCAAACTGAAAAGAAAAAAAAGTAAAAAACAAGAAAGTAAGAAGTAAAAAGATGATAGCCATATTTGATATCAGATATGACACCTTGAAAATGTGTTTGCTATCAGATATAGAACACCTTGAAAATGTGTTCTGGGTTTAAATTGAATTATCATGCAGGAAGCTGATTTGTTTGTTTGTTTGTTTGTTTGGGGTTTTACATCACTTTCAACATTATTTCAGTCATTTCGTGATGAGACCTACTTGTAACAAATATAGTGCTATATATACTAGTATATAAATATATATATATGATCTATGACTCTCATATATCTAGAATTTGGCACAGTTATATTGTTTATTATATGGACCTTCTCATGATCAATACAACATTAAGATACTCATGAGATATCATCAGAATTAATAATTTTTGTAGTCTCGGGAAGGATATGACCCAGGTCAATATTGGAACCCCAAGCTGAATGTAGAGAATGCCCTCGGGGACCCCAGCGAGTCCTTGTGGTACACTCTTATCTTTGATGAGGAGGGAAAAGCCTATGTCCTTGAGAAAAGACGGATCAAAGCCAACTTCCTGGAATTCATGGAACTGAACCAGTTTCCATTTGATACTCAGGTCAGAGAAGTTATTTTCAACATTTATTTGAGGAGACAAAAAACCATTGGCTTTGCCATTTATGTTTGTCAAAGTTATCGTTTATATTTGTACCATTGACCATTGTATATTGCATATGACCAAAACATTTTCCTCTGTTAGTGACATATGGATGCAAAGTGTCTGCTTATCAATATGTATAACGTATTATATTACACCAGGACCTGACAGTGTCTGTCACATCTGAGAGGTCTGCAGAGGAGATACAGCTTGAGGAGGACATAAGCCAGGTATGAGATACCCTGTAATATACATACACCAGCAGTCAGTTTACTTGCAGCCTCATTTAAGAAGACAAGGCATGATACATAGATAGATAGACAGATAGATAGACCTTCATGGCTTGTTTTACATTCTCTGGTGCTGCTCATGTAGGATATCATAGACAAAACTATTTTTATATCTGACCTCACAGAATATGATAGGCTTAAATGGTTATCTATTTTTGATGAGGCACTGATTATAACCCAATCTCATGTCTCATATTTGTGTTATTCTAAATGTTTTCCTATTCATTTTTAATATTTCCACGTCGCCAATAGGTTTTCATTTCTCCATGAATTTGGCAAATTACCTGAGACTTGTTTTTAACCATACTGGTATTGTTTTGGTCAAATGGAAATTTATTGAATCTCTCTTTTTATTGAATCTCTCTTTTTATGTTGTAAAATTTGGAAGTATAAGGAGTGTTTGGCAATCAGGAAAACGATATCAATTAGAAAAATAGATTCCTCAAAAGTCTCAAATATGTTCCTTGGGTATATTCTTTCTCTTTATTAGAAGAAAAAAATAATCTATTTCACTAAGATCACAGTAAATAATAAATAATGCTTAGAACACTTGATAAAATTGAACTTTTAATAGCAATGTAAATGATTTAAATGATGTCAAAATATCAAGTATATCAATATAACTTTGATCTTGTTATGGTATGATGACATATCATTATCATCATGAATATACCTCTATGAGTGTAGTATGGCTACTGGAAGGTTTAAATGAAAAGATCTATATCTAGTTGTTGAGCAGTTTACCACACAAAACGTTTTATTTCGGTATTAAAAGAAAGTAGTTCCTTCAGAAAATCTGACACCAGAGGACACTGACCGCTTATACCTTAACATATCATTACACAATGAAAGAAATCATCACATATAGATACAAAACATAAAATCAAGTAACAACGGAGAAGATAATTTCGGACAATATTGGAGAGCATAATATAACACAATGATGAGCAATATATGGCACAAAAACGGAGTACAAAGTATCAAACAATAATTGAAAACACAGTATTATTATGCCACCAACTATTAGATAATATGGAAGATTAGTGTATCACACAATAAGGAAGATTAGAATATTATACAATCAGGAAGATTAGAGAATCACCCAATAAGGAAGATTAGAGTATCACCCAATAAGGAAAATTAGAATATTATCCAATAAGGAAGATTGGAGTATCACACAATAAGGAATATTAGAGTATCACACAATAATGAAGATTAGAGTATCACACAATAAGGAAGATTAGAGTACCACACAATAAGGAAGATTAGAATATCACACAAATAAGGGAGATAAGAATTTCACACAATAAGGAAGATTAGAGTATCATACAATAAGGAAGATTAGAGTATCACCCAATAAGGAAGATTAGAGTATCACCCAATAAGGAAGATTAGAGTATCACCCAATAAGGAAGATTAGAGTATTATCCAATAAGGAAGATTGGAGTATCACACAATAAGGAATATTAGAGTATCACACAATAATGAAGATTAGAGTATCACACAATAAGGAAGATTAGAGTACCACACAATAAGGAAGATTAGAATATCACACAAATAAGGGAGATAAGAATTTCACACAATAAGGAAGATTAGAGTATCATGCAATAAGGAAGATTAGAGTATCACCCAATAAGGAAGATTAGAGTATCACACAATAAGGAAGATTAGAGTATCACACAAATAAGGGAGATAAGAATTTTACACAATAAGGAAGATTATAGTAGCAGATAATGCTAACAAATATCACACAATAAGGAAGATCAATGTATCACACTGATACCAAGGGAGGATAAAATGTGATGCAATAGTGTAGAATAATATGCCACAGAACAGCGGAAATTTGAATATCACCCAGTGTCAGACCGGTAATATGCTATATTAGGGAATATGTTTCAGGTGTGCAGTATAAACGTGCAGTCGTTTGTCGATGAACAGGAGTGGGCGCTGCATGACCACATAGATGTCACCAAGAAGGTCACCATGCCCCAGTATAAGAACACCAAGTTCCGGCAGGCCATGCTGTCTGCCTCGTGCAAAGCGGCCAGGAGACCGGGCTTCTTCATATGGAACATCCTCCTTGTAATGGTCAGTGCCAAGTCATTCACAGGTCAAGATATATATATATATATATATATATATATATATATATATATATATATATATATATATATATATATATATATATATATATATATATATATAGAAAGAGATTGTATCAGATATGGGGTTTTTACCAATCTCAGACCTGTCTTGTGGGGCATTGACGTACTGTGAGCTGTAACCTGTACAAGGCCTTTTTGAACAAACATGTCTGAGAAGCATATTTATACAACCAGGCCATAACCATATAAATCACTGCCATCTAGTGTCACAGTTAGTAATAAGTGCCCTGGTGGTGGATAATGGCATTAGCGCCATTGATATGAACGTTAGATTTGTGGGGTATGTAAAATAAATTCATTATTAACACCAGATGGCACTCTCCTGTTACACACATTAAGGTATGAGATGGTATCCCATAATGAGGTCTGAAGTATGACCATACTTCCAGTACCTCATATCTGTACCAGCTTCTAAATGCTGATGAAATAATTAAGAAGTGAAACAATAATAGAGAACTGAATTGGATAATAACTGGAATTGATTTAGGGGAGAGAAAGAATTTCCGTCATCCCCGCTATGCTAGTAAGACATGCATTAAGAGACTAGTTTGTTGTCACAAGGCCCAATTCTGCCTACACCAACTAGATTACTAAAGTAAGAATTGTTTACTCCGCTGCCCAAATGAGGTACCTGTCCGTCTTCGTAAACATCTTCACTTGGGCATTGGGAACACGAGGCATTGGGCAGGTTGGTTGTCAGCTGCATTCTATGCAAATATACAGGAACTAATCAAATAAAGGACAAAGTTTAACCACTGACCTTTCACATTTCCAATACACTCATGCAAAAGATGACAGGTTCTTGCCTGTTTATCTGGACCTTGGTGACAGCACTGACAATGTTAAGCACTGACGATGTTAAATGTTTAATATGATATTTGAAACTACATCTCACAAGATATATGAATACATTCTGATAATTAACACAAATCTATTTAAACATAGATATCAGCATTCCCATAGAGTTACTCTACATTGAAATTACTTATGGTTTTGTTTCTAAATATAGTAATATATAATGGTTGGTGATACTCATATATCCATTTATTTGCAGTTATTCATCTGCAGTTTGGCGTTTGCCACATTCACCGTGGACGTAGAAAAGCCACAGAACCGTCTGCAGTTGTCCTTTACCCTCGTTCTGACCACAATTGCCTTCAAATTTGTCGCCAATCAAAGCCTACCCAAGATTTCCTACTTGACCTACCTGGTATGTTACATAAAGTGTGGGCGGTTTGTCTCTCGTCTCATTCCATCCTATGAGATATATGGAAATTAGAAAGGATATGTCAAATGAGCACAGTGTGGTCTTCATATCTCTGCTTTGGATATTTTGAGAGTGTAGTCGGTTTAAGTTCAATAATAAAAGGCTGTGATGCCACCCGAGATAATATCTAGAGAACTTTTATAAAAAAATATATATAATATTATAAGACATCTACTTTACAAAATCACAGAAAACACATTTACTTTAAAAAGTATTAAATTGTGATAAGGGACAGGGAAGTGACCGTTATCCTTTCAAGAAAGGTATGATCAAATACTGCTTGAAATTCCCCAATCGTATGACCAATTTATCGTGTTAACGGTCTTCTTTCTATTGTCATAAGTCTAATTAATGACACAATCTAAACATAATTTATTTTTTATTCTAGTATTCTAATATATATTAGAACATGTTACCCTTTCTTAAATCAAGTTATACTGCCATTGACATTTGTCCCCAAAATGATGCTCTGTCTATGATGTGAGTCTATATACATACTGTATTCTTTACTTCAGGACAAGTACATCCTAACTTCGATGACCATCTTGTGTACGATATGTGTGTGGCATTCCATTATTCCTAAGTTTATGTCACATGAGAGTGTTTATCTGGCAGACAAGATAGCTCTCATTGTCATTGGAGCTATCTACATCCTTTTTCACATCATCTTCTTTTCATGGATATATTTCCAGGTATGTTTTAATCTGCTTAGTTTGCAGTTTAGATTATATGTTTTATTTTTAAATAAAAACTGATCATGCGTCATAGTCAAATGCGAAGACGTTAACATTTTTCAAAAAAAATATTTGCACAAACTTGACTTGGAAATGATCAAAAACCGAGATACATGTTTCATCAAAAGAGCAATTTTGTTCAAAATCCTTCGCGTATTTTGTTCAAAAATGCGGATTTTAACAGCAACTTTGAGGCATTTATTTCCCAACATTATATCAATTAGAAAGTGCGTGGGAAACCCACACAACCCGCACAGAAACATGATCTCAAAAGACAAATTCCCATTCATCTTGCTTTGTTCGCCACGCTCTCCAATTTCAATGTCATAACGAGGTTAATAACGTTATACTTTGTAGTCCTGGAAGAAAAGGAGACAATATCGACAGAAGGATATAGAGCACAAGGTCAGGATTGCGTTCATTTGTACTTTAACCTGACAACTACATTCTATAATGTTATCACTGTATTGCGCACGTTTATAACCTTATGTTTCATTTATTATTATTATTATTATTATTATTATTATTATTATTATTATTATTATTATTATTATTATTATTATTATTATTATTATTATTATTATTATTATTATTATTATTATTATTATTATTATTATTATTATTATTATTATTATTATTATTATTATTATTATTATTATTATTATTATTATTATTATTATTATTATTATTATTATTATTATTATTATTATTATTATTATTATTATTATTATTATTATTATTACTATTACTATTGTTATTGTTATTGTTATTGTCATTGTCATTGTCATTGTCATTATCATTATCATTATCATTATCATTATTATTATTGTTAACTTTCTGTTGTTATAAGAACTGAAAACAGAAAGTGTTTGTATGGTGAGCATTTCACTGAGTATTTTATGAATGTTACTTGTATAGACGTGTAACAAAAAGATACAGAAATATATTATATATCATCATGCCTTAGGGCATTTCGTTTTCAAAGCGTCACGCTATTCTCCTGTTACCTCTTCACAGCTGAAATAATGAAAATATAAATGGTCGTTTTAAGATAACCAGAGAAGGTTTTCGTGATTTTATAACGCTGAATAACTGTTTATTTCACCATTATTTGTAAATTCAAGATTGATATGTCTTTGGATTAATTTTGCTGCATAGAACAAATTCTCAGATTTGAAGAAAGGTTTTTATAACTCAAATATTCCTCATGAAGTAAATCCTTGTTGTGATCACGTTCATGAACGACAGCATCTCTTAGGACTTCTATCATAATACTGTGAACATTATAAATGGCAAATCTGAGCTTTTAACACTTGGACTTTGTTACACATTATGCGTTGCCAGTGGGCACGGAAGAAGATTTATAAGCAACCAACACACAGTCCACACGCCTGCATAAAACATGAATGAATGAATGAATGAATGAATGAATGAATGAATGAATGAATGAATGAATGAATGAATGAATGAATGAATGAATGAATGAATGAATGAATGAATGAATGAATGAATGAATGAATGAATGAATGAATGAATGAATGAATGAATGATCAATTTACCATTATGGTATCAATAGAATAACTGGCGATAAAATATGAAGGAGGTAAGAAAACATCTGCAAATATTGGTAAATGCAAAGCCTTAGCAAGTTATCAGTAAACTACCTTATTAAAATTTATAGTATAGATCAGGATTTGGGTGAAAATCCCATTTTTTTCACCAAAGTGCAAACAAACAGTTTTCTTTAATGAAAAAGCATCTTCATCAGCCCATTTTCCTATCCTATTAAAGTGTTGTTGGAGAGTTGTTCAATGCATGTCGATAGATCTGTTACAGATGGTGTCTTACCCTATTTCCTGATCAAAAGCAGCAGAAAGTTGAACCGACTCAGACCCTGACTTGTCGCTTGATAAAATGTTGTAAAAGGTGGTAAACGACTCCTTAATCCCATTTCCTGTAAATCCCTCATTATTACTTTCTACAAATCAAAGAGAATAATGATGTTCCCATCTTTTTATAAATCCTCCCTAAGATGTGTTTCTAGTACCAGGTGGTCAAGGGCACTTCACATTGTTCTGAAGCCAGAAGAGAATGAGATACACTTACTCTGCAGTTGTAATATTAAATCAATGGGACAATTATCATTTGAGTCTTTGCCAGGTTTAGGAATGATAATAATAGTGGTTTTGCTCCATGTAGGAGCAAAATCACCAAGATCCCCAATTTCTTTTTAAAATTATATCCAAAAGGTAGTGAAGTGTCAAATCGGGAAGGCGTGTAAGGATCTTTCCAACTCGATATTTTGCCTATTTCAATAATATCATAACAGATTTCAGGTTTTTTTATTTGAATTTGATTATTATCTTTTTCTTTTCTTTTTGGTGTGATCCTTGACAGCTTTGTAATACAATTGATGTCTATGGAGGTAGTCACAGGGGACAATCATAGGTCATTCCAGACATTGTTACCATGACTACATAGCACCTATCAGGGTCAGTCATCACTCAAACTACGAAATGTACATCTGTGAGGTTTCTTAGTGAATACTAACTTGGTTTGAATTCACACCAAATAGATATTTCAGGATGACAGATTATTTGTGGGCAATGTCTGGGTGTGAACAACATCAAAGGTGTTCACCTGGGTGAAGCTTCGCAGCAAGCATTTAGTGTAATGATAGGTCTTGAGGAACTACATTACTATAATAAGTCTTTAGGGATGATGACCTTTTGATATGACACTGATTAACCCTTACAATGCGACACCATGACTTAGCACAACTTACATCTGTGGAGGGTCACTTTAATGTAAAGTTATTGATTGCAAACCAACCAAAATGGATTTTAAACACAGGTTGAGTCAAACGCCATCCTTGACCATATATATTTAGCAATACATTGCTCAGGTAGGACATAACATGGTGACCAAAATGCATGACCTCCTTCATTATATGTGTGCATGACCTCCTGGATCTCATCTGTCACCTCATTGGATATTTTAGGACAGTTTATCTCCCCATGACCACTTACATCCTCAACATAGGTACACTTCTTTAGAAAAAAAATAAAACGTTATAAATCATGTGTTTAGAAATATATATATTTTTAAAATCTGGCCTATATGAGAAAAATGTGAAAACAAATCACATTCACAAAGGCATATACACCTTCAATGCACTCTACAGTCAGAAAAGGGTGCATCCCTAGTGTACTTCAAATGTAATGAAGAAAAATGGTCTCCGATCCACGATGATAAACCTCCCATTAACAAAAGGCAAAAAAATCTCAACAGTTTTATAGGATCCTAATGGATGCCACCTTGCAATGTATCGTCAAAAATCTCCCATTTACTGTTGGCATATACTTATATATATACTTACATACTTACATACTTATATACTTAAGTATATATATATATATATATATATATATATATATATATATATATATATATATATATATATATATATATATATATATATATATATATACTATTAATGCTTACCTTTTCTTCTGGCTGCAACTGTACACATTTGTCCTGGTCTATATATATATACATATACTATATATATATCTACTCTATATAATTGATAATTTGATTTGGAAAATAACATCGTTTTGAACAGCTCAGTAAAATTTCTTTTAAATATTTTTTATCTTGTAATTAAAGGAGTAATGTTGTTTGACAATTAGATTGAGAGATGCAAGTAATATATTTTGTGCTTTTAAAAACGTAATGTGCCAAAAGACAATGGATTATGAACGGTCATTTCCATTCAAAACAAATATTAGATACAATATCTAATTTTGAAAACATTGAACATTAGGCTTCCTGCAGTGACACAATTTGCGTTGTATGTAGAGCAACTGTAAAATCTATTAGGAGAAGGATAATGCAGCTTATTTCATAATCAGCCAAAAAGAAGAATATTAATCACATAAATGTGACATATACGTTTTCTCCTTTTTAACACAGACTGCAACTCTTGTGTGAGAAATAGAAACGTAAAGGTTTGACAAAGCATTAAGATTGGAGAAGGGCACTTAATGTTAGAGAATCGACGCTCCCTTCACTCATCTCCATAGAATTGATGTCCTTCAAACGTCAGAATCTTTTGTGTAGATCATTTTATGGATGTCACCGGGCAAAATACAATATAGAGAACCTTTGCAAATTCAATCACACAAACCTATTTATTTCAGTAATTCTAGATTTTCTTGTTCTTAAAGTATTTTTAAACGTTAAATATTCTGTAAAAATGAAGCACACTTAGTTTGGTAATAAAAATATAATTGCGCGGAAGAGTATGCATTTGGCTTGCAATGTGGCACAAGAAAACTGCGCAATGTCAGATCTTATTAGATCTTACTGTCAGATCTTATTTCTCACCTGGCGCTTTGTCATATCCGGTTGTTGCATATTTAGCTCAACACCTTAATTAAAAGAGCTCGCACAACTATTTGATTATTCTGCCATGTTTCACAATTAACGCATTTGAAAGAGTCTCACATCAGGGCGAGGCATTTGCCTCGAGAAGTAGGAAGTACGTGCATAACTTTTATATTAAAAAAGCATGAATGTAGCCAAGTCAATTAGTAGACCTTGTGTTCTCTTTTCTCTTGCAGGAAAAAATGGAGAGATTGGGTGATGTCAACAACCAGACTAACAAAGTTGGCCCTGTGTAGACCTACCAAGCTATGTGTATCTACAATGATAAAATATTGTTTTATTGCTCTTTTAACTTAAAATTCAGAATGTAATGTTAATATTTGTCCAGTAGGCAATGCTGACTGTTATCATCAAGAAGTCCATTTATCATCGATTCACAATCCACAATGTATTCATCAACTCATCATTTGACATACAACATTCCAGTTACCAACTGGAATGTAGTACCCATAAGGTTGTTAACTGCCGCAGTTCAGATCTAATCAAATCATTAATTATGCAGCATTTCAGATTCCAAAGCATCATTAACTTTGCTGCAGTTCAGCTAACATTCATATTGCCGTAGTTCAGCTAACAGACACCAACCCACCTTTCACCATGCCGTAGGTATGTTACCAATCAAGATTAATTGCCAAACTATCAAACATATAGTTTAGCTGCAATATATACTGCAGGATGACCCATTGTTTGTGGGCAATGTCTTAGTCTTAACTACATCAAAGGTATTCATCTTGGGGCAGTATCTTAACGAGCATTTAGGGTACTAGCATGTCTGCAGGGACTACACTGCCATAATCAGTGTCAAGGGATAATGACCTTTTGAAATTATACTGATTAACCCTTACTAATACGCCATGACTTAACATAACTTACATCTGTTGAGTGTCAACATAATGTTAATAGTTCAGCTCTCATTAACCCATCAGTCAATAGATTATATACTCGGTCACAGTTCAAGAAGTTCAAATTCCAATTCACCATTCACTATTGCCACAGTTAAATTATGAACTCGTTGCCCACTATGCTAAAGTCTATTTACCAAACCACCTTCACTATGAGGGGATCGGGTTTACAACTAGATTAGTCATGATCAAATGATATTCCAGGAAAGCAAATGTTATATATTCCAGGAGTGAAGGTCTTACAAGTACTGCCAGGTTTTTTTTTATTTAATGCTCTGACCTTTCAAAATAGAATAATAAGAAAAGTGTCAATGCCACAAATATCCTTAAAGCTTCACAAAGCAGTAAAAGTTCGACATGGGTAAACCGATTCCTGTATACTTTTTATTGACCATAATATTATGCCAAACAAAATCGCATGTTGACCTGTATCAAACTCACAATTGGCTCTATTAATAGTAAGCTACAGTCCTGTTAAACAGGGTGTTTACTTCTATACACCTGAACCCCTGTGACAATTAAAGACATGTCCGCCTGTATTTAAGTATAGCGCATTATATTACTAATTCTGTGTTATGATTGGTGTTAATGGAATCGCACAATAAACTATCACCGGTATGTATTACTATTAAAATTTATAAATATAGATAGTTAAAATATACGGCGTTTTCTTATGTATAATATTTGAATAAATATGTAAATGTAATATAAATAATATGCCAAAAACATGAACTCTGTCAGTATTAACGAATATCTTGTCACTATTTTTGTCACACAGTTTATCTTTTGTTATATATTTTATACATGCTAAGTGAATCAGATGTAGATACCAACAATCATATTTAATCATATTTAACCATCATTTTCATCTTTGGCAATCCCACAGACGAATCTTATAGATTTAGTCTTGAACAGATTGTCTACATATTGAAGGAATTAATATTTTAAGAATTGTAACTTCAAGAATTGTATGTTCATCAAACAAACATCGCAAAATTACTGTTCACTGTCAATGAGAGGGTTTTTACTAGCATCATTATGAAGTATTTGTCTAATGTAATTGTATGGCATAGTTTCTTTTAAAATCAAACAAAATGAACCTCATGAATTTGTTTGTTTATGGTATTCTAGTCAGTGGGGAGTTATCAACATACAAATGTGTAAAGCATGGAACTGTTTGTCTCTAAGGACTTGCCTCATTCATAGTAAAATATTGACCTCACGTGACATAACAGCTCACACCTTTTAAACATGTCGGGTATTTTTAATTATGTACAATCTTTAAACTCTAAACTAGCCACTCTCCCTCCATCGTATCTGCAAGTTATTATCTGCATCAATCCACGAGTATTTGTAATACTGCCTCAGGTACCATCATTGAAGTGTATTCCTTTTTGGCATTTTACATCAAGCACCTGTGTTTGATTGTTTGATATATTCTTTTATATTTTTGTACATGCATTTTATGAAATGTAATAAAGGTGTGTGATGTGTTTACTTAAAATGTATTTTGATTATAAAATATATATATATATATATATTGAATATAAATATATATATATCATGTGTTCACTTAAAATGTATTTGGATTATATATATATATATATATATATATATTCAATTTATTCAACCCAACATTAATATTTTCAAGGTATTTCTTAATATATCAAGCGTATATATCAAGCGTATAAAATACTATTATTAGCTGCCTTTCTACGTCCTTATCATAAATAGACCATGTTGTTTTGAACAATGAAATATTGTCAACAGACTTAAGATCTGTTTCTATCGATTATATGGATTTATAAACATGGGAAAAGAGATGTAATATGAAATGTGTCTTTCTTTTTAAATAATCAAAACAGATAATATGAGATAATTGTTCTAAAACAACTTTCAGGAGTATTCATACTGATTGAAATAGATTGTGAGCAAAGACCTAATAATGATATAGACGCTTTGCTGTGAAGCATTAAGCGTTTAGCAGATGATGCTAGCATATATGTCAAAAACACTATGTGATCTTTTTCAAATAAAGAAGACAGGATTGATGTTTTGAGAAAAAAGAATCACTATTGTTCTTATTAATTCATTGTCTCTGTATTAGGTTATACTTGAATTACATGTAATTATTTCGCAAGGAACCAAATTTGTACAGTTGTTTGAAGGGGATTATGTGGCTGAACACGTGCTTTCACATTATCAAAGTATTCCAAATGTATTTTCATTATGGCCATGCATGCAGCTTGTAATTGCTTTCTTATTGGTGTAGAAATAGAGCTGCTCATGAAAACTGGACAGTCCATGATCACGTGTGATCTCACTGAGTGCCTCAATTGCGTTGCTGGAAAAGCAGAAAATACAAATCAATGGCAAATCTGCACGGAACGAAGATGGATGTCCTTGACCTCCAGCTCATTATCTTTTGCCTGGGCTAATCTCAGTATTTCTAAAATGATTAATTATTTTTCTTCATAAAAAGAGATAACATGAACTGTAAGTATGCCATTGGATTCATAGCAGGAGAGTAATTGAACTCACCCCAAGAATGAATGAAAAGAAAACTATTAAAATGGTAAAATTATTACAATGCTGAGAATAAATGAGAATTCTATAAGTCTTGTACTTAAGAAATGAAGGATAAATGAGGTAGTGATGAATGGCATAACTGTTTTCTTCCCTAAAATAATTATGTTATGAAAACATTGTCATATATTGTTCTTTCTTCTTTTTCCTGAGAGAGAGAGAGTGGGAAATGATAAATCAACATGTAGACCCGCTTTTGACAAAGGGAATGTTTTGTGATGACGTGATAACAATGACTGTTTGTGTTTGAAGAAATAATTATTTTGAAACCATAAATATATAACCTTTAAGATAGCGTTTGTGGTTGATGGAATGAAAAGGGCTTTTTAAGAAAGAAGTGATTCACTACAGACAAAAAGCTTTTTCACAGACAGATTTTCCTTCAGATAAACATGTATATCTTTACTTAATGTGGCTAAATTCTTAGTCACATCTTGTTAATCAACTAAAATCCACTTGTTTGTCAGGTGTTGATGTTCTATTATTGTTGCCCACTCATATGGAGGATATTATATCTGGCTATATAAACTTATCGGGATGATGACACATCAGACTAAAAACATGAGACATGGCTTGCCTTACACAACCAAACATATGCAGGCAAATGTGACACACAATAATATGGTAAGCACTATAAATGCCCATGTACCATTGCCCATCCACTATTGCCCATGTTCCATTGCCCATGTTCCATTGCCCATCCACCATTGCCCATCTAACATTGCTCATCCACCATTGCCCATCTACCATTGCCCATCTTCCATTGCCCATCTGTAATTGTCCATCTACCATTGCCCATCTACCATTGCCCATCTAGCATTGTCCATCTACCATTGTCCATCTAACATTGCCCATCTACCATTGCCCATCTACCATTGCCCATCTTCCATTGCCCATCTAGCATTGTCCATCTACCATTGTCCATCTAACATTGCCCCTCTTCTATTGCCCATCTACCATTGCCCATCTTCCATTACCTATCTTCCATTGCCCATATAACATTGCCCTCTACCATTGCCCATCTACCACTATCAAATAATGCCCATCTTATACACTGTGTTTCCAAAAAGTATTATTGGGAAATAATTTTCTCATGATGCCTGGTAAAAGTTGAATATTTACAGTTTGTTAAATTCATGCAAAGGTCAACCACACACAACAATATACTGGAAAAGATTCATGACGACAAAGTGTCTAAGTTTGCACAACGCCGGCGCCACCTGGAGCAGTGATTATTCGCCGTCTTTAGACACATCAAAATGACAAATGTATATGTTGCTCCCAGGGGCGATATCCCTTGGCAGATTTCTGGCCTGGCAGTACGGACTAAAGCAGTCTTGCTAAGGATTACGGAGAAAGCGAAATAAGAGTATGTATGGATGATGTTTCATTGGCAGTTAATGTTCTTGACATGCTGGTAAGACACAATGTCCCAGATTGGAGTAAAATGTTAACTAATATATGTTATGATAAGGTCCTTGCTAAACACCATTCAAATCTCTCTCATATTCATATAATAGTTCATATTCCGGTTTTGAGCATATATACACAGCGAGTTGACAATTGTTATCTAAATCAGTTCACCCTGTTATGAACCTGTAGAGGTTATCATATGGCAATGGGGAAATTAACATGGATGAGTTGTTTATGGATTAGCATTGTTGATTTCAATCCATGTTATGCCAACACAGAAGAGCTTTTACTTTAAAGTTTCGATTCCTTAGAATATAGATTATTTGGCAAACTATAGTCAATCATACACTAAAAAGGAGTTAAGATTGACCTTATAAAGAGAGTAAAACATAAATCACAACTGCATGCCATATTAAAGCAGATAGATGAAGCCCACAAAGGTAAACAGAAATAAGACCATCAAAACTCAACTTTTCTTTTGTTCATTTTGTAGATTGTGCAATAAATAAAATGTGAATTTCTCCATATATAGGATAAGACTGAAATGATCAGAGATGGGTTATGAATATGTCCAGTGCAATTCAATAGATCCAAATGTTGTATCCTAAAGCTTGTGTCTTACAAATATGGACCAGATTGATGACAATTCACCAATCCTGGCAAACCCCACTGATCCCGGTTCATCAGATCAGCAAATTATGATCCCAAAACAATAATATTCATGATTTTTAATATGTGATGTTTCCCAAATCTGACCATGATGTCAGTGAACTTATAAATCAACGTATAACATGTCACCTGTATATGATATATAAAATGATTCTTGATGTAATTTTCCTTTTCACAAATATGTGCATTATGAATATATTTGCAAAAGACACATGTTTATGTGATATATAAAATGATTCTTGATGTAATTTCCCTTTCCACAAATATGTGCATTATGAATATATTTGCTGGCATAGCCAGGAGGGCAAGCATTTCCACGGCCACTATAAGCTATGTGGATATGACACGGATCCAGTTAATTTGAGTAAGTCAGAAATTTTCCTGGTATACTTTCTGTTATGCCCAGTTAATCTCCTGGCTTCTATATACATGTAATGTAATGATAATAATATCACCTGATCTGGATTACAAATACCAGAGGGATAAGAGCAGGATGCGAGGGGTTGATGATACTAACAGGCCGGATAATGTGGACGTCTACCACAGGGATAGCCCAGGGTACACAGTTTGAACGGATGGAGGTAAACATGGAGAATGAGAAGAAGATACAATACGGGTTTGATCCAGACATTATGTGACCAAAATACCCTGGAAAAATCGGAATCATCATGTGTTTGGTGGATATTCGTTTATTCAGGTCGTGATATTTGAGGAGGAGGAGTGGGAGGAGGAGGAGTGGGTAGAGGAGGAGGAGTGGGTAGAGGAGGAGGAGGAGTGGGTAGAGGAGGAGGAGGAGAAGGAGGAGGAGGAGGAGAAGGAGGAGGAGGAGGAGGAGTGGAAGGAGGAGAAGGAGTGGGTGGAGGAGGAGGAGAAGGAAGAGTGGGAGGAGGAGGAGTGGAAGGAGGAGGAGTGGGAGGAGGAGGAGTGGGAGGAGGAGGAGTGGGTAGAGGAGGAGGAGTGGGTAGAGGAGGAGGAGGAGTGGGTAGAGGAGGAGGAGGAGAAGGAGGAGGAGGAGGAGAAGGAGGAGGAGGAGGAGGAGTGGAAGGAGGAGAAGGAGTGGGTGGAGGAGGAGGAGAAGGAAGAGTGGGAGGAGGAGGAGTGGAAGGAGGAGGAGTGGGAGGAGGAGGAGTGGGAGAAGGAGGAGGAGGAGGAGAAGGAGGAGGAGGGGGAGAAGGAGGAGGAGGAGGAAGAGGAGTGGGAGAAGGAGGAGTGGGAGGAGGAGGAGTGGGAGAAGGAGGAGGAGAAGGAGGAGGAGGGGGAGAAGGAGGAGGAGGAGGAGTGGGAGAAAGAGGAGGAGTGGGAGGAGGAGGAGGAGGAGGAGTGGGAGAAGGAGGAGTGGGAGGAGGAGGAGTGGGAGAAGGAGGAGGAGGAGGAGGAGGAGGAGTGGGAGGAGGAGGAGTGGGAGAAGGAGGAGGAGGAAGAGGAGAAGGAGAAGGAGGAGGAGGAGGAGGAGTGGGAGAAGGAGGAGGAGTGGGAGGAGGAGAAGGAGGAGGAGTGGGAGGAGGAGGATGAGGAGGAGGAGGAGGAGGAGTGGGAGAAGGAGGAGTGGGAGAAGGAGGAGTGGGAGAAGGAGGAGGAGGAGGAGGAGGAGAAGAAGGAGGAGGAGGAGGAGGAGTGGGAGAAGGAGGAGTGGGAGGAGGAGGAGTGGGAGAAGGAGGAGGAGGAGGAGGAGGAGTGGGTAGATGAGGAGGAGTGGGTAGAGGAGGAGGAGGAGGAGGAGAAGGAGGAGGAGGAGAAGGAGGAGGAGGAGTGGGAGGAGGAGGAGGAGTGGGAGGAGGAGGAGGAGTGGGAGGAGGAGGAGTGGAAGGAGGAGGAGTGGGAGCGGGAGGAATGGGAAGAGGAGGATGAGGATGAGGAGGAGGAGGTGTTATTGACCTAAAATTACCTTGAACCTGACCTTTGACCCTGTTCCTGACCTCCAATCACAATAATAACCATACCAAGAGAGTTGTCTGCCCGAAATTAGTTGGAAAAGAGGTATCACTTGTGATTCTAGGCCAATTGGTTCAAAAGTTAGCTTTTTCGGAGTACCGCAGTGATTTTGGCAGCCATCTTGGATTTCTCGGAATGCCCAAGGATATTCTCTTGTTATCCACCAGATAGTCGTTATAGAGGTCTCAATGAATCAGAATCCAATGAGAAAAAAATATTCACTTTCCGTGCAGGGTATAGCTATCTGGTAACCTGAATGTAAGATTGTGTTTATTAATACGGGATTATTAAAGTATTACAGTTACATTTTATTGTAATACTATATTTTCATTGTAATACAGTACCATATGGTAAAATTCTTTGTTATTTTGTATCTTGACTGTCTTTCACAATGCAGTTCACCATACAGTTAGCATATGTTTTAAGGTGTCGTGTAGTCTGGATTAATGTTATTACATTACCTGGGTTAGTTCTATAACTTGTAGGGCAACGTGCCGTGGCGCAGTTGGTTAGAGTGCCAGCTTATTAGCACCAGCTCCTCCGTGGTGATCCAAAGGTAGTGGGTTCGAGACCCGGCCATGCCGAGATTGAATTCATGATACAATTTCAAACATGAGCTGAGGCCCGTGCCAAAGGGTTAACCCGTTGTCCTTGTATATCTGTGACCGGGTGGGTCGTCATGTCAAGGAACTGCGACATGACAATTCAGTGAGGCAACACTATATCTGTTACATGTAGGTCTCATCATGAAATGACTGAAGCAATGGTGAAAGTGATGTAAAAAGGCCAAACAAACAAACAAAATCTATCACTTGTTCTTTTTTACATAAGATAAACCACCACACTTGGAAAGACCTAGTCGGGTTATCAGCATGACCGTGAATTATCGTTATTTTCAACTGTATTTTAATAATGCCCCTTGCTGAATGGAGGTTGAAAACGTGGCTGTTATCTCTTTAGGGGATACCACATTATGATGTCCTAGAGGTTGGCTTCCATAGATATCGCTGTAGCTGCTTTTGTGAAATTTCAAACCAAATTTAATTTGTGAATGTCGGGCCTTCAGAGATAAACCTTTTGTCCCCCATGCTGCTGGTCCAGATTACATTTCCGGATTCAATGAGTTAAAATTGACATACCGATTACCAAGAGCTGCGGTTATCAGGTGTTTGAATGATTAATGCAAAACACATCTTAGAACATGGTGTAGTTCTACTGACAGGCTCCTATCTTACTTATCAGCTTAATTTTGCTCAGATAAAAACTACATTTGTGGAGATGCAAATAATGTCAGATTCATTTTCGTAATGTTGCTAAGTTTTGTTCGTTCTCGCCGGTTTCATCACTAACAAATCGTTACATAGATTTATTCTATCGTTTGTCCTATCATGTCATTTTCCAAATAAGGACATATCATTTTCCCAAATAAGGACAGATCATTCCGACCACATGAACCTGATTCCGATAATAACATTAACAAAGGCAACCTGATCCAAAGAAAACCCATAACAAGGTGAAGAACATTAAGTTTGTTTACTGCGTAATTAATGCATGTGCAGTGTAAGAAAAAAAAAATGGTCCTCCACTATTCAAAATGTCCACATCTTGAAGTTTTCATGAAATCACAGAGGGCACACGTGATATTATAAGGACAAGGGGTATGTTTGAATGATATGTGGTCATGTGACTATAATGGTGTTCGATTGGTGGTGCCTCATTCTACCCTGGACTCACGTGACCTTGAACTTGATACTATTGTGGTCCAACAGAAAATAGGCCTCTCAAAGCCAATTCACTCCAGTCCTCCCATTTTGAAGGTGCCCCCATTAAGACCAAACCGATACTAATCACTGGTCAGCAGCTGAGGTGTTCAATGGATGACATGGATTTCAGCATCCCACTCATGGGTAATATCATTTGATTAAAGTGTTTGAAAGTCTGTGTCAATGGCGGAACATTAGCGGATGCTCTATCATTGATGGGAATGAATACATGTCGGTCCAGCAGGTGGCGTGCAAGGCTAAACATATCACGCCACCTGGTGTCTTCTCCACCAACCTCTTTATATCTACTTCTACTCTGCAAAGCTAAAATGCATCTTACTGAGGAAAACTGAATCGCAGAATTTACCGCATACCTTACTTTGCTTAGCAGGGAATGGTTGATAACAGGCACTGCGATATTTAGTAGTCATAAGTGACTGTTTAAGTGAGTTCAATATTCTACACCCACTCGTGACCTTTTAAAAACAGACTTTTGCCAATCAAATGTTAGTTACGTGTAATAACTTCGCAAATTTGTGCAATTTTCATGGTGAAAAATTTAGTGCAAATGCATGGTGTAATTTCTCAGTGCCGAAATAGACAGATAAAATAACTGGGGAATGGCCCATAAATCATTCAGGGAGTGGAGGAACACATGAGTTGCATGTGTTAAAAAACAGGGATTTTGTTCTTCTCCATCACCTTAATAATTAATGTCCCAATCTTGGTTACTTTTCTATTTCGCTCAGTATCACTGACGTTTTGTCCCATTGTTGTAAGGCACTGAGAAACTAGCACATTCTTATATTATTGTTGTACCCATTTGAGACCCCAATCATGATTTGGATTGGTGACATGACCACAGAGGGCCTTCCCAGCTTTGTCAATCTAATGGGTTGTATTTGTCCGTGACGGAAAGCTCAACAGAAGCACAAGGAATATGTGACAAATGCCCTTGCATGATCTCATGCTTAATACTGTTTTGGAATAGCATGCAAAATATTATGTAGAATATAAAACACAATACTTTGGTAGCCTGATCAATACGTTGATATAATGGCAATTCACACGATTTTCTTATGGAATGTCATATACACAATAACATTGAATAATGTCATGCACAATATTGTAGTAGAATACCATGCACAATACCTTTGGAAAATGTCATTTATTAAACCATTACAATGGAAGCAGATATCGAATAGAGTCAGCATTGCCTGCGCTTGAGTTGTATATTTCTATCATTCTGTAGATTCTAAACCCACAGATATATCTCTATTTTCATAAGGCATCGCCATTTCCTTGTGACATGGAGCCTTTGTCTTTGACATAAGCAGCGAATGACGTGTGAGTTGCTTTAGTCTGACAGAGACATGTATAATGTAACAATTGTTATAGGATTGTATGCTTATCACGGCCAGAAAGCAATAGCGATGCCATGCTACATTTTTCACATTTTGATATTTTATTCAGATATTCAATATCTATATACACAAAGACGTTTGAGAGTAAACAATTACAAAAAGATAAACATTATAAATATTATATTTAACCTCAAGTAAATATATTTTGATTTTGGCTTTAACCATGGAAAATGAAAACAGCGATTACATCAATTATTATAGAGAAATGTCTGGCCAGTCTAATGATAAAAAAGTAGATTTAATATCCTTGAATGGTAACAATTGAGCACAATTGAAATTGCAATATATGTGCCAGTTATGCTGTAGGTTCAGAATTATATTAATTTTCATAACGCAGTCCATTACAAACAGATCACTTAGGATGGACCAGGTACCATTCAGGAAGTGAAAATGTTATTGGTTAAACCAAATTCTGTCTGTCGATGTTGGTCTAAAAAACACCCCATGATAAGTTAGGCCCATCAGTGACTTTGAGGCAGTCTGCGACCAACTTTTGGCCATCTTGTTTTCGGTGATTACACAGCCTCGCTTTGAGTTTCACAAATACTTTTGTCGACAATATGATAGGTGGAATGACTTAGCCGTTATGTCCTATCCAACATTTTATTGTTCCTTCCTCTGGCGTTTCACATATGAAGTCAGCTGTATTCGCTTATAGAACTAA
Organism: Amphiduros pacificus; assembly: GCA_949316495.1. Classification (NCBI taxonomy): domain Eukaryota; kingdom Metazoa; phylum Annelida; class Polychaeta; order Phyllodocida; family Hesionidae; genus Amphiduros; species Amphiduros pacificus. Next base: position 53,978,099 of record OX439002.1, on the reverse strand, counting down.
TTAGTCAAGCGGATTCTAATGACATTATTGAACTCATGTTTAACCTAAAAAAATGACACTAATTGTCACTGTATCGCATTTAATCATCTATTCAACTATTACAATAATGCCTAAGTAGTTGCTAAAAATGTTGGCCATTGGTGTCAATGTGTGATATCTAAAGTGACAATTTTAGTTCCTAAGACATATCTTTTATGAACAGTTCATAATGTGAGTATTTTGTAGATCTTGAGGACACTTCTTACTCTGAATTTCATGATCAAGCTTGCATGAATAAAGTATGTAAACAATATTTTCCTAATACAACTTTCCAATCAGTTGGTGTAATAGTATATCCCAAATAATGACCGCAGCCAGGTACCAGGTCAATAGGGTCGCTGATTGAAAGATTGTTGAGTTGCAGGAAACTTTCCTTGATGTTAAACAATCCGGAGATCTCTGCACCGGGCATGCAGAATCATACCACCCAAATCCAATTATTCAGCCAAGGACATGGTGGGTTCGTATAATAGACTCCATACTAAATGCGTATTCCAATATCTGCATATTTATACCCCAGACATTTGTGATGGTTTCAGTAAAGGCGCCTGGGGCCAGGAAGCCATAAATATGGATTACTGGCACTATTGGCCAATTTTAAGACTGACCAATCAGTGCAGCTGTCAGTATAAAAGGGAAAATTCATAAACATTTGTTCATTCTTTCACCAATCAGCCCACAGCATATTACTTATGAATAATCATAACTTGCATCCAATATTGATGCATCGTTACATCAATAACAGCTGGGATTGATACTGAAGAGAAGTCCTGTAATGGAGGGGAAAGGGATGCAAGTCCAATTAACCAGCTAATATTTACAAAAAGCAATTCATGTTTACCGTCTTGCCTTCAACGATAGGAACAAAAAAATGTCATGTTTTCCAAAGGTTTTGTCCTGAAAAATAGACAGGATGGAGGTTTTGTTAAAGCATTTATATTTTCAAAAAAGCATATGCCTCACCATTCGATGCATTTATTTTGTGGGCTAACTGATAGGTATTCATGGTAACATTATACATTGTCAGGTGTCTGACCTAAGTTAAACAAATCAATTCTTGTTATTTTTCCATCCTCCTTTGCCTGATTTTTTGGGTAGGTATATCTGGAACATTCTGTGAATATTTATGAACAGTGGAGGTCTCAATGAGAAATAAGGCCAAGTGTTGATATTTGAGAAAGACTAATGGAGGAAAACTTTAATAAGATCATTTTCTCCATATTTCGCACTGTGCAAAACATTGGATTTACACAAATTTAAAGCTTATGTTTTGGTTTTGTAAAGGCCAACAACATTATTAGATTACAATGATATTCGAATTTACAAAGTGTCAATATCATGTAGATATCTATGTATATCATCTTTAACATTTACGTGTAATTACAAACTTGTATGTATCATTATATCATACATCTCACTTACAATAGTTTAAATGTCATGCAAACACCTTATATAACATCCTGAATAACCAATCAATAAGATATGTTTATTTAGAATGTGGATTAAAACATTGACTTTATATTATTTTCTGTTTTGAATATTTTGTGTTAGATATAATTTATAATTTTCCTGACATCCTGGAGATATAGAAATTTAGATGATCGGATAAGAATGTAGAACATGAAATTAATATATAATAGGCATATACTTAATATTTTCAAAGTATAATTTAAAAAGGGCAGTGGTCTGTCACCTTGCTATATAAGAGATACCAACATGAAACGTTTAGCTTTAATAGGTAATTTCCCTAGTTTTCTGCACATTATAGATCATCAGAAATGAACTCTTGATATCTTGGAAAACTCAAAAAGATCAAACATAAAGTTAATACATATATTTAAAGGAAAATGTTTTGATTTTATTTTTATATTATTTTATTAGAGAATAGTTTGACACATTTGATTCATTGGATGTAAAAAAGATAAAGTATTGTTATATATCAGTAATCCATTGAATCCCACACATCTCTTGGTGGCATTTGTGTCAGCTTTGGTGGGTGTGGACGCAGCAGCCAGCAATTACATTAGAATATACAATAAAATGTGCACATTTAAGAAACATGTAAATCTCACTTTTTATACAGTGTCAACAATTCTTTGTGAAATATTTAGGCATACATCATTATAAGTTTGGCTGGATGTCAGCAATCTAACGAAATGTATAACGATATAATCATGAATCTCATGAGATGTTATGTATGTTAAATCACTTTTTTACTTTTCACCTCTTTCTAAGCAATGACAAGGTAGCATTAACACACTTTATTAAAAAAATGTCTATACAAATGAACGCAAAGGTGACATCTTCTGGATAATTTTGTATTATTTGACATTTCCATGTCGAATACAAATTAGGATTATCATAATGGAAAATATGACCGGAAAAAGAATACAGGTGAGGTAGGAATGTCTTTTGTTAAGACCTCAAACTTTGCATGGTAATAATGGCACGCCTCACAGGAAGGTAGACAAAGACAATCTTTGCTTGTGTAAATGTATTGGTTGCAAATTAACCGGAAGCTGGTGCTGAATGAGGCTGGCATTGTTCTATTGTAACCGAAGTTGCTATGGTTCTTTTAGATATTCTAATCAACATTCCTTTATAAACCAAGAAGGAGATGTGAGTTTATATGACTTTTGGCAAATATTTGGTTCAATGTATTATCTGCCAAATAGGTTTTCAAGGCTAATGACAATTTTTTCAATCAGAAATTATTATTGAAGATTTGGCAAATACATTTTCTATTTTTCCCCGGTTGATATTAATGGTTCATTAGGTAGAGTCTACAAAGTACATATATTAAGATACACATTCTACTTTATTTGTCAATGAAAAGATGTTTGCCACAGATTGAACCTCGTGAGAAAGATCAACAATTTTCGGATATAAAGAAAAAACTTATATTCTCTCAAGACATTTTAGTATTTGAATATTCCTGCTGTCTAGCTTTTTAACACTTTCCTTTTTGAAAATAAATAACATTTCTCTATCCCCCAAATATCAAATGGCCTGGACCCGATTTTTGAAACAATCTCAAGCAAGTAAGAGCACCACTGTAGTGAGTTGCAAAGGGTCAAATATCGGAGTAATGTAAGCAAACTGGTAATTCAGTGATTTGAGCAGAATATAAAAGTATTTTTGACAAGAAATAGTAGTTTTCATGAAGTGGACGTAATCAAAATATACAATTAAATTAAACAAAATGATACAATTAAACAAAACAAAATTGATACGGCTACCGATGAGAAGTGTAATTTTCAGTGTTTGATTATGAAAATCTACTGTCATGAAGGGGATCTTTGTTTCTTAATGGATTAATGAACTGCTGAAAGAAGGAAATGTACACAGTTTGGAGCGCCACCACCCCAAACTAGCTACATGAGAGTGCGAATTGAATGCATCACAGAATGAACTGAAATAACTGATGTATACACACCAACCGTCGTCATCTCTGATCGCTATATATGCAATTTGTACTAATATATGTTGACATACAATCATTATTGTTCTAAGAGTTGCATACAAAATGTTTTTATCTCAGTTCAACATCAGTTTACCCACCAAGCGTGTGATTTCGACACGTTTGAGAGAATTGTGGCTATTGGAATGTTAAAACTAGTCAGAGTGGGAGGGGGGAGCTCGGGTGAGGGGTTTCTCCCCACCATTTATCATTATCAATTGAGGTGTTTAATACTTATTTTGGACATAAAACACTCAGTAAGTTCTCTCAAAATATCAAAACAGTCATAACATGAGTTCAAATACAAAAACAAAATTTGATCATTAATCCTAAAGTACACTTTACTCAATCGTCTCCATACTTAATGTGCTAACAATATGAGAAAATCATACGGCGAAAATTATGATCAAAGAGCTTAATGTATTTGATTCGATTTGCTTTTATCGCATTAACGACCTTTTAGGCTATATCAAATGAAAGCCTGTCACCGGAACTCAATGCCCTGTTCATTTTCAAGAGTGATAAGGGATCTTTACTTCGGTAATCAATCTGTTCTTTTTTAAATATTCTTTTAGTTTTTGGCATTTTGGTGTTTGTGGTACATGAATGACCAACTCCACGAGCACAGTTGATAGAGCGATCGATATGTGTGTACCTTCGTTAGAATCCCCCTGCCTCCAGTTGAAATGTGATTGGAATTCGACCTTATTGCCGTTAAAGTCAATGAAACAAAACTTCAAATTTCAAATGATTCGGGAATATCAAATACGGTTGGATTTTTTTCTTCCAGAAATGAGGTTGGTGACGAAATGCTATGTACAAGCTTTCCATTTGGCAAATGGCACGATTATATATCTCACCTTTTAACTTCATTTTCTTCATTACCAACAATTGTCACAGTTGCTCGCAATTTTCCATTGTGTTAAACATTGTGTAAAGGTATATTCGAGTTCAACATATACAGATCTGTATTAACACAATTAGCAAAATATGATGGAGAACAAGTTTTGGCCATTGATTATAATTTATAATTAATTTTACTTTAAATACAAAACTGCTAAATATCACATTATCACACTAAACAAAGAAGATAGATATTCAAACTAACTTCAACTATCGAATGATGAGTATGTCCTCTGGATTTATACAAATTAACATAATAATCTAACTTAAAAAGAAACATTCCAGAGAGACTAAGAGGTCAAGCCGGGTTTTCTTGGAAGACCAAATATGATATTCTTTTATTAGCGTCAATATGCCAGCTTCTACTGACGTAAATTGAACCAGAATGTCACCCGATATGGATAGTAGTTCAGAAGTAAATGTCCATTTTTATCTCAGTTTCTTGATATTCTGGTATCGCATGGGTATTATGCAATTGTTCAATCTCAAGCTTCTCGACACCTCTGCCCGTAATTGCAGTATATCATAAGATATCATTTAAATATTTGTCTTGCCCACCAAAATATCATCAACTCAAAATTTAGCTCATTATCGATGCATTCACCTAAATTTAATTTGCCATCTTAATATAGACATAATGAAAAGCTTAAAGTGTATCAAAATTAGTATTGCTGAAAATGAATGTGTGTCGTGTGTAAAGTTTAATTTGGTTATAATTTGATCAAGAACAGTGTATCTATTTTGCTTCTAATTATAGTATGTACTTTTACCTTCATAATTATCTTACCACACAAATATTATGATCTATATGTATATATATATATATATATATATATATATATATATATATATATATATATATATATATATATATATATATATATATATATATATATATATATATATATATATATATATATATATTATATATATATATATATATATATATATATAATATATATATATATATATATATATATATATATATATATATATATATATATATATATATTTTTTTTTTCAACACTAATTTTTACTGTCTGGTGAGAAGTGATTGGACAAGTAATTAAACACAGGGGAAACCTGTCATAACAGGAGGGTTTCCTTCTGTGAAAATAAAACATTGTTTAACAATTACATTTATAAGATAACCTCTCCCCATACTGACTTTGCTTAGGCCCCATGTGTACCTTGAGAATATATGGAATATCCTTCTGACTATTTTTTTAGCTGATCAAGAAATATTGGTTTTTTTTTAATAATTTGCATGGATGGCATGTAGATAATAAAATTATGTTACCATATATCAAGTATGTACACCCCAGACATCCAGAATGGCTTAGTTTATCCCAACATTTCCATGGTGGAAAGGATTAAATGTATTAATGTCACATTTGGAGATGCTGACAAAATACCACATTTCATCATAAAAATAGTTACTGTCTAAACCCACCAGACAACATATGATTAATTGCTTACCTCATATCATGATATAGTATACTTAAAGATTTCTTTGAAATTCATTAGCAATGTAGATCATACCTGTTTATAATCTGTTTAGATCTGTTTTGTAATCTGGCAAAGTTAATTAAAATGCTCTTTATTCTCATGTATTTCACAGAATAAACATAATTCCAGTTTGTACAAGTCCTGTATACGGCAATTAAATACATTATTAGGCACAGGAGATAAAAACAGTACATTATGTGGTAATATTGTAAGCGATCAAATAGCGTTTGTGAACTGTTTATGAGGCCTAATCATGTTTTCATCCCATTTTGTAAAATAACACATCTAATAATACCTCAGTTTCAGATGCATAACACACTCACAAACATGACAATTAAGAATATGCCACTGACAGGAAATAGTTTTGATTTGCTAAATCTGTTTTCATGATTATATTTTCCAGAAACAGCAGATTTGATTCTATTCACAAGCATCTTAACGAATCATTCAAAATAACAATTCATTGGATAAGAGTGTCATTATCATCCTCGTATTTACATTATGAACTTCTATCATGTTGAAAGTATAACCAAAAGTCTGCAATTGTAGAATATTTTGTTTCTGGTATACAAGTAAGGTCTTCTCAATATCTTGTTAAATGTGAACATTTTTGAAGGAGCATTTAAGCATTATCAAAATACAAGTGCTCGATCATTGCGGTAAAAAACAATGTTTTATGGAAACAATGAGTGTCTTAACAGAGGAATTGTATAGTGGTTTTCATAAAATGCCGATCATCAGTTTTATGTATTGCATTAGGAAAAGGTGTTGAACGTGTGGTGATTGCGTCCATAGACTCGTCATTCCCTGATTATGTTTATCAGTTGTTGATTTGTCGTAAATAAAATAAAATATTTAGCATATTGATTTCAAGCAATGGGAATCAAGGTAAACATTCATTTCAGGTTGAAAGGAAATGACAAGGCCATGGTTGAAGTCCGAGGGAGAACTGTGAGTTGCCTGGCTGATTTGAGCTGAAATAACAATGCCTTGTGGCATGTAACTCACAACAAAGGAGTACAGTTTACGGACTATTTGAAGAAACAAATACAAGCTGAATATTCAGTTTGGTCAAAAAGGCAAATAAATAAGGTTAAATGTCAGAGAGTCAGGGAAGTATCAAAAATGTGTTCAATACCTTTCCCTAATGCAATACATGAAACTCATGAACGGCATGGCCTGGCATGAAAGTGGAATATAATAATAAGCATGCATCGAGTCTGTGGTGTAACTCAACATGAATATGTCCAAACTGCCTTGACGTGAGATTATGGTCATTTAAAAAAAAAAATCTTTCACAATGCTTTTAATGGGTGAAACTGATATGAATGGCTTGACGGGTTTCCATGTGACCTGTTTCCATTAGCGGGTATCTGTATGGCGTGTTGATGTCGACACATGACATGGAGCAGGGGCGGCAGTGTGAGTAGAGCGCCGAGCTGCTCCTCACGGGCGAACACACTCCACATGTGCACCATAAAGCCGCTGCCATTAACACCACACTCCAAGTGGGAGAAAAACTGTCCACTACCCAACACAACGCCACTCGCTTCACATACCACCTCACTACTCAGGAAAACCTAGGACGATTGAGTAGTTTGAACATACCAGTTAGTTTGCCTTATCGCCTGTCATAGTTTAATTTGTCTTGTGGTTGTTTCATGGAAACATTCCGTCAGTAAAGGCTTACATACATACACTGAATTGACAACCAGGCCGCCTGGAGAGGTTAGGACAACGAATTCAAAAACTATTGACTTACCAATATAACTTAATCCTTTTCCTAATTGATCGATGCTAACAGAGGGATAGACATTCAGAAGAAACAAGCACAGGGAATGGCCACACAATACAACGTAAGTATAATCTCAGCCAAGCTATTGAATTGATTTCTTTATCTTGATACATATGTTAAAGGAAGACGGACAAGTGACATTGTGTTTGATTCAAATGTCTATAAGCGTTAGTCCTTAATTCAGTAGTCCTACCCCAGGTTTGGTAGATGAGATAGACACCATATTTGTGTTTAACAAGCCAGAAAATGGGCTGACGTCAAATGTGTAGTTAACGCTGTGGGATCATCGTTTTGAGATTACCTAGCATGTTGCCTGAGCTGCAAGCCTACACAATGTTATATGTCTTTTTTTATAGCACTCTTTATGCCAAGTCAATGAGATGACTTGTATTGTAGGCCTGACGTCTTGACACCTAATATTTAATCCAAACATCTCTAATATTCAATTCAATAATTATTGACCCCTAGTTCAAATCATAATATTTAATTTCAATAGTACATCGTCATATTTCTGTTTGCTGATTGGTCAGGTTCTGTGAGTTTTATCTTGGTATACTCTGGCAGAAAAACCTTAATGTTTGCATTGCCATATTGGTTTGTACATCATATGGATTCATGTCACCTCATTCCGTCCCCTCATCAGGGATTTGACTAATGGATATGTTGAACGATGTCCCAGCCATATCTGAATTGATACTGACAAAACACCAAACATACTTGTATGAATATGATAACACGATTGTTCTTGATTCATTTTTTTATTTTTTGAGAATTTAGTAACCACGGCAATATGCACACTACATATACATCACATCAAGAATGAACAAAACCACACCACACCAAGTGACCTGACTGGTTCTATTTCCCCAATCCTCAGGTGTATAGACCCAGTAGATACAGTATTCAGTTTGTGAAAGCGTGATTATCATTCCTGTACAACCACACCCAACTAACATGTGAATACATGTATACAGGAAACAAGATAACTCACCAGAGACATATGATAGTGTCATCATAATTTTTTGTGTATATGTGTATAGTTAGTATTGAACCACATTAGTGGGATGATCAATGCCAGTTATTCATTCTACCTGTATCCTCCTCTCCCCTGCATAGGCGCGATAGGTAAAGTATAACTCTGAATGGAAATCACTCACATGCAACAATGAGATGGGTAATGTGTGCATCCATCCTCTCATAATTATCTGAGTCTATTTATGGGTGTTGGGCATGCTCCACAGACAACAAACATCATTATACTTAATGTCAAAACTAATTATCATATCCTGTCTTAGACTGCTCATAGATGTTTAGCTTTTATGCACTCATCGTGAGAGAGAGAACGTCCAACATAAAAGATAATGGGACAAATACGTGAGAAGAGAATTTGAGTCATATTGATAGATAACGTGATGAGATGCTGACAAGTAAAAAATAAATAGTATTTGTCTAGGCGTTTTATCTCCTGACGCTCGTTTCTGATGTTCACATTCACAGGTGTGAGGTAATGATTAGCTGCTCTGCAAGGACGTCCAAAATAGTCATGACATATTTAAATTTAAAAGAGAAACTACCGAAATAGGAAATATTAGTATAGATGCACTGTAAATGGTTGTCACAGTAAATGTGCTGTTAATTTACAGCAAAAGGTGCCGGCTGTATAGTTACCCGTGACCTTTGCTGCAGACAAACGGTTACTTCTTTTTGTATTTCTACAGTAATCTTGCTTTTAAAATATCTGGATGATTTCTTTTGGGGAAATACGCCATGTAATGCCATGTACAGACTCTTTTCATGGAAATATCTTCCGCAAAATCACGAAGCCATGATATGGGGTCGCAAACCAGGAAGAACAAATGTCAAAGTCACTCAGTCTTGGAGTGCACGTTATTAGAATGTGCTGAATCAGATGTAAAGCGGCAAAAAATGCCCGACTTGCCCGGATCTATGCAATCGAATGCAAGTGGCACTTTCAACCCAACCATTTATGTGCGAGTGATGATAAAGGCAGACATTATTTCACTGCCTGGTTTTCATAAGGAGATCCAAGCAAACACACCACATATTAACTACTTAGTTTTCAGGTTGTGGTTTGGTATTGTTCAAATTTACTTTTAGGTTATGTTTTAAATATGTGTTATTACATATTTATTACATATTTATTACATATTTATTACATATTTATTACATATTTATTACATATTTACATAGTAACAACGTAAATCTACTAGTACGTAATTTTATACCCTGGTAGCATTCACCAACTTAACATTCTTAGTGTTCTCCAATCACCAATCAGCAAAGCCCAGATAGGTGTTCTGGGGAGGTCTAATTTTGGTACCTTTTATACCAAAATGCCAACTCTTTCAGTGGTAATTCATATTTTCTGTATGATTATGTCTAAAGTCTGCCCCCAAAATTTTCATTATTCTTTGCATGACATTAAATAAAGAATATATATACACTTGATTTCAGTCGCCAGTTGCAAAAAACCTGTTTAAATGGGTTCAATTTGGTTGTTTAAACGGGTTTGACTCAGCTGGCAACTATCAACTGCACTAGAGCTCTGTCAACTCCGCCAAACTTTTCTTTGGTTGAAACAGAATAGACCCTGCACGTTCCACAAACCCATCCAGTTCAGCTATCCGGGCTTTGTCGATTGTAAGAACGTAACTTTCTCACGTAGTATTGATATGTAGTTTCAATATTGAACTGAACCACATTAAGGACGTCTGGAAAATACCACTCAACAGTGTAATTATACTGTGTCAAAGACATGTAAAATCTACTTGCTTATTTGAATAATTTTGATCTTTGTAAATATAAAGCACATCGTGGTTTTTTTCAATGCTTGGTGAACTCTTTGGATAACATGCAGAATTTGGATAACATGCAGAATGTGGCATAGCATAATAATAAGGACATAACATATTTAAATGAAAGTTTTGCAGGAGCCATGTGTTATTATTGTTGTTTTTGTATGGTTAGTTCTGTAGTGTTTTAGTGATTATTTATTAATAAAGCTGCATGTTTAGGTACTCTGCAGGAAGTGAAAACGATCTCAATAAGTATTGAAAAGGTATGCGGTAGGTAGTAAAAATGTTAATGATAGGCTGTAGAAAGGGCACAGAGAGGTCATAGAAAGGTCCGAAATATGTTTTGAGAAAATAGATATATGGAAAATTTGCTATGTAAGTATCACTATGTTAGTTACAACATTTCTAGTATTTCTCACTTTTACTTATAAAAAATATGAAAGAAAAGTAGGAAATTGCAAAATGACCACTACATAACAAGTGTATTTACCAACCACAAATGTGGCTGCCCCGATATTTGAAAATGCATTGCAGCCTCATTTTATAACCCCGGCGATAACACTGGTTTTGTGCCCCGATTTTGATGCTAACATCATATCTATGCCCTTCGCGGAGCTATATTTTGAAGTCATTATGAGGTTATTGCTATTTATAAGATGGCTCAAAACTACAAAAAGGTATGTGATAGACGACTAACATCCATGATAACAGATCTCGGCCCTCAGTCTCGGAGCTGCATGGTCACATGGTCTAGATTTTCCAGCGGCCTGTCCGCTAGTGGAAGTTGTGAGACACTGATTGGGCCGATCGATGCTTTCCAGCGAATCAGGTTGCAGATCGACTTGCCGCTTGCACATGATTGGTCTGTGTACACCCATTAGCTAGCAGATCAGGCGGGGCAGCAGGCTGTAGCGCAGTTGGTTAGAGTGCCAGCTTATTAACAAGAGCTTCTCTGTGGTGATACAAAGGTTGTGTGTTCGATCCCCGGCCGTGCCGATATTGAATTCATGATACATTTTCACACATGATCTGAGGCCCGTGCCTAAAGGATTAATCTGTTGTCCTTGTAAATCTGTGATCAGGTGGGTTGTCATGTCAAGGACCGGCGGCATAAAATTTCAGTGAGGCAGCACTATATCTGCTACAAGTAGGTCTCATCATGAAATGAGTGAAATAATGTTGAAAGTGATGTAACCCCCCCCCCCCAAAAAAAAAAAAACAGACCACCTTTCTTGCTGGCAGGCAGTCAGCCAGCCAATCATGTGCAAGCAGCATATCAGAAGGTATATTGGTGGATTTTTGCAGAATATGCCGTCTTCAATTGATGCACCCTTGACTTGTCTAAGAGCAAATCACGATGGGCTCACTTATTATCAATAATGTGATGATTATAATGTAGAGTTTAGTTCTTTCCCAGAAGTTGTTTTTATTGCATATTGAAGTCATGTTTATCAAAGGTTTAGAATTTGGTTTATCCATTATCCACTCAGATTTATTTTTTGAAATATTGAGAATATTAATTTTGAAACAAGAAGTCCTGAAATATTATATTTTGGGATCTGTATCTGCATCTGTAAAGAATATAAAACATATTATAGAAGAGTCTATGTTCTACGGACAAAGGGTCCACAGGTAGGTAAACACACCTGACACAAGATTTGTGTCTCATATTTGTCAAAGAACGGCAGGAAATAGTGTTGGTCCACTCTTCTGTTTTACTGCCAACTATTAGCAATCTGTCTTTCTTTTGGCCTTTAAGTCAATTCTTTCTTGGTGGGTTGTCTTAGTGAATACCAAAATAACCACGTTAGGTAGGTTTCATTTTCATAATGATATTTAATGTCAGTAGAGCCATGCCTCTGCTTCCGGTTCTATATGGGTTTGCATTTTAAACCATACAATGAATTGTGAAAGCTTCATTGGTTTATGAGTCACACATTTCACTGGTTGACGGGTTAAACTAACATTTCTCCATGAAATGCTATTATTTTTAATCTCGTGTTTAAATGTTTTTCTATGTTATCTAAACAGAGTTTCAAATGTAAATTGGACTGTTAAGCTGTTTTTATGTCTACTTGATTAAAATTGACAAACATTCTTATTTATCTTCAGCCTCATTTAATAGCATGATGCATCATCATGAAATCATCACTAAGCATATAAAATGTCCATTCCATATATTTAAATATATAAACGTGATTAAGAACTGCCACGAGAGGAAGTTTTTCATATGATAAAACATTATTCTAGACAGAGAAATATTAGCATACACAACATTAACATTTTAACAGTAAAAAATCGAAGCATACATAACATTTACATTTTGATTGTGTTACTTCTTACATACAAAATACAATATTATTGTGCATCTAAAGTTTGACATATCAATTATAATTACCATATTTGGCATATAAATTTATAAAATAGATAATTTCCATCCTTCTTTATTCTGCGATTTCTTTTTTTCAGTTGATTAAACATTTCTAGTTAAGGCTTTTAGGTGTCATTGAATTACCTGCATCCAACATTAAGGGACACATTTTAGCATTATACAAGTTCGAGAATTACTAATTATCACTGAAATATTGAACCAAACTCAAAGGCTTACTTTTCTGTATGTCTGCTTAATCTATCTAAATATACAAATGAAGTCACCATAGATATGCCATTGGTTACAAATTATGTAATTTTGTTCAAATTATCTAATTTTATGGCAATCAAAAATAAGATATGAATTAATTATATATTACAGCAAAAATGTGATTATATGAATTAAAAAAATATGTGTCATTATTATTGTTCACCACAGTTTATATCTAGGACTTATGCCACTCTTGGACCTAGCGTTGTTGATGATTATTTACAAAACACCTATTGCTGAATAAATTAGATGTTAATTTTTGTTTGGCCAGGGACTGTGATCGTTGTCGACCTCGTCTGTAGGATACTTCTCTGTAGGATACTTGCCCTTCTTACTTTATTTTTGTTTTGGTTCAGGACCATCACGAAACTGTTTTAAATATGCTTATGGTTATCTTGTCAGTTAGCACTGCCATTTAGTATTTGTAAATAATTATTAATGAATATTTGATTTTGTCTTAAATCCTATTGATAGTTAATAGAATCGTTATTGATAGAAAACAAATGAAAACCAGTCCTAAAATGTATAGATTTTCACAGATGGTTGTAATGAATCTTATCTTGGATTAAACATCTGTAAGATAACTCATCTCAAAGTTATGATATTTTATTCTGACTAGTTACGAAGCTGGTTACAGTATATGACATTATATGACATTCATTAGTTAGAAAATGTGAAAGTTACATGCATTTTTTATGTGATTTATGATACTACGGGAGTACAGCGCATATTGGTCTTGTGTTGTTGACAGACTTGATGGTAAGACATATTGTTATGGACAGGAAAGCAACCTATATGAAACATAAAGATCCACGGTCTGCCGGCAGTACAGCATACCTCTAACCACACGTCTCAAACACATCACCAGGTAGCAAAATGCTTAGATAGCTACCTTGTGTCTTTCAATTTGAAAGTTTTATGACGAAACCTGATATTATTATTTACAAAATATTGATTTACAACGTAATGATGTTTTATTTTTCTAAGAAGCCCAGCAAATAACAAATATATATATATTGTGGAACTGCTTAAATTGAATTTCATGAGTAGTGTTTGCGTAAAGGAAGACTGTGAATTCTTTGTATTTTCGAAATGGAAACCAAAGACTCCCGATCAGTATTTCTGTCTTTTACTGGGAGCGCCCCTGGTGGAGATGCCGGAGGCGCAAATCTTCAGTCTTATTTAAAAGGTCCTCTTTGGTATCGTATGTCTTTTGGTGCCAAAACATTCAGTTTGTAAGTTTAAACAGCCATGTTTAAGTTAAGATGTACCATTGAGCAACCAAGACCTTTCAAATTAAGTGATGTTTTTAATATGACACTGCTTTGGACTTTATTGAGTTAGTACTGGGTTTTAAGTTGTATAATTGGTTTTGGTGTATTCGCTACCATTATGAGACAGAGCACTCGTTGCAATGCGGTGACAGGGCATTTGACATACATGATAAACACTATTCTGTTGCCACAGTTTATATAGAAAGAGATATATTTGTATAGAGGAACATTGGAAGCATCTTGTTATACTCATGACTGTGGTCAGAGCATGTAATACAACAAAACCAATTTATACATAATATCACATAAGATTTGAGCAGATGTGTTAATATTAATTTGAAATTTGAATATTTGTCTATCATTTGCTTCTAACATAAAACTCTGTTACTGCTCTCCAAAAATGAGTTATATTCACTTGAAAATGCCTCACTTCAAACACTTACTCAAAAGGAGCGATATTTGCTCAAAACATCCCCAAGGAAACCTGAAATGAAAGGCGACAACTGATGTACCGTAGAAGTTCATGTGGAATGTTAAGTGGCTGCCAGTTGATGTTTGCAACACGAACCAAATCCATAGTTTGCCTTTCATCATTTTTCTTATTGTGTCAATGAGTTATGAGCAAAGGATGAGCACTTTTGTAACCGGGTTTTGAAATTATTGTCTGTCAGGGTTGGTTTCTGACGACATAGATATACCCATCGTTATTAATCAAGAGCTGAGTGATACTTGGGAATATTTTCAAAATTATGGTTGGAATTTAATGATTCAAACCGATTTTTTTATTAATTCATGGTGTATGGTGTGCTAGCCAAGATTTGTGTCACACAATCGTGTTAATATTTTCATTCAATACACCAGCCATTCAGATGTACCCCTTCCCTTGAAGAACATAATCCTTTAATTATTTCTCAGATTGCATCATTCACGAGCTAAAACAAGACAAAACAGAACAATTGTGTCAAACACAATATGCAAATAACACTGACAGCCGTAATTAAGTGTTTTCAAGGGAATTTTAATTACAATAGAAATTTCACTCCTCTTTAAGAGTTTTGCCTGGTGTTCTACATTCAGAAGAAGCAAACTGACCGTGTGAGCCTGTCACCAACCTTTGAAATACTAAATCTACCCACCCATATCATTATATCATTAATTGGACTAGGTACATGGCATGCAAGTAGATTTGACAAAGGCCTTTTGAGAAATATCTAAATGCTCCTATAGGAAGCAACATTATCTAACATATTGCATACTTAATGCTGACATAACATAGCACAAATGGTTTTCCATGTTTGCTTCTGTCAGGACAACCTTGTCTCATTCCTAACAAAATACACAAGCGCATGATGATGACCTGGCAATTCACGAAGACCGTGCCACTCCGATATACAAAGCACAAAGAATTCCACATGTTATTGCCAAACCTCAAAGAAGCGGTCTCGTTTGCATCTCCCCGGCGAGATGTGGCTGTCTCCGGGGAGAAGAAGGTGTGGGGACACCAAATAGTAAATAATGGCGCCCTTACTCACTCTCGCTTGACACAAGTGACATTTAAACATATATACCATTCACATACTGTGCGTAATTGCCTAACCAGTGACATTTGGAAATGTATAATTTGTGTTATTATTATTTTTTTTATAAATTGCCGGGTCATCTTAAGCTCTCCTCTTATTGGGTAGTTATGTTTTATAGTTTAATCTCCTTTGTCTTGCTATCTTGTACCTTAAGCATTGACATAGAGAGGCAATTATAAACAACCTTTAAAGGTCTAAAATTGATACGCAGAACGGCAGTGCTTTGGTGATTTTTTCTCATAAAGGATATCCATATTTAAATTGCATTCCTATTATATTTCATTTTGGGAGCAACATTAATATGTAAGTTGTCATTGACTTTCTGGAAGGAAATGAATAAATTCAGATAAAGTTTGTTTGTCTTTGCTTTAGAACATGGAATTATGAATTGCACTCTTTTTTTCAATATCTCCCATCCCTGGATAAAAAAAACAAATATGAAATGTGTCAGACTTTTCTGGCCTTATGAATAGATTAGTAGTTTTAAAGGAAGATGCTTTCCTGTTCGCATTGCTCACTTTGTACATTCTGTATGCATACACAATAAGAAGTTATAATATGTTAAGCTTAATAAAGATTAATATCAGCTGACAATATGCAGTTGCAGACTGATAATATGCAGTTGCAGACAGAAGCCACAGATGCTGTCAGTGTGGTGCAGAATAAAGTAAGATCAGATATATTTGTCATGCTACTCACAAGGCATGATTTAATAATGATTTGAAAATAACTAACATGCTCCAAGAGCCAGTCTGGAGTGCATGGAATTATTCGTGCCTGTATGTACACTGACCCACACTCACTCATATTTTGATAGCGTTTCACAACTTCCTCTTTCAATATTGAATACACATATTGCTTTTATCGCAATAGTATAACCTGCATGTCACATATAACCCCAGACACATATAGAAGATTGTCTCACCTGATATCATTGACACTGTGCATACAGCATCAATGTCAATCGTTCTCTCTGCTTTATATATATATATATATATATATATATATATATATATATATATGCTTATGTGTTGATATACAATGGTTGTATGTTGTCTCATTTGCATGACAGGGCTCTGAATGCATATACAAATTCTACTACTTCATCTACTTTACACATACTTGTATATGCTTTATAATAAGAATTATTGTCTTTTTGTTAGTACCTGGGCTTACAGTGTCTTGTTGTGAAAAACAACCACAAACTTTGCTATTATGGTTTCCCTTCAAGTAACCATAGGCGCTTTAAAATATGGTGAAATATTGATACACATCATGCAAAAAAACAGACAATTTTAATAGACATGGACCAGGATCGTGGTTGTAAATCAGATATGGGAATAGGTGGCAACCCTGGAGAACACCAATAATTTGTGAGCAATGTCACGATGTGTGTTAGCTTAGGACAAGAAGCTCGCAGTTTCCTTCTATTTATCACCTTAATAAAGCCACTCTCGGCCGATATGAGCCTGATCAATCTTGGGTAGCTATGAAAAGGGAAAGCATTCAAGCTGTTCCCAGATGTAATTAACTTTCCCTATGCATTGGAAGAGAATTATTGAATTCTATCAATGCAATTATGTCATTGTCATTTGTAATGAGCAAAATATTTTACATTTCATACAATTCTAGATTACTCTGTACTGTACCATTGTGCTAAATCGTTCAGTCTTCTCAAATAACTCTGCTGTCATTTTCTTGTATTTGATATTTTTCAAAATCTGGAATTTCACGAGTTGTGAATACTCCTCTTGCCCACTTAAATATTATGCAATCAGAATTCACCTAAACCAGATCAGATGTTTCTGACCTAGACATCGACTAATCAGTTGATCTCTTTTTCACCAATTAAACCACAGCCCGATTTTTATGATTAATTATGCTTTTCTTCTAATCTTAACACACTTTTTTACAAGTGATGACAGGGACTGATATGAAAAATAAATGTCTTTAATGGAGGGTAGAAAATAATATATATTTGTTTTACTTTTATTTTACAGGTAATTGCTGGCGTTAGCGTAGGAATATACCTGTGTGAGTCCCAGGTGTGCCTTAAAAAGCCAATAATATAAGAAATATCTTTGTATAAATCGCTTGTGTCTGAGACCCGAGGACAGGGAGACAGAATGGCAGCAGAAAAGTACACATTTGAATCATGCTTGGGAGACCAGGGGTGGAACTGCAGCGTCAATTACAACACGACTTCCAACGGAAATGATTCGATGGCTCTGAACCGCTTCCATATGGATGATCCTACTCTAAAATATATCATCCTTATATCGTACCTTGCCACTTTCATGTTTGGACTCATAGGAAATGTTTTAGTGATCTACATAATAGCACATTTTGTTAAGGTCAGAAACAAATCAGTTGCCAACTACTATATATGGAACTTGGCATTTGCGGATCTTCTATACATTCTCGCACTCCCCTTATTCTGCTATAATACCTACACAAATCACTGGCCATTTGGTAATGTCTGCTGTAAGATTGCCTATTTGCTAAGAGACATCAACAAATTTGCAAGTGTCTTTACCCTGGTTGCCTTAAGTATGGATCGTTACTTAGCAACCTTTCATCGGATGGCTTACTTGAGGACGATCCAAGTAGGAAAGGTCATTTGTGTAGCAATTTGGATTTTGTGCTGCATTGTCTCCACTCCATACCTCATGTTTGCCAACACAGTGGTGAGGACAGGGGGAACTCAGTGTAAACTGGTCTGGCCTAAACAGCATATGAGGATCTACATGCAGTTCTGGACCTATTTCCAGTTTGCTGTGGGATTGCTCATCCCATTTGTCCTCATCTGTATGAGTTACTTCCTGCTTGTCAGACGCTTCCGGTCCCTTGTCAAGCTGCAAGCCAAGTCTCGCATCAAGAGATCTGGCAAGAAGATGACACAGACCATCATTGCTGTTGTTGTGACCTTTCTGGTTTGCCAGACGCCTTATCATGGAGTGAACATTGCCAACGTGTACAAGAGCACCCAGTACGGTCCCCAAAATGGATATCCATCCCCTCAAGCTATTAGAACATTCACATATATTAACGGCTTGGCACAAATCCTGGTGTTCATCTCTTCTTGCTCCAACCCCATAATATATGCTCTACTCAATGAAAACTTCCGTAAGTATCTATATTAATATACTGCTTACTATGAAATATGTAACACCAACTGTTTCACAAAAAAATGTTTTTTTTTCATTAAGAAAGGAGTTATTTGTTCAAATATAATTAGGGCAAAGTAATGAGGTTTATTTGTCCAGTGGAATGATTATAAGACCTGGTATATCAATATTCTAAATTTCCATTATAATACACGTTTGTATTATAATACAATTGGAGAGAAAATAATTTAGTCTTCCTATAGTTATTTTCAATGCTTACAAAACCACGTTCCAATTCCCTTGGCTATCGTGAGCCTTAATGATCCTAATCATTGTTTGCATTCTTTGAACTGAACTCATTTACTTGCCTTCAGTGGTCTGAGTGCCTCGTCGCGATTCTTGCTTTGCCTTTTTTGTTTAAGGTAGCGTAATGAACTCTTGTAACTTAGGACATCTAAAATGGACGAAATTGTTGCTTCTTCACATCTAGTTAAATATTACCTAATAATAGAACATCAGAACAAACATGATGAAAAAACACAAAAACACTAGTCAGGAATGTTTATAATTATACTATAAGTATTCCTTTCAGTTGTATGACAATTTGTATTTCTTTTATATCGTACATTAGAATTAGAAAAAAGTACTTTATGAATGTATATTTACATGTACATGTGTAGGCCATGCTGAATTTGAAATGTGTTTAATATGTGGAGGAGTTTGCTTCTATGAACATTATGATGGTGAAGCAGATATTCATTGCTTTTTCACTGCTTTGTCTAAAATAAAACCTAGGTGTGGTTATGTGCAAATGATCCATGTGGGCGATATATGATGCAGAGCTAACCAGTAAGGTTCTATTCATATTACTGGGACATTCTAAGCGTCATCTGTATCATGTGATACCAATGAAGCCATCCAGTTAAAGCATAGCTGAGGTAATGATATCTGCCTGTAATGTTTGTGATATTGGTAATTATCTTCATGGAGATGGAAAGTTACACACTACACTGTAGGCAGTAACCGTTAAAAATACATCAACTTTTCTTGTATTCGTACAGAATACTGTACCTATAATATTAATCGGCAGCAATAATGGTTGTTATATTCATCCAATATTTAAGACAGAACCAAGTTTTCCAAATATGTACTCATTTCTTTCTCAGGCCAATACTTCATATTCATTGTTGAGTATTCATATTCAAGGAACTCTTAATTCAGATGAATCGAACCTATATTTATTAAGATAAATGCTAGTAACAGGACTTTGAATTTTAATCTTCGGCTTGAGGTCTTGAAAGAGGTATCTCATTAGGTCCCCGGAGATATCTGTCATGAAAATATAAAATATAAAATAAATGGACAGTTCTGATATGTCATAATACAACGATAATTAAAGTAAATTAAGATTTGTTAGATTTGACAGCAACGTTACTGGAGATGTACAACACTAAAAGATGTTGTAATACTGCTTACCTCTAGTAATTGTGCTGCCAGCAGCTGTAAATTAACACATTTACTTAAACGCTTATTTACAGTGTACATAGGCTCTAACATCAGACAGTGAGGTTGATATCCCTGAGGCATCGAATTTGGCTTCCATAATCTGCTCTCATCCTGCATCCTTTCTATTTAAAAATCACTACATATATGTAGAATTAGTGGAGTTTATATATCTTTAAAATAACACCAACGTGAATGGTAATATTTATTAATTGAGTGCTGAAATGAAAGGGAGTGTTTATAAAGGGATTAAAAGATCATTTATGATCAAAGTGATGCATCAAATAACCAAGGGAATTATACTACATGTGATTGCTTTCTAAAAGTGATGAAAGACTCTTGATAGTACACGTGTCACAGATTGCCATCAGGCATAATTTGTCACAGAGGGGATTTCCACACACCCAATATATTCAATTCACTTGATCTATTTACCTTCCATGGAGGCGCTGCTTTTTCCATTCAATTAGGAAGAGAATAAATTCGCTCTATCCAGAAATTTATAAATCCATTCTATCCAGAAATTTATTTAAACCACAATTAAAAAAAACGAAAACAATTAGTTATTTTTATTTATTTATTTTTTTTATTGTTGTGAGGTTGTGTTAACTACAGGATGGACACCTGATAGGTCCCTAACAAAAATTAAGCCTAGAATAAGGTAAATGCTTTGTTTTAACCTCATACATTCATGTCTAAACCTGGTATATATTCATCCATGATTGTACTGAGGTATGAAACCCCAGTTGGCTTCTCAGTTCACCTGCCTCAGTTAACCTTCTATCTGGCTTATGCCCACCGGAACGTACTATAATGTGACACACCCACTTGCAGATATGTAACTACTAAGGATAATGTTGTGTATCATGTTATCACTCAAGGATATTCTAGATGGCACTGCAAAATGTACTTTAAGGTGAGTTCAAGAATTACAACTGCATCTCCCTAAAGGTTCAGAAGAAACACACATCTTTCCAATACTTCTGGGAGTACCTCCATTTTCAAAGGGATTGGTCAAGCCTATGGCCCATAATGTATCACTAATAGATATGACATGGACATTATAGAAAGAACAGCAGCCTGATCAGGTGGAGGAGGTTATGTAGGACTCATTGACATGAAGCATCTATTCCTTGTGTCCAAGTGTCAGGTAGGCCAGATTGGTACTGTGCCTCATACTTAATGAACAATTGCTGCTCATTAGCATTTTCTAGATGTCGTGACCATTTCATTTTGTTTTGTTTTAAACATATAATGATACATGAGCAATCGCTGACTCACATTTTAAAATAACAGGACTATTCCATTTAGTTTAGTTTTAATCATGTAAAGAATATCATCATGAACAATAATCCCAAAAGGAAAAAATAATGTTTACTTTTGTGTCCTTTATTTTGTTTTGTCTTGTATTGTATGCTGGTCTATGATTACAAAGGTTTGTGTTCAATATTGATTGAGTTTGGGTCATTCCCTTATGCACTATTAACCCAGGTTGAAATCCAAACCTCATTACAGCACAGCGATTTGACAATTGTTGTTCAAATCAGTTGACCTTGTCATGTAATATTGCGGTTCTGATGTTTAAAGATTGATATGGATAGGTTGTTAATGGCATATCTTTATAGATTACATCCTATATCATGCCTCCAAAAAAGAGCTTTTACCTCAATGTTTCTATGAAATCCTTTTTTTTCCTATGTATTGTCACATATACTTTGATGGAGTTCATACAAAAAGTCATGGATATATTAGAGCTAAACTTTATATGCATGCCATGGTAAAGCACAGATAAATTGTCTACTATTAGTACGGCAATATTTCTAAATGATATATCAGGAAACTTGTGTCCCACAGGTCTCATCATATCCATTCAACATCACTGATGGAAAGCTTTCACACCCAATATTCGTTTTGAATCCACATTTTCAGCCTAATATGTTTTAACAGTTCATAAAATGTTGATTTCTTTGAGATTTAAAAATCGTTGTGGGGTGATTTCTTTGATATTTTCAAATGATATATCAGAATACTTATATTCTTTTTTGATTATCAATTTCAGCACAAATGTGTACTGCATTGATACTAGATGGTATCACCTGTATTAAATCCTTTATACAAAATTGTCCAGTACCTTGGATTGAATCAATCAGATAAGCATGGTAATACTCCAAAAAATATTTATGAACATATTTCATGTGTACTCAATCTGTTCTATTTTACTGGCTCCCATTCTGGAAGTGAGTTCAAACTCAGCAGGTCATATGTAAACTAGCTATGTAACAGGTCCATGAAACAAACCTGACTGAAAGTATGACGTTTGTATTTTGCATGATAAAAATAAGTTAGAATCAATCAGATGCAATATGATGCATTCATCAACAATCTGGTCAGTATCGTCATGACATCTTTTGTCTTCTCTGATAACATTTGCTGTAATCCCTGTAACCAAGGTGAAAAGTTGACGCCTTAATCAGCCTGTCTGACACCTACTCTGATTGAATAATTGTGACAATGCTGCTGTTAATTATTCACATTATGCTGTAATTCATGTGCCCTGCCCATTGATTGATTGGTCTGACACATGTTCCATATAAGATCATTCTGAATAGTCAAGTGTAATTGTGCACTTCAAGCAATTGTTGGGATGTGCACTTTTCATCATGTTCAGTATGCGGTTCACTTGATGTTCTCTTTGATATAGGGGATCTTTAATGAATGCTTTCTGATCAGAGTCTACAGGTTCATTTTGTCTGTGTTATGTACATGTGTGTTTATTCTGCTATGCATTTCAAAATAGCTCAGTGGGTTCGCCTTAATGCTGACCTCCTAAATATAGAGTAGTGTTAAGAACAGAGAGAATAGTCACAAATCAGGAACTGCCTTGTCCCCTCGGCCCTCATCTGTCTCCAGGCATTCTCAGCCAAGTTGTGTCTTTTGAAGGACCGACTTCCCTGAGCCAGCTGAAGGGAAATGAGCTCATCAATGCAAGCAGAAGCACTAAGCTGTATTAGTGCCAGACTCTGCACATCTCTGTGTATCTGTATCTATAGTATATATATATATATATATATATATATATATATATATATATATATATATATATATATATATATATATATATATATATATATATATATATATATATATATTTATATATATATATGCAATAAAAGGTTTTAACTCTTTGTCACCACGGACTTTGTTGGATTACTTTTATCACCATAACACTGTATACAACTACCTTTTTACTTTGGACTATATATATATATATTTATATAATTTAGTTTATCCTCTTATTATTTATTTTTTTGTGGCGAAAATTTTAACAATGATAGATCTGAAAACAATTGTGGTAGCATTGTGGTAGTAGAATACCCAGTACAATTGTGGTTTAATCTCCTTTGTCTGGAATCTCCTTACGGGAATTTATGCTTTTGTTACCATTTTTCACATACTTTCGTTATTGCATTAAGCCAATGCTGCCAGGATAGTAGAAGAGATACAGAGAATACTTGGTGCATGCAAGGCAAGGAGACCCTCTAGGCTATCTAAACTGTCTGCTTTGAGTATTTGCATGCAGAGAAGCAACGTGAGTTGAATGAACATTTGGGGTAGTTTGATTTCTTTGGAACTTTGGCCTTACAAGTCACAATCACAAGTCACAATCACAAGTCACAATCACAAGTCACAATCACAAGTCATAATCACAAGTCACAATCACAAGTCACAATCACAAGTCACAAGTCACAAGTCACAAGTCACAATCACAGGTCACAATCACAAGTCACACTCACAAGTCACACTCACAAGTCACAATCACAAGTCACAATCACAAGTCACAATCACAAGTCACAATCACAAGTCACAATCACAAGTCACAATCACAAGTCACAATCACAAGTCACAATCACAAGTCACAATCACAAGTCACAATCACAAGTCACAATCACAAGTCACAAGTCACAATCACAAGTCACAATCAAATGACATTGTGTTTGATACGCAGTCTCAACATGTAATATATATTTCCCCTCCAATCATAATTGAATAAAAGGATCTTGTATGATCTGATGTATGTTGGAGATACATCAAGGACATTACATATCCTTAAGACAGGATGAATAAACAAAACATTGCAGCAGGTAGTCGTATAATCAACAGGATATAAAAAGCTTTATTATAGTATGCCAAGCCGGGCGTTGAGATGAGATTATCAAAGAGGTAGTGCAATAATAACACCGTCCACATTTCTTTAAGTCCTACTGTTTGCATTACATTATGTTCCTCCAGGAAATTGTCCTATACAAACTATCTATTCTGAGGAGAAAATGATTGTCACTTAGTTACCAGAAATAGCCAGCCTTTGGCTGAATGGGGAAATAGAGAACAATCGATAGCATCAGGTATGGTGAAAGACCAACAGGGGATATTACTACATGTGCTTAACAGATTTTCATCACCGTGTACATGTAAATGGATGTGTTTAATAGATAACCCCAATATAGATAACTGAACAATATTGCTATCTGTTAATGGAAGAGTTTTCAAACTGTTTGCAACTGTTTGCAATACTTTTCAAGGAAATCATCACAGTGCTAAATTGAACCATAAATAAATAAATACTGACCAAAAATAATTGAGGTTCTGATTTTTCCCTTTGGAATTGCTTAATTGCAAATCGGACAATATAAACTGATATCTTTGATAAAGGAAAACATTCATTAAGCTGTTATTCTATATGAAAACCTGGTAATTATATCATTTGTATATGAAACGATTAGCCTGCACCGTGATGCATTTTTTATTAATCAGAAAGGGAAGAGCAGAAACAATATAGCCTTGTAATATTGGCAAATAATGCCACTGCCTTTATTCAAATTTCCTGCCTGTACAAACCAAGACTAATAACATCCCTTAAAACACTAAGAGAATAATGAAAATCAAATAAAGAAGCTGTCCTATTTTGTGTTTATAACCAGACCAGCATATTTGATTGGGATATTTCATTATTTATCAAGCTTACTTAATTATTTATATACATATAAAATGTGTAAAGACAAAGGCATATGCTCGATAATATAAAACATTGGCCTTGCTTTAATGTTGTACATTTGTGCAACAACTTTATTGAATGTGAACTCAAGAACTCGGTTATATATAAGTAACATAGCATGTGATATATAAATTTTGTTATAGATATCAGTCTCTTTAATGCAATTTAAAGAATTGAAAATCCTCAATATGATAAAAATACATAAAATATATAAAATACATAAAATATATATAGTACGGGCAATGTTTATCAGGCAACTTCTCTTTGATGTTCAGCCTTAAAGCAAAAGTATCTAATGCCTCAGTCACATTTGCACCGGGCGCCGGCCGGGCAGTAACTATCGGCCGACTTCCCAGTCTGCCGGGCGCCGGGGAGTTTATAAGCAACAATCTGAGATATGCCGTAGCTGTGGTCACATTATTAAAGGGCACCGCACGGCACGTTCAAGATTGAATGGCACAGACGTCTGTAGGATATCTTAAAAACGTCTAGACCATGGTTAGATGTCTGTAGGATATCCTAAAGACATCTATATCATTTGACAGACGTCTGAAAGACATCCTAAAGATGTCTATGATATATCACAGGGAGCCCGTAGGATCATCTGACGATGGTCTGTGAACACATGAAATAAATATAATCCTATTTTCACCGCACGATGCCACCGGCAGCCCTAAGATAATCTGCCGATGACTCTGCCGTGTACTTTAAGATGATAAGACATCGGTGAGACGCCGGCAACCTTTATGTTGCAGCTAAAAGTTCCCGATGACCCGCCCGATGTCTTAAAGATGTCCAATTGTGGCCGATGATCTCCCGGTGCCCGCACGGCAATCTGAACTGCCGGCCGATTGTGTAAAAAATACTCATCGGCCGGGCATCTTTACTGAAATCAGCTCAAATGTGACTGAGGCATAACATGCTAAGTTTGCCGTCTGATTGAGCTAGTTTCATACCAACTGTCTATAGTACACACAAATACTCTCAATGATATTCATAAATAGGTTTCCATAGAGGCTGTCAATGATTTTCATATAGGCTGTCATATAACATTCATATAATATTAACATACTAGGTTACAATCGTATTCACATAGGCTGTCAATGATATTCATATAGGCTGTCAGTGGGAGTTTCAAAGAAACAACAAATATCTGATTATGTTATATATGTTTGGAGCTTATTCTCATCGGCTTGTAGTCATTAAACACTTTAAAGTTCTATGTCGATACAGCAAACAATACACAAACGCAAAAGCAAAGTCTTCAGCCCACTAATTCTTAGCACCCTGTATAACATAACGATCAACATAAATTGTGTTGTAATAAATAATAAGAAAATGTGCAGAAATGAAATTCGTTCCAATACCAATATGAGATACTTTCACATTTTTTCAAATCAAATATATACTATTCTGAATGAATAAAAATTACATTAAATGTATTTTATCGGATGAAAAACTGGTGCGCTGGTTACTTGTACCTTGGTGTAATTACTCCAAGCTTGTACTCAAATAGTAAGAGTTAATTCCAATTTGTCAAATCATGAGAAAAAAAAGCCAAACGACAAACTGAAAGAGACAACAATTCATCACTTGAATCAGCAAAAGTGTGATGACTGTTGCTGTCCTGGATGGCCTGTACCAAATGCCTGGTGTGAATCCAGTCCCCTGCAATTTCATGGAAATGTCATTTGACTTGATCTCTTTACGTAGGTTAGAGAGAAGAAAATCATTGGTCTGGGCCCAAAAACACTTATATGGTTTTTATAATTGATAATTTGAAAGGCGTATGCTGTTAGTTAAAGGTCAGATTTTTTTTTTTTTTTTTGTGGTGCAAGTTATAAAAATATATTACAGAGATTTACATGTATTGCACCATTATACTTGCCTTAGCACCATTATACTATGAAAATGATGGACAATTTTTAAATGTGTAATGCAATACTTTGATAATTTTTCTTAATTTGGTGCACAATACGTTAACACCGTAGTACCCCACTAGTTCCTCACCATACCTAACAATTAATGCAGACTACCATGTACCTTTACATTTCACTGAAGTCCAGTTACAAATACTGAATAACTCATCGAGATTTGTTCCTGGAAAAGGTTAAGGCATACGTTCACCTTGACATTAACCAAATCATTTACAGAATATTTTTATATTTTACCAAAGGTTCCAGGAATAAAATCACCACCCTTTTTTTTTTATCAAATTGTGGTTGTTATGGTTATGTATCATCCATCATTTTATATAGTTGATAGCTATATTGTACATTATATTACTACTATAGTTATAATTCATGGTGATAGGGATCTAAGGTCAATGATGGTACGTATCTATGCGTACCATACACTAGACTTAGGACAGTAGGCGATAGAGCTTACTCTTCTATAGGCCCTAAACTATGGAATAGCATCCCGAGTGCTATTAGGACTAGCACCTCACTTAACTCATTTAAGAACATGTTGAAGACTTATCAGTTCCGAAAACATGTGCTTAAAGAAGCGCTTTGAACAGATTCCGATCTGGTATACGCGCTATATAAGCTATATTTATTATAGTTATTATTATTATTATCTACGTATGTGCAACGTCTTACAATTTATTTTTACATCTTACCATGCAGCATCCTGTGTAAAGTACATTTGTTGAGAATTATTCAAATAGTGTGTTCTAATAAATTCAAAATTACACATTACAAACTTACACAGGTGTGACTAAGCTCTGATAACAACGTTAATGCCACGTGATGTTCTCAGGCAACAAGTCAACAGGAAGGGTGTGTCAAGTAACTGCTATTCTAGACAGTACTATGGTGTACTTGAACATTTCCAGAATTCATAACTACTTTGTCTGTTAGGACAGGATTGACATACCTATTGCAAAATACAACCTACATAACTGATTACAACCTACATAACTGAGTCCTAGATCAAATAAATATATATATATATATATATATATATATATATATATATATATATATATATATATATATATATATATATATATATATATATATATATTTATATATATATATATATATATATATATATATATATATATATATATATATATATATATATATATATATATATATATATATTTATATATATACACATTTGAAAAACGTACATACTAGCTTGAATAGTAGATACTATTACAGTAATCCAAAACAATACGTTTATATAGTAGTTTTCATATACATTGTTTAAAGAACTAATAATCCGGCTCATCAGAGAGCTTAATGGTTTGTTATTGGAAGAAAAGCCAAGGCAATCCATCGGGGACGCACTGTCGGTATCAAAGAATGATCGCCTGCATTCGGTCCTCACGTTGTACTGCTGTATGTTGTATGTCACTATCTATAAAAGTAGGGGAAAGCTAAAAATAAAAACTTCCCTGACCATCCCTGAATTAAACACCCTCGACCTAAACTTTCTATGGAAATGCTAAAATATCGGAAGTATTTTAAAACTACACAATATGACGCTACCGTGCCAACCATTTTATTTTCTCGCAAAATGAAATCTCATAAAACTCTATGGATGCGTATAGCCTAATGTTAGTGTTTCAATAAGAGAGAATATCCATGCAATGCAATTACAAAATAACAGCTTCTCCCCGCCCGCCACGTCTGAAATCTGAAATGGTGGCAGGACGTGTGGGTGATGAATATTTTGAAAGGATGCTTTAGATGCGCTGGAGAAATATTCAGATATATAATGAGATGAAAAATCAGCTATGTCCATGCCCACTTCTGTCCCCTCCCTCTACACTCTGTATGTAGGTCAATATCTTCCGAATGCCCCTTGCGTTTGGAGCATGTTTCCGTTTAGTTTGTATTGGGAAACATTTATCATCCTCTGAAATGAATAGATTTCATAGTGCTTTAGGTAAAGAAAACTAATACTAGGCTTTTTTCGCCAATTGAAAATAATATTTGATGTGTTATTTTAAGACAAATTAAAATCACACATGAAAAGGTGAATGTTTGATATATTGGAGCCTCCTAAAGGGCTCCGACTCAAGTCTCACCCTAAATTCTCACTGCTTGTGTTTTAATATTTGTGATCCAAGTGCATCTAGACATTTTTGTCCAGTTTAATTTTACAGTGATAAGAATTAATATTAGTGCTTATTTCCTTATGTTACCGAGCAAAATCAAAAGTTATCAACATTTGTGAAAATACCTAGGGAAAAGTATCGAGAATGTCATTTCCTGCTTGGACGCATTTTTATTCGAGTCTAACTATCTTGTTGATAAAAGGCCATGTGTTCATTCATGATAGCAATGATTTCATGGTAAATATATTATTCAAAATCTACTTCTTCAGTTGTCAAAACACAAAACCAAGGTAACTGAAAACAGCTTTTGTCAGTTGTGATTTTTATGATCGATTATTTTAATATTTGATATGGGTGGCCATCATCACATTATTGTCACAATATTGGTATCTATGTGATAATGCAAAAGAAAGATCCCCAATTACTCTTCAAAAGAGTAGAGCATTGAGTTCCGGTTAGAGGTTTCCATCTGATCTGATTAAGCCTAAACTGTCGCAATATCTGATACAATTGCAGTGGACATCTGAGCTGTAAATAATTCCTGGTGATGCAATGAGAGTCAATCAAATCTTGGATATTTGTCAAATATGATCATTGTCAACGCATTCTTTTCTTAGTTTATCGCACATGCCTATTCCAAAAAGGTGCCAGTCGCGTTAAGATCATCCTGAATCACGCCAAATAATATAGCAGTTCTCGTGTCACATTTATGACAGAGGAATCATGTTGAACTTAGAAGTGTTTAAGACAATATTTGCTCCATCCAAATTAATCCTGGGACAGAAATATGCCTGAGCGGTATATATGTCATTATATTCCAATTATACACGTACTTCAATGTTACTTAGATGTGACAAATAAAAACATAAAAAGGATATTAAAGAATTGATGCAGTCTTGGAGTCGTCGACAATGTGTTTCATCAAGAATACTTTGTACTTTTGAAAACATTAAATCTAAAATGTACAACTTAGAGGAGATATTTCACATTCAGTAATTTTGTAGCCACAGATAGAACGTTAAAACATGCACGTTGATACATACATCTGAAACATGTTGTGTACAATATTTGTACCCAGCCGTCATGATCATTCAAACTTTGACAAATAGCATTTCAGCAGGAGGCCAGACATAAAGCAATGTGGCTATTTGTACGTAATCCATAAGGATTTGTTAGGTTTTCCCTGCCCACGCGTGCACGTGTATTCATTCAAATGTGTAACAGAGCCAAATATTGGCGATTTATATTATTTTTCCCAGAGGATCAGAATAGAACTTAAATCATTATAATAGTTATATCAAATAGATTTTGTAAATATGTATAATAGTATAGTTGTATGCACCATTTAGAAATAGTCTACCCTTGCTTTAATCTGTCCAGTGCTACCAGAGCAAGTATATTAATCATTTGAATGAATTTTGATATAATAAATCATTATAGGAAAATATTAAATGCAATCAAACCTATTCTGAATAACATGCAGCACTGCTTATATACATATACATATACAGATACATATACATATACATATACATATACATATACATTTACATCTACATCTACAGATAAATCTACAGATACATGGACATGTAGATTAGACTAATAATCAGTTTGTAAATATATAATATTGCATAAATTATTAAAATAGAATAGAACTTGAGATGTATGTTTGAGTTGCATCGTGTCATTCATCTTTTAGTGGACGGTAAAGTGTAGACATACGACTGGCGGGATATGGCTTCTCAGTTTTAGAATAACCGTAGTGAAGCACATCAGCTAGTACCGTCCTAAGCGAGCAGAGTCGATGTGATTATTTGCGTTTAGATGATGGCAGTGTACACAAATTGTCATTTGTATCAATATAGGCCATGTTTGTACCCATTAGACGGTGCGCTATGAAAGATACATTCTGCATTTTTCATGCTGGTTAGATGCATTATGTGTGAGTACATAGAAATGACTGTGCCAAAGTTTTAATGTCATTTGTTAGTAAATCCCATCATTGCCTTTTTACATAAATGATATAGATCTTCTTCTTCCACACAATCGTCCTCACGCCCTCCTCATTGTCATCTCATCCTTCTTCGCCCTCCTCATCAACCTCATGAACCCCATTCTCCTCATATATAGACAGTGGCTTAGATATATATATATATGCTTTTAAACATACAGATATATGCACTGTTACATAAATATATACCCACAAAAGGAACCCCTAATGTAGGTTGTATTTTGTAATAGGTATGGAAATCCTGTCGTGGCAAACAATGCAGTTTTCAGTTTGAAAAACGTCGAGCTACCTCCACATACTATCTTGAATAGTAGATACTATTACAGTAACCCAAAACAATACATATATATATATACAGTATGTGATATTTCATATGAAATGATATCAGTATTGACTCATATCTTAAAGATTCCTAGTTTTCATATACATTGTTTAAAGATACAGTAACAAATTTACATTTATATGTAACATTTAATTACATATACAACACTTGGAAAGCTCACGGTTCTGCATAATATGTTTACTCTGACAATTGCGATAACCAAAATTCGCTTTTGAAAGGCCTGCTTTAGCCCTAATTCAAGGTCGGGAGATTGAGACTAAATCATGGCCTATCTTCCCCTGACAACTGGTTTATCAAGTTTGATGTTTCCGTCGCCTGTAAAACGATAACTATAACTCAAATGTCAAATATTTGCCAAAGATTTCATAAACTTTAAATTCCCATGTGATAACGGTGTGTGACTGACAAGATGATAATTGGACATTTGAGTGGAAATAGGTCCCTCATAGGTGATGTATGTTCCAAAGGTCAGAGCATATCATCCAACTTTTGTAAAATCACATGTGAAGTCAAACAGAAGGATAAGATGTCTAAGTTATATAAAAGGTCCCTTGACCTTCACAATGGATCATAATGTTTTGTGATTTACCCTTTTTTCATTTGTTACAAAGTCGGTAACACACATCACATAGTTGTTTACACACATCTTGTTACATTATTCAATAGCAAACTTTGGTTCCCCAGTTAAATAATTCCTTGAAAAGACATATTGCTAAAAGGATTTGTTGGAGATTTGATATACACATACGCCTAGGTTATCCATAATCTGTGTTAGCCATAATGTAATCACTTCAGAGCATTCTAACTGGACAAGGACACTTCTATATATTGTTGATGCATGTTTATAAAGCTTATAAAAGTCAAATGTCTAGGACGGGTGATTATGGGAGATATAATTACTGATGAACTGGTTACTGTTTCATTCATACCAGACCATGCCAACAGGCCAAACACATTGACTAGGTTGACAATTGGGCTAGTAAACAAAAATGACCCTGAAGCGGGGACTGACTGGAAGATGCTTGGGGCTGTTACTTTATCCTTACGTTTGTTTTTCTGCCACCAAAATCTTCAGGGTTTAGGTATCTAAGTTATATCTAAAGGAAGAGCCCCCCATGTCGATCTTTCTAATTTGCATAGTCAGATGACATATAAACAGGGCCTTGCTAGATTTTCAAATAACAACATGGTGGTAAATCAGTATCGCATATCATGCTCATTTAACCTCACAACACACACACATATATATATATATATATATATATATATATATATATATATATATATATATATATATATATATATATATATATATATATATATATTAACACACATGTAAGTCATGTAAGTCATGGGAGGCCTTTCTTTGCGTTAAAATTCACAGAGAAAATAAATTTATGCAAACAGAAGCCTTCTTTAAACATTTTTTTGATGTATCCTGCATAATGAGATACAAAAGTAACTTTTTCTACACATTGAGAGCATGTGAAATTAACAAGGTCACTCATAGTCTAGCGGATAGCATGTTTGCTTTACAGTCCACATGTGAAGTTCAAATCCTTTGTCAGGAAGGACCTTTCTTCATTTTATTGTAAAATGTCATGGTGAGTAAAATTCGAGCCATGGATATGTAATTTGAGCTCAGAAGTATAGGATGTTTACCTTACTGAACCTGTTCCCCTGTGTTACAATGTATGAGAGTAATCATCATGTTCTTCCTTTAAAGCAACATGTGCCATATATGACAAAGGCTTTCATAAATAATAAACTCCTATGCGTGAAAGGTACATAAATGAAAAGACAATAATTGGACATTTCAGTGGGAAAATGTTTAGACAACGGGTTGGAGTAAAATGTCTAATCTGTGTGTGTTAATTAACATTGTTTCTCTGTAAAGTGCTTTTCATAAGCTCAACTATGAATAATAAATAAATCTCTTTTGATATCTTTGTTGTTTTGTAAAGAATATCAGGTAAATAAAAATGAGGATAACAGAACTGTTCCTTTCACATGACTTTATCAAAATGTCAAACCAATTGTTCTCACTATACTACAGTTTACAGTTTGGTATATGTTTCAGTTAATGTTTCAGTTAATGTTTCAGTTAATGTTTCAGTTAATGTTTATTACACTGGAAGGAAATGATTCAGATTACCAAGTGATAGATAATATGGAATGTAGACCAAGGAATATGGTCAATTCCGGTCACCGGATTATGTATAGAAATATAGCTGCATTTGCCAGGAACTAGGATTGCATAGTTTTTAATTTCAGTACTGTATCCCATCCCATATGTAAAGATGTAAGGAGACCAGGTCATTCATCTTTGGCAGTCTTATTTTTCTGGCTGGCTCCCCTCCAATATATTTTGTTTCCATTTTTAGTATACAGGGTCAAAGACCAAGAATGAAGTCTATGTTATAGGAAATGCTCTGTTCTGAGAGACCTAGTATACTATAAGTGAACGGAGGCGACGAGGAACAATGTGTAAATCGTCACACAGCCCACATGTGTAGCCGCCCCTGGTTGCAGTGTTGTGACAGTGTACATGTGACAAATTTATAGCAGTTTTGAATTTCAACACCTCAAGGGGTAGATACAGGGTTAAGGTTTGGGAAGTAGGTCACACATGTCTCTCGACCTCCACCACAGGCAGCCAGGGCGATATCACTTACTTTTATTTAGGTTAATACTAAGCATGCTAAGAGGAAACGTTGTGCATGGAAATTGCTATATAGAAATGGCGACCAACTGTGACCAATATAAATACAGCTATTTCCCAAGGACTGTGACTGACTGGAATAATCTTCCCTCTGGTTTAACTACATTGGAATCTGGTAACTCGGCATCTTTCAGGAACCTTTCTGCCAGAGTGTAAATTCTGGCCTGCAGCTGGTATTGACCAGCTGCACCCCCTAGTGCAATTTTTACGGCAACTTCAAAATGATGAGAAAATATAAATATCGTTTTCAAAAAGGAAACTGTATACAAATTCTTTTTTTTTAAAAAGGCTTTCTTGTTACTGATGTCTTCGTGTGGGAGAACAAATTGCCACCAATACTTTGTTAATAACATGAATGCTTGCGTCTGAGTTAGATTTTGGAAATATCTGTTTGCAAATCTTTTCCTGTTTGCATGTGACAAGATATTATAAACAGGATGTACATTACAAATGGATATTGATGATATTTTTCGATATAAGTTTGGAAATGGTTTGGATTTTTTTTTTGCAATTTATGGGGATTAATAAAATTAAGCATTACTCTCCTCCTTAGCAGTATTTTGTTTCATTGATCACTGACCTCACACCAGAATATTGTCAATACAGACCTAGTGAAATATGTGGTTAATCATAAAAAAGGTCATGGACATATAAGGAGAATATATCTTGTCGTGGCAATCCTGTGTAGACTTTTAGATTTGTGAGAATGACAAACAGTGAGAAACACTTTTAACGTCACTGTGGGAGATAACTTCCTGTTGGGTTAGTTGGATCAAATGAAGCACTTTAGTTGCTATGCGAACATAGCCAAAATGGCTAATAATACACACCCCGATGATTTTCTCCCTTTCTTATCTTCCTAATTTATGATAGGTGGTCATGCAGCCATATATCTATTCGTCAATGGCCGCTGAACACATTTCCCTTTCGAAACTGTACACATTTGATATTAAGTTGTGAATAAAGAACAGCATAAACTTACAATAAAAGCGACATGGAAACGTTATAGAAGAATTACTTCTCATGTTTGAGTTAGTATTAGATAGAACTTCATAACATTCTACAATAATAATAATAATAATAATAATAATAATAATAATAATAATAATAATAATAATAATAATAATAATAATAATAATAATAATAATAATAATAATAATAATAATAATAATAATAATAATAATAATAATAATAATAATAATAATAATAATAATAATAATAATAATAATAATAATAATAATAATAATAATAATAATAATAATAATAACAATAACAATAATAATAATAATAATAATAATAATAATAATAATAATAATAATAATAATAAAAATAATAAAAATAATAAAAATAATAAAAATAATAATAATAATAATAATAATAATAATAATAATAATAATAATAATAATAATAATAATAATAATAATAATAATAATAATAATTAAATTTATATAGCGCTGAATACCAGATAAAATCTGTTCATAGCGCTTAATGGTTGTCACTGATGTTCACTGTGTATATGGGGATTGCTTGACCGAAAAGAGTAGTATTGACAATGTACAGAAATGAACTCACAATTGAGTAATACCAACATGCAAAAAATATTATTACATGAGAAATGATTCTTAGAATCTCTGGATAGAAGATGTCATGCCGATTTTGCATAATACATCTATTTTTCAAAGAATTTCTAAATCGCTTCCGTGTGGGTAAATCATGAAGTACAAATTCTTCAATTTTCTTCAGCTAAAAAATGAGGAAAGAACACAATAGGATTATTGGCAATGATTTGATATTTAAAAATGAATCTGAAAATCTCTATGCTATTAACGATGAGGACCGATATTACGTTAAACAACCACGCCAATTAAATATAATTATGTAAGCAAATCATATATAACTCGTCTGAGAGGCACGCTATAATCGATTTGGAGAAATAAGTTTATAAAACTAAATTAGCTTTATAGAACTTTACACTGACAACATGTAAACACAAGGAATGCGATAAAATGATTTGTGATAGTGGTCGCCAAAGTGTAAAAGCCTTAAAAATATGGTGGTCGATAAATTCTTCAAAATGTCTTAACACGTAATGAGCTGATATTAACCGTCTTTTGTTAAACTTTATCAGATATGTCTTCACCGATGATATCAAATAAAGATATGACAGGGATATGCCTACCGTTAGAAACATTGGCAGAATATAAAAGACATGACACTAGGCATATAATATAAGTGTTCAAATTGTTTTCAGTGTGCCTCTTGTATCTAATCCTATCTGTCCTACTTGCCAAATATGTATAGAGACATTTCAGACATGCTCAAGTAAAAACCTTTTGAAATAAATCAGTGTTCAATTTGCATTCTAAAGATTGGAAAATGACTGTATGGAGCGACGCATAGCGGTCTGTGATAGTCTCCTTGACCTGGACATACGCCATAGATGATATGTTTGTAAATATTGATTATATCATAGGTCAAATAAATGATGTTTGAGTTTGAGTTTGAGTTTGAGTTTGAGTTTGATTTTGGACTCACTCGGTACCTTGAGATGTTCCTTGCCTGTAGTGTCTCTATGGATTACCTGATATGGTACCCAGTACACTCATCACTGAACACAACTGATATAAACTTTTCACTGCTTGGAACTCGTACCTTTATTGATATAATATATACAAAAATCTAAAACACGCCAAAATTTTAGATTGATGAGTAAATGTAGGATAAAAAACCAAAGGACAGTTTTAAAAGATAATATCAAATAAAGGATGAGATAGGAATGACAATGGTGACAAACGTCATTCTTTGATCACGTGAGAAGCAATGACAATGGTCACTATGCCAACCAAGGTCACTGAGATATCCTGTAATCAACATTCTTTCATATACTTCAAATTTCCCTCTGATATTTAGGCCGGTACTTAATTACAAATATATTGTTCCCAGACAATATAGATAACAAACATTCTGGCTGTAGTGACCGCTATGAAATGTCAAGAATCGAATCTAGTCGGTAAAAGTGTCCCCACGGATATTGTCAATCATTGGATAGGTGTATTTAAATCAAATTCTGTTATTAAAAATCTTAAAAAAGATGAAATAAGGACATATTACCATAATTGTGTAGTCTATTACTAGCGTGTCTAGAGGTTCCGGGTCGTCTGGGCAGAACTTTATTCTTAAAATACAAGCCGAAGTGAGACATCAAAGGCCCCCTATTATCGACCAGTCAAAATAGCTCACCTGGATCAAATCTCGGTCTTTTTTATATAAAGGGCTTTGAGCTTCATTGTCTGGAATCAGAAATGTATAAATATTACCTCTCGGACCTTTTTTAAATTCAACTTAGCTTTATTGATCATATCCATATATATATATATATATATATATATATATATATATATATATATATATATATATATATATATATATATATATATATATATATATATATATATATACATATATATATATATATATATATATATATTACTTGATGAGCATCTACCTAATAACAAAAACAGCAGGCAGTTATTCCTACGTTAATAAATGTATCCCAGTAGTATCTTATTCCATTACATGTAGAAATATATCTTGTACCGCTGCACAAGTAGTGTTTAGGGAAAATATTGACATATTGTAATAAGCACCCGAGATACAAAAGAAATATTAGAAGGGAAATCCAATAATAGGGCTTACAAAACAGTTGATTTGCGTGTTACATAGCCATAATGTCATACATTATCCGACCTTTCCTAGACACTAATAACATGTCCATATATATGGACAGTAATCCACCTCGCAGGTGCCCGTATGCCGTGCCCGCAATTCCGGTCATACGTCACTTGAAATATAGGTTGTTGTTTAGGGTTTCCCTGTTCTATATTTATGTCAATCAATCAGATCAATCCCCTCCAAAATAGTGACAATATTCGCCCGCTGCACAACGAGACGTCCTTGATAGTCCTCATGTAGCTTTGGACTGCATAGTCTAGACCTTTCCTAAATATTTGTGTTGCACCGGGTTTGAATGAGATGAATGTCCATTTGTATAGGTGCTATTCATTTCAAGGGAAGATCCCATATCTCTATACATCCTAGCCGGTAATAAAGCAGGAATGAATTTCCGGCAATGACCTTGACAATAATATTTACGCCCTACGAAGACCAGACATTGTTGCATAATTCTATCAAAAATAATTCGACTCGGTATATAGAGTTGCACATAAAATGATTTATTTGCATTCCTACCTACAAATAAATCTGCCTACCACCAAACATTATTAGACAAATACAAACAGGAGAATTGTTAACTGTGCTGCTGCAATTGGATCCTCTGTAACAATTGCAGAAGTCAACAATCCTCAATACATTACTTACAATAAGACAAAATAATTACAATGTCTGTACTGGATTAAATGATGATATAGTGTGAGTACAGTATATAGGGTGGGGCGGAGGGGAAACATTACAGACAGAATAAGAGGCCGGGCCAGGGGATACAGCATCTAATATAGGTGCGCTTGCTTTGAAAAGTGCAATTAACTGGGCGGCTCGGCTTGACACTTGGTGTCTGCCCCTATGACCTCGCTCACCTTTGTATAACAACTTTTTATCCATAAAGTCCTCTTAACAGGGATGATATTACATTATTTCCAACAAGCGATTTTTACTGACCCTTAAATATTTCTATAAAGGTATCTTGTGATCGATGTTGTAAGGATTAAATTTAGAAGTAGCAATTGAGACTAGAAACTTCAAAACTGCTTGCATCGATTCCAAATTTGAGGGATGCAGGATCACTAAGAAATTAATGTCACCATTGTACGGATAGTGCTAATGTAAAATCCATTAAAATAATGTTTTGTGTTTTGTAATATAACGTATTGAAGTATGTTGAATGACGTTCTTCACATCCATTAATGGTATGTGAACAATGGTTACAAAATTACTTACGAACTCACAAACTAATGTCATTGTTTATATATATATAATGAAAGTGTTTTATTATCAAAGGGATACAATTCCCTGTGAAACAAGGTCGATTCCAGAAGATATACATGTATAGGTACATATTTGATAACTCATGGGAAAAGTTACTTTTCTATCAAATGCTGCTGGCATATCCTAACTTTATAACAAGATTTTTTAAAGTCAAAACCTTCTTCCCCCCTTGATAATTCCATAATCAACATTATATCAAAAAGAAGAGTAAAATTTCAAATGTTTAAGGACATGTTTAGAGAATACTTTGTTCTAGCCAAAACAGTTGAACAAAAACAGACATGTTCGTTGGTTTCTGTATTCAGATAGTCCACTAAAAACTCTCATTTTCTCTATCTAACTCTCAGGGAATACAGCTAGTGTCAGTTGTAGTATCAAATCAGTGTATATCACAGAAAAAGATTAGTATCTGGGGGTAACCAAATTCTATCAAGTTGAAGCATAGATACAACATGCAGTTATAGGGTCATTATTTCCATAGAAAGCCTTACACGGAGCAGAATCTCCTCAGGAACAGTGCCACATCAATGTAAATGCGATATCCGCGCCGGTGGCACAAGGGAACCAGATTAATATAGAAGGGAGCAACACAGTAATGCAATCATGTCACATCATTGTTTAGAGCATGATATATTTAGGTGTACACATGTCTGTGTGACAGCTACATATCCCCCTCCTGCATAGAAACAACAATAGGTTTATAGAATACCATTATGAGAACAATGTGATAAACCACATATAGCTAAAAGCGATATCTTATTATTTTAGTAGAATTATGGAAGGGTGGTGACAAATATCAACATCAATTACTTTCATCTTGGTCTCAAGTACATCTGTTAATGACTGGTTATGTGTGATTGGTTTGTTTTCTTCTCCGCCAGTCTCAAAGAAAATCCAAAAATATCTTAATAAATATTCTACACATGTGCCTTCATGATGATATTTTCAATATGGACTCATAGAAGGTTTTCAGTCTTCAATTAAGAAGAACGTACTTGACGAAGCCAATTAGATGTAAAATATACACTATGGTGCATGTGGAGGTATCAATACTGAGAACTTAACTGTACATTAATATACATCAACTGTACATTAATATATATCAATTAATTAATTTCAGTATAATTAATCTCAGTAAACATAATATCGCTATTTTTGTCAGAAAATCCATCGAGTTCTGTCCTGCGACATCAAAGCCTGCAAATTGAAAAACATACATTGGTTGAAACGTTTCAATGTTTTGTCCCCATCTGTTTTGAAGCAGCTTCCCCTGTGCCATTCCATCATGTGGTTTTATACTAAACTTTGCCTTGAATAAATCTCATGTCAATTAGGAAGTACTGTGTATGATTGATTGTAAATCAGATCAAGAAACAACGTTTAAGAGTGATGATGGTATTGTTTTGCATGAATCATCACAACTTTACCAAATTTTCTCTTCTTCAATGTTACCATGCAAATATTATGCTTTAAAAATCAGTCATTTAAAGGGAGCATGAAACTTATTCTGTGGTTTTAACGCTTGCTCATATCAGGAAACTCATATATGTTTTCACGTGTGAAGGTCAATGAGAAGGTGATAGATATGTGGGAGTACACATTGGTCACATCCCATTAGTAGCATAGTGGCTTCCTGCATCTTTCAGTCTCATTAGTTCCCCAAAAAGAAACCTGTAAATCATACGTGACTACAACTGTACAGACATTCTATTAATACCCCTGGGGTTGTCATCATTTATATCCCATTGAAGAATAAGGAAATGATCTGCTATGAGAAAAATAGGGTTCGAATCTGGGCATGCCAATTATCAGGTCAAAACAATATGATTAGTGCCATCTTACGGGCTTCTTTGACATTGACCGGAAATAATCACCAGCTAAAGCTTGTCATTCAAATGATGCGATTTTATTTTGGTCTTGGTCTTGTGTGTAAAAAGATGACAAGAACAGGGTAGATATTCTATGTTGTTTCCACGCATGGTTCAAGGTTCGTTCTTGAAGCCTAAATTGGACCACTGCACTAAATCATATCAACCTCCTTAAACTCTGGAAGCATCTACTTCTGAAGTGTGATCTAAATCATGATTGACTAATCACATTTTGCTCAGGTCTTTCATGAAAATAGTTTTCTTCTTTTTCTATATATATATATATGGATTTGGTAAGTATTGTAGTCGGCTGGATAATTCCTTGGTTTAGATAGTTTACAAAATAATTGAAAACCTAACATCAAAATAACATTTCCGATGATCCAAATCTACTATAGGATAGTAAATAATTACCAGATATATCCAATCCATGATGAAGGCTTTTGGCCCTCAATCCCCTCAATCAACCATATGTGGGGTACCTTTTGTAGTGAATTGTTAGGCTGATTGAAAGCGTCCTTCTCTGTCAACAGTGCCAGTATGTAGTGGGATGTTAAGTTAATGTCTGTCCCCTCTTTCATCATGTTTGGGTAAGGTCAGGATGAATGGAGGCGCCGCCCAGGTGCTGTGTGTTGCTATGTTTGAACCAAAGGAACTTAGAAACATACTTGATTATTTCCTGCTTCTGCATAATGCAATAACTGAGGAAGCTAAGTCAAGGCACATCTCAGCAGCTTGCAACTGGAAAGCACTACATTATTGAAACTTGTTCTATACACATATGAAATGGCGATAAAGGTCCTGACAGACTAGGTTTACAAAATGGGTCAAAATATTATGAAATGGTGTTTTACGACACTTTCAGAAACTATTGCCATATCAGGTCGACTTTCGAGCCTTTTAAACAGTGTGAAAGTAACACTGCCGGCAGTGGGAGTTGAACCCACCA
The DNA here is from genome assembly GCA_949316495.1 of Amphiduros pacificus. NCBI lineage: Eukaryota > Metazoa > Annelida > Polychaeta > Phyllodocida > Hesionidae > Amphiduros > Amphiduros pacificus. The sequence goes on along the minus strand of OX439002.1, from coordinate 53,935,453 downwards.
CCTCCCGTCCTCCACATATATAATCATTAAAGGCACAGGCCCCACACTCTACCAACTGTGCCAGTGGGGCCGGTCAAAAATGAGTCAATGCCAGATGAAGAAACTATGAGTCATCACTCGATAAATATTCCACAACTTTAAGTATCATTACTTTAAACACTGTACACATATATATTATATATGATATATATGATTAATTACAATCAATGCGTTCTGGATAATCAAGTTCTATATCAATTTGCATCGTTGGGTTTTTTGTTTGTTTGTTTGGTTTTTTTTTTGCATTAACTAGACACTAGACACTCCACACGCCCCGGCAACAAGCCAACACCCATGCACAATTTTATGTTGTAAGAGAATGGTGGAAACACGAATCCCCGGCAGACTACGTTCAGCATTGCAGGTGAACACATTATTTTGCAGGTGCTTCGTGACAAACCTCTCCACATCCTTGCCTGCATTGTATGCTACTTTATTTGATCATTACTCTCTGAATTATACGAAGCGTAAGAATGAATTTTCTTCCTGAGGCAAATATTTTGATGTAAGTGACAACAGGTTTATGGTAATCTCGAGATTGGAATAAAACTTTTCAAGAAATAAATAAACATATATGACTTTTAAGGGTAAAACTACTGTTTCTCTTTGCAAAATAGTGTATATTGTCAATATTATTGTGCTTCACAAGATAACATATGTTCAGTCATGACAAATTCCACCGAATATTAGCCAGTATAATGTTCTCTGAACAAATGAGTCTTTAAATGCTTTTTAAAGCAGTCCACCGTCTTACAGTTTTTCACTCTGTAGGGGGCAGGGCATTCCAGATTTTTGGTGCAATATCAGGTAGGTAGAATCTCTCGGAAACTTGTTTTGCAACTAAGTTATGCATACGTTTAGAACTGTAATTGATCCTTAATTAGAGGTATATATAATGGTATATGATACATGTCAGTTGATACAAACTGGACATTGCCATGTCTCAAAGCAATAAACTATCATGCTGCATTAACAGGAATAGGATACATTCGGTCATGTATCGGTATCATGTTCAGGAAGTTTCAACAACAAATGACATTGAAACGGCAAGACCAATGACCTTTGGAAGAATGTTATTTTCCCCACGATTCTTTGCGTTTTGTGTAAAAGAATCACTGCTTTAAAGCATTCATGAAACCAGACTTTCAGACACATTTTCTTTACATAACATGAATGTTTATACCCTAAACAGTGCTTTTATGTAGTAGTACCCAAAATATTCCCTGTTAACAACTTTCTGTGGTACTTGAAAGTTGATCAGTTGTCTGCTGAAACCTACACCAGCAATTGAACACTTTGTCAACAAGCTTTATTTAGCTGGTCTGTGATCTTGTGTAAACACCTAATGAGTTACCAGTTGTGCACCTGTCCAGCTTGGGAAACAGGGTGGAGATGTTTTGTACAATTTATCAATCTATTGCCAGGAGTATACTTCAGAACAACATAAGATTATTTAAATATTATTTGAATCAATGAAATAACTCATGGTTGTGAAAACTATTTTATGGTTGTGACAAATATCTTATGGTTGTGAAAGATATATCATTTATGGGAAAAGTATACTATTTATTTGAAAAGTATCTTATGCATGTGAAAACCTTTCTGTCTTAAAGGCTTGATATTGAAAAAGTGACATTAAACCCTTAATCACTGGTTTGGCCTTAAATCACAAGGACTTTGAATGGCAAAACTGTGAATGCTGATAATTGGTATCAGTAAAATTTATGATTTGACCCTCTTTGATGAAATTTGGGGTTTTTCACACCACTGAATGGGAAGACATCAAAGGCTGCATGGATTCCACCTTAAAAGTTGGGCTGTATAGAATATTTTTAAACCTTTTTTTGCAAACATATATAATATAGAAAATAATGATTTTTCTTCATTTATAACTACATAAATATTCATCTGTTTTTAATAATGTTACCACCAAACGAAAGCCAAGAAAAGGCACTATCATCATGATAAGTGTTATCTTCCAATTCATTCTCTAAATAGTGGAAAAAAATGGCCAAAAATGTGTTGCTCCAATTTTGACAATTGGAAAACAACACCTCCTGTGACTTACGGAGCCCCCTGACAGTTCAAAGGGCAAGGTCACACAACACGTTTCCTGTTTAGTACTGGCAGTACTTGGTGGTCACAAAAAATCATAATTCTCAGGGCAGATATTTTTTAGTGGATTTCAGACAGATAGCCTGTATGCACAGACACACTCTGTGTAGCATTTACTTTGGCCATTACGGAAGACGCATGCGTTATAAAATACCTATTGTCTGGTGTTAATAAAGCAGTAATGAGGGTATAACATCGTACTCATTAATGTAAATGCCACTTGGTAAATGCGGCCCTCACCGATTACCTCCATATGTGACATTTCCCTGTGGATCCCCGTGAGGTTGCCATAAGTTACTGTCTGTGATCAGAGAACATGGCTACAGGCAGTCTCTTCCAACTGTCTGTACCATATAGCATATAAGACTATCCAAACACTCAATATTGAAGAGAGAAGATTATGTCATAATTAATGTCGCATTAGATCCTTCAAAATCGCCTCATCGAAGATGTACAGAATGAAAACATTGTAAATAAGATTACCTGTTAAATGTTTTGCCACCTATATCGCTGTGTAACAGACAATTTCTTTTATGAACAGAGCATGACAACACACTGATTGGGTCTTAAATAAATAATAGTTATTATAATAATAATTACAAAAGTCTTTAATAAGACTTTGACATTTGAACTAATTAGAAACAATGTTCATTGAAACCATAATATGAGAGGCAGATAACTCATATCCACAATTTTATATAATCATATGATACCAGGGTCAGGGAGGCAGATAACTCTAGCTCCAATGACCCTGGGTTATTTTGATATGTGTTAGAATGGACGGTAGTTAACTTTATCTCTTTTATGACCATTATAGAAGAATGTCTAGCCCTAAATTAACAATAAAATTCCAAGGTGCGTAATTATAATATTTATCTCAGTAGTGATATGGCTAATTAATAACAGTGATTGCTAATTATCAATAGGAGCATTATAAAAGGAGACATAAGTGTAGAGGCGGATAACTCCAGCTCTATTGAGTCGTTTCTGACTATGATGAAATTAAATGTTATCTAGCTTGGATTTTCTGAAAGCGCCAAGAGCAAATGAACGACAGTGATATGAAGCAGCATCCAAAAAGAAGTTTCTTTTATCTTAACGCTCAATGAGGCGTTGAAAGAAGGGGGTGATTGCAAATTTTAAGTTCTAATTCAGTGTCTATGGAAAAATATTTTGAGTGAAAAGAAACATCGCTGTACAATAATTGCTTGGATTTGGTTTATTATCATAAATCATTATTATCATAAATCTACGACAGCCAAAATATACGTGTACAATATTTTTTTCCATTAACTTAACATAAATCCATAAATCAGGCGATAAATTCTACTCATGTAGAAAAGACAATTGTTGGTATACAACGATACAATTGTGGGTAAATAATTGATGGAGATAAGATCACCTTGTGTAGATGGCATTGCATGTCCAGTACCATAGTAGGAAAGCAGAAACCGTGTAAGTGGCAACAATTCTGTCATATATCGCCATTGATATTGCTGAATTTACCACAACTATATCTTCACACTCCTGCCAGTGACTATTTTTGTATGCGGTAATTGTGTCGCCCACTCCTGTCAGCAGCTTTGCTGTTCGTGGGCAACTGTGACTTTGCTGTGTATGTGGCAACTGTTCTGTCTCACCCCTGTCATTGACTTTGCTGTGTATGTGGCAACTGTTCTGTCTCACCCTTGTCATTGACTTTGCTGTGAATGTGGCAACTGTTCTGTCTCACCCCTGTCATTGACTTTGCTGTGTATGTGGCAAATGTTCTGTCACGCCCCTATCATTGACTTTGCTGTGATTGTGGCAACTGTTCTGTCACATCCCTATCATTGACTTTGCTGTGTATGTGGCAACTGTTCTGTCTCACCCCTGTCATTGACTTTGCTGTGTATGTGGCAACTGTTCTGTCTCACCCTTGTCATTGACTTTGCTGTTTATGTGGCAACTGTTCTGTCATAGCACTATCATTGACTTTGCTGTGAATGTGGCAACTGTTCTGTCTCACCCTTGTCATTGACTTTGCTGTGTATGTGGCAACTGTTCTGTCTCACCCTTGTCATTGACTTTGCTGTTTATGTGGCAACTGTTCTGTCTCACCCTTGTCATTGACGTTGCTGTGTATGTGGCAACTGTTCTGTCTCACCCTTGTCATTGACTTTGCTGTGTATGTGGCAACTGTTCTGTCTCACCCTTGTCATTGATTTTGCTGTTTATGTGGCAACTGTTCTGTCTCACCCTTGTCATTGACTTTGCTGTTTATGTGGCAACTGTTCTGTCTCACCCTTGTCATTGACTTTGCTGTTTATGTGGCAACTGTTCTGTCATACCACTATCATTGACTTTGCTGTGTTTGTGGCAACTGTTCTGTCACACCCCTATCATTGACTTTGCTGTGCACGTGGCAACTATTTTGTCATACCCCTGTCATTAACTTTATTGGGTATACAACTGTCTCGTCAAACGATTGTAAATTTGAAAGGAAACCTTTGTTCAAAATCGTATCTTTAGTATTTCAAGAGCATTTACTTACATGAATATTGCCCACGAAATCGTATGTGAGTGTGGCGTTTAAATGAAAAGGAAGTTATTGTATACAATGAAAAAAATACCTTGCTTTTCTAAAAATCATCTCTTTTGTTTTATGAATGGTTATATCAGGTCAGATAGAAACTTATCACCGGGAAAGGCCAGATGGAAACTAATGGAAACCACGACCTGTCATAATACGTCATCGAACACTAATAGGAGTTGGAAACAAAAGTGTATTTAAATCAGTTAAAGGACAAGCTAACTATTCAACCTAAACCTCTGATATCCAATGTTATAAAGCCCCTCGACAACAAAGAACTATTTTCCTTGTAGTTGCGAATGTTCACCCAGGTTTTTATTATAGGTCATGGTACTTCAAAGATACACGCTTCCTCAGTGATGTTCTGTCTGGTCTGTGTCAAATTCCAATATCTGAATGTCATTTGAGTGGGAAGGACTGCCCGCTTGTCTGGGTTTTTATTTGGCTGCGGTTTCATCTTGCATTATTTGATGTCGTGAACCTATACATTCCTATTATGTTTCTAGATGTTAGGTGTGATATGCAGCTATATTTGGAACAAAAGTTGATGTTCTGGCATGTTCTTCAAAAGAAACATTTGTTTCCTTTTACAGTTATTGGCGACAACTGTTTGTCACATTTGAAAGCGTATTTCAAACGCCAGGGAGATTTTGTTCTCACAGAGATTGCTGACCCTTTTTAACTCCATAAATTTATATCAGAATCGTTTGATTTGGTCAAGTTACCAATATGATTGGATGAAATATGAAGAAAAGGATTTGGCAAATGAATAATTAATGAAACCACGAGACTGATTCTTATTAGTTCATAAATTGCGTTGAATTACACTAGAACCATGAGGAATTACCACGAATTATCGTGCGATCTGTTCGTGTTAAATCGTACCAAAGTGTGACTGATCGTGCTTAGAATGAACGATTACTCCATCTTTGAAAATTGTAATGCAAATGAAGTGGTAATGTGGTAATTGTACAATGATATATTTTGCCTGTGCCGGAATATAATTAGTGTGGTATTCATCTGTGCAATATCACATCCGTCTTCTCATTGTTTGAAATATTTGCTAATGTGATGAAATATTCCATGAGTAGATGATCATTGAACACAAAAGAGTAGAAAATGAATATTCTCGCGTGCATTACATTTAAATGATGCAGTTGGGTAGAGCGCCAGCTCATTAGCACCAGTTCCTCTGTGGTGATCCAAAGGTCGTGGGTTCGATCCCCGACCATGGCGAGATTGAACTCATGATACAATTTCCCATATGAGGCCTGTGCCAAAGGGTTAACCCATTGTCCTTGTAAATCTGTGACCGGGTGGGTTGTCATGTCAAGGACCTGCGACATGACAATTCAGTGAGGCAGCACTATATCTGATACAAGTAGGTCTCATCACGAAATGACTGAAATAACGGTGAAAGTGATGTACAACCCCAAACAAACCAACAAACAAAGCGCTTTCATAACTGAGTGAATATATAATTCCATATAATGAACACACAATGTTTCATTAGTTTCAAGTATATGTGTTAAATAGGTGATGATGATAACAATAATCAGAAGAGGAATTAGCGAGATGATTAGTATATTTGAAAGAAAAATATGTCACGGTGAAAGGGATAATCAAAAATCAAAATATTTGCTTCTGTCATATTGGAAAATAACCCCTTTCTTCTTCATGGCAGTCCAATCGAATATACTATTAAGTAGACCCCTACATTTACCATATCACTATAATCCAAATTATCATCTATATATACATCATGGCCATATTTAGTTTGACATTTGTGGCATATTTCAAATCTACTGACTGATTATATTTCAGAGTATGCCGTTGGTCTTCGTGCTTTATACCGTTATTATTTGTATGTTTCAAACTCCTAGGTAAAAAGTATTATTTATAACTGTCACACAGGCATTACTTTGGTGAGTTCAGATCAAAGGTGACCGCATCCTGTTCGCCTTTCCCCAATTTCACAGTAATATGAACAAATAACTATACTATCAAATATTTGTGTCCTTTCAGGAAAGTTGTACAGCATTGTATTATGTCGATGTAGACGAGGACGGATGAACGTGGAGGAGTTCGGTGACCTTGAGGTGGACGGTCAGTATATCCCCATCAGCCTCAAGATACAGGTGACCTTTCACCTTCCTTGCAAGAACTCCGTGTCAAGGTCAAAGACTCGCCACAGGAGCAGCATAGAGGGCGACACTGGTACTGAACCATGCGTCCAAGCTACCACCTCTTTATGATCACATGAGCTTCAGATGAATTTGAGTGTGAATTAATTGTAAAGCGACATTTATATTATCATCATCACATATTTGCCTTTGTGATTACTTGAAATGAGTAGATCTTATTGGACGCGATGTTTTGTTAAGTGAGCGCGCGTGTTGTATTCAAAATATAAGTTGTTTAACTGAGATATTTATCTTGAAAAGAACTTTTATTTTTATATTCATAATATTATTTCACTGCATTGTAGTCTAGCTAAAAAAGTGACAAATATCGGTGATAAAGAACTAAATCGTTTTACAATTAAATATATAATCTGCCATCTTGTTTTATGACAGGTTTTGATGAAGAAAATGTTTTTTAATGAAATACAATGAATTATGTATTTTAGAACATTCAAACAAGTTATGTCATAGTGTGAAGTTAAATCCAAATGAAAGCGTTGAACGAATTATTGTATTTTGTGATATGTGTGTCACAGACTGCGATAAAGATAAATAATGACCCTATTGTCTGCTGTAATTAAATACAAAGCGTGTAGGACTACTTCTTTGAGAATGTATCCATCATTATGATGATTTTCACTATTATGCCTCAGTTTCGTCTATTAATGAATGATAATAACACAATATGAGTAAAATAACTGCCTTACTGCTGACATATCAGTAACAACAACAAATAAATATATATATATATATATATATATATATATATATATATATATATATATATATATATTACCCTATTTGATACAAAATTTCAAATAACATTTAAAGTAAACTTCACATACCAGCAGTTTTTGAAATTATCAATAGTCAATAGTACTGTTTCACAATGGGTTGACATATCAACTGAGAAACAACTAGATATAAAGGGTGTTTTGTTAATTTGTCTATAAAGAATAGAAATATCATACCGCAAATTTGATATTATGGCAGATGGAAAAAAAAATAATGTTACATGTAATTCTATTTTCAGCAGTGTTTATCTCGGTCTTAATGTTGACCAAGCAAGATTATATCATTGTACATTAAATGGGTAAAACGTCAAGAATATAAAGATTTCTATACACTTTTGAAATACTTTAAAAAGTAAAACAGCACAATACCATTTATTCCTTTAAATTTTGATAATCATGACATCAACTTAAGAGTCAACTTTTAGTACCTTGCACAGTTTACTGATTTGCTCAATTATGAAATTGTTAAGTATGAGAGCAAGAAATCCTGAGGCTTGTACCTTTTACAGTTGTAGCAAGGGATGAGTGTACATGTATACAAGATACACAATGTGTTCAAATGTAGGACAGTTAACATATTTATCAACCAATAAACAATAAGTCTCAACAAGGAAATCCAAAACTGCTAATTATGTTGTTAAAATAAACGGGAATGGTTGATGTTTTACCGTGTTAGCAGCATTCCATACAGTCAATACCATCATCTACAGAATATAAATGTGACACTTTTATGGATGTTCTGTGGTGGGTTATTGTTATTAAGAATTCACACTGGATAGGTCATATTTCTTTAAAAAGTAATGTATTTAGTTTACTTTGTTTCTGTCTTGAATAATCATATAATCTGGCAGGAAACACACATTGTTAATAACAGGATTTCTTACCTTTTTTGAGCCAAAAGTACATTTGTTTTTTATGTATTTCAGAAGGTTTGATATTGTAATGATATTGTATTGAGGAATAAATAAACCTTGATTTATTCGATGTTATGATACCCTCCATTACACGACGTGTCTCCTTTATAAGTCCCTGCCGATTATGAGCAGATGTTGGTCAATTTTGATTAGATGATATTTTGGTGGACAAATCAAGTGTTTATGACTTGGAGAATTCCAAATTATATTGAGTATAGAGCAATGACGGCAGAGGTAGTGAGAAGATTGAACGACTTGGAATTCTATCGGTGTATACGTAATGCAGGTTAATGATAAGATCTTTGCTTACTTTACCTGTCAAGAGATGTCAGGGATGGGAGAGCTATCAGCTTTGCCATTCTGAAAATCTGAAATTATCCCTAGAAATGGGAGACACTAAACATGAAATGAGCAGTAAAATACTTTCTATTGCAGTGGGTACATAGTGTCACTTTTGCCCAGCATAAATGGCAACAAAAAGATGACACATTCTCCATTTAATATATCTGTTTATAGAAGTATATGAGCATCTTTCCCCATATTGTTGAAAAAAAATATATATGAAACGTTGTGTATGCATTTAATTAATTTGTTATCATCGTTTTTTTCTAATACAAATCTGGTCCATTTGATGAAACATTTTGTTATATTTTGAGAGTTTTTTTTATTGTTTTTCTAATAACAATATTATAAACTAATATGTTTAAAGCAATTTATAATGGGTTGTTTCCTGAAAGTTTAAAAGATTGTATGGGATCAATTTCAAGACTGTCAAAGATGCAGATGATTGGATATAAAATATGAAGAAAATAAAAGTTTCATTTCCAAGGTCATTTCCAAGGTCATTCATTCAAGTACATTCCAGTACATTCACTATACAGTCAGAGCATAATGATACAATTGATACAATGATACAATTTTCTTGTCCAGAAAACCCTTTTCTGGACACAAGCTCGCAGAGCATTGCCCTACTGTGAAAAAGGTAGGATTTGCACAACATTTTTGTTTATTACATTAATTACGACATTATCAGGAAATGAGCATCAATTACACATGTCAGATAGACTAAAAACGTCAGCGAGATTTTTGCCTTTTGTTTTCGCAGAAAGTTGTCCAATTTTGTCTTTGAATAACCCCAAATCGATGTGATAAGCTGGTTCAGAAACACTGGACGGATCTGCTGAGAACATCTAAACTGATGCAGAGATCACTCGGTTAAGCTCCCCCCCCCCCCCCCCCTGAATGTACAGCAGCAGTTTGGTGTATAATCGGTATGTGTATATAATTGGTACATATTGAAAATACGTCAACTGGGTCAGAATGCATGTCTAAGATTGACAGCATATGTATGTTTGCATTTCTCAAAAACTCTTCAGTAACAATTCTAATCAATTACAATTCCAGAACATCTGACTATGGCAAAATAAATCATCCCCAGTTTGATTTGATATATTATTCATGTGTTTGCTGCTGTAAATTACGTTTAATCCCTAAAGTAAACGGTAAACAAGAGAATTGATCTTGATTGTTATTTATTCATGATTTAGCCCTTGTATTAATTGTTCTTTGACTTCAAAGTGAACACATCGGCCATCTTCTTCCTTCACAATACTGCTGCGTACTATATGTGATAGAGGTAGGTTCAAAATGATCTCTGGAGTTTTTAGTTAAAGAAAATTATAAATATTTATAGTTTCCATTTTAAATAGCCTAGAGAACTATTTTAGAACATGTAAAACATAGGGAATATACGCCTGTGCTCTGGAAAATGTGGAGTGGGGCAATATGATCTACAAATTTGAATATTGAAAATCTTCTGTCAGTCTGTCCGTCGGGTTAACTTGATCTTATCTAAACCTCCTTGATGGATTTCTTAGTTATTTCTATGTCAGATATTTTGCCAAGTGATGAATCCTATCTAGTTTATTATCTATCCTCTGAGATAGACCAAGCGAAATTTGTAATATTTCAGGTGATGTTTGAGATGAAATGTCTTGTGAGAGACCAACATCCATATTTCAAGTAGACCTTTTATTTGATGAGTCTTGAGCTATTCAGATAATGGATCTTAACAGTTCACCAATTCATTAAAATATAGAAGATATATAATATTTGATTAAGTGTCATTTAAAGTGATAGTTATTTGAATATATTTTTCTGTAACGCTGATTATTTTGGACAAAATGGCATAGTTCGTAACTAAATATATAAATGTATAAAATGTGCTTCTTAATTGCCAAAATTCCTAACTTATATCAATGCTGAGGAATAACAAATCAGTTTAAACTTATCAGTAAGGTTCATTAATAAATATGAGATTACATTTTGTCCTTCATAACATAATTAAATTTCCCATACCTGATTGGCATTAACTATTTCTACTAGGTATTAAATGAAACGTTACAGCATATTTATTTAATGGAATTTGATTTGTTTGTATTAACAACCTCTCCAGTACTGTTTAAGCTATATTAGGTTAGATAGACGCCTGTTACCGGGATTCAATGTCCCACTCTTTTCAAAGAGTGGCTGGGGATTTTTCTTTTGCATTATTACATTGACATGACAGCACAAAATACGGCCTTGGATAACCAGTTATGGACCACTGGTTGGAGTGAACAACTACTCAGGAGCAGATCTCAACGATGCAGGCAGCATGGCAGAAGTGCTTTTCCCATCCAGGATTGAAACCCGGGACATTTAGCACAAGAGATCGACATCTTGCTAACTAGGGCACGTCCAATGAATAGGATCGTACACCTTGTATTACATTGGACATGGTTCCATATTGCAAGATACAAATATATTTGCACCAGAAAAAAAATATGAAAAATAAATAGACAAGTGTCTAGACAGCCTTAATCACTTCACAAAACATTCCATCCCGCAGAGTAATTGGTCGACGAAGGTAGGTTGAGAATTTATCATTAGATATGGTGTGGGGAAGGCACATAATTTGTTGTCCATAAAATACACATGGAGACAGAACTGCATATCCTGACTACATATGAAATGGTAATTCATGCTTTTATTTTCCATGATAGCAACATATAATGATCAATATGGGTCTTTGTTACAGCACGTGACCAGATCCTGAACATTAGAAAGATGAAGGATAACAAAAGTCTATTGTACATTTAATATCCAGTCAAATACATCTCATGTAATTCAAATAGACTTCATGCGTTTTTCATCTGACAGATAATCTATATTTCAACATGATTAAACATTATATCAGCAGAATTAAGAGAGAAAAAAATGAGTATTAACGATAAATATATACAATTATCAAAGTCAATGTAAATATCCCTAATGACAAGACAAAACAATATTATTTCAAATGAACGTCTTTACCCAATTTGAAAGAAGACAACGCTTTATCAATTGCACAATGGGCTGCCATTAGCGTGGCTATACATTGTGTATATAACTCTTTAAGAACCATTTGATATTCCATCAAATGATCACACATGAAATATATTGATATGAATCAAATTAAACATATTTGGACAAAGAGTGTCCAAATATAAATATTAAATATCAACTGAAATATTTATTGGTAACCATCAAACAATGGATAAAAGAGGAGAGGAGATTTATACTCTATAATCTTGAAAAAATAACATTACAGACAAATAATGTCAGAATATATAATGCTAAACGAATGGGCGCCTCCTTAATATTTTACTTTTGTTTTTATTAGTTTTTATTTTGTGTTGCTTCTCATGACAAATGGTATTAATTCTAATTATAATCAGTACAGAAAGCTCACGGTTAATTGGAACGCTTAAAGAGTAGTTTGAAATCGTGATCAATCATCATTAAAAATCCAGCTTCTACCAGTAGTTAGATAAAGTGCACTACACTGAGAAGTAAATGGTATAGTCATATAGTCCTGATGGCTCTGATTATTATGCTGGTAAAAAAGGCAGACCAAAGCATATCATCTACAGCAAAATACATTTCACGGAGTAAAAACAGGTAAAAGCATTTTAACGATTTTCTTTCCTTTCCTTTTTCACAAATTCTCTTAAAGCTTTCATGGAAAGGATTCTTACAGACAACTTTTTGCTTGACTTTGTAGTTTTAGTATTTACAAAAAAAAGAATTGATGATTTACAAATCTTTCACTGGTATTTTTTGTGAATGGAGTTTTTTTGCACATCAAACCGAATATCAAAACCCGATATCAGAGCGGTATTTGGACTATTTTTAATGGAAAATGTCAAACTTAATATCTTTTTTATTGTCAGAAGTGGTTTGGGCCAGATTTTGACTTCTTAGCCCAAAAAAAACGGCTCAGTACTTTAGTACGTTGCTGTCTGCCAAATTTAGTCTAAAAAAATCTTAAGTCTAAACAATCATATTTCTAATTTTTAGCTACTCGGTCACCCAGCACAGAGGTTAAACGAAAACTTACATCACAGATATTTAGGTCTATTCTTTCCATTTGAAGATTTGCTCCATGATATTTTAGCCTTCTGACAGAACTTTACATGTTAAACTGACCATACTCTACATTTCACGCTGACTCTTCAAGACAACATAATAGAAAATAAACTGTTCTATTGAACCGATGTCATTTACACTAACACAGTAGATTTTTATCAAAAAGTATCAAAATAATTCTTCACAACGTTAGTTTTGACCATTTTAAAAGTTCTTTGTTATTTGTTATTTGTATATTTTGATCTCAGATATTTAATGTTCATATATAGCTAAGTACCGTTGCAATTTAAATTCCCTCGCTATATTTGAGCATGTATATCTCGGTATTCAATATGTGAGGAATTCTAAAATATCGAGATAACTCAGTATCAGGTCATTTGTAAATACTAAAAATCTTACACCTTTAATATTATATATCAAGCATCAACGATGACAAATTTATAGTCATTGTCATCACAAACATGTAATCTATCTATCATATTTCCTGTCTCCTCAGGGTCATACCAGGTGTTTGAATAATATCAAGACGTTACTGTGCCATACATAATGTATGTGACACAGCCCGGTCCTCTGGGTCCTTCAAGCAGGGCGACTGACTGTTCTGTACTTTGCAGGTTGTTCTGGTCACATCATCCATGAGTTGAGTTGATAACCGACACCGAGGCCGCTTCGTCCAGACCACGTGTCCTGTCACGTGGTTGCAATGGGACCTGGGCCCCAGATGGCGCTGTTATATGACTGATACTGTGGCCTTGAGTGTCTTGTCGAAGTGAATTGGCAAAAGGCAAGACTGATACGTCGTGAATCTTCCCACCCTGGGAACAAGCGAGGTGCATCTGAATAAACAAGGTATTAAGGGATATAAGTGTATATACCAAACAGGTTAGGATCATTGAGACAAGGTGGGGTGTGGAAGGGCGTTGTTGTGAATTTGTAAAGATTATTAAGTGCGAAGACATTTCTAATATATTTATAGAGCGCCTAATTAGTGATAACGTCGATTTATAAATACAAATTAACCTTGTTTCTTTGAAGTGCAAAACTAAATGCTTCTGATTGAATAAGAACGGATGAAAAGTCCCTATGATCTCATTGGTCCCTGAAATAGTTTATCTAACTTTACAAGCGACCTAGAAAATAGGATTTAGTTGCTTCATTGCTTTAGCAGGACAATTAACTGAGTATGGGGGCAGATTAGAATGTAACTCAATAGTTGTTGGATTATTGCAAAAATAAATCAAGTATACTTCTTTAAATGTAAATGCTATTTCCTTTATTGAAACATAAAGGCTCAGAATAGTCTTTGGAAATGTATAACTGAATACAAATTTTCTTTTTCTTTTGTATTTATCCTTTTAAAAATCGGCTTATTTCCTTTTTGACTTATTTTCTTGAATTGCATTAATGTACACACATTTATGTTTTAATATTTGAGCCTTCAAACTCCTTAATTTGATATTTTATTTCAAGAATCAAACACTTTTTGTTTGGCCTATTCATAATGATACACATATAATACACGTTATACACGTGTTTGATGTTAATACATGTGCTTGGCATATTTGCCAACAGACAGAAAAAGCGTTATGATCCATAAATGTGAAAATGGATAATCCCTTTCCTGCTGAACCACCGACCACGCATTTAGAAATTATGGAAGGACACCTACGTCAATTTAATGGGTAGTGTATCTGCCAAATGGTCAACCATAGATTACATGCCGAGTAGGTTTTTTTGTCCAGTCTGAATATGCAATAAGCATGTCAATGTAGGTTAAGCCTCATCAGTGTTATGATGCAGCATCAAAAAGTTTTATGTAATACTTTAAATATGCATGCACTTTTGCAAGTGAAATATGCATATATGAACAGCTTGTAGGTTACCGTGCCAAGGGAGTGGAAGCTCGTGGATAACCTGATTAAAAACTCAAGAAATAAACTTGTTTGAGATGTCAGTACAATTTAAACAGAACGCAGATATCATCATTTCGGGTTTATTTTAGCTCACATTTAGCTTATATTGAAAAGAAAATCAGTTATTTAATTAAAATTGCACTGGATATGTCCAACACAGTCAGTGCCATATAAATTGTGAGAGGCATCATTTGTGAGATATCAAGATTTATTTTTGGAAATACTATATTTACACGAATGGCTGTATATATTTCACCATAGGATTCACTCCGATGCTGGTGTGTAATATATATGAAATGGCAGATATCCCTGAAATTTAATAACAGATTAATCCTTTTGAAGCACTGATGAATATTTTGTTTCTGATCTGAGCCCTGGATATAAAGGAAAAGGTGTCCAAGTCACTTAATGGTTGAGATGGGTCGTTGACTTTGTTTTTTTTGATGTAATGTAATTGCATCCTTCTTTTTCACAAAGAGAACCACACCAATTGCTCTTAAGGATAATCACTTGCAGAAAAGGGCTAATTATGTTATAAATTCTCAGTTGATCATTTTCCATCAGGAAACATTGTTTTAAGCATTGAACGTATGCAAACATCGAAACATTGAAATTCAATATTTCATAAGAGTGCTTTTAAAAGAGAAATGATTAACAGAAAGTGATATTTTGTTTTCTGTACTCTGACACAATTCGCAAGAAAGAAGGTACGTAAACCTGGTCAATTGGCAAGTTTGGAAACCTCTCTTAATGAGTTAATATCCTGCAAGTATAAGACATTAGTGTTCTTAAAACATAATTTACCTTGGATCCAAACACCAAAGAGAGGGTGGTTGTGGCACAGATCAATATGCTAATAGAGGTGATACCATAAGCTATATCCACCTGAAATAAAGTATTCACATGTTATGTTATCGTATGCAGGAGGGCCACAATTATGCACTGGGAAAACAAATAGGTATACTTCAAATTAGCCCAATTATGTCTATCGCATTTTTCATTTTGCATAAGCTTAATTTGTGTTGGATCTGCCTTAGTTAATTGTTGTCGTCCTTCTGTAAGTGGCTACAGATTTAATGCGGTAACATTTCAGGTAGAAACACTGGTTATGTTAACATATTTTACATCGTCCTGATAAATAGATGGATAGATGATCGTCGACTTTTATCTGCCCACGCATACTAATTTCCGTGCCATCCTTCATGTAAGTGGCTTATAACCTCAAAAGGGACATCTAAACCCCATATTAGATCTTGACTGATATTTGAAAAAATAAGACCATGATCCTTGTTGTACATCTTATTTGATATGTATAATAATAATAAACCAAACAGAGTTTTAAATTTGAATATTTTTAAAGCATTTAATGAGATGTTAATTCAGATAAAATTATTTTTTTAAATGTTTTGTTTTTGACGTATCCATCTGTCTTAGTCACATGGAGAATTTTACATAGATAATAGATAAAAATAGATAAAAAGCTGAATGTTGGAACTATCTAATATCACCCAGTAACTGCGGAAGCGAGACCATTCTCTACCCACGCCTTGTGGGGATGTCTTGTCATCATGTGAGCAAAAAGCCAGCATTACTATGATATATGCTTTAAGAGAAGGTTGTTACCTGATCTACTGAGAGTAGATTCACTAAAGGCACGGAGATCACGGACATTATCATAACATTGTACACACACAAGCCTATTTCCTTGGAATCATTCAGAGCCTCGATGCGAACCTGCCTCGTCTCCCAGGCGAAGAAAATGCCAAACACTACCAATAATCCTGAAATACATGTGTTTTAATCTCAAGAGGCAATTTTAAATCAATTAAACATGTTACACACACTCCAGAACAATAAATATTTTACATCGGAATGAAGAAGGTGGTAAATTGGTGCAATACACATGTGTAATATTATAAGAAGGAAATAATGGATAAACACAATGCATATCTTTTACAACCAGAGTTGGGTGGAATATTTTGCCATTATCGGTGGGTAATATCCTGTGTCGTGTCTGACATCCAAATTGCTCCATAGCCATGACAGAACAACACAGCAGTTTGGTTATGGAAAAAAAGATAACACAAAAACTGTGGATGTTTTCTGTTCTATATTTTTTAAGATATTCATTGTTATGACTGTTGATATGGAGAATTAACTTTACACTGTTTGTATTGAATGAACAAATGTATGTATCAAAACTCTATGTGATGATTTTTTATAATGTCAAATGGATCACTACATACTGGGAAAGACGTTGATATACTTTTTAAAAATCACTGGAGTGTATCCATATCATTAGTTGATTAGTGTTATTCATGTTATTTAATTTATAGGGTTATATATTCTGTAAATATCTATTCCGGGGCTTCTTCATTCTGTTATGTAGTTGTAGTTATATAAAGGTGTATTAATATTGCAAGCTACGTATTAACAATGTATCTATCAAATGGTTGTCATAGTTACCTTTGAAGGCATACAGAGCACCGGACCAATAGGAGCTGTAGGTAGAAACACACAAATTTACTTCCGGTTGAAAGAGAATCGCATCATCCTCTGCATGGTGCTGGAAAATCGTGTACCACAAAAGTTACTTCTTACATTTTTAACTAAAGCTTTCACGGTTGTATGTATAAATAGATCCTTTTTTATGCTTATTTCCTACAATCTTTTTTTTAAATATTAGACTGTGCTAGACATTTTCATATGATGTTCTGTTGCTTTGTACGTTCTCAGTTTGGAACAATTTCAATGTAGTCGTCCTCACATGTGATATAAGCTTTTTCATTATATGATTATAGGTTTTACAAGCTACATTTCTGTATATCTGTTAAGTTGTTAAATTACAAAATTGGTTTTAATCACAGTTCTTATCAATTATCATTTAATTAAAGGAGCTCTCTACAAGTTAATTCTTGTTAATTGTTAACTTTATCATGGCACGGTTACGTGCAAGAAACTTGAATTTCGTGATTTCAGTCTAATTTAGGTAGCCAGACATATTTTGAACTCATTGAACTCATGATACAATTTCCCATATGAGCTGAGGCCTGTGCCAAAGGGTTAACCCGTTGTCCTTGTAAATCTGTGACCGGGTGGGTTGTCATGTCAAGGACCTGCGACATGACAATTTCAGTGAGGCAGCACTATATCTGCAACAGTAGGTCTCATCACGAAATGACTGTAATAACGTTGAAAGTGATGTAAAACCCCAAACAAACAAACAAATAAGACAATTACTTGAATGAAGAATAAATCAATGACACAGAAATAAAAAGAGTGATCTGTCTACTTGACACCTCAATCATGATACCACTTAATAAGTCTATCGAACTTTACAATTGGTGTGATTAGGACAGTTATTGTAATATAGGAACACATAAATGTAATGGGGTGAGAAGTCAGATAAGAACAGCCTTAGATAATTAGGTGTCAAAAAGTAATGTTGATAGGTCTACTTTCGCGATATGAGATCATTTAAAATAATATCTATCAATTCAACTAATATATTTCCTGCAGTCATACAAAAACATGGGATTAGGATATGAACGGAAAATGTTACTAAAATGTAACATAACAAAAATCAATAATAAAACTTCAATTCGGATTTTAGTAATTGAAATTGGTAATATGTGGCATGAAGGTATGTAGGTTATTCAAAACTTAGATAGAGTATAATTATAAACATATCTTTGCTCTGAAAAACGATATTATTAGCGCTCAAATATGAGATTTTTCACACAAAAAAGGTTGAACATAATAAAGATATTATCAAAATGAAATACATGTATATTTAGTTTATTCGATGTTTGTTATTTCAAACATTTTCGGGGATCTTTTTTATTTTTCCAAATTATTGTAGATTTTTATTCCAATAATTTTACCTCTTTTTTATGTTACACAAGATTAAAAACCCTAGTCAAATATTATTACTGTGTGGTCTCGATCTGTAATCACAAAGTTATCCTGAAAGATAGAGGAGGCATTGAATAACAAGTGATGGTCTTAATATGATAAAAGAGGCTATGTAAAAAGACGCATGACTTAAAAGAGATTCTTTTTCATTTGGTGTATACGTATAAACAAACTATCTTTTTGCAAACAAATGCAGCTACTCTAAGGAACAAATATAGCTATAAAAGAGAACATATATATATATATATACAGACACACTGTAAGCATGGCATAATGTCTAGAACAGAGATGGAATACGACTCCACAGATACCTCGGAGTCGATATAATACCAGCCAGTCCATTCTTCAGAACAACACTGAAGTTGATTAAGTGTCTAAGGAATGACTCCGTATTTAATTGGTTTGTTTGTGTCATATTGAAGTGTCTGAGGAATACTTTAACTGTGTTTTTAATTGGTTTGTTATATCACAACATAAACCTTCATCATTCCATGTTTTCCCCTTAAGCCTGACAATGTAAGGAAGGTTTCAGGTCAGGGTACGAGCGGGATCATTCTGAAAACACTTGCTTGCTGGGATTAGTACTCAGATTAGTGGGCTGTTTGTTCACTTGTACATGTCTAAAGTAGTGGGCAAATCACTGCACACACATGTGAACTTATTATCACACATTTTTTTGGGTCTAAATTGTGGTTTTATTTGACAAGTAAAATAATGATTGCAATATTTGATTTTTTATGTGGAAAGTTTAATTTAATCATATATTGTTAATAGTGTTTTAAAAACTGGGAAACTGGAGAACTATTTTGGAAGCATTGACACCATTTCCAAGAGGTGATCTTTGCACATGTGGGCACATGCATTTTTTGGCTGATCTCACTAGAAAACAGAGAAATACACATACAGGTGACATGTGAACTGTTGATTTCCATCAATACTGGTATGGTCAAATATTAACAACTCCACATTTTGAAGATCTTGAATATTGTTTTGCACCAATCCGATGGAATGTATTGAGGAATGAACATTGTTTGCAGATATGTGTAAAGGGTTGATGAATTGTTATAACACCTTAGATAGGTATAGTCATGTCTGTATTGAAATGTGGATCCAGACAAAATGTTCAATGAGCAATCTTGCCATGAGATAAGGTCAAAGCAATATCACCAGACCTGTGAGACAAATGCAAATACTATGAGACATTTGAAACTATTGCATTACACTGGCCATATTCATGGATGCTCAAGGTTGGCCTCATGACCAACGTACTCGAACTTATAAATTTATAGTTTCCATATTTATTTACTTTTTTTTTTATATTTTCTATGTTGGCAAAAAGCATATTCAATTCTATATGTTCTTACATGCATATATACTCACTAGTATATTACACATAAAGTCAAAATCTTCACCACTGTATATTCAGTAATTTCACACAGCAGACTAAGTTAGATTTATAGAATAACATTTCCGAAAATATGATTGTTTAGGATGACATCAAAATTAATGCAAATGATCAAAAGAAGCACTAGATATCTGCACTAGAAAGCACTAGATAACTTATGTCTTATTTAAATCTAAGACTCCATTTTCTGGTTGATTATCTATAGGTAGGTATATAAAGTAAGCATGTGGTTATTTGTATTGAATATGACATCTGTCATATAATGTCCAGACACATTTTATATATTTAATTCCTAAAACAGAAAAATGTAATAAAACAAAAAATGTCAGTGATTGGAGTGTTGTGTATTTTTCTGGAGAGTCATATGGAATATCATATAAAGATACCTACGAGTTGATATAAGAAACTAAGCCTAAAACTAATAAATATTTAGGCAAACTGGGTAAATGATAGCACCAGATGTAATATTTATACTATGCTATATGGGTGTATTTACCAAGATTTATGTTTCATTGTTTTTGATTGAATATTCTGGATTCCCCATATTCTGGGCCCGTCTTAATGTTATATATCTAATAAATTGTTGGTGTATGGGTAATATTATGCCACTACAAAAGCTTTCTATGTGTATTTATCCTTCAAAAAATGAATGGATGGAATAAAGCATTGTATATTTACTTACGTAAATGTAGAGATTTGCACAGAAATATATAAAGCTACCGTTGTCTTATTTGACAAATGTAATTACTATCCTTTAGACTCGATAAATCACAACTTTGTATTCTATTAGTTTATATTCTCCTCTTTAAAATCACTATGCTGGGATATGAAATAACTTTTGGACCCTTATAATTCACAACCAAGAAAAATATTTTTCCAGAACAATGTAATCAGTCTCTTTGCTATCATTCCTGTATTTTGTAATACTTTTTATTTAAATCCTTTTATATTTGAACCAACCATAATTGTGACTGGACATTGTCACTCAGCTATATTTAAATTGATATATATATATATATATATATATATATATATATATATATATATATATATATATATATATATATATATATATATATATATATATATATATATATATATATATAAATATATATATATATATATATATAATTTCCATTTTGTTATGGTACAAGTAATTATCATTTTCATGATATATGTATGAGTATAGTCACAAACAAGTGCTCATATATCTTTGGTTTAGTATGATAACTAAAAGTGTCATTGAAAAGGATCTATTTTCACCAACTAAGCAGATTTCCTGTGCTTGTTTTAATTGTTTTACTTTGGTGTTTGGTGTTTGGCGAAAATAATCCCTAAAAATCTCCTACCAGTAGCTATCATCACCAACGCCCACAGATTACCTTTAACAGATAATTCTGCTAAACAAACAATTTTGACGGTAACAATGTAGAACTTGAACAGAATATATGAAATGGACATTAATCAACGGGTTGTCCAGCCAGAAACATGTGTGAAAATAATAATGTACTTATATTTGATACATAAAAGAAAATGTCCCATTAACCGATTTCTCTCAAGAATATTATACGCTTTGACCATGGTCCATATGTTATCAAAAATCAAACCCTAAGTGAATTAGCAGTGTTATATTTTGAATGACAGTCTAGAAGAGAAATCAATCTTGTTTATACATACAATTATCTCAGTAGTATCATGACGGGACCTACATGTGGCAGATATAGTTTTTCATGTCTTGTCTTTAATCATAAATCACAAACCTCCATACGTAATTATGCTACGATGATACTCATCCATAAATCAGGAATTAAATGCCAGCTTGTTAATAAATTATTATCCCTACTTTTGGTTTGACAATCCAATGTACCAACCTGTAGTTCTAGTCTTCGTGTGTCCCAATAGATTCGGTCTAATGACTGCCATAAGATGAGAACAATTATGTCTGCCAATAATACAACCAAAACGAGGCCAACAAGATGTCTGTCCTTCACCACCTGAAAGATTTGTCATGTTAATCAGCTTCATGTTTTATCTAAATACTCCATACCTTTTATATTTCATAATCTGTTTGTTATAACATCTGACGATTCTAAAAATGCTTTATTTAACTAATAACCGGTTATTGGCCCGAATTCTGTTCATCAAGGATATCAATGGTATATAACATACAATTTGCAGTTTTAAACCATATAGTTATATGATAAATGGTAACCGTTGTAAAAAATATAACGTTATAATACAGTTCTGTGATGTGTTTATAAAATCAGGGCACAGAGTCTGGGCAATTATTACCACTTATATCCTTGATAACAGATTTTAACCAGAGGTCTGGGTGCTGTCTTTTTAGACAAGCAAATTAGTTCTGCAAATTACTTAATAGAGAAAGGCTTGTTTTTAATTGTATCAGTATTGTTTTGAACAAGTCTGAAAATATTTGCTTTGATCCTCGCGAGACAGATTTTATTTTGTTATGTTGCGAAATTTGGAAATATAAAATATGTTCGGCAAGGTGTATGATGCTAATTAATGATGAAATGATAATATATATATATATATATATATATATATATATATATATATATATATATATATATATATATATATATGTGTGTGTGTGTGTAAACCAGTTCTTTTGGTAACAAGATATGAGTATATAAATACCTGACAAAAACGCAACACAACCCCATTCAAGTTTTTTCAAGGTGGAAACACATGATTTGAATGGCATATGTATTGTGTATATTCACAGGAAGTACCAAAGGGAAAACCCGTTGTCTCGTCTAAGAAAGTCAGCGCAAATCTCTCTCATTATGAATGTCTTGACTGGAACACACATGTATGTGAGCACAGTGGATGTACAAGTAAAGTAAAGACGGTTTCAAAAGTTGTGTAATAAACTCAGTTTCATTTCTGAATCATAAAGGTAAAATAAATTACACTCACATTGCAATAGTAAATACTATATTTGTTTGTTTATTTATGTGTATTACCGACCTTTACAACACTCTTTACACTTTAGTAGGTCAGACTGAAGCCTGTTTACGGGATTCAATGCCCTACTCTTTTTAAAGAGTGACTGGACTTATTTCACCTTTTAAGATAATCAACACTTTATGAAATCAGATTTCCAATCGCTTTTCCTCAAATAATAGTGTACGTCCTAAACTTTAAAACGAACTATTACTACTCATTTTTTTTAATTGATTATAACATTTTGTGTCTATTGAAAGTGAAATATACAAATCAAAATGTACCTGAACGCCAAACCACAACATCATTTAAAGCAGCAACTTTTCTCCACCCACAAGTTCGACGAAAACGTTATGTGACTTTAGGCTCAAAGAAATCCATATACTATAAATATGAATGCAGAACGGCTCAATCGGTACAAGGCCTGGCATGAGAGAGAGGAGGCCAAGTATTCCAGAGAGGAGATAAGAGAGGAAGGCTCAGCTAAAAACTATGTCAATTATGTCAAATACCTCTTTCATACATTGACTAGAAAATCTAAATATTGTTTCACATAAAACACCTGTTTCACAGAGCTGGGCTATGTGGCAGAGTGGGATTATATCAAAACCAAACAAATATCTGAAACCGAACAAGGGAATAATAACTGCTCTGTTTTTATAAACTGTGTTTACACGAATCATGTAAATTAGACATCATTAATTGTTACAAGCCTATTGAGACCTCCTCAATTATTCAGACTGATTTCCACGAAATAGTAAATGATCATCAGACATATCTGACCTTTGAAAGACCTTTAGTTTGAACAGCTATAATAGAGATGTTCTGCTCATTTATGGTCAGCCAAAGGTACCTTTAATTTATATTAATCGCCTATTTACATGTATAATATAGCAAAATTTAGCCTAATTGGTTGACTTTTTACCACTGTAAGAGAATACATCGATACAAGTTGCAGGATTTCAGCTTTCAGACATGGACATACCAAGAATATTTAAATAGAATGGCAGGAAAACAATGGGAACTTTGTGTTTGTTTGGCATTTCAAACATCAATTCTTTTTCAGTTTTTTTCATGAGACCTAAGTTAGTACAATTCATATTTATCTCCATCAACATGATCTCCAGGTAAAAATGTTTCCAGGTTCAATCATCACGTTACAACCTATCAGTATTTATATCTTCCCCAGGGCCCACGCACTATTTACCAGTAGGCTATGATACCCTTGTTCTACATTACAGCTATGTCAGCCTTGCACCTCATTATCGCTATGTTAACCTTGCTCCACATTATCGCTATGTCAACCTTGCACCTCATTATCACTTTGTTAACCTTGCTCCACATTATCTCTATGTTAGCCTTGCTCCACATTATCTCTATATTAACCTTTCTCCACATTATTGCTGTGTTAACCTTGCTCCACATTATTGCTGTGTTAGCCTTGCTCCACATTATCGCTATGTTAACCTTTCTCCACATTATCTCTATATTAACCTTGCTCCACATTATTGCTGTGTTAACCTTGCTCCACATTATTTCTATATTAACCTTTCTCCACATTATCACTATGTTAACCTTTCTCCACATTATCTCTATATTAACCTTTCTCCACATTATTGCTGTGTTTGCCTTGCTCCACATTATCGCTATGTTAACCTTGCTCCACATTATTGCTGTGTTAACCTTTCTCCACATTATTGCTATGTTAACTTTGCTCCACATTATTGCTATGTTAACCTTGCTCCACATTATCTCTATGTTAGCCTTGCTCCACATTATTGCTGTGTTAACCTTACTTCACATTATTGCTGTGTTAGCCTTGCTCCACATTATCTCTATGTTAGCCTTGCTCCACATTATTGCTGTGTTAACCTTGCTCCACATCATCGCTATGTTAGCATTGCTCCACATTATCTCTATGTTAACCTTGCTCCACATTATCTCTATGTTAACCTTGCTCCACATTATTGCTGTGTTAACCTTGCTCCACATTATCGCTATGTTAGCCTTGCTCCACATTATCTCTATGTTAACCTTGCTCCACATTATTGCTGTGTTAACCTTACTTCACATTATTGCTGTGTTAGCCTTGCTCCACATTATCTCTATGTTAGCCTTGCTCCACATTATTGCTGTGTTAACCTTGCTCCACATTATCGCTATGTTAACCTTGCTCCACATTATCCCTATGTTAACCTTGCTCCACATTATTGCTGTGTTAACCTTGCTCCACATTATCGCTATGTTAACCTTGCTCCACATTATCTCTATGTTAACCTTGCTCCACATTATTGCTGTGTTAACCTTGCTCCACATTATCTCTATGTTAGCCTTGCTCCACATTATTGCTGTGTTAACCTTGCTCCACATTATCGCTATGTTAACCTTGCTCCACATTATCCCTATGTTAACCTTGCTCCACATTATTGCTGTGTTAACCTTGCTCCACATTATCGCTATGTTAACCTTGCTCCACATTATCTCTATGTTAACCTTGCTCCACATTATTGCTGTGTTAACCTTGCTCCACATTATCGCTATGTTAACCTTGCTCCACATTATCGCTATGTTAACCTTGCTCCACATTATCGCTATGCTAGCCTTGCTCCACATTATCGCTATGTTAACCTTGCTCCACATTATTGCTGTGTTAACCTTGCTCCACAATATCGCTATGTTAACCTTGCTCCAGGCCACAAGCTGTGGTGCTGTTGGTTATAGCGCAAGCTTATTAGTACCAGTTCTGCTGTGGTGATCCAAAGGTCGGGGGTTCGATCCTATCCCCTTCTATTTCTATTCAAACTATTTACTCCTAATTTAATATGATTTCTGTTCGGATTTTTGTCTCATAGTTTATGGGTTAATGCATATGGTTTTTCACAAGTGTGGGTATTGTGTGAAATTTCAGATTCTTTATCAAAAAATAAAAATACTTATGGTACACAAACCTTCCTGGTCATTGTCTTGTTTGTAAACAACACATGAACTCTCCATGTCTTGGAGAACATACTCCCAAACGCCAGAGTAAATCCAAGTACTAAACACCAACACCGAACCTATAATTACAGCATAGATTTGTAAAGTAAAATATTGTCTTGAATTATTTTTCATAAACCAAAGTACATTTAAAATGAGATACAGTAAATTAAAAAAGTATGTAATATGCATAATTGAAAGTGCTAAATTACCCTATTATTTGAATTTTACGTGTATTTTTGTTTTTGATGAGCTTTTAAAATCTAATCCTGTTATATTGATATCAGCTGTTCCCCAGGACTGCTCCATTCAGCATACAATCTACAATCTTGACAGCACCACTCCACCATAAATGCATTACTTACAACATATCTTACCACTCACCATACATATCTTAATTGCACTATACATATCTTGACTGCACCACACAATACAGTCCTGTCTGCACCAGGCACAATCAGTCTTGACTGCACCACACACCACACATATCTTGACTGCACCACTCACCACACATATCTTGACTGCACCACACACCACACATATATTGACTGCACCACTCACCACACATATCTTGACTGCACCACTCACCATACATATCTTGACTGCACCACTCATCATACATACCTTGACTACACCACTCATCACACATATCCAGACCGCACCACTCACCATACATATTTTGACTGCACCACTCACCATACATATCCTGACTGCACCACTCACCATACATATCTTAACTGCACCACTCACCATACATACCTTGACTACACCACTCATCACACATATCCTGGCTACACCACTCACCACACATATCCTGGCTACACCACTCACCATACATACCTTGACTGCACCACTCACCATACATATCTTGACTCTACCACTTACCATACATATCTTGACTACACCACTCATCATACATATCTTGACTACACCACTTACCATACAGAGCCAGTCCCCGTGGTAGCTAGGGCCGGGATCAAGTCCCATGAGGATCACACAGAGGAAAGACAAGACACATCCTGCCGCTATCAAAGTGTTCATCCGCGGGGAAGACAGCTTCACAAGTCTGTGCAAACAGAAAGCTACAGATATTTGTATCTACAATAGTGATTTGTATAAAGTCTGTATAAAATCATGACTTAATACTGTTTTACCTGTGCTTGGACCCATGTGACGTTTCACAATTCAATTTGATGAAATAGTTGATATTGATTGTATTTTTTATCATTTATTTTTTCTTCTTCTTTTTATTCTTCATTCAGAATATAACCATTTGAGATGGAGAATTTGTTTGTTGCTCTCGGTGGTCTCATTTTAATGTTTGCCACTTAATAATATTTTTTTCCTTCAATGAAGCTTGTGTTAAACATATTAAAGTGAGAATTTCCATTACGAATTTCTCAATTGTGAAATGTCAGGAGGAATTCATAAACCTTTCACAAAAGAGACTCATGGTATTTGACATTTACAGAAGCTTGTTTTGTGATATTCATTTCCAATAAATAACCCTTCGCTCACGAAGTTTTTATGAAAGACAATACGGAAACGTTAATCATATTCAGATTATATTTCATTTGTAACTTAAAAGTTCACAGATATCTTTTGGTATGATAAGTTGGTGAAATGTATATCTATTATTTATATATCATGAATTACCTCAAATCCCCAAAATAACCAACGATATAAGATGTTCCAATATTGACATTTATCATAACCTTTGCATTTATCATAACCTTTGAAACCTTGAAATACTCTGATTGCATAAATTTGAGAGAAATTTGCGTGGTAAAGCATTACCCCTCACCCCTAAAAAATAATTACCATTCCACAACATATCATAAACATCTTAATCACCAAATAATATTCCATTTTAGAGAAATAGCCCAAACAATGTATTTTCAAATTTAAATGCAAAACTACAGTAATTAGCAGGTCCTGGGTTTTATTCCAGGCTCTGCAAGTATAAGCCAGCACAGACAGTGTGCGTTAGTTCCAGAGACCACGCCCAGTGCAAGCTTTTTTTTGGTAGCCAATAGATACTGAGCCAATATATTGTCACATGTAATGATGTGGCCAATTGGTGTTATTGATACGATTCCAAAGTGAGTACAACAAAATGTATACAATTTGTGTACCAAAATAGACATAATTTGTGTACCAAAATAGACATAATAGTTATATGATGGCTCATTAATCTTTTAAGGGAGAAAACTGCAAGGGGGTGTCTAATTTTTTTTCCTTCTATTTTCTTCTTTTTTAGACAAAGGTAATATATCAATGACATACTTGTCCAAACAGATATTATTTATATCCCCAAATAATAAATGGTCCAGTCTAAATTACTTATAAAATTTAATGTTTTTGGAAGTCAATACACCAAGTACGAAATTCAGTGATCATGTTACAGTTGCAGACCTACCCCGTTAAGGTTAATCTATTCTCAAAAAATGAAATACTTTTTGTATTTGGTTACTAAGAGATTGGCCTAACAAACTAGGAAGCCATCCGCATTGCAACCCATATCCAACACGACAATAACCTATCCAGCCAATTAGGGCTGTGGGGTAAAATGTAATTTCCGTTCAATCAACGAATATATTTTGCGTGAAATATCGTGTATACTGGGTTTTAAATTTCTTAGATTTGCATAAGATAATTCCGAGAAATAGATAAATCTTGTCGGATGACCAACACAAATTGAGGAACTTTCTTCTCCGTTTGGTATCATATTGGACATGGTAATATCAAGCCAACAAATTAAAACTTTTCGCAGAAATAAGCTGACTTTGCTCCATAATATTTTCATTATATATTTGAAAGATGTTAAGGTTGAGAAAGTCAATAATACAGTTTTTTTTAATAAAACCAGACCATATCACGTAGTTATTGTAACTAAACACCGCAAATAAGATGTAATTTAAAAAGATTACTTCAGATGAGTGTGTACTTTATATTACATATGTTTAAGATATTCACCATGTATAAGGGGGGTAGAAAAAATGTTTTCTTTCTGCAATGTAATGGCTATGTCAAATGATCAGATGGTATCGCAGTTTTAAAATGCAAATTGATAAATCCTGATAATATCAATTGATTGTACTGTTCTTACATGTATATTGTTTATCTCGTTCTTGCAATAATAAACATAATATACGCACTTTATTACAAACATTCCAAGCTAGAATTTTATACTGACCTTGTTTTCCTATAATACATATTGAAGGCGATAGACATGAAAGATAGAAGAAGACCCACGCCGGCCAGCGTGCTCATGCAGTAGAATAGGGTGGAGTTGATAGTGACGGCGAGCTTGACAATCCGGACCGAGTCACTCGGAACCCTGCCCCCTGAAATAACAATGCCAAGGTCACACTGTCACACTAATGTTCGGGAATATTAGACAGATTGATTTTGTGTTCTCAAATAATCGAATACATCCAGTGACTGTACAGCATAAAGTAACATAAAGGAGATAGCGTTCCTATATATCTTAGGGATTAAATGATACACATATGTCTGTTACATAAAGCTAAATGTTGTATTTTTTGGACAAAGGAAACCGATGTCAAGGGCATCTAATGTGGTATAGAAGCTAGTTTTACGTTTATTTATTATTTGATAAATATGATATTTGTTTTTAATAAATTGAGTCATCATGGCAATTTCTTGATGGTAAATTCGAAGCGTGATGAATCATCACACATAATATAGACAGAATGTGGACTGATAAAAATAACATCTGCAGCAAGTCTAATGAAATGGATCGTTTACTTTTCTTAAGTAATGTCTTAATGAGAAGAGTAATAACCCATGAATAAGACACAATATAAGTTGCACTTAATAAAATAACGAGGATACACTTATAAAAGGCCTTGGCCTGTATTCATCATGTCACCAATGTGTCCATCTCGCGAGAGCGGTATGTGGTGCCACCTTACCTTCAAACCACACAGGAGAATCTTCATACAACTTCATTTGTCCATCAACAGGGTCGTAGATCCCGACATGCACACCAGTGCCATCTGAAATACATGTCGTATCCTAAATAATAATCATCATCATCATCATCAGCAGCAGCAGCAGCAGCAGCAGCAGCAGCAGCAGCAACAGCAGCAGGTTGAGACAATGGAGTGATTTGGCTTACAGCAGCCTGCTTGTCCATAAGGGCTTGTCTATTGGTAAAGGCCTAACACCCTTACGAACCACAACAGTGGTCACCTGATTACAAGCATAATATCAGAAAAACACAATAATTCTGGCAGGTGTAATTTGGTTGATTATTCCGTTGAACGTTCCGTTGAAAGTTCCGTTTAAATCGCTGATTTAATGGGGTACTAAATGAGAAACAAAGAGCTGAGAATATTTTAAGAAAATAAGATTGTTTTAAGGGGGTCAGTGTAATTTACGTGCAGAGAAAAGTGTCAAATTGTTGTGTCTGTTGCCCAAATTCAAGTTTCAAGTTTTTATAGTCAATCATCATCATAAGAGGCAGAGTCCTTTCATATATATATATATATATATATATATATATATATATATATATATATATATATATATATATATGGTAGATTCTATTAGATTTGCTGATATCTTGCACAATAGTTGCTTTCAAAGATTACATCAAATCTATAGTATGTAAATGTATATGTGCGGTATACATTTGTAGAGTGTGTATATACTTTAAGCGTGGCTCAGTTTAGCAAGAGAGTGAGACCATATTGAGTCTGGTCACAACTGTATCATGAAAATAAAATACAGAATATTTGATACACTTACTTCGCATTTGCAAAATGACAACTTCACTGTTTCTATCTCCTCGCTCATCAAAATTAATTTGGCCCTAAAACATAAATAGTTCACTCTTCTTTTCATCCTATAAGAAATTGATTCGGACAATAGTGACAGTTTCATTGAATCTACAAATGTTACTTGTCAATGGACATCAATTTATACCTGTATCATTATAATAGATTAGAAATAATAAAAAGAATATAAAATAAAATAAAATGTGTACAGCGCTGATAACAGAGGATGTCTGTTCACAGCTCTTAATAATAATAATAATAACAAAATTTCTATAGCGCGTATACCAGACATGTCTGTTCATAGCGCTATGTCAGGGAAATGCTTCCTGAAGAGATAGGTTTTCAGTTTACTCTTGAAGGATACAACTGATCTACTTGTTCTAATCTCATTAGGAAGTTGATTCCACAGTCTCGGCCCTACTGATGAAAAGGCTCTATCGCCCACTGTCTTGAGCCTAGTCCCAGGGACCTGGAGGTAAGTACCATCATTTGATCTGAGAGACCTCTCCCCTTGTTTGACAAGGAGTAGATCACGTAGGTAAGGAGGCGCCTTACCATTTAATGCCTTCCAGGTTATAAGAAGGATCTTAAAATCAATCCTGGCCTGGACCGGGAGCCAATGAAGCTCCCTCAGTTTTTCAGATATATGATCGAACTTCCTGATCTTACCCACTACACGAGCTGCAGAGTTCTGTAGGTATTTCAACTTCTTGATGTCAGTATTTGGAAGGCCAGCAAGGAGGCCATTACCATAATCAAATGTGGATGTGACAAAGGCATGGGTAAGTGTGATAGCCGTTTTCTCGTCTAGACAATTTCTGATAGCCGACAGATTCCGGATGTGGTAATAGCCCTTCTTACACATCCTCGCTATCTGAGCCCTCATGTCCAGATTAGAGTCTAGAGTGACGCCGAGGTCAACTACTGAGTCACTAGGCGATATATCAGTACTGCCCACCTTAATAGTGTTAGGGACACTGCCACGATTGGCAGTATTGTACCTGTCAGTACATACTAGCATCTCAGTCAAAGCTCTTACTGTTCATAGCGCTTCATCACGTTTTTTGAGAGAGCAAGATTTTATTTCATTCTCAATTATGATATGTTTATAATATCACGTCAAATACATTTGTATATTAACTGAATGGTATAAAATACAAATATGGAAATGTGAAATGATGTTTTACAACCCTTTCAAGATCAGGAATATTGCTTTTCGGAAAGAGTTTAGGATTTTATTTTTGTGAATCGCTGTTCTGAAAATCAAAGGCCGTTTTAAAATTTAACAAGGTCAAAACAATTAGTGAAGAAGTTCCTTGTGATCAGTTAAGATATTCCTGATGGTCATTTGCATATTCATTATTACACGTAAGGCCCTTACACACGCTGACATAAAGATGCGGAAAATATTTTCATCTGATTATTATGCAAGCTGTCTTCATTATCTTTTTGCCCACCACTATGATTTTTTAGTGCTTTCACAGCTTGGTTACAGCTATCACAAATCATTTTGACGCTAATACAATACATGTAAAACGTTTCACTTCCAAAGTCGGACATGTTCTCTTATAGAAAATAGCATGTTATTGATTATATTAAAACACGATATTTTGCATACTTACTGATGCTCCATAAAAAGACAACTTTTTTAGCTCTCTGTATATTATCTCTGCCACATCAGAGTCGCTATATGTAAAGTTGTGAAGGCTCTTGCCAGAGGGAAGACTTGCCATAGTATTGTGAAGGGCCCGGGCTACTGTCCAAGCCGCGTCAAGAGCGTTAGAAAGAATCCCTGGTTGAGAAGCAGTATTTCCTGTTTCATTAAGATATTTCAGGTATAAAGTCTCCAATTCTGATCCACTCTAAAAGGATAGAAAAAAATATTTATTTACAAAAGAAATATGTTAAGGTTATAACGCTAAATGCCAAGGAAGGGGTTTTATCTTATGTTAGGATGCTAAAAGAAGAAATAGAAAACATGTGCTATGCAAGTAACAATCTTTAACAACCTTTTACAACAATTTGTATGCCTCTGACAGTTATCTCTCACGTGATTTGAAGCCGTTTGATTAGTAAAATTAAATGATATTAAATGAGAGCATTATCTTTTCGACCACCTGTCAGAGATAAAAATTATGCTTCAGCTTATTGCTTCTCACTGTGGATAAACTGGGATCTATAGCTTTGAATCAACTCTTTTTTTTGGTTTGTTTGTTTGTTTGTTATAAGGTTTCTCACATATCCAGTATCTCCCTGTGTTGAGCGGTGCTGAGTACTTTCTATGCTCAGAGGATTGAAGAAGAGCAGTCCCTCTGCCATAGTTTGTATATCTTCATGACTACAGCCAGCTTGACCATCGTCTGAGGCTGACATCTGAGAAAATAAGCCATGTCTCCCACTCCAGTACAACCACTGGTAGCGTGCTCCATACAAGCCTTCCTTAAATGCCTGCGAAGAACATCAAATAATCTTAATAAGATATAATGAAAATAATGATAATAAATATGAATATTTGTATAGGTCCATTTCAGACTATGTCTGCTAATGGCACTTTCGCAGATAATGTTTCGTGTATACGTAAGTTTCAAGTTTACATTTGTTCAGTGTATTACACTTTTTTCACTTTCAGGGGCAGTGCATTGCAGATTTTAGGGGCATATACCTCTAAAGCCCTATCATCGTACATTTTCAAATTAATTCTAGCAACAATAGATGCATTATTATCAGTTGACCGAAGGGGTTTTGCTCCAAGTTTAGGTATCAACAACCGTGATAGGTACTCAGGTGCATTACCATTTTGTACCTTGCAGGCTAGTAGCGTTATTTTAAAATCTATTCTAGCTTCGACCGGCTACCAATGCAATTCCATCAGTTTTTGCGTTATGTTGTCTCTTTTCTTTATTCTACCTACAAATCTGGCTGCAGCCTTCTGCAATTTCTGCACTTTGGATATTTTACATTTTGCTAGGAGGGAATCATATTTGTCATTGTTTCCAATAAATAAAAGTGCTGTTCATTTTCAAAAACTTGAAAAGTGAAATCAAGACAAAAAATTTGACTCACCCTGCAGAAGATGTTTTCATCAGTTGAGGAAGCAAATAGTATAATTATCTTCGCGCCGGAATCCTGCAATAGTTTCTTTTACTCAGTTTAATAATTATTTGTTTGAACAGCACTGAATAAAATAAGCCGACCACAAGTAATACATAAGGTTGTTTTAAGCTGGATTTTTTTTTAAACACTACTTTGAAAAGCGCTGTGAACAGAGACAGTCTGGTATCAAAGCCAAATAAATTCTATTGTTATCATTTTCATTTTATATTTTATATTATGTATTGTTACCATCTTTATATAAAGGGAATTCCTAAATATATATGAAAATTTTAAAAGTGCGTTAAAGTAAACAGGTAAAAGCTCAATATGAACAGAGATTGAAGGAAATATTTGATCAAATCTAAAAGAAAAGAAAAAGATGCCTATGATTAAGTCTTATGGTCCAATAAACACGCAAAATGCCTAGATTGATTTTTATTAAAAGATAATGCTGAAACAAACGGTACAATGATGACAGGTATCTGGGTGTTGATCAATAGCAGTGGATTACATTTGAAGAATAGACAAAGCAAATAAACTAAGAGGAAAAGGATAATTCTGCTCTTGAATTCATCAACATAAAGACACTGGTCCTCGATTGCGGCGATCAGCGCGTCTACCCAAGCTCATAAACATTACCTGATTTGTTAAACATACTCATGGATGAAAAGAAATTGTGTATGTCCGTAATCTCTCACATGTCTTATCAAAAATTGGCCTTAAAAGTTAGAAGTTTCCTCAGCTGATGGCTGTGAGTCTACCAACATTTAAATCGACCAAAATATATATATATCCTAGTTCTTTTAATACTGTCTTTATATATAAATTACCTTTATCTGTTTTAGTTGAAGAGAAGGTTCAGAGTTAAAAGTTGCAGTGGTGAGAATAGAAATATTGTGCTCAGTCAGGCGTTCCTGGATGTCATCAACAGTCTGCAAATATATATCAATCGTCATATAGTATTCAATTATAGCAAACAAAAAATGATAAATTAAATGTATTTTAATATGTTTTCATGAAATGATGTTCAAAATGTTTAGATATATTGTTATAACCGGGGATTTAAACATGGCACATCTGTTTATACTGAGAGCAAGGAAGTCATGAAGGTTATTCTGGTTGTAATTGAAGTATGTATGGCTTCATACTACTGCTATCGTCACTTAATACATTGCGCACATGCTGTATAATTCATAACGGCAAGGTTTCAGTTCCTAGCCCACAATATCTAGGAGTTGTGTGTAAATAGAAGAGGATTGAATATTCGAGTACAAAGGGGCCCAATATGATGCATGAATAGGTGAGTTTCTCCAAAAGAATCAATATGTTATGTACAAGGACCTACAAAGGATGTTAGTATCGGTGTCACAATGGATGTCACAAAGGGATGTCCGTGTTACAACGTGTGACAAAAAGTGTCCGTGTTACAATGGCATGATTAGAGGTATGATTAAATGATATGTGGAAATACAACATTGTAACACCGTAGCACCACATCCACATCACATTGTAACCCATTGTGCCAACTTCACATCACAGTGTAACCCATTACACCAACTTCACATCACATTGTAGCCCATTGTGCCAACTTCACATCACAGTGTAACCCATTACACCAACTTCACATCACTTTGTAACCCATTGCACGAATTTTGCATCACGTTGTAACCCATTGCGCCAAATTAACATCACATTGTATCCCATTGTGCCAACTTCACATCACATTGTATTCCATTGTGCCAACTTTACATCACATTGTAACCCATTGTGCCAACTTCACATCACATTGTAACACATTCACATCACATTGTAACCCATTCACATCACATTGTAACCCATTACTCCAACCTCACATTACACTGTAACCCATTACACCAACTTCACATCACATTGTAACCCATTGCACCAACTTCACATCACATTGTAACCCATTGCACCAACCTCACATCACATTGTAACCCATTAAGCCGACTTCAAATCACATGTAACCAACTTCACATCACATTTAACCCATTGCACCAACTTCACATCACATTGTAGCCCATTGCGCCACATACATCTACTTTACAATGTTATGCCAACGTTCACAATGTAACACCTCCTTTGTTCCCCTTCACCAACATTGCGCACTTCATAAATTAAGTCTTTGTGCATAAATTTGGGCCCCATTTTCCTTTAGGATTTAATCATATCCACATCTTAATTTACTCACCCTCTACAGGAGATAAATGAACACAATCATATCTTTAGATCTTTTCTTGGTAAAAGGTTCCTGGCAAAATGTTTCCCTGTCGCCCAGTATAGTAGGGGAGCCAGCTAATAAAATTTCAAGTTCACTGATCCCTCAAAATGCATGGTCTAATTTTAGTATTTTAAGGAAGAAGACACATTGGGGGTCAGTTTTTCATTAAAAGAAATATATGTTGTTTGTTTAGATTTTGAGATATCACTGTTGCCATGGTAACCAAATCAATTTTATAGCACATTAAAGATAAATATACTTTTCCCCATAACTTTTAAATTTTATGGATTAAAATTCCTAAACTTTGCATACACATTCAATCCATAACATACTTTTGGTCAGAGGTAAAATTATTATATGATCATTTTAGCCATTTCTCAAAATATGACCTTCCGAAGTTGTCTAAGGGTGACACAAATGCATGGATTTTGACAATTTTTGTCCTGTTACATAAAACTATACTCATGCTTTAAACAAATGACCATGCTATAAATTCTAATGGTGTATATTGCCATGGCAACCATTAATAACATATCAAGTTAAGTTTCAAAATTATCTCACAATTACATATTTTTGTATCCATGTTTATATTTGGCATGAATGTGTTGGTCATTAACACATACCAATAAATTACAAAAATGGCTATTTTCAAAGGAAATTGGTTGCCATGGAAACCAATTTAATCAAATTTCCACACTTTTTTCAAAGATACATACTTAATCTATCAATTGGTGAGATAAATACATTGATTGTGGCACTTTTTATCTTGTGGTCTTATAATATGACCATTGTTGTGTTTAAATGGAGACCATGGCATTAATGAAATGATATGGTAGCCAATAATCAGAGATAATGTATAATTGTATTTTGACTGCTCTCAAAATTAGATATTCATGTCTCCAATTTCTTTCATTTTTAATGAATTGATATGATATTTGGTATAAATGTGAAGATCATCAATACACACACAAAATACAAAAAAATAATTTTGAAAGAATGTTGGTTGCCATGGAAACCAAATTAATCAAATTTCTATAATTTGTTTGTTCAAAGTAATTTATCAGTTGGTGGAATGAATACATTGATTAGGGCACGCTTTGTCTTGCCATCTTATAATGTCATCATTTTTTTATGTTAAATAGAGACATAAAATGAAAATAAAATGATAATTGTTGCCGTGGCAACCATTAATCAGAGATAATGTAAAATTGTGGAATTTGATATTTAATGAATCAATATGATATTTGGCATGAATTTGTAGATCATCAACACACACAAATAAATTACAAAAATAATTATTTTTGAGGAAAGTTGGTTGTCATGGAAACCAATTTGATTAAATTTCTATACTATTTTTTAAAGTGACCTTTTTAATTTGTCAGTTTGCAAGACAAATACAAAGATTGTGGTACTTTTTGTCTTGTGAACTCATATTGTACACATTGTTATCTTTAGATAGAGACCATGACATAAAATGATGGTTGTTACCATGGCAACCAAATGAAGAGCTTGGAGATGTAAAATTGGCAACCATTTCATCATATTGATAACATGATACCTAGTTAAAATTAAAAGTATATTTCTTGAGAAATCTCTTTTGCAAATCACTTGGCAATAAATACTTTCCATATTAAATGTGCAAGTATTTGTGCACATATTTCAAGGAATAAATACTACAAGTTCGCCATCAATGACATAAAACAATATTTTCTGGTTCTAAACGTTGTAAAAGTATAAAATCAACTTCACTGCCCGTTATTTTTTGTTAAATATTCTCAAGAATCAAAATGTTTTAATTTTATAAACCACAGAAAAAAATTGAAATGACATTCTCACCGGTATTATAAAATCGATATTTTGGGATAAGATTCCTACTTTCCTCCATTGAAACGTTTGGAGAATTTTGAGAATAGCTCTATTATGGAGCAGAGTTGACTCAATGGTTCTGGCAAACAATGGGTAATTGTTCAGATCAGAGAGGATGGGCGAAGTGACGCTATAGGCAACCTGTATGAACATGGATATAGAAGACGTAATATCGATATTTTATTTATATCTAATATTTTATATTTATTTAAAAATATTGATATTTTATTTTTATATTGAAACATATAAATTTAGGATATATAAAAATCTAGATATATGTATGCCATCAAATGTGAATATTCATCTCCTGCAATGAGCTTAATTATCCAAAAACAATTAATTTGTATATCATACCTCAACAAGGCTGTAATGAGGTGCAGTCTGGGCAATCACTTGGGCCTCAGAAGTGAAAGAAGGGCCTATTACCATCAGCTTAATAGGTTCTTGCGATATCTGATCAATAAAAGCTTTCACTGTTTGACCCACACCTTGCTGAAATGTAAAATATTATGTTATCTTAAAATAAATCATAAACAAGGGGACATTATAAAATTTGCAGGATTTTTTTCAACAACGTAAGTTTATGTATAAGTTTTAATGGAGCTAGGTTAAATTCACTACTTCACATTCACCAAACCCTGCTGAGGGAAATGAACTATTGAGCTCAAGGTCCTTACATGATAATGATATTACCTTGTTGATGTATTTTACAAGAGGTCCACTTGGGCAATGCCCTTCTTTGTGGTAGTATTGTATCTGTAGTTCGGCCTTATTAACTTGCTCTTGACTACATTTGCTAATACCTAAAATTACCATATGGCTCTTTGGTTTGATAAAGGTAATGTTTTAGCCAAGATATATCGCTTCTTGAATTAATATATTTACAAATACAATATGTATTCAAAGAATTATAAGAATTAAAATATAAATATCTGAACTGAATAGCAACATCAAAAATTTTAAAAAGCATCCACATTCAATGTTTTCACTGGCAAAACCAAGAAATATGTTGTTTAGGGTATGTTTGGATTATATAACTTTCAACATAATTTCAGTACGTTATTTCATGACAAGGCTTACTTAGCAGACATAGTGCTGCATGACTGAATCCACTAAGTCACAGATTTACAACGATTACAGAAAATGAAAAATCGTATTATGAATGCAATTCCGACACAGCCGGGATTCAAACCCACAACCTTTGGTTCATCGTGATGGAATTTGTGCTAATAGTGGCCTGAGTTTATACGTCACCCAAGATTTCACCGAAAATTATCATCTTTAAATTGGTATTAAAAATTATACAGTCAAATAGATTCTATGAAGTACTTAATCTTTATTAATGTAATGTTTGACAAGCCAAAAATAAGATTTTCTTGTTGATTCTCTAAACATAGGTATATGACTCACTATTTACACTTGTAAGAATGTGGGCGAAATGAATTATATAATTTTCAAATATTCCATATGCATATTTAATTTAAACTGGATAGTAAATCAAACAAAGGAACCAAGACAAATAAAGTAAATGAAGCAAATCATACAAAGGTATATCACCCGAGGTGTGAATAGTTGAATAGCATTGATGCATAGTTTGCTATTGAGTAGAAGTAAGTATCACAGGAGGGTCAAGTTCTGATGACTATGGCAACATCAATAAGATTTCTTAACTGAAGTAATATAGTATTGACATGTTGTGTGTATCTTTGACCGTACGACAACCCCATCAGAGTACCACTGCACGTGAATGTAAATTCCGTTTGATGACTGTAAGCTGTGCTTAATCTATGAATTATTTATCTGATTCAAGTATCACAGAGATTAGCCCACTTTGTATAATAAAGCATTTGACACAACAGGATATTTTTATTTGTACAATACATCAAAAGATGAATTTTCATCTCGGTAATAACTTAAAGGCCTAGGATATATGGCTCTGAAGTTGAATTAAAAGAGGTGGAATTAACTTCACAAGTTGACGAAACCTAATAAGTTGAATTAAACTGACAATCCTGTATTCAAGCTGTGGAAATTCCTTCATGAAGCAACAAACCTGATAACTCAAAGACAACTTCTAGAAGTGAAGTTATTGTGTTCGGAAAGGACTTTGAAGGACACACAAACATGCAAAAATGTCTTTCTAGGAACTTAAAGTCTAACGCTGAATGCCTGAAAATCATCCTTCTTAATTACATCCCTGTGGTAATAAAAGTGTTTTGTTGCGCTCATGGAGTGATTGTGCAATGGTGTTATTACGACCCATTCAGTAACTATGGCCACATCAAAGTAACACTACCGGCAGTGGGAGTGGAACCCACCACCCCCGTCCTCCAGTTATATAACCATTAAAGGCACAGATCCTACACTCTACCAACTGTGCTTGTGGGGCCGGTTTGGAATCTCAATGAGTGCAATATTGATGGTTTTAATCATATAAATGCTCTTCTAATGACAACATTTGTCTTCTCAAAATCACTAAGTAGAACCATTGGGAATCTGAAAAGCTTAGATAGTTCAGAAAATGTGTGATCAATGCAATATCAATTTTCCCTTCTGTCATATACAACTAAATCAGAACTTTTAATACATCTATAATTTTAATACATCTATAAAGTTATTAATTTTACTTATATGACTCTACAGTCATTGCCCTATGATTGATACCATTCTAAATATGGAATTCACCTTGTTATAATTACTTGCTTCACTATATCTATATACCTCGTAGAAGTGTACAATATCAGAAATACATGAATATGAGAAACCAAACCCATGGAATCGATGGTTATTATGATATTCAGCTTTGTTAGTCAAGCAGCAATAGACGGGGACATTTATAAATGAGACATTCAACACAACTAAAAATAAAGAATAATGCATCTGAAGACTGAAGAAAAATTATATATTGACTTTACATTTAAAATCAATAAAATATTGTTTTTGCTTAAAACGTGCCACATTAACAGGTAATATTATCATCAGAAGGAATAACTAGAAACTACAAGAAAGCGCTCTCTGAAATAATACTTCAAAGGGTTTCTGACAATCAATGTTTTTGTAAACCCAAATAAAATAACTTCGATGCACAGATGAAAATATTTGTAAAAATATTATTAATTCTGTCAGAAATTTTGAAAATAGACATAAGTCATGAAGTAATCTTTAGAGCATGAAGTAATCTTTAGAGCATGAATAAAAATCTGGCTTTAAATCAAATCATTAATAATTATATGAATAATAATTATATGATTACAATTCTAAAAGGCCATGATGTTATTTCATTTTAAATCACCATATATACTGACACGACATATTGGCAATATGTGTAGTGATATTGTATTTAAAACGTCAATCCTAACAGTATGTTACCCCCGATTTTAATCACTTATCAAAACACATCCATTACAACTAAAATCAAGATTTCAGTTGTGATCAATAGAAAATGAGGAAGAAGCGGTGCTCAGTCAAACTTCAAGACAGATAGTATATAGAAATATTGTGTAACATATCT
Organism: Amphiduros pacificus; assembly: GCA_949316495.1. Classification (NCBI taxonomy): domain Eukaryota; kingdom Metazoa; phylum Annelida; class Polychaeta; order Phyllodocida; family Hesionidae; genus Amphiduros; species Amphiduros pacificus. The sequence goes on along the minus strand of OX439002.1, from coordinate 53,893,691 downwards.
GACAAGTCAATAATTTTCCATTGATTTCTGCTTTCCATGTTTGTGTCCTTAGTAAGTAATATTGGCGTTTTCATTATTGTATAATGGGGCACACGGAGTGAGATCAATGATTGATCGAACTTTACTTGTTAAGCATCGGTATATTAACATGTCAAGTTAAAGCTTACAATAGTTTGTGGAACAGACGTATTGTGTTTTATATAGTGATGAAATAGTGATGAAATGGATGATAAATGAATAATAAAGGAGACAGATCATTTGTAAACTACTAACAAATAATTTGTTTTGGTTGTTCGTGCAAGCAAGCTTTTCACAATTTCACAATTTAAGGCTAAATCAGGTGGTCTAGATGCCTGTCATCGGGACTAAAACCCTGCTCTTCTTGAAGAGGATCTTTCTTTTGCATTATCACATAGACATAATTACACTTGATGGAATGAGAATATACTCAATTATTGCAGATATTCACGATCATGCAGCATGATCGTAGCCATATATATTTTTAACATGACAACCACACCCACTCCTCCCTTCATTGGCCCAGATGGGATAACACACAGTGTCATGCCAAATATAACAGACTCTGAGATGGAAATAAACGTTCTGCCGGATGTGCTGCTGGTTTTCGACTGATTGCAGTTTATTTGTGGATCTATTATATAATTAACTTTAAATGCCCAAACAAATAAGAATAAAAGGTATGCAGCTGAAATAGATATATTGCATTTGTCAACTTTTGTCAACTTTTGCACGCAAACTGTCTGTAACAAACATCAAGGCATATCCCCTTAAGTCAGACAAAAAGGTATTTCCGTATATCCCTGTCACATATCCGGGCAATGCTCTTTAGGCAAAGTTAGCAAGACATGGAACACCGTGGGCTGCATTAATATTGCAAAGACGTAGACAGATATTAAGGTTGTTATGCATGAAAATATCTGGTTCTAGATAATAGCATGTTCAATGGAGAAAAAAGCATTCTGGCGATAGGAACTTTAATCTTAGAATTTATATAACCCTCAAATACTTACACTACATTTGTTTCTATCATCACCATGGTCATAAGTGAGAAAATGATTCTACTTACAGCTGTTCTGTCGGTCAAAGTTGTAACACACTTGAGATTGTATTCGGGGAGAATATCAGTCCTACTATTGACCAGATCAAAGATGAATTTGATATTTTGATCAAGGTCCCATTTTCTGAAGGCTGTGCTTGCAATATGCATGATGTACAGGTCCGTCTTATTCAGCATATTTGTTCTATTTCCATGTGGGATTTGTAAGTTAGAATCCGACAAATACATCCTCATCATCAATGAGACAATTATTATATGAATCAAGTGACTAACCATTTTGCAAAGTATTCTATGACATGTTCAGTTGCGATGTAGAGCAAAGACTCTGCAATCTGTAAAAAAAGTATAAACCTGAAGGTTTAAGGGGAGTGTGTGAGTGATATATATACTGATATGTACTGAGTCTGCAGAGGGTGAGCAAGGTGTGGCAGGCTGAACCTGCAGGGAGTGTGCTCCTGTATACGTCACCACATTATATTGTGTCACCACTCAAACTAGTGCTCTGCATTACATAGGTAGTATTCAATGACTACCTCTATTCAATCACAGGACTAGATCTCAGTCTGCTAAAAAAACTTGCTGGTTGCTAAGTGTAATACTACTTTATACCAAAACTCTTTCATACATTTCACTGTAAAGTTATGGAATAAATTAGAATTAACCTTAAAAGGGTGTCCATCTAAGGTCTCATTCAAGACCAATCTTAACCATATGCACGCGAATCAACGTTTATTATTCAATTATGAGACTTGTTCAACAAGTAGCCTTTATGCAAATAAGGATGGGTTTCAGTAACCTCAAAATGATTTGTTAAAAAAGGTTGTATTGATAACGGTTTATGTGAGTGTGGCATGAGTGTTGAGGATGCCAAGCATTACGTCTTAGCATGTTGTTTGTATACACAAATGAGGCAGGAGTTGTTAACTAAACTTCACAGGTTTAATTTACCAGCTCGTGTAAAACTACCTGATTTATTGTTTGGAAATACAAACCTAACTATTAATGAAACATTTTTTGTGACATATTCATTTATCACCCAAACAAAAAGATTCTGCTAATGAATATCTGTATCCACTTTACTCATTATCTTGCTTGTTGTTAGTGTTATATATTCATAGTGTCATATATTCACAGTCAATCTTTTTTATTTATGTCAACATAAACTTTCATCAATGAGCCCAAGCCATGACATTTCATGTCATGGTGATTAGCAATAAGCTAAAGGTAAATACATATGTGTTTAAACCAATTACTACCTCTGCAGTCATTGCCCTGTATCTGATCTCATTCAAAAGTTTGGAAATTCCCGAGTCATAAATACTTGCCTCGCTCACAAAAATATCATCAAATCTGAATTGACCTTTCATAAACATTCATAAACTGTCATAAACTGTAACCAGGTGTCTGGCACATATACTGACCAATCAGTACAACTACCTGTACAAAACAAATCTATTTATATTCTTTCACTACTGAGTTAATAGCCAGATTTTTCTGAATACTAATGAATTGCGCTGGATTCTGTGCGCACATTTATAGCTTTGGTGGCAGGGACTGATGTGATAGAGAAGTTCTGCTATGGAGGGTATCAAACTAGTTGCGTTTAGAGTTTCAAAAATTTGACGCATGTAACACTATTTGTAGTTAATTACATAAATGAATATTTGGATTCTATTTTGGTGAAAATGTGGCATTCACTGTTGATTTGATCAGATACAGGTATCGATGTCAGTAATATGCATGCCGAATTCACCCAATATTCTCTCTCAAATCCGCTGTATTTTCATTATGCTATCGAATTTACCCAATTTTACATATGATGCATCCTTCCTGCAGAACATTATCAGGGACAAAGATGGCTGATACGCCGATTTCATTATACTGATATAGAATATAGAGAAAAAATAACAAAAGGCTGTGTTATAGTTATAATGTTGCCTTGTTGGTGAGCGATATGAAGCCACTTTTCAGCTTGAGTGAATGGTGTCCGAAAATAATGGCAACAACTTTCTCTTTAGCCTGAACCTACATACACCGTATACAAACACTGTTCTAGAAATATCATTGGCAGCAGTAATATGTTTTTAGCCTATGTTTGTTCAATTTCGCTTTTTTAAATGTCAGAACGTATACATGTAACTTGTAATTCATCTAGTTTTACCGTTTCTTGCGAATGTCATGTCATTGTTTATTGTATGTTTTTATACTTATGATTCATGCATATTTACATTTAGCTTTTAAGTCTTAATAGCACTGAATGACATTTTTGTAGATGTGCCAATAATAATCCATTCATTTATTTATAGACTTCTGAATATGATGCTTTATATTTCATAAAAAAAATACACAACCTTTAGATAAACAGCTGACGCCTCAAAGACAAAAACCATATAATTGTGTGTACATGCAAATAGAGACATTAAAACTTTTAAATGTCTCTGATGCATTTAAGTAATTCTGGGAAATAGAGCACGTTCATCTCTAGATTACATGACCTTAAAAAAGCCACCGCAATATACATGGAATATATCGAAGACAAAAACAACGTGCATCTGTTTCAGATTACTGTCTGTAAATCTTACGCTGACCTTATAAAACTAGAGATACAAATTGATACATTCCTGGTATTTCCAACATAAATAACCTAGAAAGCTAACTTTTTACCATTATCTGATTAAATTAATGTCTTTTTGATGTGGCCATACTCGCTCCCATCATGTGAGTGGCAAAGCCTGCGAATGGATTTCAAGGTCGTCCCCCCAAAGAGTGCTCTTTGCAAATGTGCAGGGTCATCAATGGGAAAGGTTTTCACTTTGCTTTCACTGTCTTTTACTATATGAACGTATTTAAAAAGTATCTATTTACTCCGCCTGTTTTCCATGTGAGTGATATTTGAGATAAAATCTCGTATGTATAATCCATTAACTCACTCAACCTTGTTTTCTTGTCAGCAAGGCCTGGTAAGGGTTCTATACAATTATACAAGTCAAGGTTTGGACCAGGAGGAGAGTTTACATGTATAAGGTGATACACAAAGTCAACATTAACAAAAAATGCACTTACAAAATTAGGAGGCCATGGGCTGTGGCGCAGTTGGTTAGATCGCCAGGTCATTAGCACCAGTTCTTCTGTGGTGATCCAAAGGTTGTGGGTTTGATCCCCGGCCGTGTCAAGATTGATTTCATGAAACAATTTCACACATGAGCTTAGGTCCGTGCCAAAGGGTTACTGTTGTCTTTGTAAATCTGTGACCGGGTGGGTTGTCATGTCAAGGATCTGCAATATGACAATTCAGTGAGGAAGCACTATATCTGCTACAAGTAGGTCTCATCACGAAATGACTGAAATAATGTTGTTAGCTGGGATGAAGAGTAAGTAATAAAACAGGGGCAAAGCCGAAGCAAAGATCTCGGGAAATACTCTTGGGGGACGGTGGTGAAGATAAGTATAAATACCTTCATGATCATATTTCAGCAATCCAGTAGTCTCTAAGAGACCTTCTTATTGTTTTGTGAAAATATTTCATTCTGGTGTTATTTGTGCAGTAAAGGTTCTAAGTTCCTGCAAAATGACCAATTTTTGAGCCTTCAAGTTCCAGATTATAAAATCCCTACCTAGATTACCGACCTGTTTACCTGCCAAATACAGAAACATAGAGAATCATAGACCATGTCACCTGATTACCTGATTATCTATCTCAAATGATCTGTGAAAATATGAAATGGGTTTTCACGACCCTTTCAGCAACTACGGCCAAGTCAGGTGGACAGTGGGAGTCGAACCCACCACCTCCCGTCCTCCACTTATGTAACCATTAAAGGCACAGATTCCTACAATCTATCATCTGTGCTAGTGCACGTAGTGGGGCCGGTTCAAATGATCTGTGACAAGGAGGTATACATGGTGTTAAACGTTAAGCATACCAAGCTAGGGGCGACAGAACATTTTTTTATCCTTTTCTGTACCTAAATCCAATGACAGATGCTGCCATTGAAACTGAGTGAGCAGGTACAGCCTGGAATATATACCTTTCCACTATCATACTGCTAATGGGTTTGAAGAAATGATCAATTTCAAATTTGGTCCATTTTGGGCAGACTATTTTGGGCAGACTCCATTTGGGCAGACTCCATTTTGGACATTTTGGGCAGACTATTTTCCCAGAAAAAGTAATATAACTGTAGTAAAAAAAACGATGTTATTTGCATACTAATGTGGAAGGTTTTTTATGTTTTCATACTGAAACAACTAAAATGACATATTTAGTAAAATACATTTATTCTAACATGAATTATTTATATAACACAACGCTTGGCGTACCCACAATCTGATGACGTTTTACACGTCGGCGGGGACAGGAATAAACAAGTTCTTACAAAAGATAGTGATGCTATATGGCAATCTGGAATAAATGTGTTATTTTGACTGATAGAGGTAGCACAGTTTAATAAATCAAATAATAATAAGACACAATAAAATGTTACATTTCTGTTCATATCTTGTTGTCATTTCTTTGGTTGTTTCTTCTTCTTTTGGTATTTCTCCATTTTGAGATCACATAAATGTCTTTCTCTTTGGATCTTGTTTAAGTTTCATATATGACACTTGAAAAGAATGTATTGTGGGAATGTAATACCAGGCATGTCTGTTGTACAATCACAGATGGGACATACAATACAAGGACTTATATAACAGGAAACAGTCAACGAAACCCTTTGAATCAACGTATGAGCATTTCGGTAAACTACCACACAAAGCAAAACCAAGTCGGCTCAGAATATTCAATGTTTTGCTAGCTCCCGCTGTCATCAATACGTCCTGAACAAATATTTGATACCTCTGTTCTGTTGCAAGATCTATAAAATATTTCATAATTTCCATGACAATGTCTACTTTGTCATACATTTCATTCATGATCACGTAGCAAGACGCCAGTAGATCTTTACTTCTTCCGAGCCTGGAGGGGCCGTAGATGCAACCGGCGATAAGTACGTTTTCGGTATTTTTTACAACAAAGGTATGAGAATCATAAAATAATCTCCTGCAGAATATGCCATCAGGAGTGAATTCATCCACTCCAAAAGCATTCCCTTTCTTGGCTTTGGCCTGTATCATCAATTCAATCTCCATTAAATCATCTCTGCTTGCGAGATTCAAAGTGAATCGTTCCGAACCTACTAAACAAGGTGTGAATGACAGGTTGGGTGAAGCGACTTGAAGTTTGGTTATGTTTACTTGTGGTATGTCGTAACTATGTTCATCCTGAAACAAAAAAAAATATTAAAATATATTATATGAGGCATATTTTTAAGCTATATCATAAACCAATCAGAATAAATAGATTCAATGATGTCAATCAAACAACAATGCAAAAACATATTAATCTTAATTTTCCTCTCACGAAGACGAATGCGAATACATTGACATTAATGATTAACAAACAAATGATATAAAACTTATCAAATTCATCACTTTGCTGTTTGTGTTTCCTAATGCTGTTTGTGGTTATCAATGAATTAATTCTAACATCAGCTACATTCTTACTGATTCAAAATAAAAGGACCACCACCATATTTTAATAATTAATACCATGATATATTTTGATTCCTGCATCCCAAAGATTGCAAGGTTTGACCATTGTATCAGGTTATCTTGTAAACCTTTTCCTTCCAACCTGATGGCCCTTGGGATTACGCCATGGACGAACATATCCAATCTTTTGGAGAACTTAATTGCTGCTGTATTATCGATTGTTGTACGGCTGCACATACCTGTGGTAAAGATTTGGGATTTAAGTATAAATAAAATCTAAATCCTACAATGAAACAATTATTTATTTCAACCACATCTGCAAATTAAATGTAATCAAACTTAAAGACAAAAGTCTCATTTATGTGTTAACTGCTTGCCATGTTCAATTGCCATCACAGATGTACGAAGACAACTGAATTTGAAATATGGAAACTGATGGGCCCCGGGTGCTTGTTAAAAATGTGGAAGTCAAGTATGATGAAACTAAAAATTAACTCTAATGCAATGGGGATTCTGAATTAATATATGAAAATATTTTCCACATTGAACCATTTTTAACCATTTTGTAAAAATTATCTTTCATTATATCAAATTATGGAGAAATATGTAATAAGTCCCATACCAATATATTCATTATGTAGCTGAGGTACCATCTTGTGGAGAGTAAGTAACATTGCCATCATTCCATTGTTTCCACCTTTCCCTCTGAATTCTTTTTTGATGACAGTAAAGCCAGTGAACAACGCTGGTTTGTAGCTTCTGCAAAGCGGACAAGGACTCAATAAGTAGAATGCCACAATCTCATTTGTGTCTTCTCTGACAAACAATACCCCCACACCGTTGTGTATCCTGTTTGCTATTTCTTCCCTCTCTACTTCGTCCTTTGATATCCTATCACCTGCCTCAGCAGCATCCAGAAGAAGGCCCAGCACTTCCTCGAAACGATTCCAGCAAAACCAGTCAAGCTTCACTCTGATACCCTCGACAATTGTAGGGGGCACTGGGATTTCACCCCTGGCTGCCATCTTGTTAGCCTGTAAACATATAAGCTCATAGCATTAGGTTGCACTCTATTTTTTGTGTTTTTTTGTCTTTTTTCACTGACTTCTGGATCCCAAAATTGCTATTTATCTTTGAAATCTGGATGTGTTCTTTATCCTCTGTTTAAGAAAATTGTGAGAACTATAAAGTGTTCTCCGAGGAAAGGCTAGTAAGTATTCTCTGTTCTACCCACAAAACTTTACCCTTAGTGAATTATCGACATCACACAATACTAATAGCTCTCTATAGTCGGGGGGCAAGAAGAGTCCAAATAGTCAGGGAGCAAGAAGAATCCACCATGCAACCCCTTTGGAATTCACTGCCACCCTAATTTTTTCAACTATTTCAAATCTTGTTTACAAGTTAACTTATTAGAAGAGACCCACCAAAACATATGACAGTGAAGGTTACTAACAAGTTTAGATTTGATTGACAAGTGGATTCTCTATCATGCTGATCACTAACTCTACTAGAAGGGGCTGTTGATAAGATAGATACTGATATGTCATAACACAATGAAACATGAGTTATTGGGCATGTTTGGCATGTTTGATAATGCCCTGAACTTATGAACTTATGATATATTGACAAAGTTATCACATTTATATAGGCTATGGGTCATGCCCTGAACTAAATGATATATTGACAAAGTTATCACATTTATAGAGGCTATGGGTCATCTTCGTCCATCTGCTCCAGTGCATATTATGAAAAAAGTAATATTAGTGTTCAGTCACAACATGGGATTATTGTTATCTTTAGATACGATCTACAAAAATTGACATGTCATTCCTCAAGTGGTTTTCCTGCTAATAAGTTGTCGCCACATGTTTTACTTGACAGATTAGTTATTTGTTTGTATGGGGTTTTACATCACTTTCAACATTATTTCAGACCTACTTGTAGATATAGTGCTGCCTCACTGAATTGTCGTGTCACGGGTCCTTGACATGACAACTCACCCGGTCACAGATTTACAAGGACAACGGTTAACCCTTTGGCATGGGCCTCAGCTTATATATATATACTGGGGATTATAGACTCCAAGGGAATGAGTGAGTGTTTAGGTTAAAATTGACAGTGCAGAAGGTGGTAATTAGATAGGGTAGTTTTTCATCAGTGTAGGGGCCTGCACCGGGCGGTCAGCATGAGTGCTACTCACAGATTGGAGATAGTGCGTGCTGGATCTCCTCTCTAGCTGGGTAGCCATGCTGCGTAGGGCCTAAGTGCCCAGGAGACAAAAGTGGAGCGGCCAACATATCAAATCAAATCAAATCAAAATCAAATTAAATTAAACTAGAGCCTTATCAACTCCACCAAACAGAAATAGAAGAGACCTTACACATTCCACAAACCCCTCAAGATCACCTATCTGGGTTTTGCCGATTGGTGATGGGAGAGCACTTGGTTGCCAAATTCTTGCCTATGCATCACTGGGTCAACTGCCCGGGTCAACTGGGTCAAAATAAATTCCGACACGCTGTGTACTTTTAACCCAATAACATGAAAACATTAAAGGCTCCAATACAGATTTCCATCGTCTGATTTCCACATGTTATATTCACTTCAAATATCGCTATCCGATCACGTGTAAATCTTTATATATTTACGCAAGTATTCCCTCTTCCAAATGCGAACATGTATATTGTTGCTGGGAGAATATATCTTCACTGATTCGAGTGTCAGTAATGTCTGTTTGTTTTCACCTCATTCTTTTCCAACTGGACACTGGTTGACTTATTTTGACATGTTCCACTCAAATGCATATTATTCCACTGTCGTCCGATTATAAGACTTTTACGATCAATATGTTTATTATCATGGTACTTGTACAACTATCAGTTTTGGTGTGCGTTTCCGAGCTTGAGTTCACACTGACCTACATTTACAAAGTACACAGTAAGGATGGTTAAGTTCAAATGACAGTTTTTGTTTTCACCTTGATATGAAAAAACATGTATTTATCTCATAGCTACTAACCAATACCTGTTGGCACGCGCCGGCAATATGATGGACAGTGTGTGGTGTTTCTAGAACACAAACTATAGTATACTTCTTCCAAGTAGGAATGCAGGCTCTGAAGGATATTTGAATGAGGCAGGTGTGCAGACTCTGAAGACTATTTAGTATGTAAGCTCCAATGGATAGTTAGGTTCTTCAGTAATGAGGGAAAGGGTTATATTGTGTTGAGGGATGGACAGTTCAGTGATGAGGTAGAGGGTCACATTGTGATGAGGGAGGGACAGTCCAGTAATAAGAGAGGGTCACATTGTGGTGAGGGATGGAGAGTTCAGTGATGAAGGAGTGTGTCACATTGTACCACAGATAAAAGGACAAGTCTATGTATCAAATGATTATGGTTAGAATGCTATACTGTGTATAAAATTAGGTCACATTTTGATGCCATAATAGGTAGCAGGTTGTGGACACAGTATCTGACCACAGATGGGTGGTCAAAGAGGAGAGGGAAAGGGGAGCAGGACTGGTAAATATCACAGGTGGCAGAGTGAAAGTTGTGAACCTGACCCATTTTTCTAGTTGAGTTGGGCTGCACATATATTACTCATCACACACCATTTTAAGGTCTTGTCATATGTAGATTTTCACCATTTAATGAATTTAATTTCAACAATCATATGGTGATCACACAAAATTTGGAGGTCTGATGCCTAACATTTGTCTATCAAATTTGTTAAAGATGTCTGAAACAGTTAACATTTCATTATGTTTTCATTTCAGTTTATCACTTTATACATGAAATCACTTTATACATTACTGTAAAGCATTTTATAATGATATGAATCTGAGATATTGATGCCTGGCCACACAATCATGTCTACATACCCGTGTCTACATACCCGAGGATGAAATCACCCAAATGTACCCACCTTCAAAACAGTGTTATCATGATATGAGTCTCAAATATGTGAAAATTGATGCCTCGTCACACTACCAAACTGGAATATCATCTCTATATGAGACTTTATGAGATATATTGATAGGATCCTGACCTCTAAATAGTTGCATGTCTGTAGTTTGATGTGCTGTGTTAATACTAAATATTGTTTGCACAGTTTTTCAAGGATTTTGAATTATTTCTTTATTAAAGCCCCAGTCACACTTACACGATCTTTAACAAGACTGTTTGGGAATTGGCATGATTGTGATGTTCGCACAAAAAACGATAGTCAGATGACTGAGACATGACGCGTTCAGACCCAGACCCCCACTCGACCATAACAAGACCATCACGTGTTGAACACGTCCTTCTCTATCACGTGACTATCTGTGCAACATGGCCAGGTCTTCCTGTGGTCTTAACAAAGTCTTTACAAGTCCTCAGATGTCCTCATAAGTCGTATGTTAGCTGCCGTGATCGCTAGTTGAGCGTACCAGAACGGCAGGCCATCCTACCAAGGACGTATGACATGACGTATGCACATCATAGACAAATACCTATACCACTGTCAGCAGATTAGGGGCGATCCATTTGATTTTTGTGGGGTGGGGTGGGACAGCAGTACTGGATGAATAAATTTTTTTTCTTTAGTAGGGTGGATGAATAATTTTTTTTCTGGTGTGGGGTGGGTGAATAAATTTTTTTTTCTGGTGTGGGGTGGGTGAATAAATTTTTTTGTTTGTTAACAATCCGTCATTAATTACTGGGCGGGGCAGGACAAAACTACAAAATATAAACCATCTAAGGGGCGATCCATTTGATTTTTGTGGGGTGGGGTGGGACAGCAGTACTGGATGAATAAATTTTTTTTCTTTGGTAGGGTGGATGAATAAATTTTTTTTCTTTGGTAGGGTGAATGAATAAATTTTTTTTCTGGGATGGGGTGGGTGAATAAATTTTTTTTCCAAAATCTCCCACCCCACCCCACAAAAATCAAATGGATCGCCCCTTATGCATGACCGCCACAAGTTGACACCAGAGGGCATGGCGACTGTGTAGGGACTTAGACTATGCAGTCCAATATATAGGACTATCAAGGACATCTCGTTGCAATGGGTTTGTGCAGCGGGCGAATAATGTCACTATTATGGAGGGTTTGCTCTGATTGGTTGACATAAATATAGAACAGGGAAACCCTAAACAACAACCACAAGTTCCAGTGCACACTGTCCACCAGAGGCACACGCAAACTATTACTAATAGGTTCACCATGTCGCCCTCTGGTGGAGTTTGGTTCCAGTGACGTGTGACCGGAATTCCGGGCAATGGCATACGGGCACCTGCGAGCTGGTTTACTGTCCATATATATGGACATGTTATTAGTGTCTAGTAGGGACTGCCACAGGATTGCCTCCAGACCACCTTCACATCGTGGCTGTGACACAATTGTTTTGAACAGTTCAAAGCAGTCGTGGGCTTGTGCCGACTTCAGCAGACCAAACAAGACCTTGGCAGACCATTCCAGACCACCTCACGTGTGTTCCCGTTCTAACAAATCGTGCCAAGTCCTGTGATAGATCATGTAAGTGTGACTGGGGCTTAAGACAGAGCTCATAGACACCATTTTTCAGTAGTCATACATCATTTTATGCTGTGATATGACAAATTCTTTTGAAATTGTGATACAACATGGCTGAAATTGTACATATTTCATTGTGTCTACATACCTGAGGATAAAATCACCAAAATATATTGCCTACAGAACAGTATTATTGTGATATGGATCCGAGAGATGTTAATATTGATGCCTGATCATGCTATCAAACTGAAATATCAGCTCTATATGAGACATTATAAGGAATATGGATAATATATTGAACTCTGAATAGTGTAATGTCTTTGTTTTGATGTGCAATATTAATATTATATATTTATTGCACTGTTTTTGAGGATATTTCTTTACAAAGACGGAGCTCATAGACACCATATTTCAGTAGCCGCACATCATATTATGCTGTGGTACAATTAAAATTGTTGACATTGTGATAAAACATGCCTGAAATTGTTCATATTTCAATGTGTCTACATTCCTGAGGATGAAATCACCAAAATATATTGCCTACAGAACAGTTTTATAATGGTATGAGTCTGGGAAATGTTAAAATTTATGCCAGGTCATGCATGCTCTCAAATTGAAAAATATCAGCTCTATATGAGACATTATATGAAATATAGATATGATATTGAACTCTGAATAGTAAAATGTTTTTTATTTGAATGTACAGTTATTTTTAAATATTCACTGCACATTTATTTAGAGATTTAGATTTTTTCCTGGTAGGACAAAGTTCACAATTGTAAGGTTAAATTGTGATCAAATATGTTTAAGCTTGATAAAATACCAAAATGCGTGATCACACACTCAGACACAGATGTTACCTTTCTCCCGATAATGAGAATTTCTTTCTGATAACATGGCTAATTATTCATTCTTATTTGCAGCATGGATATTATTTGATCACTGAATTGTTATTATCATGAATGTTAACACATGAAATGAAGTAATATCTGTACTTTGGACAAGGGCAAAATTGCACTGATTTACCCATGTGCAGCAAAAGTGTTGTTTTACTCCTCTGATCACAAGGATGTCTGTTTATATTTGCTCTATATACATCAGTCATGGCGGGAGCCATAGGGTATAACTGTTACAATAAACATCCTACATAGGGCTATATTATGGGTTGCTTCTGAGATTGATATGTTTGTGTGATAACATTGTCACCATTCACTCTGCCTCAAAACTCTTTGGAGTAATATTCTAGAAATATATCCATTTGCTAGTTTAGTTAAAGATGTACTGAATGGATGCTTTTTTAGTTAAAGATGTACTGAATGGATGCTTTTATAAAGATATATAATTACATTATTTATTTAAAGATATAAGTGGTCAAACTATAAGGTTAAAGTACTTCATGTGTGGTGAGAGTATGTTGTCAAGACTTGAGGGTCTTTAGTAACACACCAACGCCCCAGCACACATAAAGGGCTGACCATGGCACACTTCCCTCATTACTGCTCATAATCACATTCATGTATATCACAAAGGCTTCAAAGTTGTATCCTATTCTAATACATCAGTTTCTGCTCTTCTCAGTACTGCAGTCATGTCACATCTATAGTATCAATACAAAGGTCATGTTTCATCTATTTCTTAAATACAAAATTCATGCTTCATCACTATGTCATCAATACAAAAGGCATGCCTTACCTTAATGCTGCAGTCATCCTACATCTATCTCATCAATCCTGCTGTCATGTCTATTTGTTGTCATTAATACTGCAGTCATGCTTCATCTATCCATCAATACTGTAGTCATGCTCCATCTGTGTCCTCAACACAAAAGTCATGCTCCACTATGTTATACAAAAAACTTGCTCTATCTTATGTTCAGTAGTCATGATTCCTCTATTCTATCAATACAAACAAAAGTCATGTTTCATTTATGTAATTAATATTGCAGTCATGCTAAATGTATCTACTTAATACTGCAGTCATACAACATCTTCCTCATCAATTCAAAAGTCACACTAAAACTCTCTCATCAACACTGAAGTGATGCTTTATCTATCTCAATACTGCAGTCATGCTTCATCTCTATCATCAATACAAAAGTCATGCTTCATCCATCTAATCAATACTGAAATCATGTTTCATCTTTATAATCAATACTGCAATACTGCAGAAGTCATGTTTCATCTATGTCATCAAATATCATGTTCCATCTATCTACTTAATAGAGTTATCATGTTTCCTCAATGTCTTCAATACTGCAGTCGTGCTTTAATATAATAATAATAATAATAAAAATTTATATAGCGCTGTATCAGACTAAGTCTGCTCTAAGCGCATGTCGAGATAGTGCTTTCTGAATAAATGCATCTTTAGTTTTTTCTTGAAAGTGTCTATAGTTTTACAATTTTTCACTTCAAGGGGCAGGGCATTCCAATTTTTTGGAGCATATACCATGAAAGCCCTGTCACCGTATGTTTTCATATTCGTCTTGGGCACTATATATTCATTTTTATTGTTTGATCTTAGACCCAAATCAGAATTCTTACAAGTTAATAACTCGACAAGGTATTCTGGGGCAAAGCCATTTTGCACCTTCCAAGTTAATAGAGAAATTTTAAAGTCAATCCTCGCCTCTACTGGCAGCCAATGAAGGTCCATAAGCTTTTGTGTGATGTGATCCCTCTTTTTGAGTTTACTCACTACTCTTGCTGCAGCATTCTGTAATTTTTGTAGTTTGGCAATTTCACACTTTGGTAGACCTGCTAAAAGTGAATAGTCAAGAGTGGAAGTGACAAAAGCGTGAGCAAGACTGTTTGCTGTTTTCTCATCTAAACAGTTCCTGATACTTGCTAAATTTTTAACATGAAAATAGCCATTTTTGCACATTTCCTTAATTTGCGATTTCATTGATAATTCCTGATCTAGGATAACCCCAAGATCCTTAACTGTTTTTGATCTAGAGATATTAGTTTCACCTACTAAGATTTCATTAGGTACATTGTCTTTTCTGAAATCACAGCTTTTACCACATAAAAGCATTTCTGTTTTCTCATCATTTATCTTCATTTTATTTTCTATTAGAAATTTCCTTATTGATTTAATACATTTTTCCATTTCTCTACAAGACCTATTTCTATTTTCTTCAGATTTTGGATCTATTGTAATATATAGTTGTGTATCGTCAGCATAGATGTGATGTTTGAGACCAAAGTTACCAACAATGTCAGACAGAGGCCCCATATATGCGTTGAACAATAATGGTCCCAGCACAGAGCCCTGAGGAACTCCATAACTAATATTCATATTTTCGGATCTTTTACCATCAATTGTTACACATTGTTTTCTATTTGCTAGATATGACCGGAACCACTGTAAGGCTGTGCCCCTAATGCCACATCTTCTTTCCAGTCTGTTCAATAATATATTATGATCAATGGTATCAAATGCCGCTGATAGATCAAGTAGCACCAGCATTACCGTTTTACCGTTATCAATATCCATTAAAATGTCATTTTGTACCTTTAACAATGCAGTCTCAGTGCTATGAAATTCTTTATATGCAGATTGAAATATACATTGAATATCATTTTTTATGAGATGACCAACAAATTGCGTAGCAATTGCCCTTTCTATTAATTTAGATAAATAAGCAAGATTTGAAACCGGTCTATAATTTTTCTTGATTAATTCTAGCCCCAGCTTCTTAATTAACGGTCTAATGATGGCCATCTTTAGGTCATCAGGCATGGTTCCCATTGATATAGATTTATTTATGATTGCTTTTATTAGTGGTAATAGGGGACCCATACACTCAGCCAAAAGCCAGGTTGGGATGGGATCTAGTTCAAACCACTTCTTTGCTGCTTCTTTGATTAACCATTACATGTTTTTCCCTTAAGCCAACATACCTGACAAAAAGAGGAAAGTCTCAGGTAAGGGTACCGTAGGTAGAGATTAAAAATATGAGCTGGTGTCCTGCTGGGAACACTTGCTTGCTGAGATTAGAACTCAGATTAGTGGGGTGTGTGGTCACTTTCAAATGTCAAAAATAGTGGGCAAATCACTGAACACACATCTGAGCATTATTACTACACATGTTTCTATAATCAAATTGTGGTTTTATTTGACAATAAAAATAATGATTGCAATATTTGAACTTATTTCAAATATAAAAATTCTAATTTGTTATTGTTAATAGTGTTTAAACAATTGTGAAACTAGAGAACTATTTTAGAGGCATTGACACCATTTCCAAGAGGTGATCTTTGCACATATGAGTACATGCATTGTTGGCTGATCTCACTGGATAATAGAAATGCACATACAGGTGACATGTGACCTGTTGATTTCCATCCTGTCAGTGACTGATTTGGTCAAATATTGACAACTCCACATTTTGAAGATTGTTTTGGAATACATAATATACCAATCTGATTGAATGTATTTAAGAATGAGCATTGTTTGAAGGTATGTTTAAAGGGTTGATGAACTGTAACAACACCTTGGATAGGCAGATTTCATGTTTATTTTTAAATGTGGATCCAGGCGAAATGTTGAGTGAGCAATCTTGCCATGAGAAAAGGTCAAAGCATATCATCAGACCTGTGAGACACATGATAGTGCTGAAACACTTGGAACTATTGCATTGCACTGGATATATTCATAGATGCTCAAGGTTGGCCTCATGATCAACTTACTCGAAGTTTAAAGTCCATGATAAAATCTTTAAATTGGATCCATGTTATAATGTAGGATATAGAATACACACCCAGAGACTCTTGGAAATACATAGACATTCATAGACAATAACACACGATACTGATGGTTGATGAGTCACCATAACCACCACTCCGTGAAAGTCACGTGTAGGATGGACGAGCCGAAGTTGGATACGCAGGCAGGACGAGTCCATTTGATGACGCGTGAGGAAGCCACGTAGGCAACCCCACACAGATGACGCGGAGTGGCCCCTTAAAAGGGATGCGCAACCGCGAACCCGGGGCTTACTTGGTCTTCGTCGTCGTCGTTATTGGTAGTCACGCAGAGCACAGAGTCAGAAGCCAAGAAGGAGATCAACGACCACTTGCCACGGAAGATCCATGACTCTCAGTATCATGACCACATAGACTTGGGTGTTTAGCATATAGTCAGGGTTTCATAAGTATCATGCAAAGTTGGTAATTCATATGCCTCGCTCATTGCCATGCCGGCCTAGCCAGACAAGCAGGAATCACAGCACTGAATAAAGGTAACTATTACACTGTGTATATCCTGTGTCTGCAGTCCTTACTTCCCGTCATTATTATGAGGGTAGGAGATAATAGCTAGGATCCGTGCCCAAACTCACAGCCAGCGAGTCAGCGAGCTATGGTTAATAAGTACAGTACAGTACAATAGAGTAGGACAGATTAGAGTATCTATCTAATTGGTAGAGTATTGATCCCCCGTCCACGTCCCCCAACGACGGATACTCTCCATTAGTGGGTAACAATAATTCTTTTTTTGTCTGAACTAAAATAAAATTGGAATATGAAGGTTTCATATTTTTGTTCTGCATAAAGCTACTATTTATTATATTTCTATGTTGGAAAAAAACATATCCAATTACATTTGTTTTGACATGCATATTGCTCATGTATTACCCCAGTATGAAGATTGTATATTTGTTTACCATATAAAGTCAGTATTATTCATATTGTCTATGTTTGCAAAATAAAATAAAAATTATATTCTTATGATATGCAAATTACTCAATGAGGACTCCAATATAAAGATTTCATCTTTTTTTTCTTTGGTATCAAGTCATTTTTATTATTTTATAATCATCTGCATTTGCAATAGACAAATCAATTTATGTTTTCTGATGAACATATCACTCAAACAGAACCCCAATATTAAGATTTCACCTTCAGCATGAAAATAATACTTTTCCCAACCAGGATTTGAACCCTGGACCTTTAGCATAGAAGACAGACATCTTAACCCCTGAGCCATGTATCACTCTTCTCACTGATACATCACACAAATAGTCAACATCTTTATCACTTTGTCAAGTTATTTTATAAAGGGATATTCAGTTATTTCACACAACAGCCTAAGTTAAATTTGTAGAGTAAAATTTTCCAAAAATATATTTGTCTAAGATGATATCAATAGTAATGCAAATAGATCAAAAGAAACAGATATCTATAACACATCTCTCATTTAAATATAACCATTTTCTAGTTGATTCTCTGTAGGTAGGTATATAAGGTTAGCATGTAGTTATTTATATTGATAATGAGGTGTATCATATAATGGCCATACACATTTTATATATTTAACTCGAACTCATAAAACAGAGAATTGTAATAAGCCAAAGAAAATCAGTTACTGGAGTCAAGCTGTGGAGTGGTGCACATTTTTCTGGAGAAGTCATATGGAAAGTAGTCCGGTAAGATGTTAGTTTCATAGGGAGTTAATATGTTGATATGTACTCAATGAGTTCACTCATAACAGAAATCAAGATGGCCGAATCTTGGTTGGGAAAGTGCTTGATTCCTCTTAAGGGGAGTACACGTCATGTTTGATACATCTGCATCATCCAATAGTGCGAATTTTTCCAGGTGAGTACTAAATTTGACTCTCTCGATCATGGGTGGTGATGTTTTATCATCTTTATCCATGTTTTCCCGCAAGTTTGAGATTTTTTCTAGAAAAAAATTATTAAATTCTGATGCTAACTCTTTACTATCATTATGTTAAGGGAAGGGAGTGTCTTCTTTAGTGTGTAATAGTTTATTTAGTATTTTGAAAAGCCTTTTCGGATCCGATTTATTTGAATTTATTATTCCTGCATAATAACTGTTTCTAGAATCCCTGATCATGTTGTTATATTTATTTCTCTGTAGTTGATATTGAATTTTATCTGAAGAAAGACGACTTTTATCATGTTTCCTTTCAAGTTTCCTTTTCTTTCCTTTTTTCATTTTTAATCTCATCAGATAACCAAGGAGCTGGTTTCCTATTGGTTATGGTTTTTTCTATCATTGGGGCATGTTTATCAAGTATACTTGCTAATTTGCTATATTCGGTTGATAATTCATTGAGGTCCTTTTCATTATATGATTTATTATCACTGAATTTCTCTTCAACATCATTAATGAAGTTGTCTATGTTCATTTTTTTGTAACTTCTGTATGATACCTTTTTCTTGTTCTTTATTTATCCATCCATAATGTAATCATGCTTCATCTGTATCATCAATACAAAAGTTGTGCTTCATCTAACTACTATAGTCATGCTTCTTCTTTATATCATCAATACAAAATTTATGTTTCATTTATCTACTCAATGTAGTTATGCTTCTTCTATCTCATCAATACAAACAAAAGTCATGTTTCATTTACTATATCATTGATACTGCAATTATGCTTCATGTACCTACTTCAAGCTACAGTCCTCTTGTATTTTGCAACCTACAGCCACCATGGTATAGTGCTTTGAAAGCTAAGCTACAGATGATGTTATGTTCTATTACCGAATATGCCTTCGACTTCGGAGGCGAAATTCACTAAATTAAGGAACAGTTGTGGGGTATTAGAAAGTTGTATTTAATAGAGCGACGAAAGCATTCACACTTTAAGTATTACTATGAACATTACGAATATCATTTGTGATACCTGTAGCCAAGCTGTGAATGCACCCAAACCAAGATGGCATAAAGTTGGTCGAAGATTGCATCAAAATCTGTCAAGGGACCAATATGAAATGATCTTTCACAAATGATTTTGACAATAACACAATGTTAATCACACATGCTAATGCATTCGCCTTGTCAGCATTTTAATCGCCAACGACTGTTCCTTCCTTCATTATTTCACCTCCAAATGTTGATATATTCTCTAATAGAAAAAAACACATCATTTTTTTAGATAATTAGCGCAGATGGCGAGCAAAAGATCTGTGCCTTTCTTGGTTATATAAGTGAAGGACCGGAAGGTGGTGGGTTCGACTCCCGCTGCCGGCAGTTTTACTTTCACACTGGTTAAAGTCAGCCTGATATGGCAATATAGAACACCATTTTTTCCCAATTAGTCTGAAACTAATAGGGAAAATGCACGGGCCTTAATGTATGTTATTTTGTTTTTCTTTGTCATTTCAGCATTTTCCAGTTCAAGTTTAAATGTGTCTCATTTTCTCGTCTGATCCATATAAATAAAGATCTGAATGTCATTTGCCCCTATATGGTAGTTAAATCCGTACTTTATGATGATATCAATTATATAAATAGTTAATAGTCTTAGTCCAAAACCGATCCTTGTGGGATAGACATATATGTGTTCCGTCTTTAACAGTGTTCTCCAGGTACTCCATCTACTTCCGGTTAATTTAAATCGCAGATGACTCAACAGAACAGTACTCAACCCTTGACAACGGTATTTGAGGATCTACAAGGTGAAGAAGCAGAGGTATCACTGACTTAATTTTGCCAATGTCCCATAGAATATAATTTTGCGCCTGGAGAAGTGCTGTTTCAGTACTTCTAATATTCCTCTTATTGGATTCCTTAAATCGGGGTTATAAAAGATGTGACCAAGGACAGAAATGAACCACAGTGTCGGACAGAGATTTCCCGTCCAGGCTTGCCAAATCAAATAATCCAGTGTTGCATTTGGCCTGTTTGTCAGGAATCTTGAAATTCCTGAACCAGATTGATTTCTGTAGTGGTTTGGATTTTGGTAGGTCAGTATCAGTCACATTTGTGCCTCTATTGTTACCGTGATTATTGACTGGCTTAGCTGCAAATCTATAATTATGTATTCACCGATCGTAATGGTATACAGACAAAACAATTTGAACCAAAAAAGGTCAGATTGTAAATCATTAATTGATAGAATATAAATGGCCATTTTCTGTATTCATATATATGATTATTTGTTGTCTGAAAATAAATTTGAATTTAATGTTTGAACAAATATAAGCAGTAAGCTTATAAGCTTAAATCAACCGATAATTAAAAATATTCCACAGAAATATATTAAAAAGCTGTCATGGGCAACAACAGACAAGTAATAAATTTGAATTTAATGTTTGAACAAATATAAGCAGTACTTATAAGCTTTAATCAACCGATAATTAAAAATATTCCACAGAAATATATTAAAAAGACCTCCAGGTGACACCAGACGGATTGATAAAACCTTCACGAGGACCTTATTACTGCAGTTTCACTTCCTCAACACAGACAGAATTAAAGACTCGCTTCTTGTGTGAAAGATGAATATTGTCATATTGAACAAGGAATGTAGCCTTAAGAACAAGAAACCACGATATTATATGAAAACTGGAAAAAAGATTTCAAATGACATATCAGATTTGGGATGAATTTACATACTTGTCATGATAGCATATTTAGTTGTAGTTTTAAAGCAAATATATTTTGGGGCGAGTTAATCATTTGGCACATTTACAATGTTACATTAAATGTATGTTTGGATCATTTTGGAATGGAGTATTTGGAAGGTTTCACAATTTGTTTCAATGGTTATTAGAAATACGTGTTTCAAAGCACGTAAACAGTTAATATTTTTCCACATCAAATGTCAAATCATTTGTCTTGTCAGTCCCAGGACAAATTTTACTGCTTGTCATACCCAGTTGTGCCATACCCTATTGTACCTTCTACAGGTGGGCCTCTATATGATATCAGTCCATGCCACCTTAAATCGGGGTTATGTTCTCCAGATATTCCATCTACTTCCGGTTAATTTAAATCGCAGAGTTGCGCACAGAACAAACAGTTGCGCACAGAATCGATAATTCATAAAAATCCGACTGTGGACTGATTGGTGGTAGAATTAAAAGACTATGCCCCATATAGATTCTGATTGGTTAGTTTCTGATTACAGGTCATGAACTGAGATATGTCAGTTCTGATATTCATGTGGATGAGACTCGAATGCATGATAGGACATAGAAGTTTAGATTTCAAACAATGTCAAAACAGGGCACTTACTAAAGAGGTAGTGAGAACCTCCGATGTAATGCATCCAGCTGGAGCTAAACATCTATTTGGTCACTCATGAAAGTGACCAAACTGTCATGCATGTATGCGTGACCAAATAATGCCAAACAACAGTTATGGATGACCAGATGATGTCACGCACTAGTCATGAATGACCTTATTTTGTCACATTCCCAAATGTTTGGTTTCAAAGGTTAACCAGGAATCATGTTACAGTATGTATACCTGACTGTGACAGAATATATGTTTTCATCCCATATATTTGACTTTGTTTCAACCCAAAAATCAGACTTCATTTTAATCTCACAAATGGAGAATTGTTAGAACAACTAAAGATAATGAAATGTAAAAAAGGATTATTTTCACTTTTACAATACACACATCTAAACTATTACAATACACACATCTCTTTCTTTAAAAAATATGTCGGGATCGTGTACAAATTATACAAATGCTCTTTATTCAGTTGTTATAATTAATTCAAAATTTAATCAAAATTTGATTAAAATAAAATTTCTTGGAATTCACAAAACTAGCTCACAAGTTGAGTTTTAATCATAAATGCTAACATGCATATCAATACATATCGAAGATAAATGCGATGTTGCATTTCTGACGAAGCAGAGGATGCAATATTGCAGAGGTCATGTGACTCACAACAGTCTAAATAATCATCAGGTCCCAATGTGGCATTCAGGGTATCACAACAGTTCAGATTGCAGGAAAATCCATCCTTATCAAAACTACCTACAGGTGTTGCTTTGACCTGAAATTAAACATAAATATACGCGTTAAAAAGTATTTGGACTAGCATAGTCTACCAAAACCTAAGCTTTATTTTAAGTTTGCATAATTTTCAACTGCAGGTTACGCTCACTTGCAAAACTACATACTTTCTATCAATCTGTGCCAGAAAAAGTTATGATTTCAAGTATCCATTAAATAGATAATTCTAATTACCATATCCTGGTTGCAATGATAATTTCATTTTGATCAAATATTATCAAATCTTGCAGAAGAAATATTTGGTGAATTATGGAGACCCAATATGTGTGTGTGTGTGTGTGTGTGTGTGTGTGTGTGTGTGTGTGTGTGTGTGTGTGTGTGTGTGTGTGTGTGTGTGTGTGTGTGTGTGTGTGTGTGTGTGTGTGTGTGTGTGTGTGTGTGTGTGTGTGTG
Source organism: Amphiduros pacificus (assembly GCA_949316495.1). NCBI lineage: Eukaryota > Metazoa > Annelida > Polychaeta > Phyllodocida > Hesionidae > Amphiduros > Amphiduros pacificus. The sequence goes on along the minus strand of OX439002.1, from coordinate 53,870,382 downwards.
TGGCAATGTTAGAGTGTCTAGTGGTATATTTCTGTATGCACACAACAAAGGAGGATTGAGGTAAACATGTTACGTATTGTCTCAGGTGGTGACTTAGTTCAATATGCGGTATTCATTCTGACACGCAATGCCTTATAATAAGATATCCTCCTAGGTCAGTAGTTTGCTTTGATGCTTCTGACAAAGCTTAATATAATATAAACATGTACCCCACATGAATGCTGGCAGACCTTCTCTTCAAAGCCAGGTGGCCCAATACCCATTGGACACGCAGAGGAAACATCTACTGATTCATTCTTTGGGTAGATGGTCACATATAGTACATTTGCACATGTAATTTCACATTTCACCATAACATCTGAAATGAAAGGATTTACTTGCCTTTCACATAAAATAACCACTTTGTGTCTTATAGCATGCCATCACTTTCTGTCTATAGAGTACAATTCAAACCTTTCAAGACTGCTTGATACGGCTTATTTAGTTATTGTCATATGGGCCAGGATATTAACCATAAATCGATGAATGAAATGTTATCTTACATATAAGCATGGTATACTAAATCGTTTTTGTCTGATTAGATAATCAGTGCTCTACTATTTAATCCATGGATACGTTAGATAACCTCAAAGTGTGAAATGTGGTATTTTTTCAAGCATAATATAATTATTGTGTTTTTTTTTACTTACGTGTCGATAAGAAACTCAGCAAAGTAATCCAAACCAATATTTTTTGGTTACTTTTATCTGCCATAATGTGTGAATCTATGTTAAAACATGAGATGCTCGTGAGCTATGTACGCATATTATTCTGCAGTGACAGCAAAAATGAGTGAAACATTGCAAGAATATGGTCAATCGTCACTCCAGATCAATCAAACTTTAACCTTTTCTCACAACCAAATATTTTATCAGTTGCACAAACAGATAAGCGTTCTTTTCTGTGTGTTCAAGAAAGGTGGCCTGAATATGTAGCAATCTCTAATTATCTTAGGATAATATTGGTATCTTATAGGAATAATAGTGGTACCTTATCATTTTATTATCAGCATTCCATGCTTACCATCCTCATGGGAGTTAAGTGGCAAATAATAGTGTCTGCTGGGTCAGCTGAAATTTGGAAATCATAGATAGGGGAGTGCTTGGCCTTCCCTTACACATTCATATTCCTGTTACTCTGAAATGGTAGCAGGCTAGAGACAGAGAAGGGAGATTTAAGGGAGGATAATGATTAATATAGGCACAAATCAGAACATTAGATTTGCCCGTATGTACTTGCTGTAAAATAAATACTATAATTATTTGCATATAAAACAGGTTCAGAGATGGAAAGAATAATAGACCAGTCGCCCCTTATCTAATAGGGCATCCTATATTCAATGGGATGCAACCCGTGTTGGTGGAAGACGGGATCCTGGAGGTTGAGTGGTGATGTGATCTGGAAAATCTATCTATTGTAACACACCTCTTTGCTCCTTTACTCACCTAAATGGAAGAATCATACAGACCCAGCCTGATTCAATCAGCCTGTGGCAATTGTCCTTTTGTATATACCAACATTTTGTTCAATATATATCAGATTACTTTTAGATTCATAAAAGAAAAGAAGATTTTGAAATTTATTAGGCAATGGATGAAAGGTTGTTAACAGGAGACTACTGCCTCATTGAGTTAATCAAGGGATATATGTAATAACATAACACACATATATATTAGGAGAGTATATAACTTTAGGTTAGCATTGGTATCTGGAATATCCGATCCAGTTAAACGTCTGCTTGGTTGGACTCCATGATGGTGGTTATCCAGGATTTATACGAATTCACATGACAATATATATATATATATATATATATATATATATATCTATCATATCCCTAGACCGGATACAGATAGTGATGTTGATCTTAACCGAATTTCGACTAAATGCCCATGATTTTTGTTTGCTGGTACAAATACTTGACAAATTATTGACAGGCTGTTGATAAAAATGCAAAGTATTAGATGTTTACAAATACACTGTATGATGTTGCTATCCAGCTCAGATACACTGTATGATGTTGCACTGTGAGTGAAAGCAAGACAGCCATCTCAGTTTGATTAAAACCAATGTACCATTAAAAGAGCTGAAGCTAGATTAATTACTTTATACGTGTCAGTAAAAAGAGCTGGACGGATTATGTCTCCAAACCTAACCCGAGGTTACCATTAAGAGATATGCTGGGATATGACATGTGAACTAAATGAGAAGGGAGGGGAAATAAGGATTAAACATCTCAATAGAAATGAGCAATCTAAAACAAATTCTACTTAAATAGCCAATATAATAGGTCAGTCAAAATCAAACAATTCCTCTTCAAAAGGCCTGGGAATGACTTTGATAATCGTCACAAAGTCTTGTTGTGAAGGCAGATAGGTTAAACGTGGAGAGCTTGTTCTACAATACAGCTTGATAATATGTTTTCAGTATGATGTCTCCATATACAAATGGACATCACCATATGACAAAGGTTGAGTGTGACGTTAACCTTTATTCAACTTTTGGTCTTTCATGTGACATTATTCTGTCACTTCCAGACAAAGAGGATTCAACAGATCCTTCTCACAGTGATACTGTACATACAATGAAATAAAAATCTCTTTGTAAAGGTTTCCATGTATATATACAGATAGCTCGTACTGCGAAGCGGCTGCCGTCACACAACGAAGTAATAGCCTGAACAGATACAAAGATAGCAATAACAGTTATAACAAATGAAATATCATTACTAATTGATCTTGTGCATGATTCCCTGAAAAACATTTATTCAAATTACGCCTGATGCTAACAATTGATGTCCTTAAATTCGCATAAAATAAATCGGATAGGATGACTCAAACAAAGTGCAGGCAGTTGAAATCTGTTTGAACTTGGGAACGTTTCTACAATTTCCGACTTCATCATAAGATATGTTGAAGAAGTAATTATAGTAATCTTTTGTTTTTTATTTCCGAATTCTGTTTTTATTGTATGTCCTTAATGTAAATTGCCTTTGGGGGGAGGGAGTGAGACGACATTTGGAAGATGTCTGTCTCCCATGCTGAAGGTCTGGGCTTGAATCCCAATTTGGGCAAATTCTTCGACTATGCTTTATGGTTGAGAAAGATAGATATCTGCTGATGAGCTTTTCCCCCATAGCAGGTTATGTAAGTGCGTGTTATCTTGTCTATTTGAAAATGCAAATGATTCCCAATCACTTTTCAAAGAGTAGGGCATGGAGTCTCTGTGACAGGCTTTTCTCTTTTTTTGAGTGCTGAAAGGGTCGTTAATACATGTCAATTAAATCAAATGAATTACATTTACACGACTCCATTTCAACCCAATTCAGGGGAAGAAACCATTAATTTTATCTGAATTAGATATATTTGAGTTTACATGAAGGTTTTCAGTCAATTCTTACTTCAGTGTTACATGTTACTGCATGTTTTATTATGTATTATATCTTCTTAATGTTTTAGTGATATATTAAGATATAGGCTGTCCATTTTGCATAATGTCCTCTATGTGTTATTTACATGCCTAGATTTGCTTAGATAGCAAAATATGTTCAAAATATATCTAATTTATTAAATCAATCAATATGCAATTCTACAAATAATATTGATATTTTAAAATGGAGAGAGAACTATTTCTAGTTATGTATGTAAGAAATACCTTAGCAAAAATTAGTAAAATCATTGTAAGACACTTCCAGCCAATTGTCATCAAATTACAATATTTTGAACATTAAATTGTTTATTTACACTGGATTAACCTGACATAAGCATCTCGGAATTGTTTATTCATAGATCCATAAATGAGAATATTAACTGCAGAGTTGGTTGTTGCTAAGGCAAACAAAACATGATAGATATCAGGTGAAACTCTCCCATAAAAGTCTATCTTGTGGATCAAAACTAAAGGAAACCAAAGTGCAATGAATGTGATCCACACAACACATAGATTCTTGACCACTTTGAAACCCTTTTTCTTGGAACTGCGTTGTTTTACACCAGTTTGGCTTGACTGTGCTGCATCCGTCACTGTTTCTGTGGCAAATGACTGATTCTGATTGAATGATTTATTTTTGTTGTTGGCACCTGTGGTCATTGTAACACTTCCCTGTGTATCACCTATATCAACCCTTTGACGCACCTTTTGGAACTGAACAAGTATTTGGAAATAACAGAAAGATGTCAGAAATGTTGCCGGACCCACAACACAGATGTCTCCTGAGAATATTACCAAGAAGTATGTGTGAGTATCTCGGTCATCAAAAAAACAGGTCCCCATTAAATCATTGAAAGAAAATTTACCAAAACCTAGGAAGGGTAAAGAGCTAAGCAGAATAGGAAACAACCATAGAAATATGAGGCTTATTATAATAGTCTTTGAATTGAAAATGCGGACATAAGTACCTTTGTTTTTGCATATGAGAACATAGCGATTCAAGGCCACACTTGCCAAGCTGAGTATTGATGTAAGGAAGCTGGCAAACTGGATAAACCCCACCGTTGTGCACACCCAGTCTGGCAGGCTGACATGGGCTGACAGAAGGGAGAGAGGAACACAAACCACGCAGATGATGAGATCACTGACTGCCAGGTTCACGACATAGATGTTGGGTGATGTTTTCAGTTCCACAGTGCTGACCACTGCCATTATGGTCAAGGCATTCCCAAAACATCCTATTATACTGATCAGAGAGAGATATATCATTGAGAGCAATCGGATGCTATATGAGGCACCAACATTCTCTGGAGTAATGGTTTGAAATGTGTAGTCCATCCAAGCAGTCATGGTTGTTGGTTGTGCAGTTTTCTCTGTTATTTCCAACATTTTTTCAGTTTTTCAAAGATATTTTGGGTCGTTAATACAAAGTTTTTCAAAAGTCACAAGGTGTGACATTCACAATCTTCAAAGTTTCTCTCACATAAACAATAAAATTGTTTTATTGTAACAGCTGCAATGTGAAAGGTATTGATAAGAGCACTGATACTTCAAACATCTTCACACAGGGAATGTTATTTGAACATAAACATAATATATTCAAAATAGCACTACTTATTTGCCCATGGCCATTCCTTTTTTGTTTACACACTGCCCAAAAAATGGCATTTACAAAAATAAACTTTCGTTGTTTTTCTGATGTAAAGACCAACAAAGATCTCTCAGAAAAAAAAACAATTTGTAAGTCCCATTTAGTCATTTACAATTCATAAATTAATATGTTTTATTTCGACTAATATATGTTTACATACATAGAGTGTACCTTCTATCAAATCAATCCCTGCCACCAAAACTATAAATGTGTGCACAAAATCGAGTGAAAGTTATCAGTATTCAGAAAAATCTGCCTGTCAACTCATTGGTGAAAGAATATAAATAGATTTGTTTTGTACTGGCAGTTGTACTGATTGGTCAGTATATGTGCCAGCCAACTGGTTACAGTTTATGACCTAATATTGGTCAATTCAGATTTGATGATATTTTTGTGAGCAAAGCAAGTATTTATGACTCGTATTTATGACTTTATTTTGAAACTTTGAATGAGATAAAAAAAAACAGGGCAATGACTGCAGAGGAAGTTATTGACTACAACCTGTGTAATGCAGAGTAATATACAGATAATTCTTAACCTTTGATATTCTTGTTTGTGAACATATACATTTCAAGGTTTCAACACATATTTGTTATTTGTAGTAAGGTAACATAACATCCGAACTGCATTCTTAATTGTTACTGACAAATGATTGACTCGTACATTCATGTCTCAAAGATGTATTCACTATCAAGATCTATTTGCTCATAAGATGTTAATAGGACTTTTGAAAACAAATAGATATCCACAAGAAGCCAAGATATCAGTAAATCTTGGATCATAAGGCAGGGTTCCCATGCAGTCGGGAAGGTCGGGAATTGCATTAGGTTAAGTACCAAACCACAAAAAAGTCAGAAAAACATGCACAAAGTCAGGAAAATTAAAAAGATTATGACGCAAAACTGAAGAGAATCATTCAGCAATTTTCTCGAGATGTCAGTACTGGCACCAATCAAGTTTGTTGGCCATTTTGCATTTTGTAAATACAAAGTGTCAGGGATCCATCATTGCACAATATATCATGTAGACTATGAAATGAATATGCTGTGATGACGCTGCAATTGTTTCACATCAAAAGTAAGAGCTTCTCCTCGTAACTTCTGCTTTCCAAAATGGCAGCCTTGTATTGTGTATGCTTGCTTTAGCATTGTTTAAGTCATATTTTCCCTGCCTTTAGGATACATTACACTCATGAAACAGGGGCGATAGGACATTTTCTGTATTAAGTCATTATTTTACAAATACTGTCTACATCTGCAAAAACAACAATTGAATTCTATGTGTTAAGGCACCTTCTAAAAATATTGTTAGGTCTGGAAATGGGCATGAAAAGTTAGGAAAAAGTCCCGATTTCCAAAAGTTCTGTTGCATGGGAACCTTCTCAGGTCGAATGTCGAAATCATGCCTGCTGTCTTTAATACTTTCACACTATTTACCACTCAGGCGTATTAGACCTCTAATTTTAAGATCCTTATAATATATAGATGTTGACAGAGCTTTTCAAATGTTCACTGCAAGCCACAATATTAACAAATCTTGATTCGTATGTCCCAAGAAAAGATATGAAATTTCTAAATCGTGCCTGCCTTTTTGTTACACTTTTATGGTACTGTGGTACTTTTATGGTACTGATATCTGTGGTCTCTTAGATATCTATTCCCATGATCCTTAGGTTGTTTAGATACTGATGATAAGATAATAACAACTCTTGAATTTTTAAAGGGGGAAAAGCTATACAAAATTATACTTCCCATTTTTACATTTTTATTGTACTATTATATAATAGAACATCTAGATTTCTTAGATATCTGTTACCATGATCCTTATGTTTGTTTGTTGGGGGGAGGGGTTTCTTTTTTTTTCTTGGAAAATGGACATTCATTCACCCCCTCATCACAGTGATGGTGACCTCTTGCATAATTTCCCACAAATGTACAGTTAACATTAATGAATCTATATTTTAGAATATTTTAGTGCAGAACAGGTCATTGACCTTTTATCATATTTGGAAGTGTCTTATAGAAGTGTATGGTATTTATAGAAGTGTAAACACTTTTCTGTAAATCATTTTCAAAACTTTTGTCCTGTGCACATAATTTGTCTTTGAACTAATGTATCCTATTTCGTTACAAATGTCAGAATTACATAATATTTTAATAAAGTAATGATCACATCTTTTGTTATTTTCACACGCTTCTTGGCAATCTTTACATGCATAATCATTTTTTTTTTTTTTTTTGTGTATGTGAAATGTATACATCTTATATTATCTTGTGATGGAATGCAAATATCTCACTTTATTGACTAACATATGTGCTTTAAAGATCTTGTAAATTGTCATTTACAGTTTGTAAACTATGTTTGAAACTCCATGTCAATTTCAGAATAAGTTCTCAATGTTGTATATACTGTGATCTTGTAAACTTCACTTTTCACGCAGTGATATTTATACAGGGATATATATGTTGCTGTACCTGTAAGATATATTGCTATTCTAAGTGCACTTTGAGGTTCTAAATATAACTTTCCAAAGCTAAATTAAATAATCAATAAAGTTCAAATGCCAATGAAGTCTAAAATATGGTCGGGATTTAAAGGCATGAGTGCACCAATCCCTTTCTACATTCTATTAATGAGCACTTGTGTGTCATACAGGGCTTTCACCTATATGAACCTGTACCAATAAACATATCTGCTATATTACAATAGTCCAAAATCCAGAAAGCAATATTCTGTGTAATACCACGTAGGACTGATGTAAAAGACAATTTTACAACAGTCCTACTCCAATTTTACAACTGTTACAGTAAATATCCAAAAGGAACTTCTTATACAAAAGCAAAATTGGAAAACCTTCGATCCAATGATAAATTGAAAATATTTTGATAGGGCTTTGGAATAGATTAACTGTATATATTAGAAACTGTATTAAGATTGCTTTCTTTAAGAAAAAGATGAACACCTTTTTATTCAGTAAATATTACAATGATTGACATGTGCAATAGTGAATAGCGCTTTGAACAGGCATTGCAAGGTATATGTGCTATATAAGCGCTTTACTATTATTGTTTGTTGTTGTCGTCATCGTCGTCTTTGTCATTATCATTATTTTCACTGTAACATAACTTTTGAATATACCTGCGTCTATTGTCATTGATATGCTACTCGTGGTTAATGATGGCTTAGAGGGTACTTTAAGGCAAATTAGTGTAGGAAGCAGGTGATCAGGAAGAGCAGGGAAATCTACACCTTATGTGGTGGGCGTCCAATAGGTCATTTGCCTCGGTCTTGGCACGGGCCACCTTCAGTTCAACTCAGTAGAATAGTGACCGACTGGATAATCTTAATTGTCCCTGCCAATTGCCGAGGGCGAAGTGTCACCTGCCAGTTTACACGTAGTCTCAATTGCCTCGGTCAATTGGCTCGGGGTTGTCAGTCTACTGCAGTCATCTTAAATTGCCTTGGTCAATTGCATAAGTACCTTTGTTATTTGAGGGGATCGTGTGGTGCTGAATAGATTTACAAGGCCAGCGGGTTTCATTTCATTAATAGCACCCCATTAAAAGAACTGATGAATTGCATATAACGACATTTCCATCTGAAATGAGTTCAATCGCATGTCACGGCCGGGGATCGAACCCACGACCACCAGAAAAATAAGCTTGCGCTCAAACTAACTGTGTCACAACCCGTTGCTCTGTCTGTGTGAGTGAGATCAACTGCAATTGCAACAATAAATGAGTACAGATGCAAGTAAAAAAACCTGATTATTTTTGGATGATATGAAATAAAGGAAATGTATACCTTTGGCGTCACGTAAAACTAAAGGGATGAAAGCTGAAAGCACAACCTCGGATAAGAACATTTTAAATCCCTGTATAAAGTTATTAAGTTTACTTCCATTGCTTTAAAGTATGGATATTTCTGTTCTGCACTATCCAATCTTTACATTCGGTGTTTCAAAACTTACCCTACCCTAGCATGCATTGATTCATATTTCTTTGCAAATCTAAGGTCACTTCACTTGTATAAAGAAAAGTCTGTGATCCAGTTGAGGGAATTATGGAAATGAATAGTTTCCAGAATAATGTTTTAATCCTGTGCTCAATTGTGACAATGCTTGAAGTTATGTGCAAATATTTTAAGCAGTTAAACAAAGGGGGCCTAAAATTGGTAAACTTCCTAGAGAATAACCTTATTTACAGGGTGTTCCACCATTCAATCACCGTTTTTTCTCTTCTCTTTCTCTTGGAACACAAATATCATCATCATGAAAGAAATAGTGTTAGAAAGCAAAAGGTAAGGTATACAGTTTCTAAAAATGCTTGGCTATCTTAGCATTGTATCTATCATATCCTTAGGATGTACCTAACTATTTTTAATCTAATCAGAAAGGGCAGATTGATATATATGGTGCAAGAGTTTTCATGCCTTAGGTTCATACACAATAAAACTGTGTATAGATACATGGCGGAGATCAAACAAATTATTTTGATTTGGAGTTTCAGATAGCTCATGGTGTTATAAATTGGGAATTTCAGAATGTCTAACAGGTCACAGAATTGGGATGGTGAAGACATTGATCAAGAAAAGAGGTCACAGATTAGGGCCAGACCATGAAAAGGACAAATGTGATGTTTTAAAGACATCTTCAGCATTGTTTAGTTTATCCAAAGTCAAGCTTGCCACCGGGACTCAATGCCCCTCACTTTTCAATGAGTGACTAGGGATCTTTATTTTACATTATCACATAGGCATGAAAACACAATGGATATATATATATTTATGTATGTATGTGTGTGTGTGTGTTAGTGTGTGTGTATATGTGTATGTATATGTGTGTGCTTAATTTCATATGTATAGAATGTCATATAAACTGGATAATACTGGATAAGAACAAAAAAGAGAATTGTGTTATGTTTTGAGTTTATTGAGGTGTAACCTCGTGGTTGACATTCCTGTTGTGACAGACAACTTCCACTGAAGAAAAAATACCCATATCAAGTTTTACGCTTGTTTCTCTTATTCCGATAAAAAATAAATATATTCATATTACACATTCGTAGTACTGTTATATTTTTCATTAAGTAAATGCCCAATTCAAGTGTATTATTATACATTGTGACTACAAATGACCCTTTATTTGTCATTTACAATTGACGTTACATTATTATAATGAATATAAGTTGTGCTATTTGGGTGATGTAAAATAAATGTGATTCTTTAAATTAAATATGTAAAATGGCTCCATATTCTACCCTAAGATTAGATTAGTGAATTACATGTATATTAAAGGATTCCCTGAAATATATGTACTTTATTCATTTCCCATCACTTCCGGAAAAACGGTATATTTACATAAACATATTTTTATTGAATCTCATAGGCCTGTTCCCAGCGAACCCCTTTGATTGTCCGTTGTAGAAATCCGAGTTATTATAATTGTATGGAGTTGCAAATCCGTCCGCAATTGCTTGCTGAGGCAGTGGATATCGGGTAAGGCGAGGCTTCTGTGTTGCCGGGAAATCACTGGTTTTTGGTCCCTCTTTTTGGCCGTGTGAGAAGCAACATGAGTAGCATTTTGTCAAACAAAACGCACATACTCTTGTCAAGACAGCTATAGCCCCAAAGCCCACCACTGCAGCAGGGATAAGACCAAGCAGAATTACCTCCACCCAGTCATATATCCTGAATGCCAGATCGGCTGATTCCTGCGGGATTTCGCCGGCATCAAAGTAGGCCGCTTTCACAAGGTTCATCACGGCTATTAAAAGAAGCACACTGAGTGATACTGTCTCAAGTCTGTTGCATGATGGCCTAACAAAAGGTTTGACCTTAACATGAAGCATGAGACTAGCAAAGCAGATGAGGACGAGTCCAGCATGGCGGAATATTACAGCTGTGACAAGGGTTGATACAAGTACAAGTAGAAGTCTCCTGAATGCGATCACGCCTTCCCAACACAACCCGCCCTTCAGGTTTGGAAGATACGGCTCTGATACAATGCTTGTAATGATTTCAACACTTCCCTGTGTATCCTCTGTTTCTCTCTGCTTGACATTTTTATATTGATCTCTATGGAGTATGGGATCATAATGTTTACAGAATAAATAAAGAAGGTAGGGTGAGCTGAACAAGGGAAGTAGCATGGACAGTACAAATACCCGCACGTTTATAACTCGCCTTCTCAGGAGAGTTGGGGCGAAGAAGAGGACAACAAAAAATGGGCAAACGTAGACACAGGCAAATGCGATGACTGCATATTGCCAGTCCTGAAAGCATAGGACATTAGCATCAATAAAGAGGACAGACTTGGATTCAGAACCAATGTTGATACATTTGAGAAGAGCAAAGCTATTCTCAGCAAAATATTGATACGTGTATAGAAGGAGATTGACAAGTGCTCCCAGATATCTTGCCCTGATTTTTATGTCTACAGAACATGGACAAAGGCATGTCTTTTTCCCACAACATAAGTTAAACAGGCTACCTGTGGTGAACATGATAAACCACAAAAAGAAAAGGTAGAATATATATGCTGATTGAATCCATTTTTTAAAAACTGCTGTCACCCCTTTGAAGATACAAGTGTTAAGGTTGATCCCAAATGTATTAAAGCTGAACACGTGTTTGATCCAATCACTCATTTGATCTAGTGGTTGCTCACGGAGATTAAGATATAATATTTTGATCTTCAGTAATGATGGAACCTGAAAATAATACATAGCTATTTGTAAGTATGCCCCTTCTGGCTCCTCTTCCTCGTTGTTAGGCATTACATCTGAGTTTGATCGGGAGTTAGGCTTGGTACCCGGCACAACTGTAAGTTCAGTGTCATTACCCTCATCATAACTTCTTCCCTTTTTCTTGCAAAGTTTTCTCCCTAGAACCCCAAGCCATGAAGAGAAGTTCTCTACGACTATCTGCACCTCCTCCTCAAAGACAAAGAACATGACATAAAGAAGACCGTAGCCAGCAATTACCACCCAGAACCATGTAGCATAAGTACATGCAGAATCCTCTATACATTTAGCATTAAATAAAGATTCAGAATATCCAGTATCACATCGTCCACAGAGTTTGCCAACCCTGTTGGCAGCACACTGATCAAAGGTTTGGCATTGACTGTTCTGGCAGCAGTAATTCTCGGCACAGTTGTACATGCTGACTTTGCCATTGGATTCCTCGCCCCAGTAATTGGCTTTAGCCCTGACATCAATGTCACATATAGCTCCGTATGGGCAGTCCAGACAGGTGACATTTTGGTTGTACTCTACCACGAGTTTGTCAGTCTGTTGCAATGAGATATGAGAATTCTCTAAAGCATACTGTGACCTGCTGCATGACCTACAGAAAACTAGCAGAGTTTCTACGTATACTCTTACAGATGTCTCAACAAGGCTTGATATTGGAACCGCTGTATAACCCTTAGGGCATATTATATCCACATCTTCAGTTTGCAGGTAAGATCCATCTTTTGCCGCCCTGTATGAGATGATGGGGATTGAGTTATCAGATGTAATTACAGTGAATGTATTGTTTGCTAAATAGAGATCTCCTCGACATTCCAAAATATCCCCCACCCTCGGCCTCAGTCTTGAATGACCAACACTTTCCGTGTTTGTGAATGTGTTTCCTGTGAGTGTAGCAGTGACACCTGGTGTGAAATAAATTGACCCGCCATAGTTCTCTGCAGTATTATTGTGAAATGTGGAGTCTGATATGAGGACAAAACAATAATCATTAACGCCTAAACTTGCGGCGTTGATAGCCACAGTTCCTCCACTTCCTGTGATCTTGGAAACCTCAACATTGATTTCTTCACCAATCTCTGAATCATATTCAGATGAGTTTTTGGGAATATTGCTGATCTCGGACTGTAAACTCATTGCATAGTTGTTTATGAAGCTACAGTTATTGATTCTTAAATTTAAACTTCCGTTTTCCACGTCAATATGCAGCGCTCCTCCAGGTCCGTGCGCCTGGTTCCCTGTAAAGTTACAGTGTGAAATGGTGATACCGCCTGTGACCATTTTACCCACTTCCACGTTGATAGCTCTCTCATTGTTGATGAATTCACTCCTCAATATAGTGACGCTATACTTATCAGCAAATGTCAGTGCCAGAGCTGCCTGCTCCTTGACGTTTTCCTGGTTAAGATAACTGAACACGGTATTTTGCAAAGCCAATACACTCTCTGTAGCTTGATTTGTGTTAGTCTGGGAGCCGCTTTTGTCTGTCCCTCTTTTATAGCGAGTTCTTCTTTCCCGGCTTTCTTCCAATTCATTTGCAAATGATCTTCTTTTGATATATCGTAATGCCTGGAAATTCCTTATCCTATTTTCATAGTTCTTCTTGTTTTTAACAACGATATTATCAAATGTCTCATTGTTTACTTTACCCTTTCCAACATCCCACAGTTCATAATAATTAGGGTCTCTCACGACAAAGGAATATAAAGGTTCAAGATTTTCAGGCAGATCATAAGCCACATCTCTCAGAAGGGACCGTTTTCTTCTGGCATTTGCCTGAGGATTGATGTCCATTCCATCCACTCTGAAACCAGAATTCACAGAAATTCCCAATGTTCTAAGCGGCCTTGTGGTATCATTAGAATCAATTCCATTGGTCTCCAGACTTGTTACAAGTGACTTGATGATTTTTGTATCAGTATGGATGGCTGTCATGTTTACAAAGGAATCTATTATTGTGGTATCCTGAACCGATAGGGTCGTTTTCCGCACATTGGCATAATAATATCCACCTGGGTTTGTTTTAGGGGTGCTAAAGATAGTTGATCGATTAACAACACAGTTTTGAAAGATGAATCCTATATTCCCAATGAAATCAGTTCTCCGATGAAATTCCTGTTGAATTCGCACTCTGAAATCAAATAAGACCACAATAGATGTTATTCCACTAGATGAGGATACCAAACATTGAGAGGAGGGTTTTTGGTATGGAACTAGCGTGGGAGATTATAAAGGTGAATAGGGCAGATGTCAGGCTGAGAATGTATTTCAGATTGAATCCCGTACCTGAGAATGTATTTCAGATTGAATCCCGTACCCGGGACTAAGTGCCCTGCTCTTTTCAAAGAGTAAATGGGGATTTTCATTTGCACCTTATATATATACTCTTTAAAGTAGTTTTAATGAGTTTTGGTTATTGTATCAATATCAAGAGTTCTTGAGTGGGATTAAAGGCTTACCCCTTTAGATTAACTCTATTGAGAGAAAGTGTTGCATCTCCAATATATATTTTACCACTCAAGGTGACGCCTGAAAACCGGACTTCCGGTGTGCCATATTGGTCAGTGGGGGCGATAATAAAGTCGGTGTTTATTATCGGTTTGTTCCCAGTTGAAGAAAACACCAATGCTTTGTTGATCCATATCGCCTGAGATGATGATGGGAATGATGTCACATTAACAATGTAGATAACTGACCCTGGCTTAGCCCTGGCAACTGCATTGCTAAAATAACCATAAAGACTAAAATATATTGCTTCTAAACTCTCACAAATGAAATGTCTGTTATACCCAAACATTGGTCCTCTCAGCTTTATGAAATATATTGATATTTTTAGAACATTTTTGCAGACATTTTTGTTGAGATTTTAACAATCTGAAAACAGTTAATTTATCAAAAGAAATATTTATCTTACAAGATTTCATTTCGTAATGATATTGAGATATGCATAATATTTTTCTTAATTGTATATGACATTATCATTGAGTAAAATCGTACATTCTCACCTCAGACTGGCACAAGAAGCTGTGGTGTTCTCACCACAAGTGGCGCCATCTTCCCCACTATCAGAAACGAAGAGCTGATAGCTCTGAGATGCTGTGACCCCTGGTCAATATCATACATATTAATATACAATTTACATATGTTTCTATAAATTCATAGAAGATAATAATAGAAAAAAAAATATTAATGCAATTTTGCTGTTGTCAATTTGATCTTGACTGATCATAAACTCACTAGTTGAACAATTGTATCCAAGGTAACCGATAGGGCATGCGCAGTAGTAGGTGTTGATCCCATCATAACACGAAGCTCCATTCTCACATCGGTTTGGGTCACAATTATTGATTGCATCTGCATAGAATCATGCAACTACATATCAAGTAAAGAGTACATAGAAAGAAACATGTTAGAAAAAACATTTATATTTCAAAGGTTTTGCAAGGGAGGGAGCATACCAACTGTACAGTCTGTCCCATTCCACCAGTCGGTGCAGATGCATTTGTAGCCATACTCTAATTGCTCACACGTGCCACCGTTCTTACAAGGATTAGGCAAACAAGGCTTCACTGAAGAATAACAAAAGAAAGACATTTATTAGATGAACTGAGATTGTTATTCGTCAATGGATAAACTAAATCAATATGATGTACACCACTTTCATTCCTTAAGATCAACCAATTTTGCCGTCATTGAGGAAATGGGTATTTTTCTTTTTCTATCCATACCAGCCTTCTGTCTTCCAGTATTTCCACTTTCCATCAATGACATGCACCCTTTGAAGCGATAAACAACCTCCTACTCAAAAGCAAACCCATTAACGTTCAATTTCCAAACCATCAATTAAACAATAATCTTCTGCCTTCCCCTAACACCCAGCATGATGTCTATTCTATTCAACAATGATATTCTGCCTACCTTCACACCCGGCATTTTGTCCATTCTATTAACCAACAATGATATTCTGCCTACCTTCACACCCGGCATATTGTCCATTCTATTAACCAGCAATGATATTCTGCCTACCTTCACACCCGGCATCTTGTCCATTCTATTAACCAGCAGTGATATTATGTCTACCGTCACACCCAGTGTCTTGTCCAATCTATCAATCAGCAATGATATTCTGCCTACCTTCACACCCGGCATCTTGTCCATTCTATTAACCAACAATGATATTCTGCCTACCTTCACACCCGGCATCTTGTCCATTCTATTAACCAACAATGATATTCTGCCTACCTTCACACCCTGCATCTTGTCCATTCTATTAACCAACAATGATATTCTGCCTACCTTCACACCCGGCATTTTGTCCATTCTATCAATCAGCAATGACATTCTGCCTACCTTCACACCCGGTATCTTGTCCATTCTATTAACCAACAATGATATTCTGCCTACCTTCACACCCTGCATCTTGTCCATTCTATTAACCAACAATGATATTCTGCCTACCTTCACACCCGGCATTTTGTCCATTCTATCAATCAGCAATGACATTCTGCCTACCTTCACACCCGGTATCTTGTCCATTCTATTAACCAACAATGATATTCTGCCCACCTTCACACCCGGCATCTTGTCCATTCTATTAACCAACAATGATATTCTGCCCACCTTCATACCCTGCATCTTGTCCATTCTATTAACCAACAATGATATTCTGCCCACCTTCACACCCAGCATTTTGTCCATTCTATTAACCAACAATGATATTCTGCCTACCTTCACACCCGGCATCTTGTCCATTCTATTAACCAACAATGATATTCTGCCTACCTTCACACCCGGCATCTTGTCCATTCTATTAACCAACAATGATATTCTGCCTACCTTCAAACCCAGCATTTTGTCCATTCTATCAATCAGCAATGACATTCTGCCTACCTTCACACCCGGCATCTTGTCCATTCTATTAACCAACAACGATATTCTGCCTACCTTCACACCCGGCATCTTGTCCATTCTATTAACCAACAACGATATTCTGCCTACCTTCACACCCGGCATCTTGTCCATTCTATTAACCAACAATGATATTCTGCCCACCTTCACACCCGGCATATTGTCCATTCTATTAACCAGCAGTGATATTCTGCCTACCTTCACACCCGGTATCTTGTCCATTCTTTTTAACCAACAACGATATTCTGCCCACCTTCACACCCGGCATATTGTCCATTCTATTAACCAACAATGATATTCTGCCTACCTTCACAACCAGCATATTGTCCATTCTATTAACCAACAACGATATTCTGCCTACCTTCACACCCGGCATCTTGTCCATTCTATTAACCAACAATGATATTCTGCCCACCTTCACACCCAGCATATTGTCCATTCTATCAACCAGCAATGACATTATACCTACCTTCACACCCGGCATATTGTTCATTCTATCAATCAGCAATGACATTCTGCCTACCTTCACACCCGGTATCTTGTTCATTCTATCAATCAGCAATGATATTCTGCCTACCTTCACACCCGGCATCTTGTCCATTCTATCAATCAGCATTGATATTCTACCTACCTTCACACCCGGCATCTTTGCTTTCATCCCAGGAAGAAGGACAGTCGCTCACTCCATTACATATATATCGTGACGGAACCTGTTGTATCTCATTTGGGCAAAGGTAGTCTGGAAATAAGAAATATGTTATCAAGTATCATTAATAAAACATTTAGTAATGAGTTCTTTACTATCTGTTCTATAGTTGCCCTATTAGAGTATTATTTGTCCCTTCGTTTTATTTATGCACTTTGATCAGGAACGCATGCAAAGAATCATTGTTTTTGTACTTTTTGTACAACTATTAAGCATAAATGTTTTGCACCAGACAAGTTTTGTTTTATAACCTTTACAAATCAATGGATTAAAGTTGATGGAAAGCAAAGGAGAGGTGCTCACTTACTTGAACAATGGTTGTCAACTGACTCATCTGAGTGGTCTGTACAATCAAATTGGGTATTGCAAACTTGATACTCAAATATTGTCTGGTTGCCATCTTTACAAGTCCATGTTTCTGAATGAAATAAGAAAAGAAAATTCCATTTTTCAAAGATTTGTGTAGTGTTATTGTCCCGATGATTAATCGATATTCAATGACCAGTAAACTATTAGCTGGTAATATGTAACATGAAGATCGACAATCGGCGTTTGAACATTTTCTAACCTTTTTTCAACATTCTAGATAACCAGTCAAACGCTAGTCATGAGAGTCACAGTTACCTACTGGACATAAAACATTATGCTTTACATAAGGCATAGTGACCTTCCTGGGTTCTCATGATAATCAGCCTGAGATACCTACTTGAAGGCTCAGCATTGCACCAAACACCAGATGCATATTCCCCATACGTAGACACCTCAGATAATGCATTAACTGAGTGATGGTAACGTAATAGACACCTAAGATAATGCATTGACTGAGTGATAGTACCCTTCTAGACACCTAAGATAATACATTGATTTAGTGATAGTACCCTACTAGACACCTAAGATAATGCATTGAGTGATAGTACCCTACTAGACACCTAAGATAATGCATTGAGTGATAGTACCCTACTAGACACCTAAGATAATGCATTGAGTGATAGTACCCTACTAGACACCTAAGATAATACATTGATTTAGTGATAGTAACCTATTAGACACCTACGAAAATGCATTCACTGAGAGATAATAACCAACTAGACACATTGGATAATGCATTGATCGAGTGATGGTAACCTACTAGACACATTGGATAATGCATTGATTGAGTGATGGTAACCTACTAGACACCTAAGATAATGCATTGACTGAGTGATGGTAACCTACTAGACACCTAAGATAATGCATTCATTGAGTGATGGTAGCCTACAAGACACCTGGGATAATGTATTGATTGAGTGATGGTAGCCTACTAGACTCCTGGGATAATGCATTGATTGAGTGATGGTAACCTACTAGATACCTGGGATAATGCATGGCTAGGGGGATGGTAGGTAGCCACTAGCCACCTGTTATAGTTACCTACCCGGGCATCCAGCATAAGATGGAGATTCATCAGACCAGTCTCCACAGTCGTTATAACCATCACAAACATCAAATGTATACACGAGCTGACTGTTGTTGCATGTAAAGTATCCAGAACCTGAATTTAGATATAAAACTGACGGTTACTTAATATCAACCAAGGACCGAGATACGCTTCGCTCAATGAATCTATTGTACAAAGAAAACATTAAAGTTATTGACTTAAAGTGTAGAAATTAGTGTATGATGTTTACCGCCATCTCCATTTGTGTTCCCGTCGTCAGTATCTGAAATAAAGCAGTGAAGAAAAAAAAATTTTTTTTAAATATATTTAATTATATTTTAATTTTGTGATTGTCGAAATCGGTTTTGGTTTGTAAACTAATCCCACATGTATTTGGTCACAATACACAATACAATCAGCCAGTCAGATAAGTGTAGTATGAATATTTAATAATATTCATATTTTTTTTTAAATATCTGCACATACAAAAAGAGGTTTTGTTGTTAAGAATTGTTGGAAATATTTTGCTTAATATTAAATGGTACTACCATAAACACAAATAGAGTTTTTGGTGTCAGTCGGTTCAGCACAGAAGTAGGCGAGGAAACCCGTCTTCACCACTGACTCGTCAGAATGAAACAGGAGCGTCATCTCATTATCAGACTGGATAAAGTTGGATCCTCCAGGAGATGTCTGCCCACAATATCTGGAAAGAACATGGGCCATTGGCCAAAGGGTTATGTTAAGCATTGCTTTTTTGTAGTATATTTGAACATTTTCTTCATTTGCTTTTTTGTAATATCTGTGATTATTTTCTACATTTTCTTTTGTAATATGAGCATTTTCTACCTTTAAAAATGTTTCGTGAATGATTATTTAAACCCTTTCCCTGTGCAAATGCGAGCAGATAATAATTTCGGCCAATCAAAATGTGCATTACATATTGAATATGTTATCTCCATTCTCATTAGCTGATATTTGCCATGTTATTCAAAATTGCAGCCTCATTGACAACTCAATGATACCTGATTAGATTTTCTTCAAAAAGTTATGAAAAGATGGAAAAGATTCCGAGCCAAATGGATAGTGGAAAGAATTGGTTTCAGACTAGTCTCAGAGAGAGGAGAAGATCAAAGTTGATGGACAGACAGAATGAGAGAAGATTTCTCCCCCTCTCTAAAGAGGCTATGCTTCATATAGCTGAAAGTTGTCTCTATATTTTGTTTCTAGTTGTACATGCATCGGATTATTCTTATTCTAGCCTACAACATTTTACTGAATAGAAAAAAGGTAAGATTCAGAATCACATATTAGAATAACATATTGAAATAATTACAGAACAGTATTCATATTAGTTTTGTGAATGTAATTCCTTAAAGGACATGATAATCAGAACTTATTTCAGTTATAATAATAATAAGATTTATGTCAATTTATGCCATTTCAACATATATACACATATAAATACCTGCCAATCCTATGTTTTGTATCATATATCTCGAGATAATCATAACTGCAAAATCCATTATATTCGAGATTAAATTCTTGGAAGAAGATGTAGATAGTATAGCCATCAGGGTGGGAAATTCTGTATCTGCAATCCACGTTGTTTGGGTAAGTATTATTTCCCCCATAAGGACTGCTTATCTCGCCATAAATATCGGTATATACATAGTCACAGTCTGATAAGAAGATGAGATCAGAAATTGCCTTTAACATCTTTAATTTAAAAAACAAGCAAAAATTAAACAATAAATGAATAATGAATAGAACTAAAAAAAATGTACTAAAAGACTGTGCTTTAAGAAATTATCTTGCATGTTTAGTTAAATATATTTCTAAACAGAAATTAAGTGTATTAGTATTCAACTACAAAGCATTTTTACCGCTGTACATCTGTTGTTCATTTGTGACACTAGGTGGTGTGGTGTATTGATCTGCAAGTACAGCAATACATTTTTTAATTGAGCCTGTTTATATGCATATCTGGAGTTATCTAATAATATTTAAATACCTGATAGGTTACTTTCTAGAGCTCTGCTAATTAGGTCAAAAATCAAAATCAATTGTAATCAAAGTGGTGGAGATGATGTGACAAAAGCATGGATCTCGCTCTGAAATGTGACCTAGTCCCTATCTAATCATCAGTTGAATATGTCACTTATCTTGACAAAAACCTCTTTTTAGATTTTAATTGAAAATTGTACCTAAATTGAATAACTGCGAATTTTGACCTTGATTTTGACCTTGATTTCATCCAAACAGTACTTAATACCAAGGTCAGAATATATATATATATATATATATATATATATATATATATATATATATATATATATATATATATATATATATATATATATATATATATATATATATATATATATATATATATATATATATATATATATATATATATATATATATATATATATATATATATATATATATATATATATATATAGTGTATTATGATGTAATATAATATCTAGTACAGGGTGATAGGGCGGGATGGTGGCATCGTGACACAAACACAGGCTGTGATAGGCGCGGCAGTACAAGCCCTATATATAGCAACAACCATGCAGGTACCATGTGCTACAATCACGAGTACTGAGTTATACCCCTTATATCGTCATTAACTTGAGTAAACAAGGTAAAAAAGCAAGGATGACAGACGAGACCCTTTTGAACAACATTTACCAATTTCTTGTAAAATGGACAATAATGTCAAGGTGGCCCATGGTATTGTAATTGCTTTGATCTTTATAGTTTTTGTTTACAAAATCATTCACTTGATCTTTATACTCTGTGATCGATAATTCAATACAAATATTCATATTTAATTAACTGTTGTACTCAATCAACTGTTATATTCAATCAACTGTTATACTTAATTAACTGTTAATAGATATTCAATTATCTATTGCGCCAATCAACTGTAATACTCCATCTTTCTAATCCTTGTTTCGTATTAGTAAGTAGTGGGTATAAACCTATATATCACTCACATCAAATCTGCGTAAATATCAATACACATATATGGAATTCTCTATTTCATATGTAAATCTAGAATTATCGGTTTGTAGATACAAACGGTTTTTTATGTGTTTATATACATAGCTACACATGAGAAGCGCCCATACCCCATCCAGTGCACCTTTA
Source organism: Amphiduros pacificus (assembly GCA_949316495.1). Lineage (NCBI taxonomy): Eukaryota > Metazoa > Annelida > Polychaeta > Phyllodocida > Hesionidae > Amphiduros > Amphiduros pacificus. The sequence continues at coordinate 53,848,315 of OX439002.1, read as the reverse complement.
TCAAGAGATTTTAAAATGAGCTGTTATAAAGTCATTTGTAGAGAAAATTAACATACCTGAACTGACTCTATTCTCCCAAAACCCACCGAGTGATAGTAATATTAACAAAACTAACTTTAGATTCCATGTTAATTCCATATTTATTTAATTAAAATGCCTTAGTTTTGACGGCTGAAATGGCACATATCTTCAAAGTTCACATTTGACTAATACGAAGTACGGCCAGATACCGACTATGTACATGATGACCTGACATGGCAAATAACTTTAAAGCCTCGGTATGGCGCCCATGAATGTTGACTATTTACTCTGGCCATCTTTAACACACACATCCCGGGGAACCTTCTTTGTAGGGCAAATATGTAGCAACTAATTGCTGCTCTGCATATCCGTTTTGGCCTTCTTCTCGCATCTAGATCAAAATTGCTTCTGTTTTTAAATATTATGTTAACGGATAATATGTTTCTTGTTAATATGTATGGCATATCTTATGTTATAACATAATTTGCAAAATTAAAATATAGGGTATCTGAAATAAAGACGATTTCTGTTGATAATACAATTTCCGTCAGAACAGTTTAATAGTTTATCAGTAGCTATTTGACAATAGATAGATTACCAGCTTATATTGTTTTAGCATTAGCTATTTGACAATAGATAGATTACCAGCTTATATTGTTTTAGCATTAGCTATTTGACAATAGATAGATTACCAGCTTATATTGTTTTAGCATTAGCTATTTGACAATAGATAGATTACCAGCTTATATTGTTTTAGCATTAGCTATTTGACAATAGATAGATTACCAGCTTATATTGTTTTAGCCGTAGCTATTTGACAATAGATAGATTACCAGCTTATATTGTTTTAGCATTAGCTATTTGACAATAGATAGATTACCAGCTTATATTGTTTTAGCATTAGCTATTTGACAATAGATAGATTACTAGCTTATATTGTTTTAGCAGTAGCTATTTGACAATAGATAGATTACTAGCTTATATTGTTTTAGCAGTAGCTATTTGACAATAGATAGATTACCAGCTTATATTGTTTTAGCAGTAGCTATTTGACAATAGATAGATTACTAGCTTATATTGTTTTAGCAGTAGCTATTTGACAATAGATAGATTACCAGCTTATATTGTTTTATGAAATGCAAAAGCTAAAAACCCACCAATAAACGTTATGTTGATTGAAACTTTTTTTATTTTGAAATGGAACAAAGCGTTCATAACAATGCTTCTGTTATGAAAATACATTATAGATTGAAAAATATCAGAACATATAAAATGTATTATTTTCATCACTATATCATATAATAACAACTTAATCAATTTTGAAATGTTAAGACGATTCCAGCAGTCTCATCGGCAATACCCCTAGGTTTTCAGCGATTTCCGACTGAAATATAATAAACATGAATACATTTAAATAGATACCCTTGAGAACCAGCTGACAAATAAAACTCTATTGGAGTGTAATACCAGAGTGAAGGTTTATGTTTTTTTTTAAACATGAAGAGTGTAACATATTCCAGATGTAGGTATTTTACAATGTATATGTCTCAGATTTGTGAGCAACTTACAGCATGTTGTATTTGGTTTGGGTGGTAAGGAATCCCTCCCCACTTGTCACACCGCTTCATGTGATGTCTCTCGGGATCTCCCGGTACTAACACCTCACTTTCTCCTTCGGCCTGAAATACAGTGTACCCATTACAGAAAGTCCTCAAAGCGTTGTCACTAAATTAATGATGTAACCATATAGGATTTGCATTCAACTATGTATGTCAGTCATATTGAATAAATTTAAAACAAATTGCTCACAGTAATGTATAAATGTCTGTATTATATATGTTAAGCCATTAGTGGTCATAGATGTGAGATGAATTTGATTTAGTGAATAAATGAATATATAGTCACAGGTTCTAAGCCTCTGCAGGTGTCTATCAGGTCCTGAATGCGACCCTCAAATCCAGGTGCAAAGGCATGAGGATCCACGGCGACAAAACATTGTCCCTATATCATGAGCAAATTAGTGATTAGGTTGCGCCTTAAGTCATTGATCAGCTGGTGTCTTAAGTCATTGAACAGCTGGTGTCTTAAGTCATTGAACAGCTGGTGTTTTCTGTATTTTCAAGAGTAGCTTTTATCGATTTGTTTTTACCATTGTCTTAATTAGTTTCAAGAATCTTACTATCAGAACTACAGATTGCAAAATCCGGGACAAACCACAGGCCCGATGCATGTTAATATTCCACTTTCACGTCAGGCCATGCCGATCAACAGATTCATGTATTGCATTAGGGAAAGGTATTTAACACACTTTTTATCATGCCCTGACTTTCTGACTTTTCAACCAGATTTATTTGCTTTTTTGACCAAACTGACCATTCAACTTGCCTTTGTTTCACTAAACAGTCCTCAAACTGTTCTCCGCCCACCTTGCTATGTGTCACACACCATTTGACATTGTGTATTTTAGCTCAAATCTGTCAGGGAACTCCCGGTTCACATTTGACTTCAACCATGACATCGTCATTTCCTTTCAACCCGAAATGAATGTATACCTTGTTTCTCATTGCTTGAAATCAAGGTGCTGAGCATTGACCTGGATTTTTGACCAATTAACAACTGATAAACATAAACAGGAAATGACGAGTCTATGGACGCAATCACCACACGTTCAATACCTTTCCCTAATGCAAGACACGAAACTGATGATTGGCATGGCCTGACATGAGAGTGGAATATAAACATGCATCGGGCCTGTGGTTAAACCTACCAAATTTCCTGATTCATTAAATGCTTTGGCCGACCTCACATTGTTGCCATAGCTTCCTCCTGCCAGTATTCCACAAAACACTTCCACCATCATCGATAGACCATACCCTTTGTATCCTCCTTATTTAAAAAGTGATAATGTTAACCAATCACTTTTATTACTTTTAATCCTTTGTTTTGAAATAAAGCTTTCATCTCATTAGGTAGACACCTTTTTACCATGTAAAATATGTTCAACATCATCATATATGTCTTTGTGATATCTTTTCAAAAGTCTAGATAGAGTGCATTAAGATTAATAAGTATTTATAGCAAGAATGACACCAATGCTTGTTGTCAGAGATTTGTTTTATACACGACCAGCTATAATATCACAGGTATACAATTTAGACATGTACATGTATATTGATTTCGTCAAGCATCACATTTTGAGATATTATTACTACCTGTTTGCTCTAATCCCCCTAGCGGCAAGAGATAGCCTTCATTATACACCGTTGATGGATCATTACACTCCTTGCCCTCGCTATCTGTTCCCCAACCATTTGGGATGCGGTCGCCTTTTCTTTCTGCAATTTCAACCTGCAACAAAATTTAAGCACAATACAACCAAAGGTTTATACTTCTAATTACATTTCCATTCCGTGCATAGGCAATAATGAATTGTATTCATGGACAAGAATACTAGTACTTTAGAGTATAATATGAATTATATCTTGAGAAAATCACTGCCACAAATCTTATCATTTTCAGTTAATTACAAGGACACTATATATATGGAAATAAAATAAACTGGAAAGGCAATAGGTCATTAACAGATGAGTGTACCTTTCCTAATGCCACTGTGGAGGTGGCCATATCCAAAGCCATGCTGTCATTGTTCACACCAGGGGCGACACAAGCTATCGGATTTGTTCCAAGCACACACTGTCAAAAGCCAGCAATTAAGAACTCATTTGAAATATACTTATTATCAAAGACATATTGCAAGGTTCTATATGATACTTTTTCTGTGATATTAATTATACATTGTCATATTTTTGTAGATTTTGGAACCGTCTCTTACTTAAAAAAAGGCAGGAAATTCATAACTGTCTTTATTGGCCTGATATCCAATGTGGTCCAACTAATTTTATTGAGCAACATTTGTCGTGTCATGATGATGATTCATACTTATTTTTACACGGTACATATCAATACAAATGGATACCTCTTTAGCTCTTGTGGGAACCACAACTGGTGATGTGTTGGTAAAAGACATCCCCTAGGAAACGTGATAAAAATAAACTTTATTATGATAATACTTCATGGCTCAAATCTTTGTGATAAATATGTTATGGCAACATTATTATTTATTTCACTTTGTTAGAATATGAATAGGAATATTCATGACAATATTTCACATACAATTAGTCCTTCATCTGCTGCTAGCAATCCATACCACCCTGCTATACCATAGTGGTTAGAACCTATCAAATAATCATCAGATATTAATCCATATGATAAGAACATATGATATATGTATATTATTTATCTATATTCTTCAGTTTTCGAAGACATGTGCACAAACATGCAGAAATTACATAGACCTATTTTTTAACATTAGTTTAGCTGGTGGATTTGTTGATATCTCAATGGTGTGATGAAGCACAATAGAAGTATAAGTAAAACTAGTCGCCATATGTGACATGCTGAGTTTGAGGGCATAGTCAATATGTTGAATAACATTGCTGCTGTAAAATCTACAAAATGTGCAAAGGGGGATTGAGTCTTTTATAATTTTCTTTTTGCTTACATATTCTGATGAATGCTCTTTCCTTTTGTGGAGGGCAACCCAACAAATGTTTTGGCAACATTATTACCCAATATGGTTGGATGTCATGGGACTTCTCTTGAGACGTTCATTGGTGAGTATTTGCCATCATTTGGTAAGGAATGGGGTGTTTTGTCCTTGCTTATAAGGGCAGTAACAAACGAATGGATGGATACCAGAATGAATATATTACTGAATATGAGAGAATGTCTTGAAAGAACATGAGAGTACTTTTATATGAGAATGTCTTGAATATGACAGAGTGTCTTGGATATAAGAGTGTCTTGAATACGCCATAGTGTTTTGAATATGAGATAGTGTAGTGAATATGAGATAGTGTCTTGTATATTAGAGAGTATTTTTACCTTTGGCAGCGACCCAGCCCACGCCAACATCTTTGGCTTTTTTAATTGCAAGATCCATGCAAAAGCGTCCAACTGTTGGTCCTTAAAGACAAGATCATCAGATTCACAAATGAATGGTCTCCTTCTTATTAATAGTGACTAAACTAATACCACATTATGGGACAGTTAATGTGCAGTTTTACTGGTTCGATCAAAGGCAAGTAAAATAGGTTATTTTGCAGTTTTGTGCAATACCTCTGAATTTTCAATATTTCGTTCTTCGTTTAAATATGAATTGGATTCATACCAGAGATGAGAAAATATATATTGCATACAATTCCACGAAACACTTCATATTTTCCAATGTTTAATGTTCATATTGCAAATTATGTTCACATGCCACATATTTTGTTTATATTAATTGCACACATTTTACTTGTTGGCATCGAGTCCCAGCTGGGCCAAAATATTCAAATTTTCTGTTTTTATACACAACCATAAAGATGTGAGAATATCATTATTTTACAATTTCTTTAAAACATTTCAATGATTTCACAAAGTTGTTCATCACTTAATAAACCAAATATCGTCAATCAAATACCTTCAACCATAAACACACTACACCACAAATAAGGCTAAGGCTATATTAGTTGGAGCTGAGTTATAGAATTAATAAACTTGTACTTATAAGTATTCTTGTGTTTAAGTAAATGAAGGGTAATTGGTTTAAGCACTTGGAGAGTATTGATCAGACCCTCAGGGGATATTACCTAAGATATTGTTTCCATCTACCCAGGCAGTTGCAACTGTTTCCTTTAGTATCTGTGGGTCACCATCTTTATTGCAAATACCAGATTTCACCTCATCCACATACATATCTGAAATTGTCCACCAAAACACAACTTATGTCGTATTCCCAATAGGTAGCAAGAAGGTTTTGTTTGAAAAGGCAAATAAAAACATTAAAAAACGATGACATTTGTATTCATATCGTGAGCATTTTATTTATGATATAAAACAATGTTCGCAACGATATTGTCAGATTAGAAATATGAGATGTTTTCATGATATATTTTTCATGAAATTTAAATTTGGGTTCAATATTGGACTGCCATGAGCACATAAACTGATGACGTTGAGCACGTCACGTGTGCAAACGTAGAATATCAAATGGCTTGTACTATCCTGATTTTTCATAAACGAGTTATTTTGGAAGAATGAGATGGCCAAGTATAAAAAACGGATTGATTGTGGCAAAATATATTTCAATTGTTAAAATTGAAAGTTTTGCCAATTTTGAATCTCCTATTATAAAGAAATAATTCTTAGGATTGATCATGATAGAATAATGCAGTCATTAATATGTGATTTATAATTAAGATATATTTGAAAACGTACCGAGTCTGTTGAGGCCGTGACTGTAGTGCCCTCTATAGTCAGCGAGCATGACAACTTCACCCAGCGCCTCCGCGTGTCTGCTACCTGTGCCAATACTCTCCATACATCTCTGGATAAATGACTTCACTTCTTGCTTTTGCACTCGAGGCCATTTTTCCATTTCAGTATCCATTTGTGAACTACATATTTCATATTCAATAATTACATTTGCAATGAATCCCAATGTCCGAAATTATGTGAAGATATTATGTGCAGATATTATGTGAAGATATTATGTGAAGATATTATGTGAAGATATTATATTATGTGAGGAAAATATGCATCATGATAGGGCATCATTAAAGAAAAATCCCCACTGCACTGTGAAATAATAACATAGTGTATCTGCATATTAAATTCTAAATTGGTTTAATCTACAATAGTCAACCATGATATGCTGATCTGCTTCTCTGTTTTTTTATGATAAGAGTATATATATATATATATATATATATATATATATATATATATATATATATATATATATATATATATATATATATATATATATATATATATATATATATATATATATTGATACATTATGGGGAACACAAAATATCATAGACGATAATGTGTTGTATTGTTTTATCGCAAGGTCTCGTAGCATTATTATTATGTCAAGTACTAATATAAATATATTCATGATAAACACAAGTCTTCCGCATAAAAAAATGCACTTACGATATGGAGATTGCAGAATCAATTCCTTAATACAGATATGATGTGATGTTAATGTTAATGTTAATGTTAATGTTAATGTTTAGAGCTGGGCACTTGCATCACGGTACACAAATACAGATCATTCTTTTTATATATGAAGTATGGGCGATAACAGAGCTGTACTAAGATAGTCTTATCTTTTAACGTTATAATTGCTTACATTGAGTGCACTAGTTACTGACATACGTTAGAGATGGTTAAACCTTTACGGTTTGATGGGCCAACAGGTACTCATGAAGAATGATGTAATTGCAGATGACCCCTTAAATAATGATAACCATTTTGATGACACTTTTCTAACTGGCAACCGGCAATAAATCTAAATAAGTTTAGACACATGTGATAAAATGCTCAATTGTTATCACTGGTATGGTCAGGAAGTGTACACGAAATAACAAAGAAGCGGATCATTGATCAATTATTGGATAGATAAACAAAACTCCAGACTCTCTTGGTCTTGGGCAGTGGAATTGCATGTCAAAGATCTCAAAAGCTGCATATCATTAACATGTGGACTGCCAGTACGAATCTACAGAGGGAAAATGGAATTGGGTCGTGTACATTGGACCGCACATGTCTCTATTCTGCTGATTCTGGGAAATACACTTAAATTAAGTTTTTAATACGTCTGAAATACAACTCAAAATCATGATATACCGGTTTTGTCTGCTTAGAACGCCATCTTTCTTTTTATAGGAATACTTTTTCTGACACGAGACTATTTGAAGGCCAGAAAAAATGATATTTTACTATGGTAAGCAGTGTACCCAGTACCAAGTATACATTGTAGTTTAAACCAAAATTCACAGAAAAAATCCTCCTTGTATTGGTGTGTCAACATCTTATACCAAACATTTACCTTATATTTATTACAACTTCATTATAAGTATTTATCTCAGTGATATTAGGCTTCAACAATGAATAACATGACTATCAAATATGAATAAGCTTTCAATATTGATAAACATTTTCATAAAATGAACACTTTCATCGATTTGCAGATATGAAATTGATTGCTATTGACATTGGGGGATTTTAGCATGCCACTGAGAGCAAGCAGCAAGATGATCATGAAGATATTGTTGACAAAAATAATTCATTGGCAAAAATAATTCATTGTCTTTTACCTTATTTAAATAATAGAATATCCGATTACAAAGTAATTTAATGGAGTTTATTTGCTGCTATTGATTAAATATATTGGCTGAGGCCTTCTAATGTTGACAGATCAGGATATGTGTTATGTTGATTGGCTTGAAGCTGGATGAAGTTTTGTTATAAGTGAGTATAACAAAGTGGCTTAATAAAATTAATTAATGTTTTGAACATACATGCATATGAATGTATAAAATGAAACTGTACAACAAGCACCCTGAGAGAAAACAATTATTTTGTTGGATTTCTATCAATGTTATGGTTTGCATTACAGTTCTCAAAATGATTCATCCATCATCTATAATCTACATATATTCAATCAATACAAAATAAATTTTTAAAATCGTTAAAAATTGTAACTCTTTTTCTCTAAAATCGTATGCTCAATAAATGGTCTCAAATATCTTTTTTGAAGCCTGGCAAAAGATAGAAATATTATCTGTTATCCGATTTATCTTCTCACGTGAAATTTCATGAATCTCCCACAGCAGAGAGCTAATTCAAAATGCAAAAACTCAAATCTTCGAAACACCGGTGCAATAATGAAAACTGATTAACATTGGGGTAAGTTGAAAAGGAATTTTCAAAAATGTTCTTTTCTAAATTGCTCTCTAAGATGATATGGAAGTGAACCGTTACATAGTATTTATTTGTGGACAGAATTTTTTCCATACAAGCAATATGTCAAATTCGTATATGTAATGTGAGTAAATGTCAATCCAAACGGGCAATATGATTGATATGATTGAGCTCGGAACTCATAAGGGGCTTTCTCCATATAGGTGATAAAGTCTATTATATTTCTGATTGTGGATACATTTAAATGAATACATGATATATGCACTGTAATTATTAACATTAAGATTCATCCTTTGTACAGATCATCATATGAAATCAAAGCAGTACATAATTCAGCATACAGTTATATAATATCTTTAAGAATTTTGAAATTACTGAAACTTTATTGATTATTTCAGTTCACTTAAAAAAAACATAACCTTCACAAATCAAAACATTTATTGTTTAAAAAAGGAATAGACCACATTCATCCTTCAGGAAATGCAAGATCTGTACCACTGTGTATAAGTCGATGTTGTTCATGGGTAGATACTATGTTATAAGCCTAGACGTGGGCTGAGTTAAGATGGTCTGTGTCACTCAGTTTAACAACAGTGGTGCCAGTTTTTGATGAAGTACTGGTTTTTCGACAATCGCCTTCTTGGGGTGGGTTCTCTCTCTCTCTTTTGTATTTTCGGTTACATGCAGACCAGTGTAAGGACTTGCATCCAGCTGCACACGTTTTGACATTGTCCCTGAAGTCCTTGCCACACAGACAGTACAAGATGAAGTTGATGGCGTAGTTCAGTCTTGAGAGGTTGATAGCGAATGACCAGTACAGGCTCTGTATGGCCTGCTTGCGAGTGACCACCTGAAAGATACAAAATATACAAAAGTTAATAATAATAATAATAATAATAATAATAATAATAATAATAATAATAATAATAATAATAATAATAATAATAATAATAATAATAATAATAATAATAATAATAATAATAATAATAATAATAATAATAATAATAATAATAATAATAATAATAATAATAATAATAATAATAATAATAATAATAATAATAATAATAATAATAATAATAATAATAATAATAATAATAATAATAATAATAATAATAATAATAATAATAATAATAATAATAATAATAATAATAATAATAATAATAATAATAATAATAATAATAATAATAATAATAATAATAATAATAATAATAATAATAATAATAATAATAATAATAATAATAATAATAATAATAATAATAATAATAATAATAATAATAATAATAATAATAATAATAATAATAATAATAATAATAATAAAATTTATATAGCGCTGATCCCAGACAGGTCTGTTCATAGCGCATAGTGTCATAATACATTTGTTCCAGAGCTATTAACTATATGAGAAAAAACACCTCCACACAATTGAGTTTTAAAATAGTGCCTTATAAGGGTTTTCATTGGTACAGCATCATTTCTTAAAGAGTACTAGACAGCATTTCATATCTGCTACACACTGGTTTTCACATAAGTACAATTCAATACGCCCTTGAGAGTCATTGAACTCAAATCTCAACTGCAGATTGCAGTCAAGTTAGTGAGTGCACTTAGAGGTAGGAAATGTGTTATCTGCAGTATCAGTTACTGGGCAGGTTGTGACCTGCACTATCCTGTATTACCTCATCTGTGAGATCATAGGACAGACGCTCACATGGTGTCCCGGATGTACAGCTCGCCATTATATCAATATACTACATAAAGGAGTGCATAGTCTGGATTGGGAAAATTAGAAGTGTTGTGAATGTAACATTGGGGTATTCTCCACAGTGGATCACTGCCGTTTTAAAGGCGTTCCCTGCCCTCTTAACTATGTGGTATCTTGGACCGCATATACTGATCATCCTTTAAGAAATTGTGTTACTGAGAGATCATTAAGACAAGTGTCAGAATGGCTGTCTTTAATTTTAAATATGCAAATATTTCTAAATTTACTAATTTCATCTGTCTGCTCCGGCCTGTATGTTTGTTCATTGAAAATATAACTTTTGGTTGACTACCTAAACAAATACATGTATGTAGACTTAAAACTAAAAATTCTTTTTTTTATTTTTATGTCTGAATGTGTGTAACTCTAATACAGGTTTCGCCCACATTTCCTCATAGGAATGGCTGGTCCTGCAGTTCAGCATGCAAGAGGATGTTGCTCCCAGACTGAGAGTCTCGCTAGGCGGCGTATGCTATCATGTCTGATGGCAACTAATCCATCTAAACTTGTAATCTGTGTCAAAGTGAGTATTAGCGGTATTTTTGGAACCTGAAATTCATGGATATAACTCAAGTACATGTAAATATACTCCATAATAAATTGAGATGAACAATTATTGGTTTGCATACACATTAGTGTAGTATTGCTTAAACGCCTGCTCAATTATGTTTTGCTAACAATGGGCCACCTTCAGATTGGGCCACTGGAGTAACTTGGCTCATAGAGGGCCTTTTTCCATTACTGCTTGACTATTATTGCAGGCTTAACAACAGCGGTCATATGAGTACAGTACAGAACTTTCTAATCAAATGATATTTCCCATTATATTAACCCTATGTTAATATCTGTGACAAGTATATGAGTTGTTATGTAAAATCCACATCATCCAATGAACACTTTGTTAACTTTGCTTTGCTTACCGAACTTTGCTTCGCTTACCGAATTTTGCTTAGCTTACCAAACTTTGCTTAGCTTACAGAGCTTTGCTAAGCTCATCAGCGACCGTGTGCAAACGCCTGCTCAATTATGTTTTGCTAACAATGGGCCACCTTCAGATTGGGCCACTGGAGTAACTTGGCTCATAGAGGGCCTTTTTCCATTACTGCTTGACTATTATTGCAGGCTTAACAACAGCGGTCATATGAGTACAGTACAGAACTAGGCACTTACAGCAAAACACTGGCAGGTGTATTTTGGTTGATTTCAGGGAGAGAGCTTGCTTTGTATCACAGTTTCATGATCATATTTTATCTAAACATATCCCAAACCTTGTCTGTTACCTCCATGATTTCATGAAAACTTTAAAAGTATTCTCCGGTGTAAAAGATCAGTTACAGAACACTCTATCTTTTTGTTTCAGATAAAACACAAATGTCTTAAATAGTTAGCAATTTTGTTTTCAAATATATATATATACTATATACTTGTGTTTTTTTCCAGAATTACGTAACACATATATTACATGTGATGTTGTACATCCCATGGAATGCCATTTGTCTGAAGCCAAACACATTGGTAAAGCTTTTCCCAACAAAAATCAAACATATCTTGCTCTGAGTGGCATTTTTCTGTAACAAACAGCATCCAGGTTGAGCAGGCCACTTCATTCCGTGCCTGCAGTTATCATTACAAGCTGTTTATCTTCAACAGTAAACTCTGCTAGCTCGCACACTGTCAACACAGGTCCAGAAACACATCCAGTGTAATATATTTTGCTGAGCCAGCGTGGTCAAAGCCTCTCACAGCTGTGTTTGTTTATCTGATTTTTGTTTTCATTTATTTACCTGGCTTCTTTTGGGAAAAACAACTATTACTATTTTTCTAACGTCCTTACCTTTTTCTTATTGTTCGTGAAAAAAAGATCGTATCTTTGGTAAGGCTAAACCCGTTAAAACTGCAATATCATAAGTATGTTTTTATAACTGATTATCTGAATGTTCAGACATTTTATTCAGGTTGTATAATTCAATAACATTACACGCAGACGGATACGATCTACTGGAAATTATACAAGTATTTGCACTCTAATGATTCAATATTTAATGGAAGCTATTGTGATATATCAATGGTCGGGATATGCATAACCCATGGGGACATTAACAGGTTGTTATCATTATGGTAAGATATATCCATGACAGAGGCGTGTAATGTTAAACAATAAGGCATTATCTAGGGACAATTACATATTCTGTGCACACCGCCAATGATATCAAACTACTTCTGAGAGTTGTAGGAAAAACATGTGTAAACTGTACATGGAAAAGCATTTCTATCATCATAATATTTGCTTAGTCTAGAAATATATGGCACGTGGAGAAATCCGCTGCCCAGCCCAAATACCATCAGTTGCTAATATATTGACACCTGCTTTTATAATAGCACTAGAATAAATCTTATAAACTATTAATTTCTTTCTTCTACTCAATAATCAAGTTTGTGTTTTAAGAACAGCGATAGAAAATGTTTCATGATGGGTAATAGAGATAATCATAATGTGAACATTTCTGGTCAGCCCGATCTAACAATTGAGGCCCCCATGATATCTAATCACAACTGTATCCACTATCCATAGCAATTTACTTTGTGGTAAATATTGAGAGGAAATTGTCCTAAAATTGACCCATAGCCTCATAATACAATAGGAAGTTATGATACCTAAATTGTTTAATGATTCTAATATCGTGTAATACAGATAGGATGAGGATACCCCGGAGTATTTATCACGCACGGTAGGAAATTGTTGTCATAAACTGATAGAAAAACCATATCACATGGAGAAAATGATAGCAAATATGGGGCCAACCTGGCTGACATCCTTTATTAAAGCTTGCCAGACCACGAATACAGGAATGATGCTTATAAAATAGAATGACAGTAATAATCTTATATGGCCACAGCCACATTTGATTCCCTACCAAGGTGGCAGGTTACTGATTTCCTGTTTAATTCCAGGTATATTACTTAATCCTAAAATGAAATCAAGTTCTTTGGTAATTATACCACTTAACGGCATGAAAACTACCTTACTTGCGGTTAACACTATATTGGCCTTTCAACCTTTTGGCCAGTATATGTAGACTTCATGTAAGCTTATGTTGACAGAATGACAACTGAAAACCAATTACCTCTGACAGGAAACTGGGTGGTCTGCGATGACAGGAGTTCCACAATAGAACCTGTATTCAATTGATTATTTAAAAGCTTTTAAATTAGATGAATGTGTTCAGCATCAGCAAACTATTAATGTCACATTGTGTCAAAGGTCTGGTAAGCGTTCTATATCTGTATCATCTGCTACATAGGTAGCCGATATCCATAACATTTCACATCCATCTTGTCGACAGTCCATCCCACTTGATTTTAAACGTACTTATTTCTTCCCTTCCCGCCCCCTCTTTCCTCGCCCCAGTTACTCCCTTCCCTCTCTCTCTCCCTCCCTCTCTACTCTATACAATCTATCTGAAATTGTCTTATGTCTCTATATCATTTACTTTATCTCTGTCACTTTAAATCGTTCTGTATCTCTGAGAGATAGAGAGAGGGAGAGAGAGAGAGAGAGAGAGAGAGAGAGAGAGAGAGAGAGAGAGAGAGAGAGGGAGAGAGAGAGAGAGAGAGGGAGAGAGAGAGAGAGAGAATATAGATACTAAATGACAGATATGGGATGACATCTCTTTATATCTTTCCCTATCTCTCTCTCTCTCTCTCTCTCTCTCTCTCTCTCTCTCTCTCTCTCTCTCTCTCTCTCTCTCTCTCTCTCTCTCTCTCTCTCTCTCTCTCTCTCTCTCTATCTGTCTCTCTCCCTCCCTCTCTACCCTCTACAATCTATAGGTGAAATTCTCTTATGTCTCTATATCATTTACTATATCTCTGTCTTTTTATGTCGTTCTGTATCTGTACACAAAGAGATAGAGAGAGTTATATAGAGAGAATATTGATACTAATTTATAGATATGGGATGACATATCTATCTCTTTCCCTCTCCCTCTCTCTCTCTCTCTCTCACACACACACACACACACTCTCTCTCTCTCACTCTCTCTTTCTCTCTAAACATTTCTGTCTCTCGCTTCCTCTCTTTCTTTCTCTTTCACCTTTTCTATCCATTTATTTAAGTATCTAACCCAAGTTAAATCTATTTTATTACGCCCCCCCTTTTCACCACTTTGCAATGACCCATACCACTGTAGGGATTTTGTTAGCTTCCAGATTTCACCAACCTCGGGTATTCATGGGTCATTCACCAGGATAATATATACTTGCAAGCTGGTTTCAATTCCTGTAATAAGATAAGATCTGAGAACGGGCGTAGGAGCCAGAATAATATTCACAAATATTATATCGATCTTCTGATATTATACATTAATCAATTCATGTAGGTATCATATTATGATGACTGGGACTGGGAATATACATTTCTCACACATTTATTGTTCTATATGCATTCTATATGCATTCTGGTCATTTTCTTCACACCTTAAAAAACGCTGACACAGCAGACGTTTCATCTCTTCTTTCAACCGTATTTACAAATATTTAATCAATCGCGTACACCGTGATAAGATATCAAAGGTTGTTATACGAATAAAAGTAATATTTAAACGGGATGGTTACGACCTTTTATATCTTAATGCCCTCTTAAAATACTTCTCAATTTCAGACCTTCAGATTTAGGCATAGAATATTCACATATCTTGTTATAATCTGTGATATTGTAGCATCATTCACAATACTATGAGTTGAAAACAGGATGAAGATTTACAGATTTATTCCGTCTAATGATCTGGCATAGGTGTAAAGAGTGGGATGTGAGATTTACTTAACATAAATATTTAAGCAGTCACAGGTTGATCAGGTGCAGAAGTTGGTCCGGAAATGAAAAATGTCACATACCCTTGATGATGTGACCAATGTTGCATGAGAAACGTAAACATAATCTGCACTGCCCATAATAATATACTAAAACTACAAACAAACAAGGCAAACACGTGTAATCCTATAGATGATCATATCCTGCAAAGAATACGATGGCCAACAAAGGAAACTTATATTGTCGTCTGGAGTGATTTTTATGAATACATCAGTTATGATTAAGCTTCTTATGCCAAGAATGTTTTGATAGCATGTCATTTCACACAAGTGTACACTCACTCATGAAATGCCAATATTGCCTAGAATTCTGTCATTGTTTGATATCACAGTAAACACCGATTATTAGGTGGCACGTTTGGCTGGCGGATGACTCTTTAGACAGTGCTTAGCATTGTTAGGGTGACCATTC
This sequence comes from Amphiduros pacificus, assembly GCA_949316495.1. Lineage (NCBI taxonomy): Eukaryota > Metazoa > Annelida > Polychaeta > Phyllodocida > Hesionidae > Amphiduros > Amphiduros pacificus. The sequence goes on along the minus strand of OX439002.1, from coordinate 53,832,437 downwards.
ATTCAATTTATATCTTCTTATTGTGGTCTTCATATATTTTGGACATCAATGGTTCCAAATGCTAACACCAAGAAAACCCAAACAAATTATAATAATTTCAACAAGAACTGTATCATTTAGGCATCCTTATTGATACTTGAAATGCATTTGACTTTGTTTTTAAACAAATATTTCTCTGTCTACTCATTTTAAAACATGGAGGACAATCAATACTTCATTTTTTTCTGAGGTGAGATAACTCTATAGACATTTTAAAGCAATTAACTAAGAAAGACTTTAAAAGCATGAACTCTAAAAACAATAGCATATAAAGACGACCTTTAAAGCTATAAAAGTAAGGAACGAGTTTAAAAGGTCGCAATGTAAAACAATATGCTGAGAATAAAATATTTGTTTAAAAGAATTTGTTAAAACATTGAAAATGACAAAATGAGCATTACTTACCTTCATTCCAAGGGCGCTGTTTCCATAGATGATGACAAGGATGCGGAGAGGCATGACGCATATTAAGAAGGCAAAGCTGACTACGAGGAGAGTGATGGTCAGACTGTGTTTCTGTCTCCCGGTCTCCTCCATACGGGACATCTCCCGCCGTAGCCGAGCCTGGGATACAAGCTTAGCGATGATGAGACTGTTGCTCACCATGATGACACAGCAGGGAATGCCGAAGAAGAAGATGAAGTCCTGCCAAGGACGGACGTTTAACTGGTAATAGAAGTGACCCGGGCTGGAAGAGGAGTCCGGTCCACAGGCGGCCACCATGACCAAACTTCCCCCGGGACCCACTGGCTTGTAGACCGGGCCGTAACCAAAGTGAAACAAAGAATACATGCTCAGCCAGAATACATCAATGGTGATCACTGTGATGATGGCAACGGTCTTGTTGATAAATGACCTGGCTCTCAGGGGGACATAGACAACTAGTAATCGTTCTAGGGTGACAGCAACTATGGTCCAGGCTGAGGAAGACTCAGCCGTGAACAGCAAATGCATCCACGCCGTGCAGAATGCTGGGTGCAGCATCAAAGGGTCATAACCCAACAGGTTTAATGGACCAAATCGTATAATTGTTGCGATCACCGTGAAGAGAAGGTCTGTGCAAGCAAGATTCAGTCTGTAAATATCTGTAGATGTGATATTGCCCTTCTTTATAAATACAACCAGGATGAGAATATTCCCAAAGAGACCAAGTATTCCGACAATCACTGTGCCCACTCCTAGATTATAATGAGCAAATTCTTCCTCCCAGAATTCTTCATGGTGGTCATGTTTGTTGTCAACTATGTGAGGAATGAGGTCGTCCATTGTTGTACCATTATAATGAAAAACTTCCTTGTCAGTCATGGTGAATCTTTATATAATTTACCTATTAATATATGCAGTAAAAGTTTTAGTTTGATATGTTTTCCACAATATATTTGGCTTACTTCTCAGTCTCAGCATATATATCTATATATTGATAAATATATTTAAAATGTCAGCAATTCCCAGGAGAGATATCTGTATTCATATATCATCACATGTACCGACAAATATCCTGATAGATAAAAGTATAGTCTTTGCCTTTGCCTTTGCCTAGATGGTTGATGTAAAAGAACTTGTTAGATTGTGAGACGCATGAGAAGTGTCCATGATTATCCTGAGTACGTCCCAGAGCGTGTGACGTGTCCGGGGCAAGTGATGGCCCGGCGGGGAGGCAGGCGGGAGGGCAGGCGGGGAGGCAGGCGGGGAGGCCGGGTGGGATGAGGATGAGGAGGCTGCTAGCAGGGTGGTGGTATGAGAGCAGCGGCGGGAGCATCCTCAGCAGCAGCTAGGTTATCAGTGCCAGTTCTGCCTGGCTGGTGTCATAGAGGGCAAGTGTACTGGATACTCTTACACCCCCTGTCAGGATGAATGCTGAGCTGCCCTATGAAAACAGAGCAGGTTGTACACCCCACCCCCCCCCCCCCCCCTCCTCCCCGGGAGTGGCTTTGGGATGGTCTGCTATTGGGGATATACTTTCACTTCTGTAAATATTTCACCATGTGGCACACCTACATTTTGGATGACTTTTTTCAAATCTTTGCACTAAACAATAATCATATATTTTCATATGCACGATTTACTACAAATATTTATCTCTTTCAGATGAGCATTCATTCCTCTCGTTAATTGAATATTATGGCCACAGATTCCACTTGTTTGTTAGGGATTAGTCTTACTATTTGGCTCAATAATCGAAATACAACAATTTGTACTACATTTGGGTGTGAATCACTGGTGAGATGTCAACACCAACTTGTGTCTCAAGACTGGTTATCAAAGAGCATGGTTTGTGAAATCAGAGTATATTTAATAATTCAGTTTCTCAGACACTCGTCGAAAAGAATAGGGCATTTACACACAGTCCCCGAGAGAGGATTCTAACCAACCTGATAAACCTGATAAAGTGTGTGTCTATTGGTACAGGAATAATACAAACTTTAGGATTTGACTGTGTCTTGATCAATATTGGCTGGGATTAGGAAAGAAGGATTCAATGATGCAAAAATGCAAAAAATGTAATAAACGATAAGTGCAGACAGGCCTGTCTGGGACCTGAAACCCTGCAGCCGACTTTCTCCAACTCCATTTTATTTTAGTTTTGTATTGGATTAGCTAATCCACCGCAAGCAGAAAAAATATTCCTTAATCTAGAAAAATGGGTTGAAATTTGAATAAAAGTCAAATTGTTGATACTAAGAATCAGAATATCATTATTTCGTGTCATATTAGCTACATCATATATCTCCAAAGTATAACTATTACCTTACTCTTAATCTGGTTTTAATAAACGCATGACACGGTTTGTCAAGCATGTTAAATCAGTTTTAGTTTATTTCTAGTAGACAGTTTTGATATTTTCCATGACAAACGTTTTTACAGTATTGATATTTAATCTAATTCTAAGTCTAAGCTCCTGCTAAGGAAAGGATTCCTAGCAATGGGGCACCTTCAGATTGGTTCACTGGTGTGATTTGGTTTATAGAAGCCTCTTTGGTCATTTGTCTATTGGTACAGGCCTAACACCCTTTCAGATCACAACAGTTGTCATATGAGTACACGCATAGCATTATGCACTTTCAGCAAAACACAATAATCCTGGAAGGTGTATTTTGGTTGATTTCAACATACCCCAAATCTCTGTACAATTGATTTCATGAAAACTTCAAAAAAATTAGAATTAACTAATAGATATACCATGCTGGGTCTCATTGTGGTGTCAGACAGGATTTAATGAACCAGACTGGACTGGTCTGTTTCCATTGAATTTGCATATGTATGGAGAACGCCTAATTCTAACTTATTCTATGCCGATCCCTCTATCATTTTAATCCCAGATATCGGCAACAGAACCAGACATTACATAAGATTCTTGGGGACTTCCTGGCTTGGAGACCATATGACAAAGGTTGTATTTGACCCCACACAGGAAGTGACTTCAGACTGCTGTCCACATGTCTGCATAAGTTCAATAATTCAGGTACTCTGCTTAGCAAACCATTGTTACGACATACCTTACGCATGCGCCGAAGTAGCCATATTGCCATTATCATTCAATCCTGCCCCATATTTGTGATCAAAGTACTTGGTTTGTTTTTTCAATTGTAAGAATGTTTTTTTTTTCTAGAAAAGAGAAGGGCATTGAATACCATCGGCAGGTTCTATCTGAACTAATATAAATGGAGGTTAGACTTGTTTAGGCACTGTAAGAGGGTAGGGAACATGCCACTTGTCGCTTAAGGCTTTCGCCTGAGTAGTTTTGTTTGATCCATGAGCGACCTCAGTTGGTCAGGTGTGCCTCGGGACGCTGGAAGCGCGGGCTTCCCTGGCATTCCTCAGGTATCTGTGGTCATACCCCATATCATAAACCACGCTAGTACACGCAGGGTGCGGGATTAGTTAGTCAGACAAAAGTGCAAGCTTAGTTAAATGAGTGCAGTGATAGTGTGTAGTGAATCTGTGTAGTGGTCTGATGAATTAGTATATGTGTTATCACTTATTATCAAATGTACATTATTATTGATGTATGGCTTTAAATAATAATAAAGCATTTCCCCATCTCATATTATCCCATGCGTTGTTAGCCCTCTAACTTAAATTGCGCTTAAATGGTTTTTAGCTGAAACAGGTAAACAATGATTACAGAACACACTGGGGAGAGGGAATGGGAAATTTTCTATGTTGGAAATTGCAAAATGGCTGATTTCCCTGAAGGAAATTTCATGCGATTGTATCTTGTTTTTTTTTTCGAATTTTGTAAAGCTTCACCTTCTTGGCTAGATGTGGATATCTGGTCATTGCCTTTCAATTACATTCTGCAGTCCCTCAACACAGAAATCAAAGGCGTATGAGTACATTACAGTAAAGGTAGTCCTTCTATGATTGTCCTTGCTACCATTTTCAATTTTCGATTTAAAGTAACTTTCTTCTTTTTATCTTGATTTATCAGTGACTATTCAATTTTGGTTTAAAGGCGAATGTATGTTCTTTACACATACGTCCTTCAACTGCCACTCACATATTCAAGAAATACGAGACAATTGTAAAAAATGCAAAAAAATCTGGCATTGGAAATTAGAAATCCCTCAGCTCACATGACAGATTGCAATCTCAGCTTGGTTGGGAATCACATGGGAATTGGTGCTGATATGTTTCCGCCCAAAATAACTGAACCACGGCCCGTGGCTGCATAAGGAGTTGGATTAAAGTAGTTAGAGAAATCATCCATCCAAAGTTCTGAAATAGTTTTCTTATCTTGACTTAAATTAATAAAGATCAAGTTATGATGAGGATATGGGACCAAAGAGACATATTTTGTTGTTAGTGAACACGCCAGTCAGCGATCGACATTTACATATATAATATATAACTAAAGCAACTGTTCACGAATTTGGAATTTATGTTTTTTATGTGATCTTTTTCCCTTAGTATAATGGGCTTTCCCTCATAAATAAATATTGATGCATTTGTAGTAAACAAATAAGAGCTAAATTTCTGTAACTAAATGCGATTAGTATATTTCTGACGCCATTTAAAACCCTTTGTGGTGAATTACTGCATTCTCGGGCAAAGTTTTGTTATTAGCAACATGTTTATATCAAGACACAAAACACATGTACCGTACTTGTTATATAAATTGTAAGATAGAGATGCCATATCTTAAACCAATGCACTCAGCGAAGGCTTAATTGCCGACACAAAACAATCCAGAAACTCGCAATACGACACGACATCTAGATAAGGGAACTAAAAAGGTGTACATCTGTTCAGGATATTTGTTTATGTGTTTCAATGGAATAAATGTTGTATGACATTTATGAGCGTTTAATCATAAGACACATGCAAAGTCCACATCTACATGTAGTGATCAGTATCATAGAATGAAAGAGTTTTAATTGTCTATCTATATAAAGAAAGTGTTTTATTTGTTTATCTGAAAATGGTATTTGTGCCCCTCATGTCAAAATAGTTTGGAATCCTCCCATAGTTTAGGTCTCTATATCACTTTAAGTTAGCTCCGTTTTAAGGTCGGTCTGTGTATGCTATGTTTTAAGTAAGGCTTGTGTATCTTCTGTTTATTACCAGTATTCAATATATATTTGTTATTCCATTTTGTCACTAGATATGTATGGATGATATTCATAATGAATGATTATTTTTCAAATATGATAGTATACAGTTTAATGATCAGCCAGTACTCAAAGACGACATCAGTTTATGAGCTTTCAAAACGATTGTCTTTCATAGAGGTATTTTGTCATATTAACACATCCAGAGTTTTTTCAAAGCGTGTCATCATTTAATATGTAGTTCAACCACAGTTTGTCCAGTTACATGATGTGACATCTATCACCAGTTGCAGATTCTCATTTACAAGCTCTGTGTCATAAGCCGTTAAATACACTTTCTTCTAATATGGTTTGGATATACCTTCTTCTAATGTGCCTTGCTTGTATTCTATTCTATTGTGGTTTGGATATACCTTCTTCTAATGTGCCTTGCTTGTATTCTATTCTATTGCGGTTTGGATATACCTTCTTCTAATGTGCCTTGCTTGTATTCTATTCTATTGTGGTTTGGATATATCTTCTTCTAATGTGCCTTGCTTGTATTCTATTCTATTGTGGTTTGGATATACCTTCTTCTAATGTGCCTTGCTTGTATTCTATTCTATTGTGGTTTGGATATACCTTCTTCTAATGTACCTTGCTTGTATTCTATTCTATTGTGGTTTGGATATACCTTCTTCTAATGTGCCTTGCTTGTATTCTATTCTATTGTGGTTTGGATATACCTTCTTCTAATGTGCCTTGCTTGTATTCTATTCTATTGTGGTTTGGATATACCTTCTTCTAATGTGCCTTGCTTATATTCTATTCTAATGTGGTTTGGATATATCTTCTTCTAATTTGGCTTAGGTGTTTAGCTTGTTAATAGTGGCAAGCCTGACAGCAAGAGTATTTAGCTTGTTAATACAAGCCTGACGGCAAGGCAGTTGGTCATCAATCCAAACCATTCTAGCCACATTGTCACTCATGATATTTCCAGATCAATAGATCAAATGAGTTGATTGCCTTAAAATGAGCCAAATATGTAGAAATATTGAGAGAGAAACAGAAATACATTAAATACAATATTGAATTTAGGTTTTGAGCAAATTGTAGAATTATCATACGACGAAATTGTACATACCGGACGGGCAAATCTTTCAAAACGATGTCACTGCCTAAAAAACTTGTTCTTTTTGTATTGGTCAGCGCGTTATGCATTATGAAGACAAATCCAAGTGTGCTAAGTGATTTGGAATATCTAAAGATACTAGTCGACTCAGAATCCAAGATACTAGAATACATGGACAAATATGTTAAGACTGAGAGCACCAAACTGGAAAGGTTACAAAGGTGATTATTATTATTTATTTTTTGGGGGGGGGGGGGTTGGGGGGTGTTCCTTTTATCAGTTCGCTATCATGCTAAAAGGAGGCAGTTATTGGGGTCGTTTTGTCATTCAGCCGAAAATTCTTGCCTGAGATTTGACATATATTCATTAATTTCATTATTTCAGTCATTGATTTCATTATTACACTACTATTATTTGTGTCATGATATCACCCGTTTGGGTCCAGTCATTATTCATGTTAATGCGTTTTTATTGCTATTATCACATTAGTTATTATCATTATTCCAATCATTAAATCTCTTATTTCTGTCATTGATGTCATTACTTCTGTCATTAATGTTGTAACTGTTGGCGTTGATAGGGTATCATTATCATGTACGCGTGACGCATATGATCACATTCATAAACATGTGTTAAAACAATAATATATTAATAAACATCAACATTAAGGAGTTGATTATGTATTGTTGTAATCAAATTCAGAAAAATGAATTGTATTTAAATATTTTTGTTAAATATACCCTTTACAGGATTTTAGATGAATATCGGATATTGGATTCTGACCTGGGTCATCCCCTTTCTGTGTACCACCTGATCAAAAGGACCAGTAAACTATTCCAAAGTATTGAAAACGATGAGATTCAAGGTAACTTTATTTCAGGCTTTCCAATGCATTTCAAAGGTTGTTTTCAGGAAATGTTATATAAAACATATATTTTATATGTTTGTGTTTCGTTTAATAAACAGGGGTTTAGGGGTTAACTATGATTTGGTATTTTCTATTTTGGTGTAGTCATAACTAAAATGGTTCAAGATCATGGTGGCATTGCTGTGGAAGAGGATGACCTGGCAATTTGTCAAAAGTCCATCGTCCAGCTGCAGAGTTTGTATGAACTATCCACGGAGGACCTGGCATGCGGAGTGATCCTTGATGAAGAAGAAGTGATGCGGCTCAACTCCGCGGAGATATATGATTTTGGAAAGGTGTGAAAGGGTTGCCTTTTATATTGATTCATATGAAATATATGACTTTTTCTTAATGAGCTTGCAATGGGATTCAAACTCACTATTCCCTGGTTTTACCTTACGTTTTATAGCATATATTAAAATCAGTGTTTGATTTCATAGATTCCATGCAGTATTCTTTTCAGACACATTACGTCATAAGTACCCTTTTGATGTTTGTAGGTGGCGCTGTCGTTGAGAGAATATTCTCTGGCAGCAGAATGGTTTGACACGGCCTTGTACATCAATAAACTGGAGGAGCTTACATTGCAGACTCCAGTATGCTTCCCTATGGCCGATGTCACCTTCCGCTTGGCTGAAGCTCATCACCTGGTACTCAAGTTTATATTTTGTACAATTTTACATAGCATTGTTTTAACCAGCATACCAACATGTATCACTGTAAAATACCTCCCCTTCAAACCTTATTTTTGTAGATGGGGGACCACGAAGCGGCTCTGGAGTACATCAAGGAAGCCCGGGACTTAAGTAGGTAGTTTTATGCTTGTGTTTGTGTCATTGATATGTCCATTGTTCCAGTTTGATATCATGATCAGGGCCGTCTACAAATGGAAACCATTCCACTGACAATAAACAGCTTTGTGGACCACAATATATCCACTAGATCTTTACCTTTGATGTTGTCTAATATTTCTGAGATTCCTAAGTGTACAAAAATATGGTTTAATCTGTATTACTAATTCTGAAATTAAAGAATGTCCAGAGAAAGACGATGTTAACTCTCTGCAATTATAATGTTTATAAAATGTGTATATGTATTAATAAATAAATGACAAAGTAGCAGAACTTATAGCCTTGATATCATTTGTTTTCTGATATACTGTTATATTCTGCCATTACTACACACTATGAGATGTATTACATCTTCTGTCGTGACTTTTTTCATTAAATTATATGTTTCAGGCCCATATAATGAGACTATAGCATATCATGTAGAATTATATACCAGGACCCTTGAGACGGCTACGTTCATAAAACTGATTAACGGTACATCAAACGACACATGGATAAGACCTTTCGAAGCAAACCAGGTTCAAAAAAACTACAAGAACCTTTGTAGAGGCGGCAACACAACGAGGGTTTGTGAATGCTTGCATTTCAATTATATTGGCCTTGTAAAAAGCCAGAAAAAATCATTGGGATTGAATCTACATTAAAAAATAATATACAGAAAATAATATATATATATATAGAGAGAGAGAGAGAGAGAGAGAGAGAGAGAGAGAGAGAGAGAGAGAGAGAGAGAGAGAGAGAGAGAGAGAGAGAGAGAGAGAGAGAGAGAGAGAGAGAGAGAGAGAGAGAGAGAGAGAGAGAGAGAGAGAGCAAATAGCACTGTGTAGCTGAATAAATGAGTACACTGCTTGTCTGTAACTGATTAACAAAGTATACTGCTTTTGTGCATATGAATAACAAAATGCTCTGCTTGTGTAAATGTAGCCTTTCTACGACATTCAAGCGAAGTGTACATTTCTCTTTTGTTTCAGGACCCACGTATCTTAAGTAGCCTGAGGTGTCGCTACCGCTGCACGGCAGTTAAGTATTACTGCATTAAGGAAGAGATTCTCAGCGTGGAACCATGGGTATCCCAACTATTTCAAGTGATAAGTACTGCGGAGATAGAGTTCCTTAAACAAGAAGCTAAACCAATGGCAAGAACTTGCATTCACTTCTTCGTTTTGTGATATTCAAGTTAATCTTATAAGAAAAGTATTACAAAAAACCTTTTTTCGGAAAAGCGATTTATTATTTTTAGAGGAATTATCGTAGATTTTATATAGTTTTAAATTAGATTTTAAAATATTTCCTCTCTATTTTAGCTTAAGAAACGTCCAGGTTATCCTCTCACACATGAGTAAGTACATAATGATTAGATTCCCGAGTCACTGAATGGTATGTCCTTAAGTAATATCAGTAATTAATATAGGACTATGAATTCACATATTGACTTCACGGTTGTCAATTATATGTAATATTGAACTCAGTATTTCCTGTGTCTGTAGGGTATCTCTTCCTGATAAACATTCTGAACAAGTCAGCAGGATTTCAAAGAGAATTCAGTTGATCACAGGACTTAACAGTGTGGATTGGGCGGAACCTTTTGAGGTAGTATATAAAATGTCTCACACAGACAAATGACTCCTGATTTCACTCATAAAGAACAGTCTTGATATTATATTATATAGTTATACATTCCAAAATGCAGATTATGCTAGCAATAATTCGCATCAGTTCATATTAAGCTTACATTAAGCTCTGTCAAATCTTGGAGTAATAATGATTAATATTACTCCAAGGTCAAATATACTGACTTAAATGGCAATAACCCATATTAAGCTCTGTTAAATATACTGACTGAAATGGCAGTAACCCATATTAAGCTCTGTTAAATATACTGACTGAAATGGCAATAACCCATATTAAGCTCTGTTAAATATACTGACTGAAATGGCAGTAACCCATATTAAGCTCTGTTAAATATACTGACTTAACTGGCAGTAACCCATATTAAGCTCTGTTAAATATACTGACTTAAATGGTCATAACCCATATTAAGCTCTGTTAAATATACTGACTGAAATGGCAATGGGGCAAGAAAAATCAACCCAATCCAGAAAAAAAACACATCGATAAAAAATCCATTATAAAGGAGATTTGCATTGATACTATGTAACATGTTAGAGGAAATGATAAATGGGTGTGTTTGTTGTATTGTAGATTGGACATTATGGTATAAATCAGAATGAGATGGTTGACGATTATAGGTATTCTACAGTAAGTATGATTAGATAACAAGATGATTACCTTAATATTATTATTATGTTTATACTTAACTTATGCTATTCTTGTACCAATGCTATCTTACATTCAATGCAAAATGCTATTGGCCATTGAGATTTTCAAGTGTAATACATGTTATGATAAGAGAAAAAATACATACACATTGTAACATGTTTGTAACATGTAGCCTGACAGTGCGTTGGAAACTATGGGGAAGCGGATGAGTACTTTTATGCTATTTGTAAGTACGATAAAATACTTATGCTATTTTTCTTTTCATTATATTAATATCAGGAACTTTACAAGGATACCAGAAGGTTAAAACATATATGCTCACCAAGCGGAGTGATCCTTGTTTTTTCCTTTTTTAATTGGTTAAATAGACAATAGTAAGAGAGTAAGTCATTTCCTATACTTAAAGAAACATTAGGTCCTTTCCTTCACTTTCAATATGGCATGCATAATAAAGACCTATGATTGTGATTTCAGCTCTCTGATGTGAAAGGTGGTGGCGCTAATGTGTTTCCTCTTCTAAATGTAACAGTCACGCCAATTAAGGTATTAACTTAACAGTTAGATATGCGATCCTTGTAATTAGATTTTAGCTATTGATTTGCTCCATATATCTTAGAAATTCCATGTTTATTTCCTCATTTGAATGTATTTGGTGGTTTGATTAATTCATTTGAAATGACGAAATCGGGGTGCCTATGATTAGCATAGATTAAGAGGGTATTTTCTGGAAATGCTGAAAAATGTATTTGGTTGTCTTGACAACAGCCGTAGCTGGACTGTAGGACCACACTTTTATTATATACTGCCTGGAAACTGAAATCGTGTCTTACTTGCCTCCAAAATGTCGAACTTTCAAAAGATAATTATTTTTATGCTTGAGGCACTACCAGAATAGAAAATGAGTATTTTATTTTCATCAATCTGGCTCTACTGATACGTCCACTATTACATTCACACTTCACGATTTTAGGGTTCAGCCACTTTTTGGTTTAATACTAAGAGGAATGGCGATTATGATGGCAAAGCGGCCATGGTTGCGTGTCCTCTCTATCTTGGAGAAAAATGGGGTGAGTAATGTCAATGTTCTCTTTTCTGATTTCGGTGTTTTTACAGCTTAGCTACAGGTATCACAAAAGATTCCCGGTGACACAAAGAGTGTGAATGCATTCGCCGCTATTTTGCTTTTTAATGCCCACGCTTTTTCCCAAACCAAAAACTTTCCTTCCAATGTTTGGTATTTTCTCTTAAGGGAAGAACACGCCATGAAATAAATATATCTCGTGATAGTAAAGGATACTTTCTTTTCCCTTGCTAACGAGGACAATAAACCATCACCATTTAGATTTACAAAAGAAATATACGCCATGTTTTTTTTACATGGTCATTTAATTTAGAGAAATCATCTAATATGGCGATATCTAATCAGTAGAAGTGGGGTATTTTGATTATATTCAAATGGTCCCTAGACTTCAATATATTTGCTTCTATGTTTGATTTTTCTTAAGGATATAACACGCCATAATGTTTACATGTTCAATACAGAAATATATTTACTAGTTCCTTTGGAATATGATGTTTTCAGTTGCGAACAAATGGATTCATGAATATGGCCAGGAATTTAACAGGCCATGTGGGCTGGCTCATAATACAACGGACATTGAATTCTGGGTAAACACCTAAACATCTGTGTCAAATATACACTGAAGTCTTCCACTTTAAGATTATTTTAAGATAATTTGTTTCTTGTCGAGTAATGTTAGTCTTTGGTCTGTTCAATAAGGTATAGCGTTATTCGAATCTATATATTTCTAAAATAACCTTTTGACTAATTTTTTGTTTGTTTTGTTTTAAGCAATATATTATGTTTTAACTGTATTAAATTAATACCAATTACAATTTGTTATCACAAAAATGGTAGATGTGTTTGTCAGTGTAAACAAAATGTAATATCCCAATAAAGAATATTAAATGCATCATTTGAGTACTTATAGACTTTTCATTATATTTATTCATTTGTAATTTACCTATGTACTGTACAGCTTTTAAGTCTAATATTCTCGTTGAGGGAGGGGGCTGAAGCTCAGCCAAGGTATGACATTCACATTTCAGGTGAGGGAACGTTTGGTGTGATACGAAGCATTTATAAACATTTAAACCCAAACAGGACAGAACTGCCGAACCCTTTTGGTGTCCCCAAGTGTCCACAGGCACTCCTAAAGTCTATAGAAGTGTGAAATATATGATGGTAAATATTAAGTTATGACAGCAAATATTAAGCTGAATGCCCCATGTATTTGTAAATGCACTCCTTATGCTTTCCGTTCTCCAGTTATCTTCCAAAGTCAGGAATGTTTACTTATGGGGAAAACACGTTCTGAAATTCCCATGTATTGAAATATACAAAACATACAGGGGATATGTTCAGTTTTACATATTTTTTTATATGATAAATTGGCCTTTTTGTGATTTTTTTATTTATGTTTGAGGAGAATGAAACTGCAGAACATGGGGAGTTCAAATGTGATAATTGTGATCAACAACAATCATGATAATTACTACATATAAATAAAAAGGTTTTTGTCATCACATTAAATAACATTGATAGATATTTCCTTAAATTAAAGTTCAAAGTTGGGTCATTTGCATAAGTATGAAGCATTCAATATAAGGTTATAGTTTTTTTTTTGAGAATGTTGAATGTTTGTAATTGTCTAATGGGAACTGTAATCCTCCAAAACAGGTGTCCACACATATTAGTGTGCAAAGCACAATGTGCTGCCTCCAATACAATATATCATTTCAATTTGAATCAATATGGCTTTTAAGATTTTATCTCTCAAATGAATCTGCAATACATATGTTGAATGCTAATAGGGAAAGCCAGAAAAAAATATATTGCTACAAATAATTTTCGCTATATTTTAATTACATGCCAGACAAGTGAGTATATATCAATTTAATTAAGCCAAAGGAATAGTTGAAAGCAGTATTTACTCAAAATTGGGTAAGAACCATTATATTTAATGAGAAATTGTATTTGGGATGTTTAGCCTGCATCATGTCATTTTTCATTTGATAAAATTCAAGTTATATTGATTTGTTTAATACATTTATCCATTGGTATCTATACATAATTATATATTTCATAAGGAATGAGGATATCTACATACTTTGGACCAAGTATTGTGTTATATTGTATGGTCTTATTGAGATGCAAAGACAGAGTGAAAGGTCAGGAAGCTGATGACGATGTTTTCACCTCTATGGCTCTTATAAAGAAGCTGGCGGATTCAGAAGGACAGATTCTGACTGAGGTGGAGAGCTACCTCAGCCGTGAACAGGCCAGGCTGCAGCTTATCAAAAGGTCCGTCTTCATTTCATGTTAGGAAGGCCCTTAAAGCATGCATGAAACCACAGAGGTCACAGGAAATTGTACAGCTCTGTAAGCCAAATAATTTCATTGTCACAATCTGTTAGCAAGACTTTGCAAAGTAGGTGTTTGCACAAGATCACTGGTCAGCGAAACAAAGTTTTTTTGACAAAATGTCCAATGGATGATTTGGGTTTTAGCAGAAGACTCATCCACTTTCAAATGCGAAAGAAATCTATGTAGGGAAAATATGATGGGTAATAACTTTTGATTGCAAAGTTTGGAGTATAAACATTTATATTGTGTAATGAAAAGGTGATTGAAAACGTCATTTCATGAATGCTTTAAGATTTTGATGCAATGTTTGACCAACATATGGCCATCTTGGTTTCGGTCCTTTCAAAACATGGCTACAGGTATTACACATGATTTTCAAGGTTATACAAAACGTGTGAATGCTTTCGCCGGTATGCCATATTCAACTTTCAACTTTATGATGCTCCACGACTGTTCCTTACATGTGATTCACCTCAGGTTTATTCGCTTATAGAAGAATTAAAAATAGCGTTAACACAAATTATTCATATTACAGAACACTGCATATGTACAGAGACTACCAGGTATTGCTTAATGAGACTCAGATGTCACGTGATGTGGAGCACCCTATACAGGCATATCATCTCATTAAGTGGATGACCAGGCTCCTTAACAAGTGTGACCCATCTTTTATTGACAGTGAGTGAGTGAGATTTTGGTCAACCTCTGATGTCTTTTAGTTTTTTGAACTGTATTTTGAATTGAGCCAATTGTACGAATATAGCTATAGGAGGGCTATTTATTTATTTATTTTATTTTATTTTTTATTTTTATATATATCTATTTATTTTTTTTTTTTTTTTATTGTTGTTGTAAAAATAAATTTTCAGTACTGATATATGTAATGGTATTAAATTGATTAAGGATGGCTTTGTCCACATGTTAACAAGTTGCTAAGCTTATCTGTACAGTCATATAATGTGATTTTCTTGTTCTAGATTTATCAAAAAAGCAAGGTATACCGAAGGTTGGAGAGCGGGATCTATTTGGGACACAAGTTGCCATTTTGAATTTACAGGGATTCTACAGATTGCCAACTAAGCAGTTATCAGAAGGTGTGATCTATGGTCATAAGGCCATGCCTCTTGATGCCGAGGATATGTTTAACCTGGGAAAGGTCAGTTAAGATGTGATATACATTATGTTTATTAATAATGGATCAACATGTTTGATCGAGGAAGATGAGGAAAGTAACCTTAATATGTTAAGAGAAATGATTGATATTAGAGATGGATGGAAAGGTTGTGAAGGGCTGAAAGTGAATGATGTGAATGATTTTATTGATAAAATGTCCAAACTAGCATGTGATAACTAAACCTTCATACAATACCTATTAAAAATAATGATGTGTCTTTGTGCGAATGATAATATTGATATAGATAAAATATTTAAATGTTTGATGTGTGTGTAGGTTTGATATGTGTCATTTCAATAAACCAGGATTGAAAATATTTTCAGAAAATAGACTTAATGTCATGAATTGTCTATCTATTGTTACATCAAAGGTATCCATGCATGAAGACAATTATTGGCTGGCCATAGAATGGCTTAAAAGTTCTTTAGAGTTTCAAGAAACAAGAGACGAATTTATAATCTCTAAATCAGATTTGTTCTATCATTTATCTGTGGCATATAATATGGTAAGTTATATTTTGAAATGAATATGAACTTTTCAATTCTCAAGTATTTTTTAAATAAACCCTATTTAAATGGAACCTATTATGAATATACAATGCGTTTCATAATCCAGAAGACTACTTCATTCATATTGCCAACAAAATACACATATGAAGTAATATTATGAACTTTCATTAGACAGAAGATCATGAAACCGCTTTGACATATATGGAAAAGGCATACGATGTAGGTGAGAAAAGTGAAATCTATAACAAATAAATTTTAAAACGAGTCTTTTCAAGGTATTCTTATCATTACAAAGAATGTGACAGCATATTTATCATTAATTGTTTTAAACAGCAAGACCATAATATTGTAGATCCCCAAAACACAACCATCGCAGAGCGGCTGCTTTATACAAGGGAATATTCAGGATTCATAGAAAGCATAGAGTCTGCAATGGGTTTGAATGCTAAATTTGAAAGTTTATGTCATGGGGACCAAGTAATATGATTCAATTCCCTATTTTTTTCCTAAAAAAATACATCTTTATACCTAAACTCAAAAATCAGAAATTGTGGCCAAGCAATAGTAAAAAAAACTATAATATATATATATATATATATATATATATATATATATATATATATATATATATATATATATATATATATATATATATATATATACATACATATACATACATAATATATATATATATATATATATATATATATATATATATATATATATATATATATATATATATATATATATATATATATATATATATATATATATATATTATGTATGTACAGAGTGCAATAAATAAGCAATAAATCATTTGAGATCTTATGTAAAATTTGCATTTGAAAAGGTCACTAAATACGATTCAAATATGTTTATATATAAATGTGTCCATCTATAACCACATTATTGCCTTCTTGGACGATAAAGCAATATTTCTTTTTTATTCATCACAATGTCGCCTTATTGGACGATAAGGCAATATTGTCATTATATTATAGAATCATACTTCGGTGAGCAGACTTGGTTGCCGTTATTACTGCCCAGGTTTCCCATACTACTGTTTCAAGGAGGAAGTGCTTAACTTGGATCCCTGGATATCACAGTTCTATGAGGTCATGGATGATTCAGAGATACATCAAGCACAGGAATCAGCTACCAGATTGGTTATTACCATTACTCTGGAATATATACTTTTTGATAAGACCTTAACGTGTGCATAACTTCTTGTACTATGACCAATTCAAAGAAAGTTAACTTTTGACTTGTGTGTATGTATTTTGATATTGATCATACTTGATCATTATCCAATTCATATTTTTTAGGAATGAATCTCTTTTCCACTTAAATAATTCAATGTTCATATGTAGGAGTATCTCTATGTGATAATTTTGTTCTTAAATTGGCAGTTAAGGCGAGCAATGGTGGTATTGCCTAATGGTACTTATGTGACTAATGAGAACCGTATCACCAAGGTGTGAGTAGCAAATTGTGCAGTATAATATATATACACACAACAACCGCCATATCTCTTGACTTGATCTTGGGCTCATTTGCAAGAGAATTAAAGATTGAAATGTTAAAAAGGGTTGAAGAACAGAACTTACATTGCTTTTTATATTAATTGTGAAATTATTACCAAAAGAGAGTAAACTTGGCTTACCAAAGAAGGATTTAACAGCCTTCATTAACAAACGTAATTTAACTCCATTACATTTTAATACATTGCTGTTTTTGGAAATTAAATGATTTTATTATTCTGTTCCACACATATTTAAAACTCTGTCTTATTTGATTCAGTGCCTGGTTAGAAAAAAGAGCCTGGCTGGATAAGTTCGATTACAAAGTACAATATATAACCGGTCTTCAGATAGAAAATGCTTCTGAGCCCCTCCAGGTGTGAATGTCCACAGATAAAAGACAGACTTAAGTAACAGAAAATAACAGCTTCAGAATATTTATCTTCCATTCAAGATTTTGACGATATTATGACATTTCAAGTTGTTATAGTTATTTTAATTGCTGAATTGCTTTCTTTCTTTTATTTAAGTGTTAATGAATCATTTTTTTCTGAATAGGTTGCAAACTATGGTGTCGGTGGATTCTATAAACCACACAAGGATTTTCTTTCAAAGGTGATGTAGAGGGTCTTTTGGGGGATTCAAGAAAATCTGAAAATTTTAGTTTTCATACTTCAGTTTGTTTCTTTCTGGTTTATGTCATGTAAAATGTTATGTCACTGTTATATTTTACTTTCAGGGCTTATCACATGGTCACATGGGAAACAGAATTGCAACATTCATGGTTTATGTAGGTTCTCTACTGAGCAATAATAATAATAATAAAATTTTTATAGCGCTGATACCAGACAAGTCTGTTCATAGCGCTGAAGCAGACTATTGTATGCAAAATTGATCAAATAAGTGTTTTGTCTGTAGTCAGAACTTACAAAATCTGAATTCTTTTATTTTTTAGAAACACATTGAAGTTTCCATGAAAGACAATTTATATATTGGTTGTTCTTCCAGATGTCAGATGTCAGAGCTGGTGGTGAAACTGTGTTCCCAGAGCTTAATGTCCGAATACTACCAATCAAGGTATGTCTTTCTCTTGACATATCTTATATGAGCCTGAAAATAAATCAGCCCCTCTGTTGCAATGCAAATAAGGCTACGCCTCGTGAACTCTAAAGGCATGTAAGATATTCATATGACAGGAGATTATAAAAGTCTGCTATGTCAATCAAAACTGTACAGAAATATGTCAGAAAAATTACATAATTTATTAAATCATTCATACTAAGGCTGTTTTTGATATAATGAAGCAACAAATCATCTTGGTTTGCAGGGATCTGCTGCTTTCTGGTTCAACATGAAAAGGAGTGGACAATATGACGTCAGCACTCTGCATGGTGCTTGCCCAGTGCTGCTAGGGGAGAAGTGGGGTAAGTATCTACATCAAGAACTATCCCATCAATTGTGGATGCCTTAATGAGTGAAACAAAATAGATATGTAACATTCCTTCGTAGCCTATTTTTGCAGATGTTAAGTGCCATATTTTTTATATTCCATGTATTGCTCAGCGAGATATAGTAAAGTTTATCAGAGGATCAAACTTAATTATTTTTCCTTGCAGCTGCAAACAAATGGATTCGTGAACATGACCAGATGTTTTGTAGGCCATGTGGTCTTAGTCAGGATGCAGCAGATGTGGACAGATTCTTACAATTCTAATTAAAATATATATATATATATATATATATATATATATATATATATATATATATATATATATATATATATATATATATATATATATATCTATAAACACTTTCAGGAATTAATATTATTGTTGACTAAGGAGTAGGAGATGATAAATAATGCCAATAAAGGACAAATATATTCTCCACACTACAGATATAGTGTTCTTGAATAACATTTCAGTGAATAATTTTTCTATCCAAATATATTAACCCTGTTGAGGCTATGGTTATTCTGAGATGAGGGTAAAACTGTCTTCAACATATGATTATTATACATAACAAAAGAAACAGTTGATGAATCATTGATCATTTATTTAATTTTCTTTATCTCCATTTATTACCCATATCTTATGGCATAGTTGATTAGGGTGTTAACACATTTCACATAAGGCACTATCTAATAACAATAATTTGACTTAGTTTCTATAAACAAATCACAACCACAAAGACATGATTTGTTATTCTAGCATAAAAACCATGTTATCAGTACATATATGGGACCTTTTCAAGTTTGTCGTGAGGTTCTGCCAGGTTAAATGGTAAATTCTAATTCACGCTAGTATCTTAGTTTGTTATAAGATTCTGTCACACTCATTTTAAATTCTAATTCACATCAATATAATATTCATTTCTATCACTACAAATGTCATGGTAATTTTCATGGCAAATCTTCCTGATATAGATTTACTTTCAAAAGTGTTATACTCATTTTTATAATCATTACCAGATAATGAAACTGAATTATTTCACGGATAATTAGGAAATGTCTTTCCTATATATAGATACCAATATTAATGTTTGTTTATTAATTTCGTGTCATAGGTGTTTTAATATTTAAACAAAATCATTATCATATTGCCATTTACAGTTGGGTTTCTATGACTTCTTTTTAATTTGATATTTTATTTTTGGCTGCCTCATTTGTAAGATGATACATATTTCACAAAAAAATTTCTTATCACAATATTATGTCTGCATATATCTGGCACATATCAATGTTTACACATTTAGCCATTATACTATCATTACTGACATAATTTCTTACAATAACAATATCTTCATATTTTCCATACACAAATCCAACACAAAAAGTGTTTGGAACCAATTTTCATGATATCATTGACTCTATTAAGGTCTATAATCCACAATCAGTTTGAAGCATCGGGAGAGAACTTCGTGTGGTCTCGTATATTTACGTAACTGCCTTCGGCTCTGCATGCTCTGGGGGATTCCAGGATGAGAGTGAGGCTATGACGTCAGTGGGGGGTATTTCTCATACAGCACACATGGTGTCCAGCTGCAATAACTGAGTCGAACCTGTTTTAACGGTAGTTAAAACGGGTTCAATTTAAATAATAAAAGTTTAAGACTAGCTGGTTAAGTTTACTTTTTCTGTGCTAAATTAACAAATAACATGACTTTGAACACATTTAAGGTCTATAATCCACAATGAAACACTGGGACAGACTTATGTTTTTTTGGCTTAAATGTGTTCAAAGTCATGTTATTTGTTAATTTAGCACAGAAAAAGTAAACTTAACCAGCTAGTCTTAAACTTTTATTATTTAAATTGAACCCGTTTTAACGGTAGTTAAAACGGGTTTGACTCAGTTATTGCAGCTGGACACCATGTGTGCTGTATGAGAAATACCCCCCACTGACGTCATAGCCTCACTCTCATCCTGGAATCCCCCAGCGCATGCAGAGCCGAAGGCAGTTACGTAAATATACGAGACCACACGAAGTTCTCTCCCGATGCTTCAAACTGATTGTGGATTATAGACCTTAAGCCAAAAAAACGTAAGTCTGTCCCAGTGTTTCATTGTGGATTATAGACCTTAAACATGATTTCTTTAACAAAATTTTAATTTGCATCCACATTTAGTCAAATGAAATGACTTACTGGTAATTCCAAACATATGATGTAAAAATGTTATGTTTAACATTGCATTTAAACCCTTCTTCTAAATTATTTTTGAAAAATAGGCACACGTCAATCTTTTATCAAAGTTTCTTAAAAACAAAAAGAAAATTTGCTTTTGGACAATTTGTGACCAGGTCTAATTTGTATAGGCCAAGCAGTACCTACCAGTTTTTAAGTGAAATTCCCTCTTACAGTAATATATGCAAAATATGCCACAGTCAAATAAAGGGCAGCATCATACTCTCATAAAAAGGGATCTCAACAAAAAAAATTAAGGAAATAAATCACAAACATTATAGTCCAATTTAGATCCCAAAATCACTGTGTTAAATATCTTATCACTAAAGTATGGTTTATAATTGGTGCTGAAAATAAAGTATAATGCATAATACAGTTCAGCACCAAATTAGAAGCACCTTATACAATTCTTTCTGCAAAAACACTTACAGTAAAATCTACCTTCATGCATCTTACTTCAATAATACATGCACATGACTAATTAAACTGCATAAATATCAAATCAGTATTACATCCCCTGATTTTGAATAAAATCTTTTATGGGCACTCTCAAGTCCAGACATTAAGACAAGGAAATAAGATCTGGATTTAACATTAGGTTGCATTTCAAGATTTGTCAAGCTGATTAAAATTTCAAATAACCACCAAATTAAACATTTATATATTTCCATTGAATCAGAATTCTATTGAATCAGAATCAGAGATTCCATTGAATCATAATCAGAGATTCCACTGAATCAGAATCAGAGATTCCATTGAATCAGAATCAGAGATTCCATTGAATCAGAATCAGAGATTTCTGATCACTTGATCAGAAATCATTAAAGTATGGCTTTGTAGTACATTGTCCAATGCCCAAGGGGAAATGTATCACAGTTTTTATACACATATAAATCTTAATGATGGAATGGTTATATTTCATATTCATTTAGCACATAACTAACCTGAGAAGTTCTCTTATCTTATTACAACTAAATAATATGTAATAATATCTAACACAAATATTTAAAGCTAAAAATAAGTCCATATACTATCTGGTTCCACATAATGAGTAATTAGATTATGCTTAGTAAATTGATGGGGGGTTTTGTTTTTTGGTTTTTTTTTTAAAGAATCAAAGAAAATATCATTCATATAAGTAACAAACTTTGTATGAAATAGCTAGGAATAATGGTTAATTTTAATACTAAATTATAATAATACTAATTATTCAAATGTTGATCTAGCTCTATTTGCCCTCCTTGTGATTTTTACCAAATGTGTAGGCTTATGTGAGTATTACATTTGGAACACAATGGCGTTCTTTGACTGTTACCATCCCTTATGAACCTTTTGTATGCTGCGAGGGTCCCTTCGCGAGGGAGGCAGCTGTTACTCAATTAATGGCATTCCATAAAATGTTCACTTTCAAAATATACTGGTTAATCAGACATGATTGGAGAGATTTATTACTCATAAAATAATGATTTTTTTTTTATCTCCCAACGGGAGAAATGGTCGATACTGGTCTCATGTATGCGATTAGCTTGTGTCACATTAGCGAAAGACAAGGATGAGCAGCAAATTAATTGTAACATCATGGTTGCTATGTTCAACAGAACCATAAGGTTTCTTTTATCCCAGTTTGTTTTGATTCTCTGAAAATCCACTCATTATCTTGTCAGCCTCTGAATAGTCAAAACAGGTGATAAAACATATCAGGCATTTTTTGACAATACATACCGGTACTTATCACAGCTCTGCGACTCTGAACCAACCTATTCTACATATCTGTTCCCCCCTCTCTGCTGCATTTGTCCAAATTACTCGCATGCCACAATTCTGAAACATCAGTGATAGATCATACTGGATGCCTTCAACACTACCTTATACCTTTACATCATGATTATATTTTCACTGTTGTCTCAGCGATAGAGATTTTCAGTCCCCAGAAATCACATTGTTTTTAACCAAGATTTTGCATCACAAAAAGAAACAGCACAGACTGTGACTATGGCTTGTTGATGAATGATACAAGGCAAAATATATTCTCCTGGCATCTGGAATGGCAATTCAAAGTTGAGCAAAAAATTATCTAACATGCAATTCAATCATCCACATCTCTTATCCATTTTATACCAACTCAACCCCAGGAGAACATACCATGAGAAATGGAATGAAATACAAGCTGTAATATAAAGAAAACAGCCCGTTGAAATTTGGCTGTACCAACTAATAAACAACACAGGTGTGGTCAAACAGAGATGTGGATTTGCTTATAAAATAGCACTGGCCTTTTCATAATCTACAATTTAAACAACTTTGCTTTGGCTTAATGATCTAATACAAAATCGAGACAAAAAGTTTTCAAGTGCAGTATTAATAATGATATTGGTTATCCCATTCTACGCAGACTATCCCCTGCTGAAAGTGCCCTATTTACAAATATATTTTGGCCAAACGAAATTTTACACTACACAATTCAACCTTCTTTACACATGTATATACATGTAACTATCTATAGATATATACATACATTTCGATTTTTTGTTTGAACATATTTGAACATTTTTAGATATATATATATAGTGTTGGATATATCAACATTCTCAAAATACCTGCATGGCTGGCAATATCATTAAGGTATTTTATGAGCTTTTTAAAGAATATAAAAGGTTTAATCATAAAAAATAGACCAAAGATCTCTCACATTATCTAAAGATACAAATTTGTTTTTCATGTAATAAGATGCAACATAATTAAGCATCATGTTTATTCAAAGAAGGACAAATCAAGAACTGAAATAACAAGAAAGTCTTTTTAAAAAAAGAATTTGTATACTGTTTCCTTTTTAAAAATGATATTTATATTTTCTCATCCTTTTCAAATTGCCGTGAATGTTAACTAGAGACTAGGAATGGTGGCGCTCAGAACCAAAAAGTACACAGAAATCGTGACGTATACTCATCAATATAGTATACAGTATGTGACAATATATCGGTAGTCTATATTATCACATATATTATTACTGCTCTAAGAGCTGAATACAAAAAATCTGGAGAGGTCATTGTTTTCAATAGTGCTGGTGATACCTGTCCTGTAACTTCAATGGAGGACTTGATTTATGAGTAACCTTTTTTCCGCCAGCCATGTAAGTTTACATTGCACATATTAAGGGACTAGAAAAAATGTGACTCACATTTGCCATTTGTTGCTAATCTATTTTTGGACACCTCTCTCTTGTGTTCAAACATGGGCAATTGACATGGGTATAAACAAATACTGTAGAAAATTTAAATTTTGAAGGATTCTTTTTCTCTGTCTAAAAAAGGACTCAACAAAATCAATCCAACTTATGAGTTATTTTGATAACAATTATATAAAACCATGCCATAATGACCATGCCATAATGAAAAATCTACAACAACAAAGTTCTGCAAAACTAAATCTTCTGCAGTATTGATTATCCCTAAACTTGAGCATTTTTATATTGGCGGTGAGCACATGCCCTTAATCAGTCCATGGAGATGGTGAGCTCTTCCACCTTAATGGAGCCGTGATGATTTATGGTGAGCTCATCCACCTTAATGGAGCCATGATGATTTATGGTGAGCTCATCCACCTTAATGGAGCCATGATGATTTATGGTGAGCTCTTCCACCTTAATGGAGCCATGATGATTTATGATGAGCTCTTCCACCTTAATGGAGCTGGGATGATCATCTGTCCATGGAGATGGTGAGCTCTTCCACCTTTATGGAGCCATGATGGTGATTGAATCTGTACCTAAGCTCTTCATCTGTCCATGGAGATGGTGAGCTCTTCCACCTTAATGGAGCCGTGATGATGACTGAATCTGTACCTGGCCAGGTCCATCCTTGTTACTATGCCAACCACCTGTCAACAAAACAATCACATTCACTAAAGTTCTCCATTCTTTCTTAAGATGAAATCTGTTTGCATTCTTCCATGATAACTGTGAAATGCTTTAAAAAAAAAGACATTAAGTACTTTATATAATAATGAAGACGTTTGGTTGCAGGATGAATAGAGTTTGAGACCTTTCCTTTTAAAACATAACACTTTATTTCAGGTGGAGTATTTCTGATGTTTAATAATGCACATTACTGTGAGTAATACTAAACAAAAATTTGGAGTGCATCAGGGAATTGAGACATATATATTCATATTAACCAGTTGCACTTTATGTGACTGTGTTAATATAAACAGGATATATAAACTTGCTGACATAAATAATCATAGGCAAGCCTTACCTCGTTACTTCCATTAACCACAACGATGTGCCGTAACCCAAGACCACGAAACAGCCGGAATATCCGTGGAAGTGAAGCATTCTAAATCAAGAAAGAAAATTTATTTTGTTATAACACCAGACACACCTAAGGATCTCACTGAAATTAGAAATCTGTCCCTGACACCTATACCATTCATCATGAATCATATAACCACCTGGTCATCAAGATTAACAGTCCACCCAACTATACCATTCATCATGAATCATATAACCAGCTAGTCATCAAGATTAACAGTCCAACCAACTATACCATTCATCATGAATCATATAACCAGCTAGTCATCAAGATTAACAGTCCAACCAACTATACCATTCATCATGAATCATATAACCACCTGGTCATCAAGATTAACAGTCCAACCAACTATACCATTCATCATGAATCATATAACCAGCTAGTCATCAAGATTAACAGTCCACCCAACTATACCATTCATCATGAATCATATAACCAGCTAGTCATCAAGATTAACAGTCCAACCAACTATACCATTCATCATGAATCATATAACCACCTGGTCATCAAGATTAACAGTCCACCCAACTATACCATTCATCATGAATCATATAACCACCTGGTCATCAAGATTAACAGTCCACCCAACTATACCATTCATCATGAATCATATAACCACCTGGTCATCAAGATTAACAGTCCAACCAACTATACCATTCATCATGAATCATATAACCAGCTAGTCATCAAGATTAACAGTCCAACCAACTATACCATTCATCATGAATCATATAACCACCTGGTCATCAAGATTAACAGTCCAACCAACTATACCATTCATCATGAATCATATAACCAGCTAGTCATCAAGATTAACAGTCCACCCAACTATACCATTCATCATGAATCATATAACCACCTGGTCATCAAGATTAACAGTCCAACCAACTATACCATTCATCATGAATCATATAACCAGCTAGTCATCAAGATTAACAGTCCACCCAACTATACCATTCATCATGAATCATATAACCAGCTAGTCATCAAGATTAACAGTCCAACCAACTATACCATTCATCATGAATCATATAACCACCTGGTCATCAAGATTAACAGTCCACCCAACTATACCATTCATCATGAATCATATAACCAGCTAGTCATCAAGATTAACAGTCCAACCAACTATACCATTCATCATGAATCATATAACCAGCTAGTCATCAAGATTAACAGTCCAACCAACTATACCATTCATCATGAATCATATAACCACCTGGTCATCAAGATTAACAGTCCAACCAACTATACCATTCATCATGAATCATATAACCAGCTAGTCATCAAGATTAACAGTCCACCCAACTATACCATTCATCATGAATCATATAACCAGCTAGTCATCAAGATTAACAGTCCAACCAACTATACCATTCATCATGAATCATATAACCACCTGGTCATCAAGATTAACAGTCCACCCAACTATACCATTCATCATGAATCATATAACCACCTGGTCATCAAGATTAACAGTCCACCCAACTATACCATTCATCATGAATCATATAACCACCTGGTCATCAAGATTAACAGTCCAACCAACTATACCATTCATCATGAATCATATAACCAGCTAGTCATCAAGATTAACAGTCCAACCAACTATACCATTCATCATGAATCATATAACCACCTGGTCATCAAGATTAACAGTCCAACCAACTATACCATTCATCATGAATCATATAACCAGCTAGTCATCAAGATTAACAGTCCACCCAACTATACCATTCATCATGAATCATATAACCACCTGGTCATCAAGATTAACAGTCCAACCAACTATACCATTCATCATGAATCATATAACCAGCTAGTCATCAAGATTAACAGTCCACCCAACTATACCATTCATCATGAATCATATAACCAGCTAGTCATCAAGATTAACAGTCCAACCAACTATACCATTCATCATGAATCATATAACCACCTGGTCATCAAGATTAACAGTCCACCCAACTATACCATTCATCATGAATCATATAACCACCTGGTCATCAAGATTAACAGTCCACCCAACTATACCATTCATCATGAATCATATAACCACCTGGTCATCAAGATTAACAGTCCAACCAACTATACCATTCATCATGAATCATATAACCAGCTAGTCATCAAGATTAACAGTCCAACCAACTATACCATTCATCATGAATCATATAACCACCTGGTCATCAAGATTAACAGTCCAACCAACTATACCATTCATCATGAATCATATAACCAGCTAGTCATCAAGATTAACAGTCCAACCAACTATACCATTCATCATGAATCATATAACCAGCTAGTCATCAAGATTAACAGTCCACCCAACTATACCATTCATCATGAATCATATAACCAGCTAGTCATCAAGATTAACAGTCCAACCAACTATACCATTCATCATGAATCATATAACCAGCTAGTCATCAAGATTAACAGTCCACCCAACTATACCATTCATCATGAATCATA
The DNA here is from genome assembly GCA_949316495.1 of Amphiduros pacificus. Taxonomy (NCBI): domain Eukaryota; kingdom Metazoa; phylum Annelida; class Polychaeta; order Phyllodocida; family Hesionidae; genus Amphiduros; species Amphiduros pacificus. The sequence goes on along the minus strand of OX439002.1, from coordinate 53,804,600 downwards.
TAACCAGCTAGTCATCAAGATTAACAGTCCAACCAACTATACCATTCATCATGAATCATATAACCAGCTAGTCATCAAGATTAACAGTCCAACCAACTATACCATTCATCATGAATCATATAACCAGCTAGTCATCAAGATTAACAGTCCACCCAACTATACCATTCATCATGAATCATATAACCAGCTAGTCATCAAGATTAACAGTCCAACCAACTATACCATTCATCATGAATCATATAACCAGCTAGTCATCAAGATTAACAGTCCACCCAACTATACCATTCATCATGAATCATATAACCAGCTAGTCATCAAGATTAACAGTCCAACCAACTATACCATTCATCATGAATCATATAACCAGCTAGTCATCAAGATTAACAGTCCAACCAACTATACCATTCATCATGAATCATATAACCAGCTAGTCATCAAGATTAACAGTCCAACCAACTATACCATTCATCATGAATCATATAACCACCTGGTCATCAAGATTAACAGTCCAACCAACTATACCATTCATCATGAATCATATAACCAGCTAGTCATCAAGATTAACAGTCCAACCAACTATACCATTCATCATGAATCATATAACCACCTGGTCATCAAGATTAACAGTCCAACCAACTATACCATTCATCATGAATCATATAACCAGCTAGTCATCAAGATTAACAGTCCAACCAACTATACCATTCATCATGAATCATATAACCACCTGGTCATCAAGATTAACAGTCCAACCAACTATACCATTCATCATGAATCATATAACCAGCTAGTCATCAAGATTAACAGTCCAACCAACTATACCATTCATCATGAATCATATAACCAGCTAGTCATCAAGATTAACAGTCCACCCAACTATACCATTCATCATGAATCATATAACCAGCTAGTCATCAAGATTAACAGTCCAACCAACTATACCATTCATCATGAATCATATAACCAGCTAGTCATCAAGATTAACAGTCCACCCAACTATACCATTCATCATGAATCATATAACCAGCTAGTCATCAAGATTAACAGTCCAACCAACTATACCATTCATCATGTATCATATAACCAGCTAGTCATCAAGATTAACAGTCCAACCAACTATACCATTCATCATGAATCATATAACCACCTGGTCATCAAGATTAACAGTCCAACCAACTATACCATTCATCATGAATCATATAACCAGCTAGTCATCAAGATTAACAGTCCAACCAACTATACCATTCATCATGAATCATATAACCACCTGGTCATCAAGATTAACAGTCCAACCAACTATACCATTCATCATGAATCATATAACCAGCTAGTCATCAAGATTAACAGTCCAACCAACTATACCATTCATCATGAATCATATAACCAGCTAGTCATCAAGATTAACAGTCCACCCAACTATACCATTCATCATGTATCATATAACCAGCTAGTCATCAAGATTAACAGTCCAACCAACTATACCATTCATCATGAATCATATAACCAGCTAGTCATCAAGATTAACAGTCCACCCAACTATACCATTCATCATGAATCATATAACCAGCTAGTCATCAAGATTAACAGTCCAACCAACTATACCATTCATCATGTATCATATAACCAGCTAGTCATCAAGATTAACAGTCCAACCAACTATACCATTCATCATGAATCATATAACCACCTGGTCATCAAGATTAACAGTCCAACCAACTATACCATTCATCATGAATCATATAACCAGCTAGTCATCAAGATTAACAGTCCAACCAACTATACCATTCATCATGAATCATATAACCACCTGGTCATCAAGATTAACAGTCCAACCAACTATACCATTCATCATGAATCATATAACCAGCTAGTCATCAAGATTAACAGTCCAACCAACTATACCATTCATCATGAATCATATAACCAGCTAGTCATCAAGATTAACAGTCCAACCAACTATACCATTCATCATGAATCATATAACCAGCTAGTCATCAAGATTAACAGTCCACCCAACTATACCATTCATCATGAATCATATAACCAGCTAGTCATCAAGATTAACAGTCCACCCAACTATACCATTCATCATGAATCATATAACCACCTGGTCATCAAGATTAACAGTCCAACCAACTATACCATTCATCATGAATCATATAACCAGCTAGTCATCAAGATTAACAGTCCAACCAACTATACCATTCATCATGAATCATATAACCACCTGGTCATCAAGATTAACAGTCCAACCAACTATACCATTCATCATGAATCATATAACCAGCTAGTCATCAAGATTAACAGTCCACCCAACTATACCATTCATCATGAATCATATAACCAGCTAGTCATCAAGATTAACAGTCCAACCAACTATACCATTCATCATGAATCATATAACCAGCTAGTCATCAAGATTAACAGTCCACCCAACTATACCATTCATCATGAATCATATAACCAGCTAGTCATCAAGATTAACAGTCCACCCAACTATACCATTCATCATGAATCATATAACCACCTGGTCATCAAGATTAACAGTCCAACCAACTATACCATTCATCATGAATCATATAACCATCTAGTCATCAAGATTAACAGTCCACCCAACTATACCATTCATCATGAATCATATAACCACCTGGTCATCAAGATTAACAGTCCAACCAACTATACCATTCATCATGAATCATATAACCAGCTAGTCATCAAGATTAACAGTCCAACCAACTATACCATTCATCATGAATCATATAACCACCTGGTCATCAAGATTAACAGTCCAACCAACTATACCATTCATCATGAATCATATAACCAGCTAGTCATCAAGATTAACAGTCCAACCAACTATACCATTCATCATGAATCATATAACCACCTGGTCATCAAGATTAACAGTCCAACCAACTATACCATTCATCATGAATCATATAACCAGCTAGTCATCAAGATTAACAGTCCAACCAACTATACCATTCATCATGAATCATATAACCACCTGGTCATCAAGATTAACAGTCCAACCAACTATACCATTCATCATGAATCATATAACCAGCTAGTCATCAAGATTAACAGTCCAACCAACTATGCCATTCATCATGAATCATATAACCAGCTAGTCATCAAGATTAACAGTCCACCCAACTATACCATTCATCATGAATCATATAACCAGCTAGTCATCAAGATTAACAGTCCAACCAACTATACCATTCATCATGAATCATATAACCAGCTAGTCATCAAGATTAACAGTCCAACCAACTATACCATTCATCATGAATCATATAACCAGCTAGTCATCAAGATTAACAGTCCAACCAACTATACCATTCATCATGAATCATATAACCACCTGGTCATCAAGATTAACAGTCCAACCAACTATACCATTCATCATGAATCATATAACCACCTGGTCATCAAGATTAACAGTCCAACCAACTATACCATTCATCATGAATCATATAACCAGCTAGTCATCAAGATTAACAGTCCAACCAACTATACCATTCATCATGAATCATATAACCACCTGGTCATCAAGATTAACAGTCCAACCAACTATACCATTCATCATGAATCATATAACCAGCTAGTCATCAAGATTAACAGTCCAACCAACTATACCATTCATCATGAATCATATAACCACCTGGTCATCAAGATTAACAGTCCAACCAACTATACCATTCATCATGAATCATATAACCAGCTAGTCATCAAGATTAACAGTCCAACCAACTATACCATTCATCATGAATCATATAACCAGCTAGTCATCAAGATTAACAGTCCAACCAACTATACCATTCATCATGAATCATATAACCACCTGGTCATCAAGATTAACAGTCCAACCAACTATACCATTCATCATGAATCATATAACCAGCTAGTCATCAAGATTAACAGTCCAACCAACTATACCATTCATCATGAATCATATAACCAGCTAGTCATCAAGATTAACAGTCCACCCAACTATACCATTCATCATGAATCATATAACCAGCTAGTCATCAAGATTAACAGTCCAACCAACTATACCATTCATCATGAATCATATAACCAGCTAGTCATCAAGATTAACAGTCCAACCAACTATACCATTCATCATGAATCATATAACCACCTAGTCATCAAGATTAACAGTCCAACCAACTATACCATTCATCATGAATCATATAACCAGCTAGTCATCAAGATTAACAGTCCAACCAACTATACCATTCATCATGAATCATATAACCATCTAGTCATCAAGATTAACAGTCCACCCAACTATACCATTCATCATGAATCATATAACCAGCTAGTCATCAAGATTAACAGTCCAACCAACTATACCATTCATCATGAATCATATAACCATCTAGTCATCAAGATTAACAGTCCAACCAACTATACCATTCATCATGAATCATATAACCAGCTAGTCATCAAGATTAACAGTCCACCCAACTATACCATTCATCATGTAATATAGCTGCACAGATGATGCTATTATTTTCTACCTCTGTCATTAAGAGTAAGGCATCCTTGCTGATAAACTCATAACAATATCACAGCCAGCCAACATAACTCAAAATATGCAAAATTCTTTAGAAAAAAGTCACAGCTTATCTATTCATAATTTTCTCTAAATGGATCCAAAATATATTACCTCTGACACTGCATAAGGAGCTGGGTTGATGAAAGGTGTCAAGTCTATCTTACATTCTCTCTCATGTATTGATACATGGATTTTCTGCAATAGAAGATGGTAAGAAATATGTAGGACAATACTGATATGGTCATCCTGAAGCAATTATAATCAAAGTACTCCATCCTACTCTTAGCTTGAATCAAAGTTAATATGCAATTATGTAATATACAAGCCTTCTTTGTGGAATGCTAAATATATCATGCCATTTTAAGTATTAAATGAAATATCTGTATAATAGTTTTAATAGAGTAGCAATAAGAAGAGGTCGCTCTTTTTACCTGTATTGAGGGAAATCTTGGATAAAAACTTCTGAAATGTTTGGACTGGAGAGTTGTGATTCTGGATGGTACCCCACCAGGTTGGATAAATACCTGAATTCAAAATAATCGTTCTATTACCAAAAGAAACCTCTAATTTACTGAGAACTTTGATTATTAATTTGGTAATTAAGACTATTAATAGTGTTTCCTTGTTTTAAATTCTTTGATCTCATGGCTGCAAACCAGAGATATCTATGGATGTAATACTATGCTAAATAAATCAATAATATTATCAAATCATCACATCAGTGAAATATCTTTATACAAGTGGTGGAGCATGACCAGTGGAGAGAACTTGCGTCCTCAGACCATTGCCTGAGAGAAAAGTTGATTGTGATTTAAAATACACCATAAAAATCATCTGGAATCAATTCTTGTAAACTGCATTCTATTTATACTGAATTTTTTATCACTATCACATATGTCTCTGTATCATTCCATCATTTCCATTATTGGTACAAGGTGTTCGTTCTGTACCTTGTTTTGAAGCAACACTAGTAGCTGTGAACGTAGGATCATTCCCCGGAGGTAGCCAAAAGCTCTGTGACCTGAACTCTGCAACAAACATTCCATTATCACATCAAACTTAGGTCACATAAGACACCAAATACTTCCAATTAAAAGCGAGTATTATATTTTTCTTACATATCTAAGTCTCCAGGTGATTGTACTCAAACTTTATTCTGATACAACCATTTGTAGTGCTATTCATTGAAATTTTCAAACAAATTAGACACCAAAAATAATATTTCTGACAAACCTGTTGTGACGGTATGGTCATATCCACAACCGGAAAGCCATGAAAATCTTCTTCCTTTAATATGTCCACAATTTTTCCCACTTCCTCTACGGTCTCCAGCACTGTTACTGGGTGACTCATCACCTCACTGTATGTCAGTATAAACACGATATTACATATATTATTCCAATTAATTTATTACTAAATTAAAGTACTTTCAGTTTTAATCTAAATTATCACCATTTGTTATAGTTACAGTTTGTATCAGCTGTTATTAAAGCCAAAATGTATTTTTATGAAATACAAATTTTAAATTTCAATACTCTATATTATGGGAGTCTAGTATTAACCTCACCTTGCAAAAATGTTGGATGTCATGGGTGGAGGTTCCCATGGCAGAAGTGGCACACCGGACAGTTGTATGTGGATGTCATACAAACCCTAAAATATGGGAGAAAATAATATTGGTTTTAATTGTTGTGATGTACAATTTTTCATAAATATTTAAGTGCTTTGATTATTTCAACTTCACAGATTAACTGAGATAACCCATAAATGGGCCAATACAATTCCTTATAACTTCTTCACTAATCAATGCTTCTTCTCTAATCAACATATCAATTTGAAGGCTGATTTGCTATTTGTATGGAAGCCTGACAGTGTTTGATATCATATTTTGTTAAGATCTTATTTTATTATTTTTTCTGTTGTCTGATTTGGAATTAACTGTGTTATTTAAAGTTTATTCTACAATTTTAACAGTTTATAGTGCAACTCTGTGATTCATGAAATAGAGATGATAATTAAACTACGTGTATATTACAAAATAAAAACAAACCTCATTAAAAACATCTCCGATCCACTTTGCCAGCATGAGCACGATCATTATTGGCATGCCGAAGCTGATGTTGCCCGTAGCCTCTATGAGGATCACAGTGAGGCTGATGGTCATGCGGACGATTCCTCCCAGCTGGGCAGCTGCCCCTATCAGAGCGTACTTCCCAGGGTTAGCCCACGTCTGCAAGCAAAGGTCAAGGTGACTCAAAACTCCACCAGTGGTGAACCTATTAGTTTGCATGTCCTCTGGTGGACAGTGTGAGGGTGGCTGTGACCACAGGGTAATCGTCATTCTTAGGATTTCCATAAATATCCCATCATGCAGTGTTAAATGACATGTTAACTAATAGGCCATGAATCAGAAATTTTATGTCAGATTTTATTTTCAATCATCTTGTCCAAAACATTTTATGCCTATACAAAAATATTTTTGTTTTCTTATTGCATTAAGGTCACTAAAGTTTCAAGCTGCAAATTTGGAGCATTAAGATACTTACTGCTTGTGGGAAGAGATACCTGATGAAGATTCCGATGAGTCTGCCCCAGGCCGCCCCAGTGAGTAGGCTGGGGATGAAGAGACCACTGGGAACGCTCAGCCCATAGGTCCAGCATGCCAGCAGGAAGTAGAAGAACGCAAATATGGCCACAGTCTTGGGGAGAAATGTTCCTGAGAAAACAAAATATTTTTGGTTTTTAATTTTGTTTAAATTTGTTGTGTAATCATCTTATCTGACTGAATTACTTTTGATGAGCTTCTGTAAAATATTTATAGATTTATCAATTTTTAGGACAGAAACAAAAATATAATAGTAGTGTTATTTTTCCAGAGAATTATCAAATATATGAGAGCTTGTTAGAATTTAATAAGGCAGACCGCATCTATAACAACCAAAGTTAAATCAAATATTTCAATTATTTTATCACTGAAATAACATAGCCTCTGTTCCTACTATTTGAATCATTGTTTTTTCTTTCAACCCTTTCTGTTTATCTAAATTCCTTTTGGTAGCGTCTCAAGAAGCACATGATACATTAAATCCAAGGTTTTTTTTACTTAAGATATGAGTACCTGCTTGATCGTGAAACAGACTGACAACACTGGCCTCGGGTGTTTGTGTCCATAAGGCGGCCATGGAATTATATTCACCATCTGCACAGTGCACCTACATTCGCAGAATAAATATATAATATATATAGAAATATATACGATTCTAAACTGACAAATTGTACTATTGGTGTCGTACAGCTCTTTGAGATTATATTAAAATATAGCCAGCATTCTTGACAATTAGCCTAATTTGATGCTTTATTTTATCTGCATATACTTTCTAAACATATGATCACACAAATAATTTAAATACAAAAATATTAGACTTTATGCTTGAGATGTAAGTAGTTTGCTAGATATTATGATTTTGAAAGAATTATTGATCAAGACTGCCACAAACCTGCAGAGGATTTTCATTTTGATCTTTGCCCAATGCCTGGCAGTCAATGCTGTAGAAGCTAAGACTGAATGCCACAATGGCAGAAACGATCGCTACGATGACCGCCTCGCACACTTGTGCCAATGCATGTGTCACAAACCTCTTCCGGAATATGGACAGCTTGTAGTTGATGTGATTGAACAATGCTCCCATTAGACCTCCTGTAAATAAACACCATGCAGTACATTTGAATGGAATAATTAAAAGAAAAATAAGATATTTCCTCACATTTGTTTTATCAAGCATTCTGAAAAGATTTGTATTGTTTCAAATTACCAAGATATAGGCAAGGCAATATGTTATCAGTAAAAGTCTAATGTATCCAAGTCTGAAAATCAAAGGCCAAATGTCTGTGGACAAGTCAAAATCAAGGTTGATGTATGAAGAAAAGGCTGAATAAAATTCTCCAAATCAAGGTTATTGTGTTAAGAAAGGGCTGAATTACAAGAAAGGACTAAGAACTTAAGATAAAGATCACTACGACATGACGTGAGGGAAAAAGGTAGAATAAAAATGGTTGGAATATATATTATAATATTTATATTTCAAATAAAATAGCAAGTGTATATAGCATAAGTTGTTACTTACCAAAGATACCCATGACTACAAATATAGGAATCTCAAATCCATTATAGTATAAGTCTTTCTCTCCGAACTTTCCAAAGTTGATAAGCCCAGAATATGTCAAGTCCCAAGGATGGCCGTGGTAATAGCTTTGTACTACATTTAGTGTGAAAGTAGATATCATCGAGCAGAAGAACTGAAATGTCAAAATTTATTCTTAATAAATCATATAAGGATTGTGTTATCACAGTGAAGCATTAAAGAGATTTTGCTGTCTTTCACACTTTTAATAATGTTTGTATTTGTATCTTATTGCACAAAAGAATTGTGATTATCATCAAGAATAGGCAAAGAATAAAATTTGAATTTCTCACCTATCAGCTTTAAAGTTTAACAACAAATCATTAAATATCTACTATATCTCAAAATAATGACAAAATTTTAATTAGAAAAGGGGTAAATAACAGTCATAAATAAATAAAAACAACTTTAGGGTTAATGTTTTATCTCTTTGAGCATGAACATAATTTTTAATAATATTTGCTAGAAATTTATATTCTTTGTTGGGTGTGATCATAGTTATTTCTTCCAGAATATCTTGACTTGCTATTCTCCAGGTGAGTCCTTGATTCCAGAAGCTGGCCCCTTCTTCCAGACTGAAGAGGACTCCTCCAATAGGAGCACCGAAGGCAGCAGACACACCCGCCGCTGCACCCCCTGACACAAAATCTCGCTTCTCCTTGTCGGTGCGAAAATACTCGAAAATCTGTGCAGAAAAAGGAGAAGGTAACATTAAAATATCAGCATCTTCCTTGATTGGAGGTGTTGTGACTTTAAAAATTCCTATTTTTCATTCATTAATTTGGAAAGTAACTACTCTAGTTCTTTTGACTATTTCTTCTTTACAAATTAAAATATAATATCTTCATTTTCCCAGGAAAGTTTCCTTACTGTCTGATGAAAACTCAAGATAGGTGAGAAAGGGTTAAACTTGAAAATTCTGGAAAATGAAATATAACCTTAAAGTCCAGTTTAAAGGATGAGCATCTTCCTTGAGACACCCCAGCTGCCACTGCTGCCCCCGAGTGGATCATTGGACCTTCCTGGAAAACATACAAATATTCCCCCATTAAATCTTATCACAAAAATGCAATGGATATTATTGAATTTCTCATCTATGCATCACCTTAATAAGTGATTAACTGCTTATCACATTGATTTCTATGACTTTAATTTATGTTTAATCAATGTACTCTTCCTTATTAATACCATCTAATCTACCTATGTTATATTTTAGATTTGAGCCAAATGAGTATTTACTTTCCGAACTTTTTTTCACCAAAATATCAATGAGAAACAAGACTTTATTTTCTGGGTTTAAATACAAATATAAATGTCTTGTATTGTTGTACTGTGTGCTTTCCAAATGTCACGTAAAAGGTTGATCTGTACCTTTCCTATAGCTAGGCCTCCCACCACGGACAAGATAACTCCAAATGCCTTTGTGGCCAGAGTTTTCAGTCTGACAATATCTGGGACCTTTACACCATTGAGGAAGCATTTCACTTGTGGTATTCCACTTCCGGCTGCAACTGGCTGAAAATTTAAAAGCATAATTGGCACCCAAATACTTTGAAAAAAAACACTCAAAATTTAATCTAGGATCGCACTATAACTCATTTCTTCAATATTTGCACTGTTGAGCATTGCTGACAGATCTTATAATGTCATATTCTGCAAATTGTGGTGTCATTATTTAAAAATAGTTCAGTCAAATAATTTTGTTTTATTGTTAACATTTGATAAAATTTACAGATTACAGGGAGTTAGCCTATAAAATATGAATAAAACTTGATTCTGGTTTTTCAAATATGACAAAGAGAAATTAAAAAAAATAATAAGCTTTTTTGATGCTGAACTTACCACAAGGAAAGCCACAGGTATTGCAGCAACACAGACTGCCACTGCATTGATGATCATCCACAGAAGCATCGGGATGGGAAGGCAACCTTTGGCAAAACACTGGTCAAAATCTAGGCAATCACTTAAGGATTAGTGACAATACATACATGTATAAGGCAAAATAATGCCTCTGCCCTTGATAAAAGGCTCAAGCCTATTTTTTCTCCATAACACTTCTGTTATACATACACCTGACTGGAATGAATTGTTTAAAATTTATCAAACTGGCATTTAGAGTCAACCAATTGAAATTACAAATAAATCTCCTTGCTTTAAGTTAAAGGATACATTCTTTTATATAGGAATATTTAATCTTTGACAGCTGCTGGATGACGATGTCAATGAAGCTTGCAATAAGACCTGTGATGATTCCAATCAGCAACATGACCAGCCATCTCATCAGCATCTGCCACAGGATCACCTGTACAAACATATTGTGTCAGCACATCATGTTCAAAAGATGTAATTTTTTTTTTCCTTTACCAGGAACATATAATTATCAATTTGTCATTCTATTCAGGTTATGGCCCACCTATTCCTTTCATACTTTCAATGATGGGAAACAATATGCATGACTTTTATTCTTTCTTTTTCATATGTTCAAATCAAACCTCCATTGCTGTTTTGAAACTTGGAAATAAGCTGTATATGGCATGATGCAAAAATCAATCTTATACAAATGGGTGCATAAAGTTTTTAAATCTTTTCATCACAGAAAAAAGTGATTTTCAGAGACAGCACAACCAATGATTGGCATGATTATCTTTTTTAGCTGCATACTTACTTCAAAAAAAGTAAAAGAGAGTTGGAAATGATTAGCTTTGGATAAATTCTGAGAATAATAACTTATTCAAATATATTTGATACAAACCTTGTGACTCTTAACCTTCTCTTCCCTTTGAAAAAGGACATTTTCACAGCTGTCATAATCCAAACTCTGAAATACATTTGCATGTATACTAAAAATCTATTTACAAAGATATGAATCTCTCAGATAATAGATTAGAAATAATATAGATCATGATATGAGACCAATTTTCAAATAAATAGATGTCTTCACAGCAATTTGTATGGATCCTAAAGTTGATAAAAACTACTGATATTTTTAATGGTTTATCATACCTGATATTTTGCATTTATTAGCTTTATCTCAGGAGTGTCTTGAGGAATTACGGTGTCGCTTAAGTCTGCAACATCATTGCCTGTTGGCTACAAGAAATAAAATAATAAACAGTCATAATTTGCAATTAATTTAGTACATAAAATATCACATGAACTAAGGAATACATTTGATTTTATGGAATATGTTGTGATGACATGTATTGAAACAGATTTTAAAAGAATATAAACCACAAATTTAATGAATGATATTCACACATGATCTGATGAAAAGTTCTTTTTGGTCAATGTCTGACACAACGTGCTGGAAACAATAAGCACAATTTAGTTGAAATACTATAACAATTAATATTTCTGTTTCTAAAATTGTTGATCAAACCCCATCTGGCACCTTGGGTGTGGATGTGTTTGTGGTTTCTGTTATCCTCATTATGGAAGTGCTATGGTGAAAAATATTTGTGTTGCGTGGGCCATTATTTGAGCTTTGTACAAATATCTATGCATTGCATGCAATATTTTGGGAGTTTATTTAGACTTTTTGTCAATTTGAATCCAATTGATTTGTTTATTTAATATTTTTACATTTCAGGACCCTCTTCCCTTGAAGCATCTGGACTATTTATTTAATAATGCTCTTTGGACTTGAGCAGGTTAAAGTCAACTGATGATTCCCAGGGCTTCAGAAAACTTTTTACATTGAATTCCAGAATACCAATGAAGTGAAGAGCTGTTGGCAGAGGAATATGTCCTCTTGTAGGAAAAATAGCTGTGCAATAGTGGACAGGCTCTTCCACTCAAGATTAATGTGGATGGACAAAGTCCCTAGTTTTCTTATTCAGAATAATTTTACTGAGAACTCAAGTGACAATTGGCATAAAATTGCCAATTTGGCAATAATCATCCTGTTGATTAACTTTAGCCACTATATGATTGGTTCACCATGTCGCCCTTTGGTGGGGTTAACAATGCTGAGTGAAATGTACAATACCTGTGTCTGTGACTGTTGTATGTTGAGTGTCTGATCTTCACCCTGAGAATGTGGGTTACTGTTGTGGTTTCTGTGGCGCAAAAGATGAGTTGTTTCATTGGTCTCCAAGTCATCATATCCCGATCCCATCATTACTAACGCTACCCAGACTGAGGTGCTGACCTACAAGAGTGTAAACCTGACCATCAGGTCACAGGAAACTCCGGCAAGTTCACTCTTCACTTCACTGGAAGTGAATAGGAAAACACATCACGTGAAACTTGTTTGGTTGTGTTCGTTGTGGGTCAGTGCAAATGCTTCCGTTCACGAAATTGCTGTAATAGTACCTCTTAAACAGCTAGTATTATTTACGTATTTCTGTCATATTTAGTCTTATTTAAGCAATTTATAGATGTGTTTAAATATAAGATATAATATACAGTATTAATTACTATTCTATGATAAATTGTTTATTTTATTGAAATTTTTGAATGTACTAAAAGGCATCGGTTTCGTAGGTAATGTAAATTCCTGAGCGATCAACAACATTAGAAATTGTGTGCACAGGCGTCGACACAAATAAGACTTAAAACATGTCTTATCGAGATCTTCGAAGTAAGTAATTCAGCTTTTAGCTCGATAAATATGTGCTGGTCATATTTACATGAAATCTAATACAAATTGTTCAAGAATTAAAATGTTCCATTGAATGTTATGAATGTCGAGAATGACACTTGACAGTGACAGGACATGGAATCCATAACTTGGCATAAGTTGGCATAACAACTGCAGGCCATGCAGTAAATCCTTTCAATCGGCTTAGGAGCCTTTAAACCTCTGTTAGCCTTTTTTAACCCATGAAAACTTTGAGACCTTTGTTATTCTTGATTGAAAAATGATGAATAACTTTTATTTCAGTGATCAGAACCTTAAATTTAGTGTCACTGTCATTGATTTTTTGGTAACACGGATATCTATCGGTGGTACTCTGATCGGTATAATCATGGGGAAAGTGTAATCATTTCGCATGGGTTGTAAGGAGTCTTTTTGTATGGTCAGTACGGTGCAAGGGTAACAAGTGAATTCAGCCCCAAGAGAAGCTGGTCCCTAGGACTCTAGGTTACTAGGAGATGTTGGTCCCCAGATTTAGTTGGCTAGATTATTAAGTTACCAGATTGAAAATAGTGGCTATCAAGTTCATAGGGTTAGTTAACCCCTAACGGACGGGAAGGACGGCAACGTCCCCATTGTTCTGGCTTGATGACGTCATTTATATCATTATGAAGGGCTACAACTTGTTTCAATGTTATCATGATAATGACGTCAGACGGACTGAATCATGAACTTTTGACCCCAGCACTTCATTAAGCAATTTTGTAACCATGGTTAAAAAATTTTAAAATTTAGTATGTGGATACACTAGTCCAGACAAAAATTGGTTAGTCCAACCAATCAACAAAATTTAGATAGCCTAGTCCCTTAGGTTAATGACGTCATTTTGTAACATTCCCTTGGGCAGCAACTTGTTACAATGTAATCATGATAATGACATCAGACAGCTTGGATGATGAACTTTTGACTCCAGAACTCTGTTGAGCATACAGAATAATCATGGTTATAAATTTGTATGCAGATTCACTAATCCCGGAAAAAAATGCTTAGTCCTCCCAACTAAGAAATTTTATATAGGCTTGTCAGTTAGGGGTTAATGCCCTTAAGGTCAAATAGCTTATTGAATGGAAATTCAATAAGTTTTGAGCCGTTACAGAGAGTCCAGGGCTGGCTTCTCATTGGGCCCGAGTTCACCTACCCACGGTGGGGCCAACTTCACTAAGGGGCCAATTTCACTGGTATTATGATTCAAGTAATTTCTGCCACTGTGGAGTGTGTTTCTTAGACAATATAATACCAAACTATGTTCTTAGTTTATGATGTTTTTAATGTTTTGTTTCAGATTTCACTGAAATGATGAGGGCCTTAGGCTACCATCGTCTCATATCTATGGAAAACTTCAGAAGTCCTAATTTCCCTTTGGTGGCAGAAGTGTTGATTTGGCTTGTGAGAAGGTATTTGTTTGTCTATGTTCATAAATTAATCTATGCTTGACCATTTGATATAAACATTAACATGGACTTCCATCATTAGGCTTTTCAACCTTGGTATAGAGACTCTAATATGGCTCATTAATAATGTTATGCTTGAGCAAACATGTCACACATGAATGGACACTCACGGACATGCACATCATTGAGATGCTGATTTCATGTAAGTTTTGTTATTATTTCAGATATGACCCAAATGCTGATGTACCATCAGACATAGATTCTGAGCAAGATAGAGTTATATTCATAAAATCAGTGGCACAGTTTATGGTAAGGGAAAGCAAATATTAGTTATATTAATGAGATAAATTCAGGGTGACCTATTTCAGTCTAATCAGTTGAATAAATCAGCCTAAAGCTGTTTGTTTTAAATTGATTGATTTTTATCAACTATGTAATAATTATTAGATAGCATCATCAAGATCATATTGATGTTTTTTCCCTGTGAATAATGATTTTTACAATACTTAGTTTTCTACATGTTATATTGTAGGCAACAAAAGCTCATATCAAGCTCAACACTAAGAAGTTGTACCAAGCAGATGGGTACGCCGTCAAGGAAATGCTCAAAGTCACATCAGTGCTCTACAATGCAATGAAAACCAACACCTCAGACTCACAGGACCAGCACGATCAGGATGATTCACCAATCTCTTTTGATATATCCTCTCGGGTTAGTATTTATTATAAAATTTTAACATTTTGTTCAGATTTTGCAGTTGTCTATTTGATGGTTTGTCTGATCTTAAATTTTGGGGAGTAATTATAGATTTAAGTACATCTTGACCTTAATTCCAGTTAATTAAGTGAAACATTGATATGATTAGAATATGCTTTTTCCTGCCACCATCTTTGGCATTTGTTTTAAATAAATGTACCTGAGATGGATGAACAGATAATTATTTTAAGCTATGAAAAATATTGAATGTTTTGGAAATCTCAAGATCTGTGTTATTATTAATTACTTAATTTTTACATATTTACTGATAGTTATAACAATATATTGGATAATTTCCTTCACTCCCAAGATATATACAAAAAAAAAAAAAAAGAAGAAATTGATGAGCATGTCCTCTTTATGGACTAAATTATATTTTTGTAAAATATTTCAGATAAGTGATTTGAAGGAGGCCAGAAGATTGGCATCAGAAATAACAAGCAAAGGAGCTACACTCTATGATCTGTTAGGAAAAGAAGTGGAACTGCGTGTAAGTTAATACACAAACAGGTCTTATTTCCATATTTGTTTTAATTTTATTGAAAATTTTAAAGTTTTGTTAACTAGTAGTTGTGGTCTTTACCAAAATAGATAATGTATGTCAGGAGTAAATTAATAATATGTTCCTTTTGTATTTATTTGAATATGAATTGAAATCATTCAGTTTTAATACTGGAAAAAATTGTATTTAATAGTGTAAACAAATCATGAAATATATGTCAAATAACACTGATGTAAGAATGGACCATTCATTTAGTTTTCTTTATGGATTTTTAAAATTTCCTTACTGTACCTTTTCATACAGGAAATCAGGTCATCAGTGATTGCTAGGCCTTTAGAAATCAATGATGTGGAAAAGGGACTGGCATCTTCTATCAAGGGAGTAGAGGTGAATAGATTTATATATTTCTTATACTTGCCTTTAGTAGGCCCGAGTAGTATTCAAGAGCTTTTTACCATATAAATCCTGGATATTAATCAATAAAGTTTTAAAATTCATTCTCCTTTTTGCATCTAGAATGTTTTGTTTTAAATATGAGACTGTTGTCATGGTATAATAGAACTACAAAACTTAAATTAATTACTACTAGACTGTATGAATGTTTACATCAATTTATTTTACTTGAAACATTATGTTATCTACTTCAGGAAGATTCCTATTTTATAAGATTTTTCTTGCTATCACAAAGGAAAAATAATAATTATACATTATAATTTCATATTTCAGAAAGAAATCAAGAAAACGATAGCAAGTATTGATAATGTTGCGTCAGATGAAGCAAATCTTGAAGCTAAAATTGAAAAAAGGCAAAATGAGTTGGATAGAAACCAGAAACGATTATCAACTTTACAAGCTGTCAGGTATGTCGCTTCATATACACTATAGCTCTTCTTAAATTGTCATGGCTACATCCATTAAAAGCAGTTCATGAACAAAGTTTTGTTTTTTAAACTCACATTAATTTTTTTTCTATTTTTTTCTATATATGGGTGTGTGTTGTGTGTCTATAATTCCTATATAAATGAATATATTAGAATTTATTGACCTGTCAAAATTAACTGAGTTTTTTATGCAGGCCTGCATATATGGATGAATATGAGAAATTTGAAGAGGATCTGAAAAATATATATGAACAATTTATGGATAAATATAAGAATGTGTCCTTCCTGGAGCAACAGTTGGAGGAGTATAACCGAATAGAACAGGACAAGATGGAAGTATGTAAAACATCATTCAAACTTTTTTGCTCTATATATCAAAAATTTAAAATCATTTTTATAAAAATCATTTAAACTTTTAATATTTTTCCATATTTTCTATGTTTGATCTCCTTGTCAATATGATTCTTCAGAACAAGTTAAACTAACGAGTTATTTATTACAAATATATGACTAAATCAGGCATTGCATACCGGTATGTGTATATACCGGTAATTTGAATTTTATGACATGGGCTTTTAAAATGATTGAGATTCCAATAATTTACTTATTATTGAATGATATAACAATTAATGTATCTTAAAGGAGTCCGAGATGTCATTAAGGAAAATAGCAGACAAATTGAAAGGAGAGGAGAAGATCATGTCCCATCCTGACATAGATGATGATGATGATGATGAATTCAGAGGTAAGATGCCAGTCAAAACCTCTCCAAATATGTGATGGTGTGCACGGTGGTCTAGGTATAGCTGTGTTAAGATATTCACTGTTATATTCGCATCATTTTCTTGATGATAGCACCCAATATGTGTCATTGCCTAGGATTATGAATGTAATCAATTTGTATCACAGATTGCCATATAATTATATGCGGAAATGTTTTATTAGCAAGCGATCTGTTCTCCAAGTTGATTGGTTTGAGTGAAAGTGAGGCATTGCTACAGCTGGAAAAAGCAGAGAGAAATATGAAAAGTTTGTGGAGGTTTAAAGAATAGAATAATACATTTGGTTTATAATAAAACCTCATCTTTATGACCATCTTGTTATTAACATTGTTTGAAATTGCTATTGCATTTTATTTGGTTAAGCTTGTCCAAATGCTTCAAGATAACTGTAATGATATTAATCTTTTTTATATTCATTGTGATTGACAAATGCTTAGTTATTTGCTACTTTAAATTCTGTTTCAAAATTGATTTATGTCCCATTAATGATGTTTATCAGCAGATAATGGAGAGAAGAAAAGTATGTAGATACAAAGAGACACATGCACAAAAATTGTGGTGTATTTTGTGTTCAGTGAAACAGGGCTAGAAACTTTCACATATTTCACAAACTATGATCAATCATTTAACATTAAAAACATGACCAGTGTTCATAAAAAGTACCAATGAACACAGGCCAAATGATTTCTGGTACATTAACTTATATACAAAAATGAAGAACACAACAGCCAACATTTTGTACTTTATGACAAAATTGTCTTTTCCTCTCTTGCCACTTTTCGTGGATATTGAAATGATGTAAAGATTTATAAAAATCTGCCAATTATGTATCACAGATCATCAGTTTTAACATCATTATTTCTAGCCCTGCATTAAGCTAATCTAAGTTTTGATTAACACAAAATTCAGAGTGCTAACTTGTCATCTATGTTAACATTGTGCTTCCAACCAAATTGCTTGTGTGGTATGATGTAATGTCAAGCTCATGGATCAATTGCAAAAAAGTAACACAATTGTAAGCTTTGCTTTCAATATTTTGTTAAGAGAACACTAATTATGCACATTGTGCAATGTCCATTACTACATCAGAGTATCGAGACCCCTCCTTTGTGTTATGAGTCTTGAGATGGTATTTTCAGTGTTTCCTTCTGTGGCGGTTTATCCAATTTATCTGGGGGGTTTTTATGGAACACCAGTTTCATAATTAAATGGGGATATTGTTTCCTTAATTTGCCTTTAAATTATTTGTTTGGGTACATAATCACAATACTCATAATGCCAGTATGTTGTTTTTTATCCATAAAACATCAAGGAAAAATACTTAAAAGATAAGTTAGTTAAAAATTACATTTAGAACAGCCAGGAAGTAAACACAACTTTTTTCAAGGTTATGAATTGATTTTCCCATTAAGGGCATTAATAAATGGAGTGCATATTCTACAGAAATTGTGGTCATATCTACAGCAATCATTGTGGTCAGATCATCAATAAATGTAAATTGACAAGTTAACCACAGTGAGAAGTAGCATGTAAGGTCAAGGTCATTTATATAAAATTGTGTATATATTCAGACTTGGTGGATGATGAGGAGTCTGAGAGCGAGGAGGAGGAAGGAACACGCAAAGATAGGCCACAGCACCACCGACAGCGGGCTGGTACGTATAAATCTCCTCCACTTATTACATGCTTACTTTATTCTAAATAACCCAGGAAAAATCTTTTATCTATTTTGAAGTATGGGAAAAATGAAATTTTCATATTGGTAAAACTTAGCCTGCAAAAAGTTTCAAAGATATTGGCTTGTACTATATAAGTTGATGAAGA
The DNA here is from genome assembly GCA_949316495.1 of Amphiduros pacificus. NCBI lineage: Eukaryota > Metazoa > Annelida > Polychaeta > Phyllodocida > Hesionidae > Amphiduros > Amphiduros pacificus. The sequence continues at coordinate 53,785,076 of OX439002.1, read as the reverse complement.
TATTTCATATTTGGGTGTCTTTATATTAAAAATACAGCTGCTCAGGAAAGTCAACGCCCAGAGGGCAAGCGAGTTGTTGGTACAATGGGTATGGAAATGGATGATGATGATGACGACGAGGATGACGATGAGGTAAAATAATGCACCTAGTTTTGTAGCAACATTTCACTATCACTCCATATTTGTTTAATTTTACTATTTCATCATTGGATTTTATCTTTGATCCTTTTAACTTGGGTTAAAAAATTTTTTTTATTATTTTACATGTTTAAAAGATTTAATATTTGCAGATTATTCACAGTAATTAAACAGTAAACTAAATAATACAATGTAATCTTCAGGATTTAATATATCCATCAGAAGGAAACATGAGAAAGTGCTAAAAAAATTTGGGAAGAATTCTATTCCCTGTTCACCAAACATTAATGCATATTTATATATATCTAAATTGTATCCCCTCTTACAGGATGAATCTTTGGACTCTGGGGATTCGGAGATAGGTTTGGATGATGATGATGACGAAGATGATATTGAGATTGGACCAGGGGGTGGCGCCAACCCTGATCAACTCGTAGACAGTGACAACGATTTTTAGAATCCATAACTTGTTGTATACTATAGTGTAAATAAGAACAGTCTTGTACCGTCCATGTACAAAATACACTCTTTCTCCATAAAATCTTATTTAAAATAGAGTATTTGGTAAATATCTCAGATCACAACTTTAATAATTAATATCAGAAGTTCGTCCAATGTTTACCTCGTGTGTTATTCAAACATTCTTAACATCTGTGATATTTGTGATGTATGATCTTATGTAGGGAATATTACCATATTTCCTTGTATTATGAAATAAAAGTATTGTAAGCCAATTTATCATCTGCTTGTTGTTGCTTTACACTAATCAAACTTCCTCCTCATTCAATCCTTGAAAAAGGTTGATTAAGGCCAAAAAAATAATACGAAGTAGCAGGTCAAGGAGTGATTAAAATATAGGCTGATGGCCGAGCAACTGTCCTGCACATTGATTTTTGGTTATGTTTATAAACTGATTGAATATTTATAGCATTTGCCCAGCTTTGCAACCCGGGAACATTAAACATGCTTCCAACATGACCGAGGACTCAGGTCAGCCTCTAATCACTTTTCTCCATATGTCTCAAACTGATGCTACAATCATATTTATAAAATGAAGCACTGGATGTTCCAGGTAACTGTATGCAGGAGTTATCTCATTGCTAGCTATGTTAATGTAGTATTTTTTTCAAAAATTAAATAATCCGAGCATGGAAAATAGATTGGATTCATCTCCTGATAATACTATGGATTGTTTAGAGTAGTTTTAGAGAAGAGTCTGAAGAAGGAAGAATGCCAGAACTGCCAGCATAAGCTAGATGTTGTATTTGCAGAGTGCCAATTCTATTTATTTTCCATTATGCTCAGATTCTTTTCCATTTTGTTATGATTTATTTAAAAAATCTAGTTAGTCACTGAATTGTCATGGAAGCTGCCAGTCTGAATCACATAATAAATATTAGCCAATGAGATTGGATAAGTTGGGGTCAAATTTAATATCCAACATGCATTTGCTCTGGTTTGTCATCTCTCTGGGAAAGGATTTAAAGCATTCATGAAACCTGACTTTCAGACACATTTTCTTTACATGAATGTTTATACCCTAAACAGTGCTTTTATGTAGTATTACCCAAAATATTCCCTGTTAACAACTTTCTGTGGCACTTGAAAGTTGATCAGTTGTCTGCTGAAACCTACACCAGCAATTGAACACTTTGTCAACAAGCTTTGTTTAGCTGGTTTGTGATCCCGTGTAAACACCTAATGAGTTACCAGTTGGGCACCTGTCCAGCTTGGGAAACAGGGTGGAGATGTTTTGTACAATTTATCAATTTATTGCCAGGAGTATACTTCAGAACAACATAAGATTATTTTAATATTATTTGAATCAATGAAATAACTCATGGTTGTGACAAATATCTTATGGTTGTGACAAATATCTTATGGTTGTGAAAGATATATCATGTATGGGAAAAGTATACTATTTATTTGAAAAGTATCTTATGCATGTGAAAACCTTTCTGTCAAAAAGACATGACTCAAAGGCTGCATGGAATCCCCCTTAACTTAAAGGCTGTGATATTGAAAAAGTGACATTAAACCCTTTGATGGCAAAACTGTGAATGCTGATAATTGGTATCAGTAAAATTTATGATTTGACCCTCTTTGATGAAATTTGGGGTTTTTCACACCACTGAATGGGAAGACATCAAAGGCTGCATGGATTCCACCTTAAAAGCTGGGCTGTATAGAATTTTTTTAAACTTTTTTTTGCAAACATATATAATATAAAAAATAATGATTTTTCTTCATTTATAACTTCATAAATATTCATCCGTTTTTAATCATTTTACCACCAAAAGAAAGCCAAGAAAGGGCACTATCATCATGATAAGTGTTATCTTCCAATTCATTCTTTAAATAGTAGAAAAAATGGCCAAAAATGTGTTGCTACAATTTTGACAATTGGTAAACAACACCTCCTGTGATTTACGGAGCCCCCTGACAGTTCAAAGGTCAAGGTCACACAACACACTTCCTGTTTAGTACTGGCAGTACTTGGTGGTCACAACAAATCATAATTCTCAGGGCAGATGTTCTTTTTTGGATTTCAGACAGATAGCCTGTATGTATGTCAATTTTAAGATCATATATTGTTTTCAGATACCTTAAACCACTGTAAAATTGCCTGGAACCTTCCAGGTTTCATGAATGCTTTAAATAATCATTTATGAAGCAATTTCCAGAAAATGTTCATAAACATTTCGAAAAAGCATTATACAAAATTTCATAAGTGTTTGACTAATCACAGGCATTATCTAATGAGATCAGGGGAAGGTCCCCAGGAGTGCAATATCTAAACGGTTGTGGCTGTATTGTGCACACTTCATTTACCACGGTGGTTGCCATGGCAACAAAAATCAACCAATCACAGCCATAACCTAATCAGATTGGGGAAAGGAGTGCATCGCAGTAAAATCTCAGGCTGTATCTGGCACACAAGTAATTTACCATGGACGGACACACAGCTCACTTTAGTGTCCCCCACTTTTCCATTAGGAAGAATGCGGGGGACTAAAATACTTCTTCTTACCAGACTGTTTAAATTTTGTTGATTGGAAGGATAACCAATTTTTTATGGACCAGTGTATCTGCATAGTATATTAATAAAATTTGGAACCATAGTTATTCAATATGCTCAACAAAGCGCTGGGGTCAAAAGTTCATGATCCAAGCTGTCTGACATCATGATCATGATTACATTGTAACAAATTGCAGCCCAAGAGAATGTTACAAAATGAGTCATTAAGCCAGAACAATGGCGACATTAATGTCCCTCCCATCCATTGCTGGTGATGGATGTTGCCGTCCTTCCCATCTGTTAGGGGTCAAATCATATAGTTTACTAAATGGCACCAAAGCTAAAAATAATATTCACATCTTGATCACCAGTCCTCCCCGATTCTTAGTACAGAATAAATTTCACTTCTTAAGTTTCGGTCAGATTAATGTCATATTTATTCCAATATTAAGGGCAATACAATGCTCAGCATTTTTATTTGACAATAATGAAGCATAATAATGGATTGTCATTATGATAAGAATATTCAGGAGAATTCCACAAATTTAATAATTAAATAATCAATCAACTGATTTAGATCTTATCAACACAACTCTTTGCTTCATGAAAACTAATATGCCTTTAATTGATTTTATTACATTATTTTTAAAAGTACCTCTTTGATACATAAGTGTGAAAAATTGTATTATGGTTTACAATTATTCTTTATGATCACAAGCCTGTCATACAAAATTGCTTATCTGTTTTTCCCTTGTTTTTCCCTTTTGTAACCATGTTGATCAGTTATTAAATTTAGGTTATTTTGCTAATCATTAGCATTTGACAATAAAATTGTTCATAACATTTCAGCTTCCATATTTTTTGTTCAGAACATAAACAAATTTTTGATGTCAAATTAAAAACATAACAAACTTTTTCTCTGGGGAGAAATTTTCAAAACCCTAACATATCCATTCACGTTACATTTATTAGGAAACATTTCTCTCCTTTACTTTCATCCCAATCACACCATCAAACTCAGAATGTTTACATGATAAATCATATAAATCACAAATATGTAACTTCCTCCACTTCAACATCTACTATTTTTATTGATAATGCACGGATGGGATCATATGGAATTGTTCTGTACAGTATACGCTATAAACATTGAAGAAGTCTATAATATTTAAATACATAAATTGTCCTATACACTTTGAGAGCAGACTATCTTTGTGCCTGAGGTGGCATAACTTGTGGCATTCCAGGCATTCCTCCGCCTCCCACTGCTGCATTTGGTCCTAATAACATCTGCTCAACATAAAAAACATGCACCTTTTAGAACATATTATAAAAAAAAAAAAAAAAAAAAAAAAAAATCACTGGTAGACACTAAGATTATTTGGTATCATTCTATAAAATATATCAAAAATCTTAATGCCTCTGGCAAAACGGTAAATCTATGTGCTGATTAAGTTGATTATATATCACATATGATTGGAAAACTGACCTGTTTTTGTTGCTGTATTTTGCTGACTTCATCAAGTCCTCTTTCATGTTCAAACAATGGCGGCAGTACAAGGATAGCTGCTGATGAGCCTAGCAGCCAGGCCACAGTGCGTCCACTTGACCATAACCATTTTGATGAATTCAAGGAAAAATATGTTAGCTTGTAAGTAAGATTTCGTAGACTTTCGGGAAACATTTCTGTCAGCCCATATAACCTTTCGCCTAAGGATTCATCTATATCCTGCAAAATAAAACAAAATACACTATTAGAGGAGATGAAACTAAACACTTTAAAATTGTTAATCCCAAATATATTCCACTCCATATAAGTACTATTCTGTGTGGTGAAATATCTAATATCCATTTCACGAAAGGAATTGTTGAGTTTTTAATGGAATCGAAAGCTAGTTCATAATGCATTATAACTTGAAACCATGGTATTCCACTTCCAAGATCTGTACACCACTCACTTTGAAGATTTAAAACCACTGCCAATTTTATATTTTAAGTTCTATTTCAATAATCCTGGCCAATCCCTTTTAATCACTGGATATGTTTGTTTGTTTAGGATTTTAAAATACTTTCAACATTATTTCAGTCATTTCGTGATGAGACCTACTGGTAGCAGATATAGTGCTGCCTCACTGAATTGTCATGTCTCAGGTCCTCGAGATGATAATCCACCCAGTAACAGATTTACAAGGATAACAGCTTAACCCTTTTGGAACAGGCCTTGGCTCATATATGTGAAATTATACTGGACATGTATTATGTCTATGGAAACAATCCCTATTTTCCATTACTTGATACAAAGACAATAAAAGAAACATGCCTTTTGTCTGACTTTCCATAATATATTGATCTGTTGTGTGTCTCTTATAGGCCGATTGCGGGTTACCATCTTGTTTTTTTTTTAATGATTAGATTTTAGAGAGTTTTTTGTGCACTTCCTATTGTAATTGTGCAGTTCTGGCGTGTTGTTTTCAATGGGGCAGTATGGCGACCCGCAATCGGCCTATAGAGATTGCAAAACTGTCCATAAAATATCAACATGATTTAAGTCTATATTTCATATCATGAGTTTTATCAATTTGAACATTTTGTTGTTGCCAGAATCCTATGTTAGATATTGTTGTAAATTGGAATTCTGAAATGACATTATTAAAAACTACAGGTTTCAGCAGGAAAGCCAAGAGTAAAGACCAATCCTGGGATTCACAACATCCCACTCCCAGGTGGCAGGGTACGAGGTTTCAGAACAACACCCTCTCTGAGCAATAATAATCGGCGGTAATTGGTAGCAACGGTAAACTGGTTGGCCATGAGCAGTTACAGTCAGATATGCATGTAACCACCCCATGTAACCTTACATAATTGTGTATGAATGACGAAAAAAAGAAAGAAAAATACCTCATCGTCGTCAAAATCATCACCTCCAAGATCTTTTGGTCTTTCTGCAGCCATTGCTAGTGCTGCGTCTAATGGCTCCATTGTATTGACTGGATTAGCTTTTGCTTCAGCCTCGGACCCTATATCTTCAACTGTCGGCATTTAGGTTTCTTTTACTATCGAATCAAAGGGAATGTGGTGAAATGTATCATTGAAAACAAGCAACCATGTGAGTTTGTGTCCTTCTTGCCGGTCTTGTGCTGAAGGTTCTCAAAGTAGGAACGGTAAAAGAAGAAACGAAACGGAATATCTACTGAACTCGAAACGACAAAACCCATCTGGAGGGGTTTGAGTTTAGTACTTTTTAAGAAAAATGCTGTTTGCATGAGACTTTTTAAATACCCAACTCTTTGAGTGGTAAATCATATTTTATGTATGATCGTATCTAAAATATCCCAAAATATCTTGATTATTATTTTGATGACATTAAATAAAGAAAACAAGTGTTGATTTTAAAAAATCAAGCTTGCGTAAGTTTTAAAAATCAGCACTTATTTATTTTATAATAAGTTAAATTTGTTTTGCTTTTATTCACAATCCTTTTGCATTCATCTGCCTTGATTTGTGCCAGATTATGTTCGCCCTTGTTTAGTGTTTATTTTGTTATTCTGTCAACTGCTCACCCATCTCAATACAGCTTGAAACTCTTACGTCACATGTGTACTGCGCATGCCCAGCCTTCACTCCCGCCATATTGAAGTCACATCGCACATGGTGAAAACTAGGTCTACAAATTTGAATGTGATTGATATATGCGTGATTTACAACCAGATTTTAACTTATTTATGTGCATATTGCTGAAATAGAAGCCCAATATGAAGATTTCACCTATGTTTTCTGTGTACTATAAAGTCATTGTTCTTTATATTTTCTATGTTTGCAAAAATCAACTCAATTCTACATGTTCTGATGTGCATATCGCTCAAATAGAAACCCAATATGAAGATTTCACCTATGTTTTCTGTATAAAGTCATTATTCTTTATATTTTATATGTTTGCAAAAAAAACAATTCAATTCTACATGTTCTGATGTGCATATCGCTCAAATAGAAGCCCAATATGAAGATTTTACCTATGTTTTCTGTATAAAGTCATTATTCTTTATATTTTCTATGTTTGCAAAAAAACAATTCCATTCTACATGTTCTGATGTGCATATCGCTCAAATAGAAGACCAATATGAAGATTTCATCTATGTTTTCTGTATAAAGTCATAAAATTTCTATGTTTGAAAAAAAATCCTTGGAAAGGGCTAGTTATTTAGGGAGTGGATTCCATGACTGATCAAAGGGTATTTTGACATTGGTGTGAAAAACGCCAAAATGCCAATTATCAGCATTCACAGTATTGCTCTTCAGAATCCTTGTGATGTAAGGTTAAACCTGTGATCAAAGAGCATTCCCTCATTGTTTCCATAGCTTTGAGTCATGTCTTCCCTTTTTGAGAGAAATGCTTTCACACGCATATACAAAATATAAAAAACACATGTAACAAATACACAAAACACATGTAACAAATATACAAAACACATGTCAAGTATAAAAAAAAACTAAATGTACCAGCAAATTAGAAAACTGACAAGGGCATTGTACATGTATGTATCGTAAAATATAGATATTATTGAGAGAAAAAAAACAATGTGCAAAAAAGATAAATTTTTGGTGAAGATATGCTATAAAATATAAATATTTTGAACAGAGATTGGTTTCACCATGTCTGGTCATTATGACACCTGGTGGCCATCAGCGGAACTAATGGTGGGCGATAATATAAGTAAGGCCAGTGTGCTGTATTACTGATATAGCCAAGACCCCACTCTCAGCTCTAATAATTTGTATTGCTCTCGGGCTTAATTTACGTATACAGACACGGAGACATATCTAAACAAGCCGAATTTGCCTTCCTTTGAATCAGGGTACTTTTCGTTTCAGATATGGTAGTGATTATGGTTTTAGATATTTGATTTCATCACTCGGGCGAATTTTGCAATATTATTTCGAATATTGATTGGACAAAAATAAAGAAAATTTAATCAAATAATAAATAATGCTATGAACATTCTGTAGTATTTGACCAGGAATGAACTAATTTAAAATTGAATATTTTGACTGGAATATTCTTTAATGATCTTTATTCAGGAAATTATAAGTTGAAAATTTGTTTACATCAGCAATGCCAGAAGATGGCGGCAGCCCTGCAAGACCATCTTCTTGCTCTCCACTCCTGTATCGCAAATGGTGATGTTACAGCGAATGCATCAAAAGCACACGGTATTGTGGGTGATATCGGACATGTGTGTCTACAAGATGTTAATGATAAAGACGTTGGTAAGTCTTGCGTTTACGCAGAAACAGTGCGGAAACATGCAAAGATGTGACCCATTTCATTTCTTTCCCACTCTGAGCACTGTAACAAGACTGTCAACAGTAATTTCCATATAATGTGAACATTTCAGATTGACATTCATCTAAACTAGGAGAAATAATAACACACATTTAAAAGCATCAATATGTCAATTACTTATATGTCAACAGTGAACTTTAGTATCCCTCTCATAGGGACATGGCGTGAAATTGTAAGGGGACAATTTACCTGTCTTAAGTCCATTATAGGCAACATTTAGATTGCCCTTTTACTAGTTTTAGCCTGATTTTTAGAAGGCACCTTTAGCCTACTCTAAATGACTAAATGTGTCCAGTCCAGAGGTAAATGAACATGCATATTCTGATGCAGATACCAAACAAAAATGTTTAGCAGAGGTTATTTATAAATTAATTTGAGACTCTTCCCAATAGTCGCTGGGCCTTCCCTGGACTGAATATCTGGACATAAAACAATAATGTATGATATGAGCATGGGACTAAATGAAAAGTAAAGTATGTTCATATTGTCCAGGTTCCAGCTTCCTCGACAGTATTAATTCCTTATCAAGAGATATGATTAATTCATAGTTTTATTTTACACATTGAAATATTCTACCACATGTTGACAGTACGCTACCTTCATTTATAGTGTAAATTATCTGCAAGTCAGAGAAAATGTGAGTTTAACAATGCTTAAAATTAAATATGCATGCATGACATGAAGCCGCCATTATGGAAAGTCGAAGCAACAGGGAGAAGCTTTTATTTTTGGTGTGGAAATGATCAGAGAGCGACGACAGTGTATTTATTAACAGAAATATATGTCGAACATAAAGTTTGATTTCAGTGGAGCATAGGACAGAAAACATCAGTCAGGACCGGCTGTCCAGCAACTATGGGGAAGACTGTCCTGAATTTTTATAAACAATAATGCAGAAGATATTTAATTTAATATGTCAACTATCTGGAATGTTTAAATAAAAAATGTTGTAAAAAATTTAAATCAGTCAAAATTTTGTTTTAAAAAAAGGAAGTTGAAATGCATCTGAAATGAATGGATTTATTCTGACACTTAACACTCTTGTCTGACAGCATTGCCAACTTTCTTTTTACATCATTGCCTACTTTCTTTTTAGGAATGCTTTTTACAACAGAGAATATTAAAAATGTTTGATAATTTTCATGATGATCATATGTTTTTGCTTTTAACATCAGCCTCAGTATGAGTGGTAAATTTTCATAATTCAAAATGGCAAAATTGTGATTGATTGGATAATTCATTCAATTGGAGCAAGCACCTATTTAAACCTTAGTCACAGCCAAACATGGCTGAAACACAATTATACCCATATACTTTCAGACAAATTTGCACTTATTCCCAAACAACCATGAACAAATGAGTTTCTGTTGAGATGATTGTTTCATGGCCATTTGTGACCTTATTCGGTCATGTTTATGCATGACCAAATAGTTTTTTAGTTCCAACTAATAAACTGCAACTCTCATTTGGTAATACTAATCAATATCTTGGTCATGTTAAATCAAGTTTAATTAAAGAACTCTTTTGCAGAATATTGTTGTTCTCTACTGTTCAACAAGGAAACTGGGGTGATAACTTTCTTGAAGAAAGTTGTGCAATATGATGAGGTGAGATGTGAAATTGTTTTTCTCACATTCTATAACCATTCACAGAATATTACATGGTCTAAATTGATCCATGTGTTTAAATATTCTTCAATAACAAATGTCACATACTCTCATGGAAAAAAATACATAGATTTTTATCCATTTTCAGTACCAAAATAGTAAGGCTGAAATATTGGCTGTTCTCCAAAGCTTTGCAACCAAGTGGCAGAAAAAAATACTCCCCTATGCTGTTGACCTCAAGGTAAGTAATCGTGTATCATGAATAACAAATATATCAAGGCTCTGTTAACTTTTACTATGTATATTATAATTTTATTGTATTTTTTTATCAGCTCCAATGGTATTATATTTCCTACAATCACAACTATTTTTCACGTTTTATATTCTTTTTATCTCCCACCAAAATTTAGTTTAAACTGGCATTGTCTATGTGTCTGTGCATCCATCTGTTTGATCTAATTGTAGACTCACTAATTTGCCAGAAAAAACTGATTGGCACCAAACTTTACCCATCCATGCTTCATGATAAAATCTTGGATAATTGCTATGTTAAGCTTTCCATGATCTTTTAGAACATTCCTAAAAGATCAGGTTTAGAAAATCTTAGATTTTCTAACTTGCCAGAAATGCACACATTGGCACCAAACTTTACAGATGCAATCTCCAACTATGATAATTTTGACTCTTTCATGATCTTATTAAACTTTGGTATTAGAGCATGATTAAAATACCTTGCAGACGCGCAAACTTGCCAACAAATGCAACATTGTCACCAAACTTTAAAATGCAAGCTCCAGGATCAAATCTTGGATGAGTTTGACTTTGACCTTTCTGTGACCTTTTTGAAGCATTATACATACATGTGTACTTTATGGTAAAGTCACAACAAGTTTGATGTTGACCTTCCCATAACCTTTACTATTTGATCAGGGTTCAGATTCTCAACCAACAATGCTTTGATTGGCAAAAAAACTTAACATATACATGTATATTCTTCTTGACTGTTGGGAGCATTTTGGGAACAATTTGATGATGACTTTCCATTTACGTCCAAATAAGGTGGAATTTAGATTGCCTTCTGAATGTCTTGCTTGCCCCAAAATATTTTCATTATCACCATACTTTTCAAATCTTTAATGAGTTTTACAAAAAAAAAATTATCTGTAAGATAACGTCACTATCAATTTGCTGTGGTAGCATTGGTTGCTCATACTGTTAATTAACTAGGGCCAGGGATCCACATGACTTACCTTTATTTGTATATATCCATCTTGTTAGAGACAAGTCTAAAACCAATCTACAATATTTTCATGCATTAATGTTCACTTTACACCCTTTAAAATTTCATATGTTTGCAGGATGTATGTATATCAACGTTTACTCGTGAGAGATTTTCCAAAGTGAAGAATCAATCCATACCACTCCTTATAGAGGTGAGGCAGAATTATTTGTTTCCTCTTGCTGTAGATATATCTAACAAATAATTAAGATTTGCAAATTTGTAAATTTGTTTATCAACATTTCATTTCACAACAGGTTGTGCACATCACTGCCGGATCAAAGATGTCTGAAGAGATGCAGGTGACAAAAATGATTGAAAAATTCTTTATGGAGCTCAGTAAGGCATCAAAGCATACAGCCACAGGTAGATACTGTTAGATTAAATCCAGATTTAATTACTTTATTAGATACTGTTAGATTAAATTCAGATCTGCATTATTAACAGATAATTAGGAGGGATAGATAGTTGTAAAAACAGATCTGTATTCAAGTTTTTTTTATCTGAAAAGAGTATTATTTGTTTTTATTGTACTTAAGGGTGTAACATTTTAAGATATTTCATAAGTTAATTAGGACAAAAAATATATGGAGATTACTTTTCTTGTGACTCTCTACTGAGGATGAAAGCAAATATGATAAAGTAAACATTGAAATACTTGTTTGTGTTTTGGCTTGCAGTTAAGCTTCATCTTTTCCACTTGTTGGGAGTACTGGCCGAGGTTTACCCAGAACATATGGTGGTTTATGCTGAAAGATTGGTGGAAACTTACACCAGAACTCTAAAAACTGAGGTAATTTATTTTCCCCCAAAAAATTTTAAAAGTAATTTGATCATAATTTTTGTCAAGACATATAATTAAAATGTTGTGCATTGAAAGATCTCTCCTCTGACTGTGATGGCAAAGAAAAAAAGAAACAAGTGACATGTTTCTCATGAAGGAACTAAAATAATTCTCTTGTAACATATTTAATCTATAGAAAAGAAACAAAAGCAATTATCGGTTCGTTATTATTAGATTTGAAGTAAAATATATTTCAAGAAATTAAATGATTTATTATAATCTGTATATCAAGTGAGCAAAATCAGAATAAAAAGTCACCTTTTTATAATTTTGAGTGATAACTCAAATTGATGAGTGAAAATTTGGGGAATATTTTTTTTTAGATGACATCAAAGACCAAGAAGCCAGAATTGCCATTGATTACAGGTTGCTTGCAAGGATTAACTCATCTGCTCATCAACTTCAGCCATTCAGCAGAAGAGGGTCAGTTCTCTTTCTATTAATGTGAAATACTAATTACTCTAATATGTAGTATTTGTTTTGATTAGGGATTCCAAAATAGTTCCTGATACATTTAGCAGGCATTATTAGACATAACATTATTAGATTAGTGATATCTAAATTGTCCTTGAGACATTTAACCAGCATTATTAGAGATACCTTATTAGTGATATCTAAATAGTCCTGGATACATTTAACATGCATTATTGGACATACCTAATTAGTGATATCTAAATAGTTCTTGATACATTTAACAGGCATCAGATACAAAGCTGTTGTCAATTTTAAAGGTATAAAATTTTCAGATAAAGTGATCTGAATTACATATTGATTGATGATCATCTATTTCTCCCTTTTGGAACATAAGGTTACTAAATAAAGAGGCAATGAAATTTTATATCATTTGACTGCTTGTTATTTCGAACCATCTACCTTCAAAGTTTGCAATGACTGCCTTTTTCATAGACAATTTCCCCTACATCACAATTATTACATTTATATCTGTTAAGTTTGATAATGCAAAAGATTTCATGAGAGGATGCTGATTCAGATATTGACTAACAAGTATTCTAAATAAGTAATTTTGTTGGGAATTCTTTTGAATTATTTGTTTCATGTTTAAGGTTCAAAACACTCGTACAGCATTTACAAAGCAATGAGGATGGTATTGGACAAGAATCTGAGTGTTTCAAGATTCGATATCACCAAAGCTGGTCTGAATCTTCTGGCCAAGCATGCACCACAGTTCAACCTCTATCTGATAGATGACCATCAGGTAAGAGCACCAAATATGACATTCAGGTCATATAACTGGACTTGGATCATTTAAATTTTATAATTTACACGATTACATATATGAATTTGTATATAATCTTCAGAGTGCGATTGTTGGTTACCATCTTGTTTTTTTTTGTTTTTGTTTTTTTTTATGATTGGAATTTAAAGAGCTTTTTGTACACTTCCTAAATATTTTTGTGTGTGTACACTTCTAGTATGTTGTTTTCAGTGGGTCAAGAAGATGACCTGCAATCAACTTATATTATCCAAAATAAATTTTGGACTTACCGCCATTAAAAAAATTGAGAGAAATGGCCATATACTTATAAATATTGATACACCCACTTGGATAAAATCAGAATTTTCACTTCTGCTGGTGCACACCCAGAATAGCATATTGTAGTGTTCATGTTAATGTGAGGTGTATGTGTTTTAGATGATGTATGAGACATTGATCTACTGGAGCAACCATCACAATAGGGAGGTGCGGCACGATGGTATGCTCGCACTGGAGGCTTTCCTTAAGCAGGTCTGCAGAACTCCTTTATATTCAAGAGATAACATGATGATTATTTGTGATAAAATAAAGAGACAAGTTGAATTTTTTCGAGATAAGTTGAATTTTTTCGAGAAAAGTATGGTCCAGAACTCCTTTATATTCAAGAGATAACACAATGATTATTTGTGATAAAATAAAGAGATAAGTTGATGTCCAGTTTGGGGCAACATGTTAACTTATGGTATAATTTAACATTACAATATATTTTTTCCTGTATATATCGCAAATGTTGGTCATACGTGCAAGCCAAGGGAAAAAAGATGGTGCCACCTTCAAATTCTTCATTCAGCAATTCCGTAAGATTATGGACAACCCTGAGTCTAACACCAAAGAAGTGTCCATAGCTGTCAAGGGATACGGATACTTTGCTGCAGTTTGTATTCAGTTTTGCTTTGTATCATTAGTTTTGTGTTAATGAGACCAGTCTACGGTCAGTTTCCTGAAGGCATTAGCCAGTAATGTGAAGGAATTGGACGAGACAGAAATCAGCATTTTGAATTAGAGCCTCATTCAAAAACTGAGAGGGGTAATATTTGATGTGCGTAAATGTGGTTCAGATTTTGAGATTTGATTATAAACTTTAAAAAACATTTTACAGAGAGCTCACTCTTTAGAGATCACAAGAATTGGAATACTACAAAACACTACCATCCTTGTTGTTTTAGGTGAATAATTGTGAGATGTTGATAAATAGAATTAAAACAACACCTAAGATTTATATCAGAATTTATTTATGATAATTTATGTGCTTATTTCAGCCGTGTAAAGAGTTCCTGACTCCCAGTGATGTCAAGTTTATGTTCAATGAGATGATACAAAGAAGTGAACAGATCTATTTCAGGTACTGTACATTTGATTAATAAGGTCTTATTCCAGTTTTGTGTTAAAAAGGAACTTCAAGGTAAATGCTTTTGAGATGGAATTGTGAGACAATATGCACAATGGTACATCTAAGATAAAATTCCCAGAATAATAATCATTTTATTTTTATTAAATTTCTTTTCATGGAGAACTTTATTTCAATATTGATAATATATTTTTTTCTCTCCGATGAATTTGTTTTCCTGATTTATATTGTGCCCATGTAGTATATGTATATACAGGCCTGACCTACTGAAAAAAATTAAATGGTTCCCAATTTGTTTTCATCAGGATTTTTGTGATGCATTAATTTTTATTTTTTTGTTTCAGTCAATATGATAGTAATGATGAGAAAGTGATCAGTCTACCCAGCTTCCTGGAGGCATTAGCCAGTATTGTGAAGGAATTGGACGAGGTAAAAGAATTCATCATTTTTTTAATGTAGAGAAGCAAACAAAAATACACTCCTTCTTTGTGGAGAGTACCAATACTGCAGGAGTTTTTTGTATAAGATTTTGGAAATATTTAAATGCTTTGTTGAAGAACCACACTCAAAAATAAAAGTGTAAGGTGCAACTTTTAAAAGAAACACACACACACACACGCTCACACACACACACACACACACACACACGCACACACATTTATATTTCAGTGAAAAAAGGACATAAAGGTAATTATGCAACTTAGCTGCAGATATGTCCCATGATCATGATAGCCTCATCATCACAAAGTATTATGATTCCAGGTGTCTGACACGTTTACTCTCTCACTGGAGAGGTTGGTTATTATCATGATGGAGAGCTACCCGAAGATGAATTATAAGATGCATCCCATTGCCTACCGAGCCATTCTTCAGGTGCTACTGGCCATGGCTCCCAAAGGGGCGGCATTCCGAGGATTCATCTCCAGAGTCGGTGAGTGACTTTTTTGAAAAGAAGATTAAAAGAATGCTGTTTATTGAACATATATTTCAGAGTCTTCAGCATCACCTGTGAGGGTTGTTACTTTTGTTTTGTGTTAAGAAATTTTGGAAACAGTTTTTCTGGGATAAGTTTTGAAATTGTTGAATGTGCTTTGAAAAGTTAGTGGTCCAAGCAGCTTGATGAGAGCCTATAAATTTACATTTGTCTGATAAATGATTGTGATTGATATTTTCAGATCACAGATTGAAAAAAAAGACTCAATATTTTGTGATAAATGTTTCATATTGACAGTGTATCAGGGAGTTATCGGTGCTCAATATTTTTGAAAGATGTTTTATATTATGTTGACAGTGTATCAGGGAGTTATCCGTGCTCAATATTTTGTGATAAATGCTTCATATTATTTTGACAGTGTATCAGGGAGTTATCCGTGCTTGTTCACACCCAGTGGTGCTGGTCACCGAGGAGCAACCAACAGACCAGATCACTACTAGTGAGATCATGGACGAAGAACAACAAAGCAAAATCTCATACAAGGATTATGTATTACTGTGGAATGCTCTACTCAACCCAGGATCATTCAAAGTATTTATTTTATGTTCTTACCCAAGACTTGGTTTTAGAAATCCATTAATTATACTGCATTTGATAACATAATTATTTTCTTTAATATATTCTTTATAGATGGAAAATTCTCTAAAAAAAATGTAAATATTTTCAGTCAAAATTTCAATTACATGATAAAGGATCAAAATTCATTTTAGAACATTTAATTTTAAGGCTAAATATTGAAACATAGGTGGTGTCATTTTTTCTGGAGATTTAATGCTTCTAGAGGTTTAATGCTTCACTAAATTAATTTTGGTTACTAGATACAACTTGAGACGAATCAGTCAATTTAATTTTAGATAAATGAAAAGAAAAGACCTTTTCCTTATGTGAGTGATGAGTAAAGTGATGTTTTTTCAGACGCTGATCCAGGACGGAGTGACAGCAGAGCAGAGGAGACTGCTGACCGAGGCTCTGTATGATGAGCTCATCACCGCCATCCTCCTCATCCTCTCCAGACTCGACCTCTCCTCCAACAGGACCAATGAACTCTCACAGGTAACCATACTTCACACTTCACACTCCACACTTCAGGCTTCAGACTTCACGCATCACACTTCACGCTTCAGACTTCAGGCTTCAGACCTCATACTTCACACTTCAGAATTTTACACTCCACATTTCACACTTCAAACATCATTTATTCAGCTATAAATATATCTAGTACAAGGAACAAATTAATACAATATTATCAAATAGTACAATCATAGAATACAATTATTGCAGTTTAAAAAAAAATTCTTGACCCCTGACCGATGAGACCCCATTTAATAAAGAATGCAGCCACACTAATCCCATCAGAGTCTTGCCCTATTAGAGTCTTGCCCTTATCCTTCAACCATTATTTACTTCCAATGGTAAATAGTCTTTAAAGTTTTACTCTCTCATTGATACAGGAAGAAGATGAGGCTGGCCCCAGTACAAGTGAACGACCCATGACTCCTCTAGGATCTCTGAACTCTGACCCTGTCAATGGCTTACAAGCTGCCAGACCCAAAGATTTTATCATATTTATCAACTTAGTAGACTTTTGCAAGTAAGTTATAGTGACCATTCATTTCGGTGTAGAAATTACTAATTTTAAATTTAATTTAAACTAGATATGGAGGCATACAGTGGTGCCACCAGGTGGCATTGTCACTCAGTCATTTCTGCAAATTGTTTTATTTTTACCTTGAAGTGCAAAATTATAATTGAGAGATTATCTGTTTTAGCAGAAATTTGCAATAAACATTGATTATGTTTTGTATATGTGAGGCATACATAGATATTTTTTTTTTAAAAACCACATTTTTCTAGCAAAAGATTTAGATTTGACTTTTGTTTGCTTTATGATTGGTTATTAATCAGAGCATGATGTGGCACATTTCAGGGACCTCTTACCATACCAGTGTGTGAATCAGTTTGAGAAATGGGTGTTTACATTTGGTCACGAGCTCATCCTGCAGTCGACCAGATGCCCACTTGTAAGTGGCTTCTACAAGATGCTGTCGGTGTGCATGAAAGTCTGCACCAAGATTGCCTACTTCAAGGTGAGCACAATAAGATTCTTAATTCATATTCTCAATATCTAAAACACAAGTGGTCTAATTGAGAATGGATATGGCACAGTTAATATTTTTACAAGTTCTACCGTTTGAAGAGGTCTCCAACATTGTTACCTTATTTCAAGCATGGACAAAGTAATCGTGGATGAGTGGTGTGACCCAAACCACAGTTCCAGTGACCTATATATATACTGCTATAATGTATATTATTATATAATGTAATTGAGGTTCACCTGAAGGAAGCAGAAAATTCTATCAAATTGATCTCAGAAACACATCACACACTCAGACTTGCTTTGTCCATGGTTAATTTTTTTTTAAATTTTCGCTTTCTAATCTGAAAGCTAGTAATTTTATTCCAACTTCTGAGCCAAAGAGATATGAAGAAATGTAAGACCTTTTTCCATTAAAAGGATGTTGGCCAATCAGGCTATTCGTATAAGATGAAAATCAAGGTTGAAGATGTCAAGGAGGAACCCATGGATGTTGATGGCACCTCCAAGATCGCCAACCTCCCACAGAAAGAGGCCAGCTTGCTCCTCTTTACTAAATTTACCAAAGAGGTATGTTATACTATTAGGACTATTAACCAGTCCAAAGTGATACATGATATAACTATTCAAGCCCAATGAGACAATTAATAAGCAAAATAGTTTAATTGAGATAATTATGTAATTTAGGAATAATTTACCAAAGAGGTTAGGCGTATTAAAACTATGTACCGGTAGTTACAAGTGATTCATATTAGAACTATTTAATTTGAATGAGTCTCAATAAAATTATTTAATTAAGAAAATGTTGTGATATTTAGGAATTATTCTCTTATATATAAAATATCTAAAATGCATCTCATGACACAGATCATTGTTCACTTCTAGGTATTGGTGCGTATGAAGCAGTATAAGGATGACCTTCTGGCCTCCTGTCTTTCCTTCGTTCTGTCGCTACCTCAGGAGATTGTTCTGGCAGAAATGGCTGCCATTGTTCCTGCAATACAGGTACACCAACACAATGAATTGAAATTGTTTAAATTTGATAAAATTTGTCATGTATGTCTAATTAACAAATAATAATAAATTGTAAACTTAAATGATATATTTTGTGTATATCTAATGAGCAGATTTACAATGATAAATTTAAAAAAAATGATTATTTTGTTTCTGTAAATAGCAAACAAATTCCATTTTAAACAAAATTATGATATGAAGTCCTTGCTATTCACGAAAATGACGAATGAGTCTTGTAAATGTCATATTGTTATAACCTCACAACACGTAAATGGAAGTTTTTTCCTTGAAGAGATTACTTTGCAATAGTAAATAAAAATTGTGACAAAATAGGCTTACTCGATAAGTTTTATGCAATGATTTCATATTGCTTCCAGTTGTCACTGCGTATTGGACAGAGTTATCTGGTTCTGGCTAATACCAGCCTGGATGCTCTGGAATACTGGAGTACAACCCTTCCTGCCCAGGTCATCATGCCTTTCTATCCACAAATACTGCCCTGCCTTGATGCCTATCTTAAAACCCCAGAAGGTGGTAAGTAAATACTGCCCTGCCTTGATGCCTATCTATAAACCCCAGAAGGTGGTAAGTAAATACTGCCCTGCCTTGATGCCTATCTATAAACCCCAGAAGGTGGTAAGTAAATACTGCCCTGCCTTGATGCCTTTCTATAAACCCCAGAAGGTGGTAAGTAAATACTGCCCTGCCTTGATGCCTATCTTAAAACCCCTGAAGGTGGTAAGTATATATTGCCCTGCCTTGATGCCTATCTAAAAACCCCAGAAGGTGGTAAGTATATACTGCCCTGCCTTGATGCCTATCTAAAAACCCCAGAAGGTGGTAAGTATATACTGCCTTGCCTTGAAGCTTATCTAAAAACCCCAGAAGGTGGTAAGTATATACTGCCCTGCCTTGATGCCTATCTAAAAACCCCAGAAGGTGGTAAGTATATACTGCCCTGCCTTGATGCTTATCTAAAAACCCCAGAAGGTGGTAAGTATATACTGCCCTGCCTTGATGCTTATCTATAAACCCCAGAAGGTGGTAAGTAAATTCTACCTGGTTTTGTCATGATGCCTAGCTCATGTCAAACACATATTTTTTTCCAGTCTTAAACCTATCATAAAATCTTAAACTCATTTGATGCTATTTTATAACCCAGGTGCTGGATTTGTTTCTCTTATCACTTGTTTCTTTAGATTATTAATTAGTGGCAAAGATGAAGATGAGGTCTTTCATTCTTGTTTGTATAAGTGAGAATGATTTTTTGTGATTAGAATATGCTACTAAAACATGAACACTAATGTTGTGTCTTACATCTTATTTTAGATACAGAAGCAAGTACAATTGCCCTGGTCAGTTTAAAATCTTCAAGAGGATCCAGAAATAAAGTGCCAGTAAAGCTGTTAAAATCCAAAGAAAAAGCAAAGGTCTTTTATTTTGTCACATATATTTAATTGTAGTTATAATCAATTGTACATTTGAGAATTTTATATTATTTTTTTAGTCGCAATATGAAATGAAATTCATTTAGATAACATTATATTTCTTTGAAAAAACAAATTGTTTGCTCTTTTCAAAATGACAGAGTCAGGAAACTCAGTTAGCTATTGTGAAGCAGAGATGTATTCACCTGCTGGGCTCACTAGGTGGCTCTGTCAATCACAGTCTCGTGACCAGTACTGCAGGAAACATAGGCAAAAAGGCCGTTGCCTGGGATACCAACCAACATCTCAAATTTGACGTACCATTTATGGACATAAAACCTGTCATTTATTTTGGTAAGTTTGTTGATAACTTAGTACATTAATAATCAAATAAATCTTGTTATTATTGCACTTGCAGATTTTGGTACTGTGAAGCCAAAATTGCAAGTTTTAAATAATTGTAAATAATTTTGAAATCTCTTACAGTAGTATAAGAACTTTTTTTTTCATTGCATAAATTGAATCATTTTATAATAAAAACACTGCCAAAAAAATTAAATCTCCACAGACCCATTCCTGCCGAGGATAGTTGAACTAGCTACGACGTCAAGTGATCGTCAGACCAAGGTTGCCGCTTGCGAGCTGTTACACTCCATGGTACTGTACATGTTGGGGCGCGGGGCCATGCAGCCCGGGGGCAGGAACATCAAGTTCCCCATGGAGGCCCTCTACAGGAGGATCTTCCCGACACTCCTGCAGCTCGCCTGTGACGTCGAACAGGTATCACACTAATAATTCTGTGTTATATCTTAAAAGAAATGTATTGATACATGTGTATATTTTTGGTTTGTATGCAAGCCTAAGGCTCATCATGAATCTTAATTATAGTAAACATTCTATGATGGATACTATTGGCATCAGTCTAAACAATACACATTGAGTATAAACAATTCACATTGAGTATAAACAATTTACATTGTATCATCCCTGAGTATACCATATTGACTCAGTGGTACAGCATCCCCCAGCGACTTGAAGTAATTTCAATTCCAACTGCTGATGAAGTTTAAT
This sequence comes from Amphiduros pacificus, assembly GCA_949316495.1. Classification (NCBI taxonomy): domain Eukaryota; kingdom Metazoa; phylum Annelida; class Polychaeta; order Phyllodocida; family Hesionidae; genus Amphiduros; species Amphiduros pacificus. The sequence goes on along the minus strand of OX439002.1, from coordinate 53,763,623 downwards.
GAAAAAACAAGAAGATTATGATATTATTATAAAACACTCCTATTATTCTTTCTCCTGTACCCAAAACTGACATTATATAATCTCTCTTTGTTTACAAATAGAATTTTACATTTTTGGTCAATTTTTACCTGGAACTGATGTGTTTTAATATGTGATGTTTCAGGTGTGTCGGCAGCTGTTTGAGCCCATGATGATGCAGCTGATCCGCTGGTTTACGAGCAACAAGAAGTTTGAGAGTGAAGATACTATGGCACTGCTGGATGCCCTCATGGTACGCTCAAAATATAAACGATAAAATAGCACCAAGATCTTATGATAATATGCTCTCTGGGCGATATATATTCTAAGGTGTGCAGCAAGGGGAGGGGGCATTTGAAATCATTCTGTCTTTCCATCAATTTTGATCTTCTCTGGAATTACTTGTCAGATTTTTTTAGCTTTTCATAGTTAAGGTGCTTTATTGTCAAGAGATAAATCTTATCTATTTTCCATAAAATTTTTAATTGTGCTGACTTTATCAGTGTATTTTTTTTTTCATTCTGTCTGTCCGTCAAACTTGCTCTTTTCTGGATATATTTGCTAGTTATAGGTAAGATGTTAATATTATCAGGAAAAAATATTTGTTTCCTGATAATATTGTTTTCCATGAGGCTCAGATTATTTTTTTTTTAGAAATTGCAAAGGTAAAGAGTTGTACTTCATTCTGCAAATCTCAATATGGCCTCAGTTTGAAACTTCTGTTGGAAAGCAATATGGGGGTTAATGATTCATCCCACCATATTGCATATACCATCATACTTTATATTTTGCACATTGACCGTTCTCAACCTGCATGGCTGGGTTGATACTTATGAATATCATTTATTAAGCAATTTGCAGTCATTTCCAGGAAATGTTCACAAACATTATAAAAATGTAATTTTCAACATAGCTCATAAGTTTTTTGCTATCGAAATGGAATATTTGCCTCTCCCATATGCTAATGTGTACAGGATTTAGTACATAATTAATGGGAATAATTTGCATTTTTTTAACACAGGATGGAGTTGTGAGTCCCACCGACTCGGCACTCCGAGATTTCAGTGCTGTTTGTATCAAAGAGTTCCTCAAATGGTCCATCAAACAAACTTCCAAAAAGGTTCGACAGCTTTATCATCTTAAAGTACACAGAACTTAACATCGTCAAAACAGATTGTTCATATAATGAATTGTGTATGTAATTGGTAGACTTTGAACCTAAGATTGGAGAAACTAAATAAATAAATGAATGAATGAATGAATGAGTGGATGAATGAGTGAGAGTGTTAGTGAATGAATGAATAAAATAAATAAATAAATAAAGGAAAAATGAACCAAAAAATAAATAAATAAATTGTTCAATTAATAAATAACTTATCTGGGTCTATTGTATTTAAACACTTTTTAATATGCTATTGGTTATTTAGCAAATGGAGAAAAGTCCACACAATGTCAAATCTTTGCTCAAGAGGTTGTACAGCTTGGCTCGTCACCCCAGTGCTTTTAGAAGGCTTGGATCAGCTTTGGCATTCAATAACATTTACGTAGTCTTCAGGCAAGTATGATTTTCAATTTTCATTTTCAAATAATTTGAATAAATCGGAAAGGATGGGACATATTAATCCTTTAAGTTGAGAGTCGATAAACCACTCATTTTCTGTGATTTTTTCTTCAGAGAGGAGGAGTCGCTCGTGGATATATTTGTATTTGAGATCCTCGCCTATTATGTGGACAGTCTGGCCCTGGCACATGGGGATGATAAATCTCTGGGTATGTCTCCTTGAAAATATCAGGAAGTTCTCTTTCTGACACATGCTTTATTAAACAAAATAGTTTCAGTGAAGACCTGTTTATTTACAGATTTAAGCTTTTTCTGGCATGAAAATAAATACAAAATATTTGTTAAAATTGCTTATTTTTTTCAAATTCGTAAAAAAATAATTGAAATGTATATCTCAAGTAGGGTTCCACTTGTTTTGTATTGTGCCCAAAAACATATTTTTTAGTTTTTAATCATCATTTCTTTTATAGGACTAATGATTATAGCTGTGGAGATTTGATATTTTCCAACAGCAAATATATTATTTATGTTATTAAGGGTTGTACAATCAATCAGAATATATTGTTGTTTTAGGCACTGTGGAGCAGTGCAAGCAGGTGCTAAATCACCTGGAGAGGATTATTAAAACCAAAGCCAGCATTCTAACCAAGAAAAACAAAAGGAGGAAAGCACCCAAGTAAGTGCCATACCAAAAAATAATCCAGCAAAAAATCCTGATCATCATTTTAAAGTTATTTCATTCTGCAATCAAGTTTGGCAAAGACAAACAGATACCTTTTTATGTAAATTAGATCAGTGCTGAAAAAATAGGGAAGGGGGTAGGTTTGATATGGTTCGACATGTAGATGGTGTAATGGTGAGATATGATTCTAGATGGTGTAATGGTGAGATATGATTCTAGATGGTGTAATGGTGAGGTATGGTTCTAGATGGTGTAATAGTGAGATATGATTCTAGATGGTGTAATGGTGAGATATTATTCTAGATGGTGTAATGGTGAGATGTGTTTGATTGCAGAGGCTGGGTGGGGGAGTGTGATCTGGAGATCTGCTGCCGTGTCCTGCTGCGGCAGTGTGGCCGACCAGAGACAGAATGCAGACATGCCTGCATGGAACTGGTCTGCAAACTATGCACGCTACTAGACAAGGCTGTCACACCCAAAATCTTCTTTGAAACCTGCCTGGACAAATATAAAGCAAAATATTTCATTGAGAGGTATGACAAATAATTTTATTATTCAAAATAGCAGTGTTCCTACCTCAAATCGATCTGATATTCTTACCCATAATTGTTATCTGATTTTCCATTTACAGTAGCTGCTGTTAATATTAATATTGTCAAAAACTAATAACTCAAGAATGATTTGCTCCTTAATATGGCATTGATTATAACATTTTTTGTTATGATTAATAGATTTGAGACTGGAATGTACAAGAGCCGTCAGACCGGTGGCAATTCTGGGCTCATGAAATCACCGACTATTGCAAAGATGAGTGCTACATTCAGCCTGAAGGCCGCCCTCAGCTGGTTTGATTTGTTCCTCGCTTCCCTGGACTGCTATACCTGGGTCTTTGGTCAGGGTTTCCTCAGCCCAAGTCAAGTACTTGTAGGTCAGTTATTACTTCTCATATCCTTGATGACAGATTTTGGCACAGTCTCAGTGCACAGTCTATGGAGAGCAAAATGCAACTGATGTAATAAATCTTGATTTAGAACTAAAAAGTTTTAATGAATTTTCCTCAACAGTAAATTTATTTTAGCACACAAACAAATGAATTTACAATTATGAGGCGGAAAAATATTTTGTAAATCATATTGAATTATTCCTCTGTTTAAATGTTTTTGACAAGATAGAATTATATTTTCAGTTATAAAGTTTTATTTTTTTTTTAAATATGGTTATATTTTGCAGTGTCTGGGAATGAGGGGACAGTAATATTCCAGGTGATGAATTATTTCATCACAGAACTGGCTTATGAGAACATATATGCCGCAATGAGGACATTTGACAACCAAGAGGAAGGATTGATCTTCACTCCAAAGGAAATGGAAGATTATAACAGGTAAGCCATTTGTTTCATCACATCCAGTATCTAACAGTAGCTAAAATTACATCCATCCTAGTGTATTAGCATAACCAGTTTGTATATCTTAAGTAATTTGTGTCCAGTTCCTTATATTCGAATGTCCTTTTATCAGGTCCATTTCTGTACAGTTCTCTGACAGTAGCTGTAATTACATTCATCCTAGTGTACTGGCATAACCAGTTTGTATATCTTAAGTAATTTGTGTCCAGTTCCTTATATTCGAATGTCCTTTTACCAGGTCCATTTCTGTACAGTTCTCTGACAGTAGCTGTAATTTCATCCATCCTAGTGTATTAGCATAATTAGTTTGTATATCTTAAGTAATTTGTGTCCAGTTCCTTATGTTCTCTGACAGTAGCTGTAATTACATCCATTCCAGTTGACTGATATAATCAGTTTGATAATTTGGGATATTTTCATGATATGTGAATGTTTTTTGATTTGTAGGGCTAAATGTACTGTGATTGTGCGGATCATGAACTTCTTGTGTATACTGCTACATAAGCACCAGAAGGATACCTTAAAAGTAGGTGTAGCTTATACTAGAGATGAATGTGGCTCAGAATATCACAAGTAATCAGTCTAATTATGGCACCAATCATTAGTTGATTTTATATCAGCCAAAAACCCTACAGGCCACTGTGCAAGAACTTGATGTTAAGCCCTGTTATATTCAAGACAGAAATATTTAAAAAAAATATTAGGTCTACAGTTTGTTATATTCAAAAATTAACTGATGGCATATCAGATTAAAAAATGTTTTGCAAGATGGAGATTTATTATTAAAAGTAATGTAATGGCAATATATAATGATCATTTGGTACAGTCTATCTATTTGGTCAAATCAAACAAGAATCTATTCTAATTGCAAAATGTCATCAGATCATTCCTGGCAGTTTTTTCTGTGATGGGTTGTGTTATCAATTTTACAGATCATTCCTGGCAGTTTGTTCTGTGATGAGTTGTGTTATCAATTTTACAGATCATTCCTGGCAGTTTGTTCTGTGATGAGTTGTGTTATCAATCTTTGCAGATCATTCCTAGCAGTTTGTTCTGTAATGAGTTGTGTCATTCTTTACAGATCATTCCTGGCAGTTTGTTCTGTAATGAGTTGTGTTATCAATCTTTACAGATCATTCCTGGCAGTTTTTTCTGTGATGAGTTGTGTTATCAGTCTTTGCAGATCATTCCTGGCAGTTTGTTCTGTAATGAGTTGTGTCATTCTTTACAGATCATTCCTGGCAGTTTGTTCTTTGATGAGTTGTGTTATCATTCTTTACAGATCATTCCTGGCTGTTTGTTCTGAGATGTGTTGTGTTATTAATCTTTACAGATCATTCCTGGCAGTTTGTTCCGTGATGTGTTGTGTTATCAATCTTTACAGATCATTCCTGTCAATTTTGTTCTGTGATGAGTTGTGTTATCAATTTTTGCAGATCATTCCCGGCAGTTTGTTCTGTGATGAGTTGTGTTATCAATCTCTACAGATCATTCCTAGCAGTTTGTTTTGTGATGAGTTGTGTTATCATTCTTTGCAGATCATTCCTGGCAGTTTGTTCTGTGATGAGTTGTGTTATCAATCTTTACAGATCATTCCTGTTCTGTGATGAGTTGTGTTATCATTCTTTGCAGATCATTCCCGGCAGTTTGTTCTGTGATGAGTTGTGTTATCATTCTTTACAGATCATTCCTGTTCTGTGATGAGTTTTGTTATCATTCTTTGCAGATCATTCCCGGCAGTTTGTTCTGTGATGAGTTGTGTTATCAATCTTTACAGATCATTCCTGTTCTGTGATGAGTTGTGTTATCATTCTTTGCAGATCATTCCCGGCAGTTTGTTCTGTGATGAGTTGTGTTATCATTCTTTACAGATCATTCCTGTTCTGTGATGAGTTTTGTTATCATTCTTTGCAGATCATTCCGGGCAGTTTGTTCTGTGATGATTTGTGTTATCATTCCTGGCAGTTTGTTCTGTGATGAGTTGTGTTATCATTCTTTGCAGATCATTCCTGGCAGTTTGTTCTGTGATGAGTTGTGGGAGATGGTGCTGGGGTGCGTGTTGGAACCTACAGCCATCGGCTTCAACATGGGCGATGTGGATGTCATGAATAACTTACCCACCGAGGCAAGTAACAACACATCAAATTATGCTGTAATATGCAAGAACTCAATTAAATGATATCATCAGATGAATTTCACCATTTTTAATTGAAGCCCAATTAAAAAGGGAAATATTTTATGAATTTTTTTATTTTTCACTGTATTTTAAAAGAGTGTAGGATTACAAGTAAAACATAATAGCCAAATGGAATTAATTTTGTATTTTATTATCGTAACAGTCATTGCTCCTGACAATTTGATGACATAGAAAAAAGGTTATTTTCGAAATAAAAGATACAAAACTTTTAAAAAGATATTTCTATTTGGAAGAATGTAGCAAATTAAAAAATGGCATAAGATGTGAATATTATATTTTCAGACTCTGCAACTACTTCAAGTATTGAACAAAGATTTACCAACAAACACCATGGCAAAATTTCAGAAAGTGCTTCGGGATAAACTCTCCAAAGACAGGTATGGTAAAAAGAATTGACCCAAAATGGAAGATAGGAAAAATGGAATTTTAAAAATAATTATGTCCTCTGCTGAAAGAGGGCATATTGAAATCAATTTTCCTTATAGTTATTAGAATTTATGCATTGATTTTGTAGTCCGTGCGACCTATTTGGCATGTTGCCAATGCAACTGGAAGAGAAGTCTGGGGAACATATACGCTTGTGCCATCTAGTGAGTGGATTAGAACAGCTACACAAAACTGGGCTCTTAGTCTCTGTCTTAGGCTCCAAGTCAGTGGCAGACAAGATGGCACCTAAACTGCTGCAGTCAGTCTTTCAGGTTAGCAATATATTTATATATATTTTTTTATCCCCATCATCATATAGCATATTTTTTGTAAGGTTAATTATAGAGATAAAGGTTCACATTTTAATTTGAAATCAGTTGGATTTTTAACTTTTCAGAGTTTATGCGACAAGGTGGATGGGAACTTGAGGGTAGCTCGTCTCAGCCCGACTTCTCATGGCCTTGGCAGGCGTATCCTGGTGCTGGCCTTCACCATGGGTCTCACCCCCTCCACCATGCTAGAACACCTCCTAAACAAGACACAGCTGAAAAATGCAGGCACACTCGCTTCCTCAGACCATGGTGCCATCTTTTATGCCTTGTTCAAGGATGTCTTGAACAGCAGTTTGGTTGCCATGGCAGCAAAGTTTGTGCCTGATTTGATGAGGCATGCTGGGAAGGAATGGAGCATTGTGGGAAGTGTACTGACGGGCATGTTGGACCAAGTCAGCCGCGATAGGATCCTCAGGAAGAAGTTAGTCAAATTTTTTTTTTTTTTTTTTTTTTCAGAAAAAAAAAGATCTTTTTGTCAGACACTTTTAAATCATATACAATAATGATATGACGATAATTTTGTTTCATTCAGCTACAATTTAACATTATAAGTAAAAAGTGCCTATATTTAACCCCTGAAGGACTAGCCTATTCAAATTTTCTTGTTTGCCAGGACAAAGCCATTTTTGTCTGGACTGGTGTCTCTGCATACTAAATTGATAAATTCTTTAACCATGATTATCCAATATGCTTAAAAAAGTACTTGGGTCTAAAATTCATGATTCAAACAATCTGACATCTTACCGTGATTACATCGCAACAATTTACAGCCCTACAGTTTGTTACAAAATAAAGTCATCCATTCAGAACAATACAGACTTCTGTTTGCACTGGTAGATGTAGACATCCTTCTCATCTACATCTACATCTATAAGTTTACTCGGCAAAACCAATTGGCATCCCGCCGAGAGTGCAAAATTGCACTAAGGGGTGCAGCTGGTACACACCAGCTGCTCGTTGCCAACCTTTATGCTCTGGCAAGGGAGTTTCTGAAGGATGCCGAGCTACCTGTTTCCAATGTAGACATTGTAGTTAAATGAGGGGGAAGGTTGTTCCAGTCTGTCACTGTCCTTGGAAAATAGCTGTATTTATAAGGGTCACAGCTTGTTGCCATTTCGATATAGCTATTTCCATGGTTTTTCCTTGTAGGAGCTGATTTCATTTTGACATGATCTGGAAGTTTCAAAGCTATTTCACCATTTATAGCCTTGTACAATAAAACCAGCCTCTGGGTCCTTCTTCTCCCTGCTAGTGAATCCCATTTTAGGTCTTCCAAGATTTTTGTTACAGTGCCTGTTTCTCTCTTCCAGTTGCCAGCCACAAATCTAGCAGCTCGTCTTTGAACTGATTCTATGCGGTCTATATCTTTTTTGAGGTAAGGGTCCCACACACTTGATGCATATTCTAAGTGAGGGCGCACAAGTGTATTATAGACAGCCTCTTTGATATTACCTGGGCACATATTGAAATTCCTTCTTACAAATCCCAGTACTTGGTTTGCTTTGCAGACAATGTTGTTAATATGTTCGTCCCATTTCATATCTGTTTGGAGCTCAACTCCAAGGTAGGGATGATGTTCAACATGTTGCAGGATGTGACCATTTAATGTATATTTTCTTGAATCAAGAGCTTGGCTTTTTTTCTTGCTGCTCAGGGTGTAACATTTCTGAGCATTGAAGTCCATTTGCCACTCTCTTGACCATTCCTCCAGCATATTTAGGTCCTCTTGCAGTTTTACTGCATCATCGTCATCTTCGACTATTCTATATAGGAGGCTGTCATCAGCAAAGAGCCTTATGTTTGAATATTTAAGCTTCTCTCCAATGTCATTAATATAGAGTAGAAATAGTATTGGTCCAAGTACTGTACCCTGAGGCACTCCAGATTTAACATGGACAGGGTCAGATTCATCACCGTCAATAACCACCCTCTGTTCACGGTTTGTAAGCCAGTTTTTTATCCATGAACCGACCTGCCCTGAGATTCCGTAATGCCCAAGCTTCTGATTTAGCCGCTCGTGGCAGACTGTGTCAAAGGCTTTACTAAAATCGAGAATGAGCATGTCAACATTATGCCCATCATTTCTAGCCTTGAGTATGTCCTGTAAGGTTGTGATAAACTGAGTTTCACACGAGTGGCCTGTCCTGAATCCATGCTGAAAATTTACCAGGATATTGTAAAGTTCGCAGTGATTCATCATATGTCTGACAATTATATGCTCCAAGATCTTACAGGGGACAGATGTCAAGGAAACTGGCCTGTAGTTTGCGGCACAACTTTTATCTCCTTTTTTAAAGACTGCAACTATATTTGCTGTGCGCCATGCTTTTGGAACTTCTCCTTTGTCGAGTGAGTCTTGGAATATTTTTTGGAGGATTGGAGCTATTTCATGTGAACATTCTTTCAAGACTCTTGTGGGTATTTGATCTGGGCCATTGGCTTTTTTGCAGTTTAGGTTAGAGAGCAATTTTTCCACACCAGCAACTGTGATGGTAATTGGCTCTATTTGCGGAGAAGTTGGATTACCTTTGTCAGGAATATTTTCCATGTTTTCAGTAGAAAAAACAGATTTGTACTGACGTGAAAGAACTTCTGCCTTGCCTTTACTGTCTTTCACTTCAATGCCATTTTCTGTTAGTGTTGGTACACCAACAGTGTCTTTGCGCCTGGATCTAATATAGTTCCAGAACCTTTTTCCCATTGATGGTCTACTGAATTCAATGTCAGGTAAATCGAGTAGCCCAAGGACATATTCATTGTGGGATTCTCTCAACTTATGTTTTATGTGTTTCCTAAGGTTTCTGAATTTTCTACGATCAGAATCCTTTTTAGTTTTTTCAGCCTTGTTGTATAGTCTTTGTTTCCTTTTAATTTGCCTCTTGATTTCCTTTGTCATCCATGGCACATCCCATCTACCAGTTATTTTCTTAATAGGAATGTGTTTATTGATGGAATCCATAAGCTTGGCTGTGAACTTATTGTTCAGAGTTTCAACTGGGAGACTTGAATCCTTAACTTCATCTTCATAAAAGCCATGCATGTCTTGTTTTATTGCATTCATGTTTCCTTTTTTGTACAGCAGTACGTTTCTTGGCTTTTTCTTGGCCAGTGTGGCTTTTGCATTGATTTCTGTTATCACCACATCATGGTCACTCATGCCTGGATGGACAGATACTTTATTCACTAGGCTAGGGTTTGTTGTGCCAACCAAATCTAACCTATTGCCTCCCCTGGTTGGATGAGGATTTACTTGTGTGAGACAATGTTCATTAAAAGTATCAACCATTGCTGCATTTAGGTCGATCCCATATGCAGGGCTTGGCTTATAGGACATATTCTCCCATACGATATCTGGTACATTGAAATCCCCTGTTAGCAATATATTTGTGTCAGACTGGGGAATCTTTCCAAGAGATGCATTTAGTTCATGGACGTTGGATATATTTCTGTCTGTTGGCCTATAGTAACATCCTATGAACAGTGGTTTTGTTCCAGTTATGTTCAGTTTTCTCCATACAAGTTCACAGTCAGTTTTCAAACTCTCCTCCTTGGGGTCTGACAGCCACCTTTTATGGATACCAATCAGTACCCCACCGCCACCCTTGCATCTGTCTTCTCTACCTATATCATAATCAGGGTGGATGACACTGTCTGCAATAGTGTGATCAATGTGGGATTCTGTTATGCATAATATATCAGGGTAATTATGCTCGGTTATGAGTTCATGTAGTTCCAATTGCTTTCTGGTTGAGTTTAGGCCTCTACAGTTCACTGTCATAACCTTAAGCTTTTGAATTTTTTGCTTTTTTCTACCTTGCTTTGGTCTTGTGGTGCAGGTTTTCCCTACAGATTGATCTTCTGTTCTTTCACTTGTGACACTTTCATCACTTAGTGTTTCAAAGAGATTATTTGTTTCAAATTCATTTTCAAAGAAAGCATCAGAAATATTAGGAAGGCGACAGTTCCAGCACTCCCATGACAGCCATCTTTGTTTATTGAATAACTCATAATCTCTATTTGTGAGCCCATCACATTTGATGTGTACGTATGTGTCACATTCATCACACTGCATGGCTCTGTGATTGTTGGCAACTGGTCGTTCGCACACTCCACAAGGAAATTGGACAGGCCCTGGATGTGGGTGAATATCACCACATAATAGTAGTAGGGATATTAGGAAAAGTAGCACATAGATATTAGTTGTTAATGATATGGGCACCTAACCTTTGCTTCTTGCCTGCCTGACTTTTCCAGAGAGGGCGCCAGACTGGTTGGCGTGGTGTTGTCTCACTGGCACCAGATCCAGCCCTGGTGGGCAGATGGCGGAACTCAAGAAACCAAAACTCAAACACTCACCCTACTCACTAAAATTATTGTTGTGGATTCAAAGGTCAGTCACCCAAACATTTGCTTTGCTGATTATTTTCTGAATATTATGTAAATTTATTTTATATTCCTTGTTTCACCCTGGTTATTTTTCTACTTGAGCTCAAGTATTTATTCAATGTACTAATGAACATTGCATTTTTGAAAGAATCTTTTCCATTGAAAACCACATTTCCCAAAATAATACAAAGCTTTTTAAGATTAGCAACATATTTTTTGTCAAAATAAATACCGTATATACTCGTGTATAAGACGACTCGTGTATAAGACGACCCCCCAAAATTGAGGTTATTTTACTTGAAAAAAAACAATTTCCGAATATAAGACGAGTTGGTTTTTCAAGAGATATCGGCTCTGCTACCATTCAAGCTTAAGCTGAAGCTTGGCGGTCATTTTAAAAGTGAAACGTAAATATGCTTAAAATTTAAGATATTAGACGTCTTATACACGAGTATATACGGTAAAATGTAAATACGATGTTCATATTTTCGAAATAACGGATATCAGAGCTGATCGATTTTGATTGCGTTTTAAATGATAAATAAAGGTATTTACCCAATATTATCACAAATTGTTCGAGAACAGAACAAAACCATCAATCCATTTAAAACGCAATTAAAATCGATCCACGTGTGAAAGCATTTCTGTCAACAAGGAAGACACGACTCAAAGCAGTGGAAACAAAGACGAAATGCAAAACTGTGAACGCTGATAATTGGAATCAGTGAGAACAAAGTCAAAACAAAGCATTTCGAAATAATATGTTTTAAATGATATATAAAGGTATTTACCTAATATTATCACAAATTATTTTTCGCAAGAATTTCTCCACGATGTAGAACGTAATACGATGTACGTGACGTCCTTGACCTTAGCGTCAAAACTAAGACGTGGTAGAATATTTCGATCGATTTTAATTGAGTTTTAAATGATAAATAAAGGTATGTACTTAATATTATCACAATTTCTCCACGTCCTTGATCTTAGCGTCAAAACAAAGCGTTTTCATTATTTATCATTTAAAATGCAATTGAAATCGATCCACGTGTGAAAGCATTTCTGTCAACAAGGGAAGACACGACTCAAAGCAGTGGAAACAAATGCCGCAAAACTGTGAACGCTGATAATTGGTATCAGTGAAATTTTACTAAATTTCACGCCACAGAATGGGAAGACATCAAAGGCAGAATTGAATTGTGTGATATAATTGAATAATAATTTTAATTTTAATAGACATAGAAGTAAAGGTAACGAAAACGTAAATACGATGTCCGTGACATAGCGGATCGATTGGCCACGTGACTCACAAGTCATGTGATCATTGACTTTGCAGATTTGCAGGAGAATTGCGTTTTAAATGATAAATAAAAGCATATACCCAATATAAACACAAAATACGCTTTGAATACTAGAACAGAACAAAACCATCCATTATTGCGCAATATATTAACAATCGTTTTCGCGCTAAAAACAAGAGCCTCTTCCCGTCACTTTCAAAATTCCGACCACGTGTTACGTTGAGTCGTGTCCTACCTTCTTGACAGAAATGCTTTCACCCGTGGATCGATTTTAATTGCGTTTTAAATGATATATAAAGGTATTTACTTAATATTATCACAATTACGCTTCTCAGGTCGAGAATTTCTCCACGTCCTTGATCTTAGCATCAAAACAAAGCGTGTTATAAACGATAATATTCAACCACGTGTAGACAGTAGTCCGCTTGTCCGATATTTGCTTTCACGCTAGTATTGCGTAATGCATGTTAAATTGATGGGTGGTTTTGTTCTGTTCTCGACCTGCAAAGCGTAATTTGTGATAATATTATGTATATACCTTTATTTATCATTTAAAACGCAATTAAAATCGATCCACGGGTGAAAGCATTTCTGCCAAAAAGACACGACTCAAAGCAGTGGAGACAATGACGAAATGCAAAACTGTGAACGCTGATAATTGGAATCAGTGAGAACAAAGTCAAAACAAAGTGTCGAAATAATATTGGGTAAATACCTTTATTTATCATTTAAAATGCAATTAAAATCAATCTGCTCCGTCTGATATTCGTTATTTGGAAAATATGAACATCGTATTTACGTTTTACCGTAATTACTCGAGTATAAGACTGTTAAACCGATCCGCTATTGCCGATATTAGTTATTTCGAAAATAAGAATGTTCGTAATGAAAACTCATAGTGCCGTCATTTTTGGGCGTAAATCCTCGTCCACAGGTTGCTCTCGTGTATAAGACGACCCCCCAAACATTAACTAAGAGTTTTTGTAAAAAAACCTCGTCTTATACACGAGTAAATACGGTAAGCCTAAATAGCGAGTCCATTTTCAGGATCATTCATTGCTGTGATATTTGGTTTTGATGATAAAAACAAATAATCATTCACATACAAATAGCAGCAAGAGATGTAAAAATCTTCATTAATTGTTGTCACCCACTTATACTAAATTAAATTTCCATCGTGCAAAAGCTTTAATCAAGTGAAATGAGGGATTGATACTAGCTTAGTTTCCATACCTTACCACAATTTCATAATCTTGTGTTGTGGTATACTTTCAGATGGTGTGTGATGTGAAGCAGCCTTACTTCAGGGAGGTCTTCAACATGTACCTCTGCCTCATCACAGACACTAAGACACCTCTAGGCTTCAAGGTAAATCTTACCTCAGTCTGATGTATTTGTAATTGCCCTATTTCATCATACTACCTCATTAACTGTTCATGTATCAATACTTCAGGTGTATTATCAACAATAAAATGATTTAATCTCATTCTGGTGTATTCATAATTTTCCTACTCTTTCTTACTATGTCTGTAAATGTTTATATACAATAGTCTAAGGTTATTATCGATGATGTTTAATGGTACACATTAGAACAGTATTTTTCTATTCTCCTGTGGTTGATTTGATTTTACTCTTTGTTATCAGGGGCGAGTTTTGGATCTTCTGGTGTTTTTTGCTTCATTACCAGAGCAACAGATAACAGAATTACAGTGAGTATTCTACCTAATATGTTCCCCATTTCAAACTTCTCCTTTTTACAATTTCCGATTCTAGGATTTTTGTAACAGCGATAAAATGCAGAGTTTAATACAAATCAAAGGTAAAAAAAATCATGTGTCAAATCCTATAAAGTCTATAAGACAGAAATCTGAAGATGATTATATTGATATGCAATCATTAGGGGCCGTTTGAATCGATTTGTGGCTGACAACTTCCCAATGAAGAGCAGTGAGTTTGTGGTCGGTAGCCCCAAGTACAATGACTACGTCAGCTCGGTGAACAAGCTGCTGTCGGCCATGGAGCTGTCGGGGAGTTCCATGCTTCTAGAGCTGCTCATCAGCATCATGTGCCGAGAACCCAGGCATGTCATCGAGGACGATATACAGAACGCCATCACACGATTCGTGAAAAGGTAAACCTTTCTATATTGTCAAATAAGAAATCAAAGATTCAGAGATTTTCATTTGAGTTGAGGAAATTGATAAGAAAGTGACTCAAGACTGAAAGAAATGTTTTGATTTTGAGGGTCTGAGTGTTATGTTCATGATGGTGTCAATTTAATTGTTGCAGAATGTCGATGGACAAGCACAAGCTGGCATTAGACATACCATACAAGGTGTTTGTGAGGGAAGGCAGCTATCCTAATGATATCAGACGTGCTGCCCTCTGCCGGGTGTGTCTCAGCATCCTCAGACTCTGCCATATCTCTGCTCTCACTGAATTCTTCATGGATCACATTAAGGAAATCACGACCAGCATTCAGGCAAAACCGGTCAAGGTATGTCATCATTCTAAAGTAAGTCAAGTTTACAGCTCCCACCGCCAAAATGGTGCTCAAGTATGACCTTGACCTGTTTTTCAAGGTCACAGGCTTCAAAATGTTTCCAAAAACGTTGGAACTGAGCTTTGAATGCCATTTGAATGCGTGTAAGTGTGCATTTCTCTGTCAACAATGACCTTGTGAATACATCAAGTAAGATGATGTTTTGGTTGCAAAAGTATGGCACTTTTTGACAAAAGGTAGTGACTGATTTAATGGTTTCGCATATCAGAGTGAGTTATTTGTTGGCTATATAGTTCGGCACATATGATTGCAGACATCTGAGGCGGCGATGGAGACCCAGCTAGTAACAAAGATGTGCTGCTTTGAGCTGATAGAAGTGATGTACTCCCGTCTACCTAAAGATGATGTCAACACCAAGAACAGCAAGATCAACAATATCTACTGCAGCGGCAGTGCAGACACGGGCAAGGAACTCACCACCGCCATCACTAAGTGAGTCACAGCCAGACATATACTCTCAGAATCAGCATTGAAACCAAGATAAAGTCCACTCATCTTTCTTTAGTTAGCATATCCATGTGTTTCATGACAGCCAAGTTTGGGATATGATTATTAAGGTACTGGAAGGAAAACAGGTCATGAGGTCAGATATCTCTAAATGTAGCAATTGCAGTGCATTGTATTTAGAATCTGGTTGTATACTATTATTATTATTGACACTGCAGATTATTACAGTACCTTTTCTAACATTTGTCACAAGGTATCTACATTTTTAGCGAACAGTATCTGATTAAATATTGAGATCCTCAGAAATATTAGAGTAAAAACTTTTGCTAAAGATCAGTAAAATATATCCTGAATGATATCAAGTAAAATGAGCCATATATATGACAAAGTATGATATCTTAATAATTCATGAGTAAATATACTGTGGTTGTTTTTGGCAGAGCGGCCCATGGTGTGAAGAGTGAGGACATGAGGGGCGAGACCCACCTATTAGACCTGCGACGTCAGCTCCACTGCTCCGCGTACAACACCCTCATTGCCATCATCTCATGCACGCAAATAGAGATCAAGTTTTACAATGCCTTCCTCTTCTCGGATAACATTGCCAAGGTAGGTGGCGCCGCTGTCTGTGTGAGGCTGAGGCAGAGTTTATTGCGAGAGTTTGGCCATGAGGATTTATTTGATTTGATTTGTTTGTATTAATGACCCTTTCAGCACTATTTAGGCTATATCAGATCAGATAAAAACCTGTCACCGGGACTCAATGCCCTACTACCTTTGAAGAATGTCTGGGGATCTATCTTTTGCATCATCACATAGACATGACATCACAAACCACAGCCTTTGATAACCAGATATGAAGCACTGGCTGGAATGGAAAAACAACTCAGTAGCAAGGATTTATTTGACAGTGATGAAAGTCTTCAGGAAATAACCTGAATTCAGGTTTTTTTCTTCAAATGTGAAATTCAAAATGGTCTGAACTCAGTCTGAAACATTCAAAAATGACATTTCTGAAAGGGGTTAGGGATATCTTCAGGTTAATTTTTAAGGATTTCAGGTTTTTTCCTGAATGCTGACAAATCACTGATTTGAGGACATATTAGATATATAATATATATAAAGTTGAATACATCTTTCATTGCATGTCAGAACCTTGATTAGCATGTTGAAGTAGTTTAATTGCCAATTTATCGGAAATATATTAAATTTATCCTTGGAGTGTGTGATTTCATTGTATATGATATATTTCATATGGCTCACTTCATTAAGTGTTTTTTGTGTCTGTTTTTCAACAAAGGGTCAATTTCTGTGGGACAACTTGGTGGACAAGAAGAGGGAGTACAGCTTCCCAATACAGATGGAGGTGGCCCTGGAACGGAGGAAGAAGTTTGTCTCCATCAGGAACGAGGTACGCGGAGAGGCAGCCGAGGAGGGTGATGAGGGAGGGGAGGACAGGCCTAGAGGAGTGTCTGTACACTACCTGGCCTCCCAGTATCTGGCGGACAGCAGCCTCAGTATGGACGTCACACAGTTTGACTTTGGAGCCTCAATGTCAGCAAGCACCGTGAGCCATTTCTACTGTGGATATTTTGTTTTCTTGCTGTTTTCATGTAAAAATTAAATGCATTGTATTTTTTTTATGCTGAGAAAATTTTATATGCCTTTTATATGTAAGTATGTCAAAACTGATTTCAGGCATTCGCTTCATCCAGTAGTTTATCAGGATCTTTGGGTCGGGTCAAGCGAAAGGGGAGACGAAGTGTGGTTAAAGAGTTTGAGGTACGGTTGACAAAGTTATTTAAATCATAAAGAAGAAGTTTGATAAGCAATAAATGTTGCTTTGGACAACACTTTGAGGGTGAACAGAATCTGTAACATTTATGTAATATATATAGGGTTATCGTATATTAACTATCAAAGTATAAAGTATATTCTTTTTTGCTCATATGTTTGATAAATACACATTTACACATCATGCATAAAAAAATGATATAATCATGTATGAGCAGTCGTTTATGACATGAGTTTATTTGCGTATAGGAGC
Source organism: Amphiduros pacificus (assembly GCA_949316495.1). Taxonomy (NCBI): domain Eukaryota; kingdom Metazoa; phylum Annelida; class Polychaeta; order Phyllodocida; family Hesionidae; genus Amphiduros; species Amphiduros pacificus. Next base: position 53,746,261 of record OX439002.1, on the reverse strand, counting down.
CTGCTGTGACCGTGAAGGACGACTATGTTGAGATGGAGATGGACGAGTTAAACCAGCACGAGTGTATGGCATCCCTCACCGCTCTGCTCCAGCATATGATGAGGAACAAGATCACCCCCGACGTCCCCAAGGTCAGCCCCTTATGCTGCATATATATACATATATACACACATTGTCCACAGAGAACAGGTCAAGGCATTGTTTGACAAGAATAAATAGGCTTCAGTACAATATGGCATCCAAAAAAAGGATATGTGGTGTATTAATGATTATCATATTTTTGCAGTCCATGTCTCTTCGTCAAACAACAAAGCTCTCTATGGAGAAAAAAAACCCAAAATTTTGTTGTATTTCCAGAGAGGATGTTTCAATTATAAGTGATTTTTTGCTCATCAAGAACATCTCGACCTTCATATGCAAAGTAATACTACCACTATGATACATTCTATGATTTATATTGATGTCATGACTAAGCTGAGTCTGGTCAGTAATTTACTAAATTCTCCTTACTGTGGCAGGGTACAGCCCCGAGTGAGATGCCACCGTGGATGTCCAACCTTCACAAGAAGCTGAGTTCAGGTTCCACGGAGACCAACGTGAAGCTCTTCATCACCAAGCTGCTCCTCAATGCTCAGGAGGTGTTCAAGCCCTATGCTAAGTTCTGGCTGGGTCCGATCGTACAGCTGATAGTGACGGGAGGAACCGGCAGCCCCGGCCTACACTACCACGTAGTGGACCTCATCGTCACACTTCTGTCCTGGCATACTGTAGCCATACCTGAGGTAAATCATTCCAAGCTTATTTTATTTAGAAATAAAAGTAATTGGTGATAGTGGTGTCTGAGTTGAACAAACTCAGTGTTTCCAAACTTACATGGTATTTAAACATACATTGTATTTAAACCTACATGTTTTTTAAACATACATGGTATTCAAACATACATGGTATTTAAAGTTAAAACATACATGGTATTTAAACATACATGGTATTTAAACATACATGTTTTTTAAACATACATGGTATTTAAACATACATGGTATTTAAACATACATGGTATTTAAACTTACATGGTATTTAAACTTACATGGTATTTGGCTGATGCAGGACAGTGTGGTGGGGCGAGCAATGGCCAGCCGTCTCAATCAGTTTGTGATGGAAAACCTGCATAACACTACCAGAAAGGTGCTGCGCAATAACCTCGACCTATTCAAGACCCTGATCGAAGTTTGGAAAGATCGAATCGATCTCAACACAAAGTAGGAAGGCCATTTTGAACACTCATATTAAAGTCATTTATAAATTATTTTATCACAAAATTTAAACTTTGACAATTGTTGATAAGGTTTTATTTTATTTATTTATTTTATTTTATTTATTCAGGACCATATATGACAGCTTCAGTCGTGCAGCATCAGACCCATTAAAGGACAACATGACCGGAGTCCAGATGCTCGGTGTCCTGGTGGCTAACAAAATGGCTCCATACACAGCCAACTCTGGTGTGGACAAGGAAAAGTCAGTCCTGCTATTTGAAAAAAATATTTCAGTTTTATTTTGTGAATATAAGCAAAAAAAAGGAATAAATCGTACATTAACTCTGAAGTGGACAAGGAAAAGTCAGTCCTTTTGTTATCTGAAAAAAAAATATTTATGCTAAATTCTGCTTATATAAGCAACAAAATAGGGTGAACTTGTAAATTGAAAAATAGAAGCAAAACAAATATCCTTTGTTGTTATTATTGCTTTGTTTTTTTTTAGATGAGAGCTTTATGTGTTTATCATGCTGACAGTTTTGTATCTTATAATATATATTAGTTCACATTTGATCCATAACTTTGCAGGTATTTCCGCCTGCTTGCCATGAACATGAACCATACACAGTCCACGATGCACGGGCCAACAGCGGAAGTGGTGGGGATGGTACTCAAGTATATGTCAGAGAAAGAGAGATCTGACGACAGCAAGCAGTGGCAGGAGAGTTACATGCAGAACATTGCAGGCATGTTGATGAGCTTGCAGCTAAAGTCCCCGGACATCTTCATCACCTGTGTCTATAAGATGCAGTTGCATCATCCACCCATTGTCGACAAGTAAGATTAGTACAGAAAACATCTTTACATACATTCAAGCTTCTAATCTGTGTCTAATTCTTTTTTTTAATCTAAAAGTTTTCAATCTTCTAACCCAGAACTGCATCTCTGTGTTAGCCTGTCTCGAGGTAAACACAGGATTCAGTGTGCTAGCTAGCCACCATAATGAGAGTGATATATTTTGATACTACACTGGGACCCTACCAGTTTCCATTCCATTAAAGGGTTAACTTCCCTCATCAATAGTAACATGTTATGGATGATTAGGGCATATATATTATTCAGAAGTTAATGATCAGATAAAAGGCAGTAATTGGTCACAGAGAGAGGAGTTTTTCTTTAATAATCTATGAATAACTTGGGAAATTTCATTATCTTAAAAATATTTCTTTTATTTTATGTATTTTTAGCTCTGCTGAGACTTTAGCTCGCAGAGCTTTAGGAGGGGGAAAATGTCTGTCGGTCTGTCTGTCCGTCTGTCCGTCCGTCTGTCAACATTTCTTTAAAAATCTTCTCCAAAACTACCAGTAGTACATCTTTCATATTTTATATAGAGGTAGATATATAGTTGAAGATTCAGATTCCTTCAAATCTTAGTGATGTCACCATTGACCTTAGTGCAGTGACCTTGAGGTCACAAATTTTGTACTGAGCATATCTCAGCAACCACTTATTACAGGATATTAAAACTTGGTATGCAGAAATGTCATATGTTAAAGCTGTGCCTTGTCATACAATTTTAGTCATGTGACCTTTGACCTTGACACATTGACCTTGAATTCAAAATTTGTGAACATGCCACATCACAACCATCAGAAGTGAATAAAAAACACTTCATATCTGTTATATACTAACACTATGTTTAAAAATCTTCTCCTCCAAAACTACCAGTAATATTTGTTTCATATTTAATACAGAGGTAGATAGAGAGTTGAAGATTCAGATTCCTTCAAATCTTAGTGATGTCACCATTGAACTTAATGCATTGACCTTGATGTCACAAATTTTGTGAGGAGTATATCTCAGCAACTACTTATAAGAAGAAATTAAAACTTGGTATACAGAAATGTTTTAGGTCATAGCCGTGCCTCATCATACTTTCTTAGTCATGTGACCTTTGACCTTGACACATTGACCTTGAATTCAAAATTTGTGAACATGCCACATCATAACCATTAGAAGTGAATTAAATGCACTTCATATCTTTTATATGCTATGTTTAACAACTGGAATGACTAACAGAAACAAATTTAACAAGACTAGTATGATAACATGAGAATGTATAAGCATGCAATGGAAGTAAATAAAACTGTATGAAAATGAACCAAACAGATGATTATAACTAGCAGGGTGTAGGCTTCATGTACCAACACATGATCTGAAAACACAGATCAATGGCATGCATGCTGGAACATTACTCGTACACCTTCATAGTTGGAAACTACGCCCCCTCGCGATCTTAAGCAGGATTCCACTAGTGATAAAATGAAGGGATGAAAATGAAGGAATACAGTGAGATGAGTATCAGCGTAATGTAACATGCCGTTGATTTGAGATGTTGATGGGCAAAGGAACTTCAATGACTGACTGGTATTTAGCAAAGAGATCTCTGTGTTTATGCTTAGTTCTGTGTAGCTGTTTCACTAATGATTTATAATGAAAGCCCTGTCTCATCAGCTTCAAACACAGAAATTCATGTCTATCCTTAAAGTCTTTGAATGAGTCACATGCGCGAGCAATGCTGATGAGTCTAGAGGCATAAACTCCATAGGCAGGCTTTTTATAAGTAGTTGCTGAGATATACTCCTCACAAAATTTGTGACATCAAGGTCAATATACCAACACTATTTTATACAGAGCTAGATAGAGAGTTGAAGATTTAGATACCTTCAATTCTCAGTGATGTCACCATTGGCCTTAGTGCAGTGACCTTGATGTCACAAATATTTTAAGGAGCATATCTCAGCAACCACTTACAAAAAGAAATTAAATCTAGGTATACAGGAATGTCTCAGGTCATAGCCGTGCCTCGTCATACTTTCTTAGTCATGTGACCTTTGACTTTGACACATTGACCTTGAATTCAAAATTTATGAACATTCCACATCATAACCATTAGAAGTGAATTAAATGCACTTCATATCTTTTATATACCAACACTATTTTATACAGAGCTAGATAGAGAGTTGAAGATTTAGATTCCTTCAATTATCAGTGATGTCACCATTGAGCTTAGTGCAGTGACCTTGATGTCACAAATTTTGTAAGGAGCATATCTCAGCAACCACTTACAAGAAGAAATTAAATCTTGGTATACAGGAATGTCATATGTTAAAGCTGTACCTCGTCATACAATTTAGTAATGTGACCTTTGACCTTGACACATTGACCTTGAATTCAAAATTTGTGAACATGCCACATCACAACCATCAGAAGTGAATAAAAAACACTTCATATCTGTTATATACTAACACTATGTTTAAAAATCTTCTCCTCCAAAACTACCAGTAATATTTGTTTCATATTTAATACAGAGGTAGATAGAGAGTTGAAGATTCAGATTCCTTCACATCTTAGTGATGTCACCATTGACCTTAATGCAATGACCTTGATGTCACAAATTTTGTGAGGAATATATCTC